>JAEMBT020000001.1:16212219-17422219 GCA_018873245.2 Archegozetes longisetosus | reverse complement strand
AAAATTTTAGGACAATATTTCACTTTAATAACACAATTTTTGTTTATTATCAGAATGAACTGATTGCTTTAGGTAATTTATTCTATAATTTAAATTATTCTTACTTTATAATAGTGTTGTATTTGTCCATTTTCGAATAAACCATATATTTTTGGTCCCAATTTATATTCAGATACAAGAAGTGCAATAATTACATCAGTCAATCTTTCGTTTTGACCACAATCCAAATTATTGAAATGTTTTGGTCCATATAATCTTATGACAACTTCTTGTGGTTCATCATTAACAGGTTGAAGTGATTTAATGATTGCACAATAATATAACTGATTAGTCATTCCTCCACTCAATCGTTTGACTTGAATCTCATCTATACTTACTTTAAGCCAAACTCCTGCCAAATAATCTCTACAAATTATAACATTTTTGTTTAATATCTTCAGGTGTTTCTCCGCGTATCATTTCAATATTATCAAAATCAAATTCATCCACATTTTTTATATCTTTTAAACTCTTCTTCTCTTTAGCCATTTTGACTAAATTATCTGAACTATTCTTTTCCTTATTAGATGTTTGACTTTTATATATTAAACACTTTGATCAAAGAATATGATCATTTACCACATAAGCGCAATAATATTTCATGATTTGACTTTTCAATTTTTATAAGTCTTATCATCGTTTACGTCACATATTTAGAGAACTGATTTTAGTAGTTTTGAATTAATTAATTAGCTTAAAATTATTTCTATTAAAGTTAAAGAATCATGAATTAGACTCTATTCATACAAAAGCCTTAATAATTATTGCCATAAACATTTTGAATAGGAATGAACCGAATTATTATCAATTTCGTATATGCTATTAGCTTTCAAAAATAATCAAATTATTTATGAGATCTCAATTCAACTCTTTGGTAACTCTTGAGGGGCATTCATAATCATTATTGATTTCCTGATTTCAAAAGTATTTCTATTAGTCTATACACTAAATATTAATGCATATGTGGTAATCTTTAATGGGAGTTGTTCATTGAAAACATGATAAAAAGTGTTAAGATATTACTTGGGCTGAAGCCCAACAACTATTATATTGAGATAAGAAGCTGTCAGCACGAGACTCTTTGCATTAATATTATGTTTTTAATGCTTTAAGTTTTGATGTTTCTGATAATTTATAATAAATCACTGATTGTCTTAATTAAGATAATTTGTGGTTGTTATGTGAACACATGATGCTTGCAAGTATTCTTGAATTTACAATTGACAGTAATTTTAATTATGTTAATTTTCGCAGCATTTCGCTTAGATTCTACTCATTTCGGCTTAGATTAATTTAGGTTATGATACGATGTGATAGATTATATCAGGCAAAGGTCTTAGTTTATATGCATTGTAAGCTTTATACTTTTATTAATATTTATGTAATCGATCTTCAAAGTAAAGATTATCCGTGACCTGCCACAATTTTTAATATTATTATCTTATTTCTCATTTAATAGTGTTCTAAAATATTTGTTTAATATTTCTTCTTATTTCTATTCAGCAATTCTAAACAACCCTTAATTTATATTTGTATATAACAAGTGTAATTATAACAACAGTCAGTCTTTCATATTGACCATATTATTCATGTTTAGCTTCATATGATCTTATGGCAACTTCTTGTGGCACATCGTTAGTGGGTTCGAGTGGTTTAGAAATCGCACGATAATTTAGACGATTAAACAATTGTCCGCCCAATCGTTTGACTTCTGTTTGATCAATACTTTGGGCTAATCCCTAGTAAAATAATTTCGACGCAGATCAAAGCATTTTGTTTGATATCTTTAGGTGTTATTCCGCAAACTGACATAATACAAATATTGATTTATATTTTTACCGATCAGATCACGAAATCAGAAAATGACTACAGTATTAAGGTACTCAATATTAATACTTGACTGAATCAAATTTAATTCAAATTAATATTCAACCGTTCAATTTTAAGGACCTTATATTTATATAAATGTTTTCATCAGGTTACAAGATTAAAATATTCGACTTAACTGTTTGCAGTTTATATGATCTTCTTATTTATAAATAATAATTGAAAACTAAGATAATAACTGAATCAAAAACTGTAAAGAGTCCATTATAATGAGCTGATTCAAGTGTTTCAGGACTGAAAACTCGTATTGATTATCATTATTATAATTGAATGACATACAATACTTTAAAGATAACATCCTTCTCAAATACCATAATCTCCCTTAAATTGACATCAGAATGAGTTTCATACTTCAATACTTAATCATCTATGCAAGAAGAAAATATCATTTTTACCTAAACCTGTGTACGCGCACCAATTTGTTACTGAGTTTGATTTCTGATTTGTTTTGATCATTACACTCAATGTGGAAGCAGTTTTTAATATCTGATATATTACGATCTGATGGAAACATTCTTGGCCACTTTCCGCTACTATCAACGATTATTAAGATTTTAAGTGTACATTATTAGTAGCGCGAACTTCAATACAATCCTTTTATTCGAATCAGATTTCAATTTGACTTAAGTATGCAATTGTTTTATCTAACGAAGACACAACCCTGCTCATATTATTATGTATAAGGAATACAGCGCTAACAACAATGTTTATACCAGTGATTTGACCTGAATGAATATATTTTTGGTAAAAGTCAGGTTAAGTCAACACCAGATATAACAATACAAAAGCATTTAGGATAAAATATTTATGTTTACTCATTATGATAAAAGGATATTTATAAAATCAAATAAGCATTAGTGTCGAACTTCTCAAGCATTATTGCAAATCATGTCTATTCCATTTCACTAAGGTTAGGTAATAATGATTGTGTTAGACATGCCTTTAATTTGAAATTTTCATTATAGAGCTCTATTAGCAACAATAGCGGCAAGCTTTACATTATAAATTTTATTAATTATATTGAGACTGAAAATGTCTCATGTGAGGCATTCATTTATTTTGATGACTCCTTCATCGATAAACATTTGTTTAAGATGAATATAGTTTTGTAATCCAATCTCTGCAAATTGCTATAAATAAAACATTATCGTAAGAAATACATCAAAAGATAGTCATTTGAAAAGCTTTATACCATTAATATTTTCTTATCCATTGGAAAATCATTGGATGAATCAACATTCTTGTAACAAAATAGAACTATAAAAATGTTCGTCGCTAACGTGAAAACTTTCACTTCTTTCAAGATCTGTTCGAATGAATTCCTCTTATCATCAGAATATTGTTTGCCATGAATTTTGATCGACTCATTCATATACGAATCAATGAATGGTTTTATTACTGAATCCTTTGGAAAGTTATGCAAAGTTTTGTAATCATTCATAGTTCTGCCCCATTCAGAAAATATAGTTCCGAAATCCATTCCTCTGTATCCATAACTTGAATATTAATCACAAAGAACCAGCCTATCTTTATCATTATTATTATTGTTATTCTCTGACTCAATCACCATAATATTACTTCCTCTGAAATCATTGTGACTGAAAACGACTGGAGAATCTGTTTCAAGAAGTATGCTTTTAATCCATTCAATTTCTTCTTTTAAATCGTATTTCTTTAGTGTTTCACAATTGTATTCTTCTATCAAGTCATGTATGGCAAAATTTTGATATGCACTTTCATAAAAAGTGTCAAAGTTTTCGAAAATCCAATTGCCAGTCTTTTTAATGGGAACATCCATTGCATGAATTTTAGCCAACTTTCTCGATAATTCATCAACTAATTTCGGATCATTTTGTTCATCGATTCGAAATTGTCTGTGCTATAGATTGTATTTAAAAATAGAAAAAATTATTTACTTTAAGTACTTCAAACTTAAAAATTTTTAAACAATTATTCAAATTAATAACTCAATTTTCGTTTGTTATCAGAATGAACATTGCTTCACATAACTTATCTATTGATTGACAAATTGCTTACTTTATAATAGTGTTGTATTTGTCCACTTTCGAACAAACCATATATTTTTGGTCCCAATTTATATTCAGATACAAGAAGTGCAATAATTAGATCAGTCAGTCTTTCATTTTGACCACAATCCAAATTATTATAATGTTTTGGTCCATATAATCTTATGACAACTTCTTGTGGTTCGTCATTAATAGGTTGAAGTGATTTAATGATTGCACAATAATATAACTGATTAGTCAATCCTCCACTCAATCGTTTGACTTCAATCTCATCGATACTGACTTTAAGCCAAACTCCTGACAAATAATCTCTACACAAATTATAACATTTTTGTTTAATATCTTCAGGTGTTTCTCCACGTATAAGTTCAACATTATCAAAATCAAATTCATCCATACTTTTGATATCTTTTAAACTTTCCTTCTCTTTAGCCATTTTGACTAAATGATGTTCAAAGTTCTTTCTCTTATTTGATATTTGACTTTTATATATTAAACACTCTGAGTGAGCATTATCATCCTTTATCATATAGATACATTAATATTTTATGATTTGAGTATTCGGTTTTTACAACTCTCAACTTCTTTTACGCCATATATTTAAAAAAACTTCTTTGTAATAGTTTTGAATCAAGTAATCAACATAAAATTAATTTTATTGCAACTGAAGAATCGTAAATTAGAATCTATTCGTACAAAGGACTAAATAATTATAGCCATAAACACTTTGAATAGAAATTAACCGAAATATTTTCAATTTTGCGTATGTTATTAGCTTTCAAGGATAATCAATTATCCATAAGTTTTGAATTCAACTCTTTGATAGCTCTTGAAGGACATTGATAATCATTGACGATTTCCTGATTTCAAAAGTACTTCTGTTAAGCTATGCATTAAATATTAATATACAAATGGTGATCTTTAATATAAGTTGTTCATTGAAAACATGATAAAATTTGTGTAAATGTTACTTTGATTGATATTCAACAGTTATTGAGATTAGGAGCTGTCGGCACGAGACTCATCAGTTTTTGATGCTTTAAGTTTTGATGTTTTTGATAATTTATAACAAGCCACTGATTGTCTTAATTTAGACAATTTTTTGTTTTACGCAAAGGAAAGACTTTAACATTTAAGTACATCGTTACAGCCACATATTACATTTATAACATTGAATAGGTTTTTATTTACCACATTTTAGAAGTGTCGTCTAGTTTGCAGTGCAGTAAAGTGCAGTAAATATCTCTAGTTTTGCTGACAGTGTATGAGTTTCTTGTATATCATTCTTAAGATTCATAGTTTAAAACTGGCTCGAAGGTGACAAAACTAGACCTGTTTATTGCGCTGCAAACTAGACGGTACTTCTAAAATGTGGTGAACAATATCCTATTCATTGTTATACAGATCTTCTAAAATAAAACTAAACTCAGATAAAGCAGTTAAAGGCTTTTACAATTTGATATTTTAATCGCAAGTAATATCAATTACTCATATACTGAAAACTTGATCTGTCAAAATCAACTTTTATTGATCTAATGTAGTTTTAAAAAATAGTGTTTAGAAATGTTCTCTACAACATATGCTTATTAATGCTATTGTCAATTATAGTCGCACTTGTTCCTTTTTTTACCAAATTTATCAGCAAGTTCTTCTCTAGTTCAATCATAAGACTTATTTGACAAATAATTTTTATAAATAAAAACTCTGCTTTATTGAGAAGACCACTTTTCTTTTTATCTCAAACATTATGATTGAAAAGTTGACTTTTCTTTCACTCATTCCAAACTTGATTCATAGCTGCATCTAATCGATGCGTAATATTAAAGAAAAATTGTACTCAAAATTTGAGTTTAGTTGTATTTTGGACAATCTGTATATGTAATATGTTGTTACAGCGATTACTTGCTGTTGTTGGATGCTGCCACTGTCCTAAAAGCAAATCAGAGTAACTAAAAGTAGAAGATTCTATTTTCTGTTAGCAGTCAATTGTTACCCAATTAAGTTATGTTTAACAAAACGGTTAATCATTGGTCAAACAGTTCAAAGCGTCAAATTATGTCATAAAATCATATCTATGACGCTCAGATCAGTCAAACCAATAGTTTCGGCTACTCAAAATAATTTGAGTCATGAATGTTATGAGCATTATTTCCCCCTATGACCATTATGACTTCTATGGTTCAAATTGTCGTGAGTAAACTCATGATTGGTTTGACTGATTGAAGCATCATAGATATCATTTGATGACATAAAAAGAAAACGGTAAATATGTTAAATCAATAATTTATTAGATGTAACTTATCTACGCATTAATTGACCACTGCCCTAAACTTTTAGTTACTGAAATTTCCGTTTAAGACAGTGTCAGCACCTCTTGGTTGCTAGCATTCGCTGTAACGTTATATTTAGTTTATATTCCCAGAGCATTGCATTAAAAAAACTACAAATAAAATAATTATTTCTAAACCTATTAAACAGTTTCCAACACACTAGTTATCAAACAGTCTTCATCGATGAAATTGCTTTCTATGAAAGTAAGTTTTATAAAACCTTTCGGAGACGCGTTAGGAATAAAATACAAATTAATTTGAAAGAAATCAATGATTTATTTTATCATATTTCCCTTCTTGTCAAACTGATATCGATCGCTATTTCATCAGTTTTAACAAATATTTATTAACAAACATTATGTAACAAATACCAGATTTGAAACTAATGTAAATATCTTGATCTCTCTTATCAACTGTTTGAATTAATTTCTTAAGTAGAATATTCTTTGCCATGAATTCTGACCGATTGAGCGATATATTCCTGAAAGCAAGGTTTGGCGATTGATTCATCAGAAAATTGATGTTTTAGCATGAATTGCATTTGTAGGTTTCAATTATTGTAAGTTCTAAAAGTTAAGCTGAGTGCCACACATGAATAAAACTTTTGAAGAACTGCCTTAGAGCAATCCCCACCTTAGACTTTGTATAAAGTATCAGTGATTGAATGTGTGGTGATTCGAAAGAAATAAAAAATCAATTTTAAACCTTTAAGTTATAGGAAATAAGAAAATACCATTTTTTATATGACTAACCTATGACAAAACTTGTTTCTCTTTGAAACATCTTTTAGTATAAAACATTTATTTATAGCAATACCAAAGACATAATATTTGAGATCGTTTTTATCATGTGATCAGTATTTTTGAATATAAACAGCACTTCTTAATAGCAGTAATTGTTGTAAAATGTGACAAATCAATTGAATGATCGACTACTCTCTATCTCATGTTTATATTACACTCAAAAATACTAATCACATGATAAAAACGCTCGCAAGTCTTATTTCTTCGGCATCGCCTCATTTGTTAATTGATTACAGTTTTGTACATAAAAAACTTTGTTAATAGAAAAATTTGATAAGTATTTACAGATAATTAGATATATTAATATAATTAGCAAAAACTCAAACTTATACATAGTTTTATTTGTTAAAATTTGAATAAGTAAAATGCCAAGTATAAAATACCTTTGGTTTTGTTCAAAATGAGTAAAAGTTTTGTGTCGTTCAATAAAATTTATTTTTCCTGTCTTCCTCTAGAAGTTTATTTTAATAAAGATGTTCAAACAGTTATACTCCGATTGATAGACACGCACTTTATAAACATTTGATTAGAGAGACATATTTTTAAGCTATTCAAAATAATTTCGTTCAATTTATTCACACGTCTGACACTTTTGAAATAATTTTATATTAGACTGAAAATGAAGTGCACTGAATCTCATATCTGCTAATCTGTTAATCTTATAATGTCATGAGGATTAAAATATTTAACACGTGCCAAATGCAAACTATTTTCAAAGTGAATAAAAAGTGATTTTTATTTTGAGTTTAATCAGCTCAATATATTAATTTGTTATTTAATTAGAATTTTTCTGCATATTTATATTTGAATTTTATTAATTGGTTAAAGTTTGTGTAATTTATCTGAAAACTATATCTGAATTAAGTCTCATTAAGTCAAACAAGGGGAAAACATGATTATTTTTCAAAATTAGATTCAATTAGATTGATTAGAATTAACATCAATAATCTCCTCGATAACCAGAATCTTCATTAGCGAATTATTAGCCTATAAAATGAAATGTCTATCAATCGGATGTCTATCAAGCGAAATGTCTACAAAGTGAGTATCTATGAACTGGGAAGACACTAGTTCAAACTGATCAGTAATTAAGTTCTATTATTTCTACATCAAACATATTTTTAATGCGTAGTTTGAAGCTCTATTCGCTAAGACAGCTTTTCAAAAGTATATTGTCATGCGATACGCAATAGTTAATGTTCATACACGCGTACTTAATTATAAGGTACTGAAACTGAACGACGGACTGGATTCAATTACTCTTTAATCATAAACTAGCTTACATAAATTCATTATACTTAATCAGTTTATAAAAAAAATTATTTAGGATTGAAACTAGATTAATTAATTAGTGATAGTGGCCCGTGATCGTCAGCTTTGCGGACTTTAGTCTTGACACTCCTCATGAGGCTCTGGCAGACTTTTGGCGAAGTTTTTCTCAGCTCTGATTTGATTTTTTAAAATCAATTCCTCAATAGATTCAGCTCTCCAATCATTTTTGTAAACTTTTTTCAAAATAGCCCAATAATGCTCAATAGGTCTAGTTTGGAGGATTACAATTTTTTGGGACTATGTTTATTTTAAGACGTTTCAACTCTTCAGGTGTTTGTTTAGCATAATGTGATGACGCCAAGTCTTGTCAAAATATGAAATTGCCGTCATTATGATATTTACTGATAAATTTAGTCAATCTTTTTTAATATATTCTTTTATATAAGTTTGAGAATTAATAGCATTACCCGACTTTGTAATGAAAACTTAAGAGAGACCTCGACTACTCAGCGCAGCCCAAACCAAGACTTTTTGGGGAAATTTGGTAGCGAATTCGTACTTTACAGAATCAGATACTTCTGCTCCATCTTGAGAATAATAAAAATCATTATAACTGTCAGAGCCATTAAGAGTGAGATATGTCTTATCATCGATAATGATCTCAACATTTTCAGATGGCTTAAACAGACCTCGTCTTAGCCTTTCTAAACATTTCTTTTGGCGTTTCTTTTGGCTTTCACTACTTTTTGGTGCTTTTATTCTCTTTTTCTTCTTAAGTCCAGCATTCAAAAGAATCTTTTTTACACTATGATTGCTAATTTTGAATTTTTTGGCTATAGACGCCTCGCTTTTTGTAACCTAATTAACGCATTCTTTAATAATTTTCTCTTTGACTTTTTCGGGTATAGCGTTATAACTACCACTTCCAGGTCTTCTGTCCAAACTAATTTCATTGTCTACTCTTTCATTGCCTCATATATCATAGTTCGGCCGACATTTTCTCTTAAAAAATGATTCAGAGTAAAAGTTTACCTTCTCTTACATTATTTTGATAGAAAATTCCAATGCGTTTTCGCAGAGGTGTTTGCTTATCAACCGACATTTTGATACTATTAATTAATTATCGATTTGGTTGATAGAGGGGGAAGACAAGGAAATAAGCTTTAAAATGATATACTACAATCATATATTCATAAAGCCTAAATACTTTAAAATGTTGATTGAACCTAGTCCGCCGTTCTGTTCCAGTACCTTACTATCACCTCCAAAAATCTTTGTTAAACTCTGCGTCAAAAATTAAGGGAAGAGATAATTGAAATAAAAATTTAATTTTTAACTTTAAAAAGTTTAATAGTAATGATAGCATACATTCATAAAATAGTATTTATTGATAGAGTTTTTATAGCATTCTCTCAAAATTTTGACTGTAATTTTTCGTCAAACTTGAAATTTTACAAAGACCTTTTGAAGTACAGTACGTATAAATAGTCACAGCCTAATATTAATGCAATCGTTCTTCGAGATAAAGATTATCCGTCATTTCTCCCAATTGTTAACATTTTTATCTTCTTTCTCCTTTAATAGTATTCTAAAATATTTGTCTAATTTTTAGACTAATTGGTTGAGACATTCTAAACAACCCCTAATTTATATTCATATACAGCAAGTGAAAAATAAGTCAGTTTTTCATTTTGACCCAATCCTAATTATTCAAATGTTTTGCTTTATATGATACTGTGACAACTTCTTGCGGCAAATCGTTAACTGGTTGAAGTGGTTTAGAAATCGCACAATAATATAAATAATTAATTAATTCTCCACTCAATCGCTTGACCTAATTTGATTTCTATTTCTTTAGGTTCACTGTATTAAATATAGAAAGTTTCTAAATATCTGATATATTACCATTTGATGGGAAGCATGCCATGAGTTCTAGTTAATATCAAAGGTTATCAAGTTTTTAATTGTAAATTATTGGTGGAGTGAGACTCCCTCTAATGTCTGGCTTAAAATAAGAGTTCAACTTTATTTGTGTGTAACTATTACATCTGATGCGGATCCAACTTTTCTTACATTAGTTAGTATAAGAAATACTATACTGTTTATAATGTTTATTTCTATGACTAAAAATAATTCAATAAATTTTTTAGTATAATTCAGATTAAGTTAGCACTATGCAACAATACAAATGCACTTAAACCAAATCATTTATATTTAATATTCAAAAGGAATTCATTCTACAAAATTAAACCGGCTTTAGTGTCAAACTTCTCAAGTATCGTTGAAAATCATGTTCATGGTTACATTGAGTTGGAATTATGTATTACTGCATGTGTCAAATCTAACTTAAATCTTAGCACATTGTATTAACGCCTAATTTACAACAATAGTGGGAAGTTCTATACTACAGCCATTAAAGATTTGATTGTGGATGTCGAGACGGAAAATATTTGAAGTGAAGCATTAAGTTTTTGTGATAACTCCTTCATCGATAAACTTTTGCTTTAGATGAATAAAGTTTTGATATCCAACCTCTGCAAATTGCTATGAATAGAAAACTACTATAAGAAATATATCTAAAGATTGCCATCTAAAAGTATTTTATACCATCATTAACTTCTTATCCATTGGCATATCATTGGCTGATTCGTCAGTCTTGTAAAAAATTAGAATAAAAAACATGTACGACACTAACGTAAAGATTTTGACTTCTTTCAATATCTGTTCGAATGAATTTCTCTTATCATCAGAATATTGTTTGCCATGAATTTTGATCGATTCATTGATATACAAATCAATGAATGGTTTTATTACTGAATCCTTTGGAAAGTTATGCAAAGTTTTGAAATCACTCGTAGTTCTGCCCCATTCAGTAAATATAGTTCCGAAATCCATTCCTCGGTATCCATAACTTGAGTATTCGAAATCACAAAGAACCAGATTATCTTTATCATTATTATTATTGTTATTTTCTGACTCAATTACCATAATATTACTTCCTCTGAAATCATTGTGATTGAAAACGATTGGGGAATCTGTTTGAAGAAGTATGCTTTTAATCCATTCAATGTCTTCTTTTAAATCGTATTTCTTTAGTGTTTGACAATTACATTCCTCGATCAAGTCATTTATGGGAAAATTTTGATATGCACTTTCATAAAAAGTGTCAAATGTTTCGAAAATCCAATTGCCAGTCTTTTTAATAGGAACATCCATTGCATGAATTTTAGCCAACTTTCTCGATAATTCATCAACTAATTTCGGATCATTTTGTTCATCGACTCGAAATTGTCTGTGCTATAGATTGTATTTAAAAATTGAAAAAATTATTTACTTTAAGTACTTCAAACTTGAAAATTTTTGAACAATTATTCAAATTAATAACTCAATTTTTGCTTATTATCAGAACGAACTGATTGCTTCACATAATTTATCTATCGATTGAGAAATTGCTTACTTTATAATAGCGTTGTATTTGTCCACTTTCGAACAAACCATATATTTTGGTCCCAATTTATATTCAGATACAAGAAGTGCAATAATTACATCAGTCAATCTTTCGTTTTGACCACAATCCAAATTATTAAAATGTTTTGGTCCATATAATCTTATGGCCACTTCTTGTGGTTCATCGTTAACAGGTTGAAGTGGTTTAGTGATCGCACAATAATATAACTGATTAGTCATTCCTCCACTCAATCGTTTGACTTGAATCTCATCGATACTGACTTTAAGCCAAACTCCTGACAAATAATCTCTACACAAATTATAACATTTTTGTTTAATATCTTGAGGTGTTTGTCCACGTATAAGTTCAACACTATCAAAATCAAATTCATCCACACTTTTGATATCTTTTAAACTTTTCTTCTCTTTAGCCATTTTGACTAAATGATGTTCAAAGTTCTTTCTCTTATTTGATATTTGACTTTTATATATTAAACGCTCTGAGGGAGGAATGTCATTCTTTATCACATGAATAGATTAATATTTTATGATTTTTGTATTCGGTTTTTATAACTCTAATCTTTTATTACGTCATATATTTAGGTAACTTGTTCGTAATAGTTGAGAATGAAAAAATTAGCTTAAGATGATTTTTATTACAGCTGCACAATAATAAATTAAACTACATTCATATAAATCACTTTACAATTATAGCTCCAAATGTTTGATTTTAGATAGGGATTAACCGAAAGATTACCATACACTATTGGGTTTCAAGGATAATCAAATTATCTAAGGCATGAATTCGACTTTTTTATAACTCTTGAAGGACATCGACAATCATTAATCATATCTTAATTGAAAAAGTACTCTTACTAACCTACAAATTAAATATTCACAACTAACTGGTAATCTTTAATATGAGTTGTTCACTGGAAACATGATAAAAGTGTATAGATACTACTCTGATTGATGTCCTTCAGCTATTATATTAAGATAAAAACTATCAACATGAGACTTATCAGTTTTATATTATGTTTTGAATGCCTTAATTAAGTCTCGATGTTTATCATTTTGAATAATCCACTGATTGACTTAATTGAGATAATTTTTTTATTAGTTTGTACTGAAAAGAAAAACTTTAGCCATCGAGTACAGCATTATATTTAATTTATATTACTAGAGAATTGTACTAAAGATAATACAATTTAATTACTTCCAAACTTATTAAACAGCTCCTAAAAGACTAGTTATCAAATAGTTTTTCATCGATGAAACTTTGCTTTCTATGAAAGTAAGTTTTATAACACTTTTCGGCGAAACGCTATAAATAAAATACAAATAAATTAATTTGAAGGAAATCAGTAACTGATTTTTACCATATTTTTCTTCTTATTAAACTCCAAACCAACCGATGTTTCGTCTGTTTTGAGGACATAAGTAGTAAACATAAGATTTGAAACTAATGTAAATATCTTTGCCTCTCTTATCAACTGTTCTATTGAGTTGATTTCTTGAGTAGAATATTCTTTACCATGAATTCTGACCGATTGAGCGATATATTCTTGAAAGAAAGGTTTAGTGATTGATTCGTCAGGGAATTGATGTTTTTGCATGAATTGACTCATATCTCTTCCCCATTCAGAAAATAAAGTCCCAAAATCAAGGCCTCTATAACCATAACCCGAATATTCATAATCACAAACAACTAATCTATCTCTTGTATTACTATCCGGCTCGATAACCATAATATTAGAGGCTGTAAAATCATTGTGACAAAAAACTATTGGACAATTAGTTTGAAGAATAATATTTTTAATCCACTCTATTTCTTGCTTTATGTCATGTTCTTTCAATGTTTGACAATTACATTCTTCGATCAATTGATTGATTGGAAACTTTTCGAAAGAGATCTGATAGAAGGTGTCGTATGCATCGAGAATCCATTTTCCCGTTTTTGCGGTCGGCACTTTCATTGCATGAACTCGTGCCAACTTTATGGCCAATTCTTTCACTAGATTCGGATCCTTTTGTTCATTGACTCGAAATTGTTTATGCTTTAGAGAAATTATGATCAAATTTTCCTCAGTTTCTTATTTAAAGAAAATTTTAATTTTGTATTGTTTAACTAAAATTTCTTTAAGAGTAAATTGTATTTTAGGAAACATTATTTTGATATTCTTGTGAATTGGCAAACTAATTGAAAACTCAGGCCTAAAAGATTTATCAAAAGCTCAGACCTTATAATAGTGTTGTATTTGTCCACTTTCGAACAAACCATATATTTTTGGTCCCAACTTGTGTTCAGACACAAGAAGTGCAGTAATAACATCAGTCAGTCTTTCATTTTCTTCAGTACCAGAACTTATGAAATGTTTTGGTCCATATAATCTTATGGCCACTTCTTGTGGTTCATCATTAATAGGTTGAAGTGATTTAGAGATCGCACAATAGTATAACTGATTAGTGAATCCGCCACTAATTCGTTTGACTTGAATTTGATCAATACTTACTTTAAGCCAAACTCCTGCCAAATAATCTCTACACAAATTATAACATTTTTCTTTTATATCATCAGGTGTTTTGCCTCGAAGAATCTCTATTTTAGTTATATCGAAGGAATCTGAATCGTCAGACATAGTTAAATAACAAATATATTAGAACAGAGTTCAGTTGAGTTTATAAGATCACAGTCAAATTAAATGATGTGTGACGTGGTATATCAGTAACAGTTACTGTAGATATCATATGATTAGAATTAGTTATTAGTATTAGTTATACTGTTCATACTGTTTGATATTTCAAATTTTGGGAACTCCTATTAATTTGTTTTTATATCATTCAAATTGCTCTTTATATTTGAAAAGGCATTTACCATTAATCTCATGGCTAACAGTATGTCTCAATTACATTTACTCATTTGCAACTGAAAGACATGATTGAGCGATGTCTTACTGTATGAAAATATGTGTTCTCTTTTCAGTTTGAGTTGCCTCTACTTTGTACATCTGATAAACGTGTACTAAGACCTTCAACTTACTCAAATGATGATTTAGGAGGCAAAAAGAAAAATGTCTTCTGATTATTTTAAAGTTTATTTTATATCAATTTTCAATTTGTAAACAGTTAAATTACTAAATAAAAGTCAAAATCAATAATCTTTATTAAGATAGCTATTTAAATAATTTCTTGAAAAGTTTTACGATAAAATTTGAGCGAGAAATATATAAATCTATTTACTTGTATAAATGTTATATAAAACATTTAGATTAAAGACTATTAACACTTTATATCAAAAATTCAAATCTATCTAATACAAAGCTCGGTGCTAAGAAAGCCAAACTTTATTTTTAATACTTTTAAAACAAATTTAGAAATACAAGACTTCAATTTCAATTAGAATTTAGAATTTCTTACAACACTTTCAATTAAAGTTATTTCTCACTTTCATGTTTATATAATTCAATCAACTTTTACAAAAAAAACTATTTAATTCATATTGTTTTTCATTATTTAAGAGTATTTGAGCCCTAACGGCACTGACCTAAACTTATTCTTAAATGTATAGCATTTTGTAAATATTAATCAGAGCAATTTACTGTATTTTTGGTTAAATTGTGGTTTAAATGGTCTACTATGTTGTATATATATTGAAGTAAATATATTGTATTATTTTATTCCAAGGCCTCCGTCACTCTTAATACAATTGAAATATTGTCAATCTTCATGGACTCATACCAATTAAAACTCCTTTATATAAACTACATTTTAGTCTTATTAGTGTTGGATTTACTATTCTTATAAAATTGTTTTGCCCGAATCTGGATTAGAATAAAATTTTAAATTTAAGAAAAAAATTCACCTGGGTTTTGTGATCATTTAATTAAAAGCGGTATAAACCACATGATCGTTTGGTATTTTTTTAAACTGAAAGAAGTAAAATTTGAATTAATTTTGACGTAATCAATAAAAAAACTAATTTCATATCATAAATGTGTTCTGATCAGCAAATTTCCGTTTTAAATGATGATAATTTTTGTAACGCAATTCAACGGTCACCTACGAAATAGAATCGATCAATTATAGAAATAGAAGTGATTCAAACAATTTCATACCATATTTCGTTTCTTATCAAACGGAACATCTTCTATTAATTCTTTATCTTCTGTCATAAAAAATATGACAAAAAGCATATTCGAAAGCAATGTGAATACTTTCACTTCTTTCAAAAGTTGCTCAAAAGTATTCAATTTATTAGTAGAATATTTTTCTCCATGAATTTTAATCGATTCATTAATATAGTGATCTATAAATGGCTTTATGACTGAATCATCAGGAAAATCATGTAATTTCATGAAATCTGCTATAGTTCGACCCCATTCGGAAAATATAGTTCCTAAGTCTATCCCTCTGTAACCATAACTCGAGTATTCGAAATCGCAAAGAACTATCTTTTCTTTGATTTCAATGTTACTATTATCGTTTTCAGTAATCATAATATTAGCTCCTCTGAAGTCATTGTGACAAAAAACTATTGGAGAATTGGTTTGAAGAACACACTCTTTAAGCCATTGTAACTCTAACTTTAAGTCATATTTTTTGAGAGTTTGACAATTGCACTCTTCTATCAAATCATTTATGGCAAATCTTTGATATGCCATTTCATAATAGGAATCAAATGCTTCGAAAATCCAATCTCCAGACTTTTTGATGGGAACATTAATTGCATGAACTCGTGCTAACTTTCTTGCAAGTTCTTCAACTAACTTCGAATCTTTTTGTTGATCAGGTTGAAATCTTTTGTGCTTTAAAAATAACAAAAAAAGATACATAAAATGAACATAAGTTAAGAAACAAAAAACTTACTTTTAAACTAAATTAGAAAACTAAGTATAAACTGTATGCTAATTGAGTACAACAGCTCTTACCTTATAATAGTGTTGTATTTGTCCACTTTCAAACAAACCATATATTTTTGGTCCCAATTTATATTCAGATACAAGAAGTGCAATAATTACATCAGGTAGTCTTTCATTTTGACCACAATCCAAATTATTGATATGTTTTGGTCCATATAATCTTATGGCCACTTCTTGTGGTTTATCATTGATAGGTTGAAGTGGTTTAGTGATTGCACAATAATATAACTGATTAGTCAATCCTCCACTCAATCGTTTGACTTGAATCTCATCGATACCTACTTTAAGCCAAACTCCTGCCAAATAATCTCTACACAAATTATAACATTTTTGTTTAATATCTTCAGGTGTTTTGCCTCTAAGATATTTAGTTTCATCTGCATATATGTTAACATAATCCTCAGCCATTTTAGGCTCAAATCATTACTGACATACTGACTGGTATCAATTAAGCGAATCGAAAACTGTTTAGCATAAACATATGATATGGTACTGTGCCCGACTACTCCTTATATTACTTGTATAATCAATTATATCTTATATTTTATTATCAGTTCCGCCGATAAATGGGTTCCTTATTAAGCGAATCGTACTTCAACCTTTGATACTATTGTATAAGTTTGATGCTAAGCTTTATTAATTATTATTTCAGTTATTTGAACATCCATATAATTTGAAGAAATTATTATCCAAACTTACAATTGAAGGACATCTTAGAAGCAAACCATTTTCTCATGGAATTTATACATTCGATTGTTAGTAGTTTAATTATAAAAATTATTTTGCAAAATACTATGAGTAAAATTGTCAGTAACTTTGGAAATGTTATGATTAATAGACTATATGAATTATTGTATAACTCAAAACTTCTAATCAATGAGCAGTGATGCACACGCTCGACGCTCACGCTCGCTCTCGGTCAGAAATTGACGCTCGGCGCTCGCGCTAACGCTCGGGGAAAATGAAACACTCGGCGCTCACTTTTTCGAGGCGCTCGAGCGCCGAGCGTTTACTGAGCGTCAAGTAAGCAAAGTTCATGAATTGTAAGGCTTTTTCTGCATAAAATTAACTTATTTTATTTAAGCTGTAACTTTATCTGTATATAAATTTCATATTGTTATGCTGGAGATCCCTAGAATCAACTCTTTAGCTATTTACAACTTATATATTTATTATTTTTATTTAATTGCTAAAGACACTGTTTAAAGTCAAAATATAAAATTTTATTACTTAAGTTTTACAAAGAAAAATATTGATTAACATATGAAAAACAATTGAATATATCAGTAAATTTGTTGATAACGCAAAATTCAACTCGAATAGTCTTTATCGTAACTATTATACTCTAAACTTTTATTTTAAGTCAACCAAAAAAAATCGGTTCAATTCCTCAACAGATCTTTTCTCTTCCATTACTACATCTCCACTCCCCCACTTTCTCTCAAACATTTGCTTATATCCTTTTCTTTTGCTCTCAATTTTCTCACATTCCTTTTTTAGAGAAATTGAATCCCGATTGAAATAACATATTATATATCATAACCATATTTTATCTTGTAATAGGAAACTAAACTCGTATATAGATGTTTTACATAATATAATAATTATTATAAGAAGTTTCTATGACTTGTTTTAAACTAGAGTAATTAAAATAACTTCATTTTGCTGTTGTAAAGACTCAAATTATGAGTCAGCTCATAACACATCCCCCCCACAAAAAATAGATTATATAAATTGAAAGGGTATTCGTAAAATATTGATAATCTGTTTTAAGAAGTTTTTAATATATCTGAGAACATAATTATGAATGAGTAGGTTAGATTGCAATAATGTATTCTTAAACACTAATGCTTTTTCTTTATTATTATTCTATAGTAAATTGATATTAAACTCATTTCCTAATTCATTCATAATATTCTCAACTTCATGAATAACATAATTTTAAAACAAATCATATCAGAAATTATTTGAAAGATTACATATGTATAATTATTGGAGTAAATATAAATTATTAAAATATTAATGAATGTGACAATAGTCGAGAAGTCTTAAGAATGCATATCTAATTCATGCATATTGATAGTTCGAGTTCTGCTAAACGAAACACTTGCATTTCCATACAGATTCTCTCTCTCTATACCTTTAGGTATTCCACCCTCCATCCAATTAATCATATCAATAGGAATATCCAAATTCTGTCTTCTCCTTATTTCAGAGCCATGTTGTAGGTCAATTAGAAATTTTATCGGTGATGTTAATGCAAATCTTTTTTGAGAGTTTTTCACTCTAATATACCAAATTTTGGAAATATCCATAATACTTATAAATCCATACCCGACAGAACCGTCCAAACAATCAACCGGAACTCGTATGACCACTTCTCTAATATACGATTTAAAATACGAAACAGACAAAAATTAAAAGATACATAAACAAAACATCCGTAATTTGAAATTTCAACACTATTATTAGTCTTATCATAGACTCCAAAATGAGTTGTCATCTCAATCGTCCGAAACCAGTTAAATTTCTTCATTCCAAACAGTATTGCAAATCCAAAAATTATTAGAATAATGTTAATGATAGGATTGATCGGATCATGTACTACAGTTTCTAGATAAGAAATTTCGTTCACTTCATTAACCAATTGAGCTTCAGCTAGATTTGCATTGACGATAATAATAGGTCCCATCCCAATTAAATCATTTCCCCTTCTTATCAAAGTTAATGTAATAGATAGAAACGTAAAGAATAATAGGAGTTTAGTTATCGAATGAATCATTCCTTGCCAAGTTACAGTATTGGTTGTGTGCTTTTGTAATTTTTCGATGGTCCTTATTCTCTCCGCAAAGTCCTCTGATACAGTCCATAATTGGTCCATAGCGACAGTTGTCGCTTTCAAGTCGAGCTGCAAATAATCTCGATATTTAGTAGTATTTAACCGCTTGATTTCAATAGGCTTTTCGGTTCCAACACTGAGATCTTCATCTCTAGACCCGATATTATCGTTAAAAAACTGTTTATCAAATAAAAAAATGGGTGGCTTGCTCTTCACCAAATCTAATCGTGAGTCTCTATATTTCAGTGGACCATAAAGTATGTAATTTCCCGTTCTTAGGTAGCAATTAGTATCAACCGTTACTTCTTCCGCCCAATTTACCAATTCTCTACTTTTTGACCCAATATTCATGCAAATGACATCATAATGAGAAATAATTTCCTTATGTAAAATCCATGTGTCTTCTGTTATTCTAATGGGCTGATATTGGTGTTTAAGTGATATCTCAAATTGGCAAAACTTAGTTATTTGTTCTAAATTCCAACTCCATATCGCGATAGTACAGGCGCTTACAGTTTGAATCAAAGACGGATCCATTGTGTAACAGAGGCTGTCACTACCAATGGTCACACAGTTAAAAGTGGACAAGTCAATTTCACTATGAATTTTTAGATGTTCGTTATCAGATAGCCAACTCTTTCCTTTTAAAGATAGAGTTATATAAGTTTCGGATGAGTTTATTCGTCCAAACCATTGACAGTACTGTTGTGAACATGGAATAGCTGAGGTTATTGGGTTAAGTATCTGAAAATGCGTTTCAGTATTTATGGTTTGTAGCGGAATAGATAATCTTAATATCAAACCATTAGGCACTAATGCGAATTTGACTAATGGTAATAAATAATAAAAGTCTGAATTTTTTTCATTTATCCCCAGAGTATACAAGGGTTTCACATCTTGAGTTACTTTCTCGAGTATAGTTTGTAGCTGTTTGAAAGGTAATAGATTTAATGGTAATAATCCTCTTCTCAACTGTATTAAAGATTCCTCTAAATCTTCAATTATATGCTCAAACATTGATAAGTTATAAAGCGAAATAATAGAACTAACAAGTGCTTCATTCATTTTTCTTTCCATAGATCTGTAAAATTCCATTAATGAACTCAAATTGTAGTATCTATCAAAAGCCAATTTGAACATGGATTCTAAATAATTTATATGGGTCGCCAGTTCCGAGAAAGCTTTATTCACTTTATCAGTATTTTCTTGGGTTAGTTTTGTTAAACCTAAAAGTTGTTTTTTCAAAGTTGCGGTTTGTGACATCTCGGATTTTACTAAATTAGTTAACATATTGTATTTCTCATTTATCTCTTGTATATCATGAGAAGTTGAAGTACCAAATAAAAACTTCAATGCATCGCCAACAAAGGGCATCATAGTAACGAATCTTTTTTGTCTCATAAACCATGAATGTACGGGTTGATCATTGATAAGGTTCTTCAATTTTTCATGTAATATATTATTAAAACCATCTGATGCTTCGTAAATACTCCCAATCAAAAGGTTATAACGATCGCATAGATCCCTCAAATCTTTATTAGAATTAATAGAGCATCTCAGAGATTGTTTAGGAATCGAATAATTTGAGCTCAATATCGTCGGAAATTTTATTTCAATTATTTGAGACCAATAACCACTAAAAATATATGCTTGTCCATGATGACTAATTTTTAAGCCGTGAGACCCAGTTGCAAGCAAATAAGTTTGATTTTTTAACGGAGATATTATCGAATCAATAAACCCAATCTTATGAGTAGTCAGTATTACGAATAACAACCTCACGAACAACATTTTGACAATCAAACTTTGATGTACTATTATTTGGGAAATATTCTTGAACTCTCGGTATATTTATGATATATTTATCCGGAAATATTATCTGATATATTCAATATTTAAAAATAAAAATCAATTTAATATACAATGTAATTTCAATTAGATAGAGAATCTTGAGCAATTAATTAAATGATTAAAATTTCAGGTTCTCAAAACTGATAAATTTGGGTACTCTAAAAATATTCGGAAAATTTTAACTAAACAAATTTATTGTCCTCAAATGAAAAATTATTTAAAGTTTTAGTTATCTGTTGGTGGACTTATTAAATATTCGATATTTATATAGTTGAAAATGAGGGGTAGCTATAAAGCAGTTAAAAGATTTATTCGTATGACCGTAGACGAGTCATCAGGTTTGTAGAGTAGGCTCAGATTTATAATAGGTCTAAGATATTTTGAGATGAGTGGTTTGTGAAACAATTTATTTTACAGATTATAACTGGAACGCAATAAAATATTCTTTCGTATTTACCTTTTCGTTTAAATATTAATGAAAAAATACTGGATTTTTATGTGAGAGTTTTATGGGCTTTGTAGTAGCGTATAAAATTAACTGTAAAATAAATGTAGTTTTGAAAGAAACCCATTTTCATTATTTAATATAAAACATAATTTTCATACTTTTTAGGCGTTTTAATTTTACGCCCAGTTCTAGTGCCATATAACCTATCATATTCCTGATACTCCGAAAGAACATCTTCCTCTAAATCTAATTTTGTAAGCTTATCATAAGAAGAATCAGGATTGTCAAACGTATCAGCACTATCTGATTTATAGTACACTTCAGTCTCATCATTAGATTCATCACATTCAGAATCTGTAGCGGAATTGATTTCAGTATTTAGCATTTCAATATCAGCCATATATTTTTCTGGCAATGGATTAGATTTCAAAAAATCATAATTATTTGAATAATAAGATTCCATTAAACGAATATTAACTTTTCTATGAATACCAGGATCACGAACACTTTGTAATAAGTATAAACTAGGACTGCATCGCATGATAACAATATATGGCCCTTCATATTTGCTTTGAAACGCTTTATGCTTGTTGGGATTAATATGTCTATTTCTAATAACTACAAGATCTCCTATCAAATAAATAGGCTGTCGATGTTTATCATTATAATTTATTGCAGCTCTAATTTGTTTGTTTTTTATGCGCTTTTTGACTTTCTCAATTTCCTTTTTATATTTTAACTTGGCTTTATCGCTGAATAAATTTTTGTATTTATCAGTTGTTTTCCTTTTGTAACCCAACTTCATGTCCAAATAAGTATATGGTTTTCGATTATATAACAGCTCAAATGGACTTTTATTGGTAGAAGTATGAATTTTTGTGTTTAAGCTTAAACGACATGATGGTATTAGCAAATCCCAATCTTTATCGTCCACATAACAATAAGATCTAAGATACTCTTTCACAACGGCATTTGTCCTCTCGACTAAGCCTTGACACGAGGGATTGAATCCACTCGTATATTTCTGAATCATCGGTGGATGAACTGATATTAATGCTGATACTACTTCACTCAGAAATACTTGGCCGCGATCGCTTTGCAAAATGAGAGGCGGCGAATGTCTCGTGATTATATCCTCATATATGAACCTCGCAATATTAAGTGCATCTTGTTTTGGGATAGCACGCATTTCAACGTATTTGGTTAGATTATCAATTGCAATTACTATATATTTATTGCCCCTAATCGTTTCATCCAAAGGGCCAATAATATCGATTTCACATCGAGAAAAAGGATTTTCAACTTCCAAAAGTTGACAATTTCCTGGAGGTAATTTACGAGAGATTTTATTCAATTGGCAATCATGACAATTCTTCACATATTTTTCTACATCTGCATACATGTTAGGCCAATAATATTTAGGTTTAATTCTGTTATACGTTACATAACAACCATAATGACCACTTAACGGATTATTATGATTCTCTTTCAAAACATCTAACCTGAATTTTTCAGGTAAATAAATAGCAAAATGATTTTCGCCATCAATTTCAATAACTTTATAAAGTATTTGGTCTTCAACCCCTAAATATAAATTGTCCTTTTCATTAACTTCACCCTTTTTAAAAGATTCAATTAGTTCATTTATTTTGCTATCATTTCTCTGTTCAGTAGAAATATCAATGTTTTTACTTTTATTGCATTTGAAAATCTTAAATCCAATCTCAGGATTATCAAACTCAGTTTCTTTATTATCAATCGGCAAACGAGACAAACAGTCAGCTTGACATGTATACTTTGGACCTCTGTATTTGATTTCAAAATCAAAATCACTTAAATACTGTGTCCATCTGAATAATCTACTGTTAACCTTACTAGTATTCCTTATCCAGCAGATCGCTGAGTGGTCTGTAATCAAAATAAACTTTCTTCCTATTAGATAAGGTCTAAATTCACTTATGGTAAAATATGCAGCAAAATATTCTTTATCGCTTATTGACCAATTTCTTTGATAACTAGATAATGTTTTACTTGTATAACAAACAACCCTTTCACTATTGTTCGGATAAGTCTGACAAAGACAACCTCCTATTCCATAATATGAAGCATCGCTTTTAACAATAATAGGCAAATCATCTCTAAAATGAGAAAGTATTGGGGCTTTGATTAAGGCAATTTTTAACTCGTTAAATGCTTTTCTATGTTTATCAGTCCATTCAAATTTAACATTTTTATTTGTCAAGTTATATAACGGTTGTGCAATGACACTACAATGGCTAATATGATCTCTGTTGAAATTAACACAACCTAAAAAACTCTGTAACTGTTTCACATTTTGTGGCTCAGGCATGGCAACAATGGCTTCGACCTTTTTTTCATCCAAACCAATCCCATTCTCATCAATTTTAAAACCTAAAAACTTTATTGAATTCATAGCAAACTCACATTTTGAAGCTTTTAATTTCAAATTAAATTTCTTAAATCTTTCAAGAACTAATCGCAATCTTATGAGAAATTCTTCAAATTTTTTTGCAAAAATTATACAGTCATCAACATAATTTATAACTTTTTCCCAACCGAGGCCACAGATTACTTTATTTAGAGTTCGAGAGAAACAAGCTGGAGAATTCTTTAAGCCTTGTGCCAAAACTACAAATTGATAATGACCGGTGTCGGTAGAAAAAGCCGTCTTTTCTTGGCTTTCCTCATCTAAAGCAGCTTGAAAAAATCCATGAGTCAAATCGATCTTACCAAAAAATTTATTACCACTTAAGGCGCTCAATACAGTTTTAACTGGGGGAATCGGAAAAACATCACTTTTTGTAATTGAGTTTAATTTTCTATAATCTAAAACTAAACGGACACCATTTGGCTTAGGACACAACAATATTGGGCTGTTATAACTTGAGGTGGACTCAACGACTATACCTACATCAATAAAATGTTGTATTTCTTTTCGGATAAATTCCTTTTCAATTTTTGACATTCTATAATTAGGAATATTTATAATTTTGCCATCGGTTTCAATTTTATGCTTAATTATATCGCAATAGCCTACATCTAATGAATGCTTGCTAAATACAGACTCAAATTCTTCTAATAACGAGTTTAATTTAAACTTTTGATCAGAACTCAAATTTTCATTGATCTTAAAATTCAAATATTCAGTTTTATCGACAGACAACGTATTATGCTCAAAATCTAACTCTCTACTAATATTAGCTAAAACTTGCAGTTTACGAGAATTTAATTTTTGAAATTTAATATTTGGTGAAATTTTACAAGTTTTTTTCACTTTTACGATTTTTCCAGAATTAGTTTCATTAACATTTAAAATAGGATCATAATAGTTCAAATTTTCTTTCGATTCGACACCAATGGTTTGCCCTTTAAAAATATTTTGCGGCAAATCTGTAAAGTTTGCTATTAAAACCTTATGACTCTCTGGTGATTCGGGGAAAAATAAGGAATTGGCGCACAATAAATTATGTCTGGTTAATAAACTAGATATTGGATCGATTTCACAATGCGCGTCTATATCTTTGCTTGCATAAACTTCAATAAATTTATAACTGTTTGGTGGGATTATAGTTGTCTTTTTACAATGAAATGTTTTTGGTTTGGTTTTATTATAGATATTTAATTTTTGATTATCGCAAGTAACAGTTTTAGTAAAATAATCAATCTTGATACCAAGACCTTCAAGAAAATCCGAACCCAAAAGTATATTATCATCGAATCCGTCGACAACAACGACTCTCAACGAAATTTGTTTATTCAAAAATTTAACATTTATTGAAGTTTCTCCAACAGGAACAACAATTTTCTGATTGATACCTTCAACCAAATTTTCTGTAGACTGTAAATTCAGGTCTAACTTTTTGAAAAAATCATAGCTTATTACTGTATTAGTAGATGCAGTATCAATAGAGCCATTTGTTTGGACATTATTAACTTCTAGTGGAACATACAAAAGTCCATCAAAATCTAACAAACTGAACTTCAGTGCATAACTGGGAGGAATTTTCTGAGTTAGTTCCTGGACCCCACCTCCGGAAGGTCCGAATTCTCGTTTAAATTAGTTTCGGGATTTTCATAGTTTACTTGAATCTCATTTCGATTAGCAGCATTAGGATAATTTCCAATAAGATTAGGCATTTCTTGATTTAAGTGTACTTTAGTTTTGTACATTTTGCAAACATATTCATTATTGTTCTTATTGCCCAACACATAGCCACTTTTTCTATGATTATAATTGTTATTTTTAGGATATTTCGCATAGGTTTTAGAAATACTATAATTATTATATCTCCTATTATAGTATGGCTTGAAATTTTTTCTCTCATCATTTGAATCATGTTCATCTTGTTGAATCTTTTTCACAACATGTTCACTTAAATTTTTATGTGGACAGTTAGCAATTTTATGATTAGGGTCTCCGCATGCAAAACATTTCATTAATTTACTTCCTCTGGAATATTGTTCTGATTGTTCGCTTTGATTTTTGTCTTCATCATTCTGATGATTAAAATATTTATCGGAATTTTCATTACCTTTATCAAAATTAGATTTCTGTTTAAAATTTTTATCAAAACTTTTATTACGACAGAAGGGATTATCGATCATTTTGTTCATTTCAATTATTTGTTCAGCATTTAGAGCCATTTCTTTTAGTTGACGTATGCCACCTGTCAAAGGCCACACACCAATACTTAAAATTTGTTTTCTTATTTCATATTTAAGCCCATAAACTAAAACATCGATTTTATAATTAGTTGGCATATGTTCATCAACAGACTCACAGAGATCCAGAGCTCTTCTGAAGAAAATTCTAACATTTTCATTTTTGCCTTGTCTTAATTGAGATAACTTTATACGGTTACTAATGCCTCTATCTCTAGCTGTGAACTCATTCAAGAATTCACACTTCAATGTATTAAAGTTAATTGATCCTAAATCAGAAAATTTCTCAGAAATCCAATTAATTACTTCATCGCTTACATATTTAGGAAAATTTTTAACTTTATGTTGATCTCTCCAACCATTAATAATTGCCGCCTTCTCAAATTTTTTAATCCAAATTTTAGGGTCAGAATCAGAAGAGAAAATGGGTGGTCTGTAGGTAACATTAGTACCTAAAGTCAAATCCTCTAATGCATCAACAAGCTTGAGCGTTTCAAGGTTCGAATTACTCGTAATACGATTAGGGCTGCTGTCAGCCGCATGCATAACATTATTATTCCTGCTATTAGGTGAAATATAATCGTTATTCTTATTTAGATGAAATGCCTCCTTTTAACTTTATAATCGCAATTACTATATCTCGGATTACAATCTTTGAAAACATTTGTTCTTGGAAGACCAAAAGCCTCGTTTTGATTAGATATCATATTATTATTCAATATCGAATTTTGATAGTTATTTTCTGCTAAATCACTAACAACTTTAACTTTAGTTTTAGGGCCGGTGAAACCTTGGCTTTTAATATTGGTGTCAAATTTATCTTTATCTAAAAGCTTATGTGAGTATATGTCTCTATCAGATATCTCATGTTCGCGTGAGATATCATTACAACTATATTTTTCAATTATGTCATTTAACTCTGCTTCAGATAATATATCATAAAGTCTAAGCCATTTCCTGGTCTCATGACCATGTTTCAAATCATAATATTCAAAAAGCTTTTCTATTCTAATTTTAGGGACAAATGGAAAAATATCCATAAAACGAATAATACTAGGTTTAGGTTTTTCACAAAATTCACTCATCTCATCATTTCTCTCAATATAAAATGTTGGATTATGTAAATCCTTGGTTGACTGGTTGTAAAATCTACTATATTTAAACTTATTAGACTCACTTTTTTGATGACTCGTCATCACTTCCTCCCTTTTGAGAATAGACCTCAGTAGTAGGGCTAGAGTAACCACTTCTTGCAGTAGCCATAGGTACCAGAAACTTAAAAGCCTCCACCAAAAAATGTTATGCTGGAGATCCCTAGAATCAACTCTTTAGCTATTTACAACTTATATATTTATTATTTTTATTTAATTGCTAAAGACACTGTTTAAAGTCAAAATATAAAATTTTATTACTTAAGTTTTACAAAGAAAAATATTGATTAACATATGAAAAACAATTGAATATATCAGTAAATTTGTTGATAACGCAAAATTCAACTCGAATAGTCTTTATCGTAACTATTATACTCTAAACTTTTATTTTAAGTCAACCAAAAAAAAATCGGTTCAATTCCTCAACAGATCTTTTCTCTTCCATTACTACATCTCCACTCCCCCACTTTCTCTCAAACATTTGCTTATATCCTTTTCTTTTGCTCTCAATTTTCTCACATTCCTTTTTTAGAGAAATTGAATCCCGATTGAAATAACATATTATATATCATAACCATATTTTATCTTGTAATAGGAAACTAAACTCGTATATAGATGTTTTACATAATATAATAATTATTATAAGAAGTTTCTATGACTTGTTTTAAACTAGAGTAATTAAAATAACTTCATTTTGCTGTTGTAAAGACTCAAATTATGAGTCAGCTCATAACAATATATATGATACTCACTGATTGTAAACCATCCAAACAAATACTTTAGTACAAAATCTGATCTCATATAAATAAAATGTTTATATTGAAGATATGAAACCGTTTATAAAAGAGAGAGATTGCAATACATTAGAGTCCATATTTAAAAGCACTAAAAAGCCTAGTAATAACTTATAAGTTAAGTTTATAACTTTTTGAATAATCATTGACTTAAATGTTAGAACTTTTGATTGTACATTTTATACCAATCTCTGTCTGTCTGTCTCTCTTTCATAAACGCTTTCATGTGTAAACACACTTAGTTTCAGACTCAAAAAGATTCTGTCTAAATTCTTTAAAACAGAATAAGTCATAAATTTTTGTGTAAAATTTTATGTTTAGTAAATACTAACTTTTTTTGCATTAAAAAATATCTATACTGTACTTCTAATTTGGGAGATACGTACTATGACTTGACGCTCAACGCTCGCGCTCGGCGCTCGGGGGTAAGACGCTCGGCAAAAGTAGAACGCTCGACGTTCGCGCTCGCTACCGAGCGCCAAACGCTCGAGCGTTGAGCATCACTGTCAATGAGTTTCATTCATAAGTCTAAAGATAAAAACATTTTAAACTCAAACTGTAAACTTATATAAACGTACAGTTATCTCCAAGTCTAACTAGGAGGGTAAAATATGTTATATTTCTGAAGCCTCTTGATGAAATTGTATGAAAATTTGCATATACATACTTAAACTCCCCCCGGTTGATAAATATCATGTTTGTTTTTGAAAACATTTAAATTGAGGGTGGTAATTCGATGAAAATGTGAAATGAAAGAAATTTCATTGAAATTCATATAATAAATCAAATTTAACTTAATTTTTGAATGAGTTATACAAACGATTGTCTGAAAACATTTGTAAACAAAGGATTGAAATTTTATTTAAATTGTGTTCAAAATGCCATTTAATGTGGAGGAAAGGGAACTAAAGTTCCGAGAATTTATTGAAATGAGAGCACAGAAAAGGAAAAGCTCTGCAATAATGAGCCAGTGTGGTAAGTATAAAATAATTATAAATTGATTTGTACTTTAAATTACATTTACGTGTTTTGGCGATAAATAAAAATACATTTACGGAGATTGGAGGCGGTGAGACAGGCTAGCGGGGGTCATACCCATTATTAATTGTTCGGAAATTAAATTTGAATTTATGTGATTCTCTTCAAAATACAGTTTTCTCCAAGTCTAACTAGGACGATAAAACAGGCTATAATTCAGGAACCATAATACATATTCTAGCCAAATTTGACAAGATCATAGACAAACTCCCACGATTGATAAATCAATTTTAAATTTTGAAAAATGAGCAAGGATGAATGAGAAATTTAAATTTTAATGAAAAATTACATATTTTGAAGAAAATCACATAAATTCAAATTTAATTTCCGAACAATTAATAATGGGTATGACCCCCGCTAGCCTGTCTCACCGCCTCCAATCTCCGTAAATGTATTTTTATTTATCGCCAAAACACGTAAATGTAATTTAAAGTACAAATCAATTTATAATTATTTTATACTTACCACACTGGCTCATTATTGCAGAGCTTTTCCTTTTCTGTGCTCTCATTTCAATAAATTCTCGGAACTTTAGTTCCCTTTCCTCCACATTAAATGGCATTTTGAACACAATTTAAATAAAATTTCAATCCTTTGTTTACAAATGTTTTCAGACAATCGTTTGTATAACTCATTCAAAAATTAAGTTAAATTTGATTTATTATATGAATTTCAATGAAATTTCTTTCATTTCACATTTTCATCGAATTACCACCCTCAATTTAAATGTTTTCAAAAACAAACATGATATTTATCAACCGGGGGAGTTTAAGTATGTATATGCAAATTTTCATACAATTTCATCAAGAGGCTTCAGAAATATAACATATTTTACCCTCCTAGTTAGACTTGGAGATAACTGTATGCTCGAAAAGATGGGAAAACTGAGTGAATCCGGGCTAATGGGTCTAAAGAGGTTCCTAACCTCCCACCCCCAAGTGTGATATATCATTGGATTCAGGACATCGAACTGAGCATTTTGATACCTCACTTGATCAATTATCACAAGTAGTTCTCGGGATATCCATCATTGTTTGGTTTAGTACCTCGTAATGGATAGACCTGAATTCTCGAGTCGTAACCCAAACAAGCCTGATATAAACACAGGGAGAATAAGTTAGGTGGCGAAGCGACCTAACCTATAATACCTTAGTTTAAATCAGAATTGGCTTGCGTTACAACTTAGTAAAGCCAGGTTTACCCAGTTCGAGGGAGTTAGGTCTTGGTGGCCAGAAGTGGTCAGGTTCGGGTTGGAAGTAGTCAAGTGTGGTATCAAAATGTTCAGCTCGACGAACTGAATCCAATGATGGTTGGGAACACTTGAAGGTTGGGGGTCAGTAACCCCTTTAGACACAGTAGCCCGGATTTACCCGGAAAACTTCGAAATGGCTAATTTCATATTGGCTAAACACTGTTTTCTGTTTCTATTAGCAGGTTTTGCCCTTTTTAATCAGAATAAATACACTAAATGTAATATATTTCAAGTTCAGTAATTTTAGCTATTGTATTAGATTTCATGACAATTCAGTCCTAAGGCAATTCATCCCAAAGACAGCCCTTTGGTAATGGAGTGTCAAGAAGATAAGGCTTAAATTCTAAAATTTTATTAAAACAGATCTAGTAAAAGTTTTAAAATAATTGTAAAATAAAATCAGTATAAAAATATATGATTAAAAAGAAAGATTGTGAGCGATACTTCTAAGATAATCGATAATAGGAATTTATCCATACTTTTCCACATTCTTTTTCAAATTTGAAGTAGCCTTCCGATACCTCTTTCCTCCCATCGGTGGCTCGACCCCTGCCACAAACTGTTCAACCTGCATCTGACGCAGGCTTTGGTCGCTTTTCGAACCATCGATAAAGCGCCAGATGCTAGGATGATGAGCATCGAGTAAAGAGCTAAATACTCGATGTCACCCTTCAACAGCATTGTTGGTTTTAGGGAGGTCGCCTAAAACAGAAGAATGGCAATTCCATATTCTGATAGCAAAAATAGGGGGCATTCTCCGATTACTTCTTTCGCGTCTGATCTAGGTGTCCTCAACGTGATTAATTAGAGGAGCCAAAAGACTTTCATTCTCAATATAAAATGGTTCACTTATAAGAGCAACGTACGAAGAGATAACATCGGTGGATGGAACAAAAGCCAAAGCTGCAATCATCTTGATGTTTAATGCGAGTGTTGCATCTGCCGAGTACATTTTATGAATATCATAACAGACTCGTGATTGAATTTTCCTCCAGATGCATTGACAGAAATGAAAAAAGGGTCCTCGAGCGTTGGAGATGGGAAAATTATTCTTGAAGGCATTAATGGCAGCCAGTTCAAAGTCTGTTATAATTGAAACTGGGTTCAAATTAGGCTGTAGGTTTTTATTTGCAATGAAGACACGATCATAAGTTTCTGCTCTCCGATTAGGCATTAGTACATAGATGGAGGGAAGAACATTGTTTGGAACAAATCCATGAATGGTGTAAAGTTTATTAAACAAAGGCGGAGACACCTTAAAAGTGCCATCGGCATTCCAGTGGTTACAACTTGACATTGCTTGTAAATTTTTAAATGTCGAAAAGATCAAAACACGATCATTTGATGGACCACTATCAAACTGGAGGAAGACATCGCCACTTTTTGTATGCGCGTAAGGCGAGTTGGCATCTGTCACCAATTCGAGGATGCTTTGTGGATTCGGTGGAGCTTGACCTTCATTTTGAAGACATCTTCTGATGTTACGGGCGATTGTCGATGTAGAAATAAGTTGACCGATTGAAGCCCAGTGAGCGAAGAAGAAACATGAGCGATGACATTTATGGTTGGCTGTTGTAAAGACAATGCCCCGTCTTTAATACGGTTTATGGCTCTACGGGCTTCAAATTTTGCTGGATCCGGTACATGGTTATAGTCATTTTGATGAGTTATTTGGTCGTATCGCGTCAAAATAACGCAGCAAAAATAACTCCGCAATAATAACGCCAGCAAAAATAACGCTAGGTAAAAATAACGCCAATACAAAATGATGCTAGCAAAACAGCGCAAGAAAATTGTATTTAAATATAATTTATACATGAGTATGAACTCCTGATTTATTGAAAGTTATAAAAATGTCGCATACATTAATGTTTAACATAAATATGTAAAAATAATGAGTATTGTGAATATACCTTGTGACAAAAAATCCGGAAAAAGTAAGCGTAAATTTTTTAATGAAAATTAAAATATTTTGACCTCAAACTTATCACAAGAAAGTACTTGGTTCTAATTATTACAACTATAAAGAAATAACAATTGAGTTCGGTTTCCCTCTGCGGCTATATGCTTTTCAATTCGTTCTTTCGTACTTTTGTTAAATGACTCCTATATCTCTAATTATCTCATATAAATTGTCTCATATTTGGTTTATTTTCGCGACCCACAGTTAAAATTTTTTCGGTTCTTCTTTCTAAACAATATCTTATTTTATTCCTCACAAGTGTTGAATCGGGTTTAGATAGTAAAAATTAATTCTTAAAATGATTACAATTAAAATTTATGGGTTAAAGATATGTGAAATTACTCGCGTAATATAAATTAATACCAATATTTTAAGCAATACATCTTATTAAAAACTCTTTAAAAATCTATAAAAATTATTATTGTTGTGTAATTTTCGTTGGTGTTATTTTATATTGGCGTTATTTTTGCCGCGTTATTTTGACGCTAAACCTTATTTGGTCACCAACTGTGTGGTAACCACCACGACACTTTTAATGCACCGCCATGTGATTTTCCCAAACTATCGTTTGTTCTACGATGACAATAAGTAAATCCACGATCAACAAGGAGATTTCTGCCCTTCTCACTTTTAATGAAGTCAAGTGGCATTTTTCAATTAAAACTCAATTAAAATCGACGAAAAATCAATTAAAATTACTTAAAATCAAAGAAAATTCAACTTCAATTAAAATTAAGTGCATATATTAAAAATTGAAGAAATTGTTTACACTATAAAAAAATTGTCCTATATCACTTTAAAGTGCTAAAGAGTGCACTTTAAAGTGGAAGAAGTTTTTGAAATAGATTTAAATATATTAAGTACATTAAAGTGAACTTATTGAACATTAATATACATGAATATCAACAATAGTTTTAAAATACTGAATACTGTATATTAAGGTACTTAATTAAACCACTTTATCATACTTTAGTTTTAGTACTTTGATTCCTCAAAATGTTCAATAAGCGACATTTTAAAGTGCTATAAGCATGAAAAATTTTTTAGAGTGTACTTTTGTATTTTGATTACGGAAATAAATTACGTTGATTTTTTGGTGGATTTTAAAAATCTTGAAAAAAATTTTCCTCTTGAGGCTCGAACTCGGGCCTTACTGTTCGCAGGCGGAGACTCTATCCATTAGGCTGTGCCTTAATTTTAAAATAAAGTGTCTCTTATAAATAAACTTATTTTGCATCGATTGCAACATTTATTAAATGTAGTAACTTAACTCGCATTGTAATAATAGCGCTCTTAACTAATATTATAAACAAAAATATATACATAACAAACTTAAGGAGAACAGGGGAGCTAACAACCCCTCAAACCCCCAAGTCAGTTAGTTTTGTGTATATTAATGATATATAATTTTTTAAAAGTATTTATATAAACTAAAAAATATATTAATTATTTAATTACAGTCTCAAATTTTTAATTAAAAATTCTCTGAACTCTCGTTAGGGCTGAATTGTCTGGGCTGAACTGTTCTGCTACGATTGTATTTTCTACTATTATACTGCTACTCTTACTAATTAGTGCACCGCACAAATCGAGTTCGAGTCAAGTCGGAGCAGATTTGAATTCGACTCGTAAAAATCGAGTCGAGTCTATTCAAACCGCGAATCGATTTGATTTGGACTCGCGTCGAGCCTACTCGAATAAACTAATATTAATGGATTACATAAGTTTTTCAACTCAAATATGGAACGGATGTGTAGAGTGGATCCCCTTTTATACTAAAATGCATGCTTTCTAGATAGTCCCTGAATGTTACAAGATTGTAAAATGCTTTGAAAAGTTCCAAAATATTACATAAGTTTCTAGAATGCTCTAATATGTTCTAGAATATTCCATGGGTTTCTAGAGTGTTCTAGTAAGTACTAGAGTATTCCATGGGTTTCTTGAATGTTCTAAAAACTCTAGAATATTCCATAGCTTTATAGAATCCTCTACAGATTTCTAGAATGGTCTAGAAAGCTCCAGAATGTTGAAATCATGGAACATTTTTACAGCTCAAAATGAGTTCAAATCCCTCAAGCCTATTTGAGTCATACCCAGACTCGACTTGAACTCGACTCTACTCGACTGCGTTCGAGTCAAACCTTCTAGAGATTTGAGCTCGAAAGTTTGAATCGATTTGACAAATCGATTCGACTCGTACGGAGCACTACTACTAATTATAATATACTTATAGAAAGCACAATGCAATATAAAATAGTAAAAGCCACTTTGATTTCATTGTTTTAAAGTTGAAACTAATCTCATTTAATTAAAATTACAAATGTAATAATGAATTAACTGCTATATCTGAGGAAATTTGAAAAAGTTGACAATATTGAACACCACTTTAAATTGAAGGTAATTCAGATTATTAACAGTTTAGAAACTGATTCAACTTTTCGTGTCTATCAAACCTTTATCTTAACTTCAGTGTGATTCGATATAAAAGAAAATTAGCACTAGAAATCATCTGTGAAGCATATAAATCATTGATATTATATTATTTTTGATTTCACACTATCAAAACTTTTCGCTATAAGACTTATGAAAGATTCATCTCTATTATTTTTCATTAGTTAAGAGTTTAGTAATTAACTGAAGTCATAACTTATATGTATACCTTAATATATACACTAGAAGTCAAAATTAAGTTACGCATAAAAAAACATAAACCCTATCTTTAAATGCAAATATCTCAAAAACTCTTTTGTGTATTTCAATAATTTTTGTATTAAAATAATCACAAATTATCCCTCTATCAAAGCGTATGAAAGTTTCATTCGTCGTCGTATTTTATTTAAACATAAAAGTATTAATAAAGTTTAAGCGCGTTTTCTCCATCTGTCAAATATAAGTTTCCTTTTCATCAAGACTACTTAATTAACATTTATTTATTTGATTAAAAGTAATTTAATTACATATAATGATAAAAATCAATAAATAGTATAATTATTAATAGAATAATTCATTGATAACAGCAATAGAATTAAAAAATGGTAAAAATTCGCGAATTTACTGACACTAAAACGCTAAAAATGTTTGAAATGCGATTAAAAGGAAATACATTTGAATCAATTGCCAAAAAATTCGGGTCAATTCGAACTGGTGTTAGCAAAATAATAAAAAAGATAAAAACATACGGAACTGCTCGTAATCTCAATAGATCTGGTCGAAAACGATGTACTGATAGGCGTACTGATTCACGAATTGAAAATAATGCAATGATTAATCGAAAATTAACGGCAAAAGAACTAAAATCTAATCTTGAATTAAATTGTAGCGAATCAATAATAAGGAGGAGACTAAGAGAGAGGGGATTATACGGAGGATTCGCGAGAAAGAGACCATTTATTAGACCTATTAATAAACGCAAAAGACTTGATTTCGCGAAGCAGTTTATAAATATGCCGCCAGTCTTCTGGGAAAAAGTCTTGTGGTCTGATGAGTCTAAATTCGAGTTAATTAACTCGAAAATACGTAAAGAGGGCATAAATGAGTCCATAGCTACGCCAACTGTCAAACACTCGCCGTCGGTAATGGTCTGGGGCGTGTTTCGTCGTTTGGGGTCGGAAATTTGACCGGAGTAACCGCTAAAATGGACGCAAATCTTTGTTTCGATATTAAATAATAATTTAATACAAAGTGCGGCGAAATTAGGCATTCGAGACAACTTTATTTTTCAATTTGATAACGACCTAAAACATACTTCGAAATAAACAATGGCTTGGCTTAACTCGAATAATGTCGAAAGACTTATTTGGCCACCGCAGAGTCCAGACCTTAATATTATTGAACATTTGCGAGACGAGTTGGACCGAAATGTGCCAATAAAAAGCCGAAAATCATGTGCGGAATTCAAAAAGGCATTATTCGAGTCTTGGGCCCAAATCGACACCGAATGTATCGATAAACTAATTAAAAGCGTTCCTAAACGTTTAAAAGCAGTTATTGAAGCAAAGGAAGGCAATACTTCATATTAGCCATCAATTAAACATTAATTAGCTTCAATTTAATACTAAATATTCTAAAGGAAACTTACTTTTGGTGGTATCACATTTAGATTTAACTTAATTGCAACTAAACTGTGATTAAATTTTGCTCAATTTGTGTATCAATTAATAGTGTGATAAAGTACTCAACAAAATGTGGTATTGATTTTTTGAATTAATTTTGAATTCATTAATTGATTACAAGTTTTCTACTATAGCATTATACGTAACTTAATTTTGATTTCTATTGTAGGTTTTGGTGCATTAAACTCAAATGTAAGTCTCAAAATAAAAAATTCGTATATTAGTCCCAAGGGAATACTTTGGTATTTGTAAAATTTTATTTAGACTTCTCTTTGAGAAGAAAAGTGGATTTATAAATGCTGAACACTTTGTTATCAGCTCAAATTTTACTCAATACTACTAATTCAAAAGATTTTTTTCTAGTTTATTCCAAAATCTGAAAAACGGAACAATCATTCCGGCAATCAGTTACTAGCAGATTCAAAATAGGGATTAGCCGTTCTGAAATTACCCATTATGAAATTAGACATTATGAAATTAGCCATTTCAAAGTCTAGCCGAAAAGATAATATTCAAAATTTTTTCACACTCTCTCTCTCTCTCTCTCTCTCTCTCTCTTAACTTTTATTACCATTGATTATATATTTATTGAGATATTTAAAACCGACAAAAGAGTTAACGCAGTTATATTGCTTTATAAATCAATCTAAAAATACAGTAAAACCTATCTAACACTGGTAAACTTAAGTGACTTTTAAAACAATATAAAAACCTTGTAGAAGGACATGATTTAATTAAAACTGATTTTTAAATCCACTTAACTAGATGTCAAAGTTGAAGTTGTTTTACTGTACTATCTCCTAAAGGAGAACCACGTTGAGGCATTGTGCGTGGGCAATAGCTTTTGATCTTGTATTCCGATGGCATATATATTTATACACATTTGACCAAAGTATTAGTTACCTCCGATTCCAAAAAAAAAATAAAATTCTTAACGTTTTTAACATTACGTCTATGGAACAAAACTTAATTTGAAAAACTTATTTGATGTCCATGCCATCATCTGTCCCAATAAATCCACGAATGATCTTCGGTAATGTGCACACCATTTCAAAGATTTATTTCAAACAGTGTTCAGAAATATAAGTCTTCAAATATATGCACATCAAACGAGCGCTTCGAAAGTTATTGACTTTCAAATTTTGAATACCAGTTTTTAAAAATGAATTAACTATATGATAACGAGTGTTTCGAACCAGTTATACAGTCATTTATCGGTATCCATTGTGGGTCTGAAACTTTTCTAAAATTATTCCATTGTTTTTGTAATATTTTGACTGAAATCTCTAAAAGAATCTAAGTGATGAGGGGATCAAATTACTTTTTTAAATTTTGTTACATAGACGTAATGTTAAAATCATGAAGAAATATTTTTTCTTCGAAACTAGAAGTAACTCATATCTAATATTTTGGTGAAAGATATATCCATTTATTTGCCGTCGAACTTGTTCTTAAACATATAAAATTTTGTAATTGTTGGTCGGAGCAGGTCTATGCTGTTTTTAGTTAAATCGTGAATTAAAAAAATTATGTATTATGCTAGAATGTGATCTACTACATTATAAAATATATGTAATGAAGTAAAAATATTTTATCATTTCGTTTTAAGCCATGCGTCGCTCTTAATTAAGCTTGACTTTCCTCGTCTTTCATAGACTAACTAATCAAAACGTTTTTATATAAACTATTTTCTTTAGTCTTTTTAATGTTGGGTTTATTATTATCATAAGATTGATTTTTCAGAATCTGGATATGAATAAAGTTTCAAATTTTATGAACAAAACTACAATCAATTTTACTTGAATTTTGTGATCATTTGATTCAAAGTGATATAAATCAAATAATCGTTTGGTTTTTTAAGTTGAAATGTGAAAATTAAAATTATTTTAATTTGACCAATAAACAAAAGATTATAATTATATCATAAATGTGTTCTGATCAGCGAATTTCTGTTTTAAATGATGATAATTTTTGTAACACAATTCAACGGTCACCTACGAAATAGATTCAATCGATTATAGAAAGAGAAATGATTCAAACGATTTCATACCATATTTCGTTTCTTATCAAACGGAACATCTTCTATTAATTCTTTATCTTCTTTCATAAGAAATATGGCAAAAAACATATTCGAAAGCAATGTGAATACTTTCACTTCTTTCAAAAGTTGCTCAAAAGTATTCAATTTATTAGTAGAATATTGTTGTCCATGAATTTTAATCGATTCATTAATATAGTGATCTATAAACGGCTTTATGACTGAATCATCAGGAAAATCATGTAATTTCATGAAATCTGCTATAGTTCGACCCCATTCGGAAAATATACTTCCTAAGTCTATCCCTCTGTAACCATAACTCGAGTATTCGAAATCGCAAAGAACTATCTTTTCTTTGATTCCAATGTTAGTATTATCGTTTTCAGTAATCATAATATTAGCTCCTCTGAAGTCATTGTGACAAAAAACTATTGGAGAATTAGTTTGAAGAACGCACTTTTTAAGCCATTGTAACTCTAACTTTAAGTCATATTTTTTGAGAGTTTGACAATTGCACTCTTCTATCAAATCATTTATGGCAAATCTTTGATATGCCATTTCATAATAGGAATCAAATGCTTCGAAAATCCAATCTCCAGACTTTTTGATGGGAACATTAATTGCATGAACTCGTGCTAACTTTCTTGCAAGTTCTTCAACTAATTTCGGATCTTTTTGATGATTAGGTAAAAATTGTTTGTGCTTCAAAAATAATACAGAAGTGTACTTAATATAAATATAAGTTTAGAAGCTAGAAATTCACCTTTAAACTAAGTCAGAATATTTTATAATATACTTTCAGTACAACTGTTCATACCTTATAATAGTGTTGTATTTGTCCACTTTCAAACAAACCATATATTTTTGGTCCCAATTTATGTTCAGATACAACAAGCGCAATAATTACATCAGGTAGTCTTTCATTTTGACCACAATCCAAATTATTGATATGTTTTGGTCCATATAATCTTATGGCCACTTCTTGTGGTTCATCATTAATAGGTTGAAGTGGTTTAGTGATCGCACAATAGTATAACTGATTAGTCAATCCTCCACTCAATCGTTTGACTTGAATCTCATCGATACCTACTTTAAGCCAAACTCCTGCCAAATAATCTCTACACAAATTATAACATTTTTGTTTAATATCTTCAGGTGTTTTGCCTCTAAGATATTTAGTTTCATCTGCATATATGTTAACATAATCCTCAGCCATTTTAGGCTCAAATCATTACTGATATACTGACTGGCATCAATTGAGTTTATCAAGGACTATTTGATGTAAATAAATAATATGGCACAGTGCTCAACTGCTATTTAAACTACTTGTGTATTCAATCGTATTCTTTATTATCAGTTGAGTTGATAAAATGATTGTTTATTAAGCAGACCCTACTTCAACCTTCGATTCTATTAAAGAAATTCAATGCTAAGTTTTATTTATTAATATTTAATTTATTCCTACCCTCATATAATTTGAATCGATTATTACCTAAAATTACAATTGAGGGGCACTGTAGTATTAAACTAGTTCCTCAAGCAATTTATATATTTGATTGTATGTAACTCAATTATTTAAGTTCTATTGCAAAATTCTATACTTAAAATTGTCCATAACTATTTAAAAAGTTATGATTAATTGCCTTTATGATTTAGTACGTAATTTACAACTTCTAATCAGTGACCTTCATTCTTAAGTCATTAGATAGAAACATTTTATACTCAATCCATAAACTTATTTGAACATATGCTCGTAAAAATAATATTAAAAATCTTTGTGCACTCTCTATGTTAGTTTTATGACGATTATTTTCGTTTCTATTGAAATATTTAAAACTCATCATAGAGTACTTGTATTGCTTTATAAATCAATTTATAAAATACGTAAAATCTATCTAACTCTAATAAACTTAAGTGAATTTAAAAAACAATGTAAAAACTCTTTAGAAAGTTATGGCCTACTTGAAGCTGACTCTAAAAGTCATTTAATTAGATGTCAAAGTTGAAGGAGTTTACCGTACTATTTGCTAAAGGAGAACTACGTTAAACCATTGTACGTGGATAACGACTTTTGATCTTACAGTTCGATGGCGAATATATTGATGCATCTTAGTTACTTTAGGTTCCGTAGAAGAAAACATTTCTTCCCTTTTTTAACATTACGTCTATGGAACAGAACTTAATTTCAAAATATCATTTGATCCCGTCCCCACTTAGTTTCTTTTCGGGATTTCGTTAAAAAATCGATAAAAATAAAGGAAAATTTTGGAAAGTTTTATAGTACACTCTAAAAAGTTTTGTTCAATATCACTTTAAAGTGAAAACAAAATTTTTTAAATAGATTTAAATACTTTAAGTACATTAAAGTGAATTTATTGAACATTAATATGTATGAATAGCAACAATAGAACTTTAAAATACTGAATATAGTATATTAAGGTACTTAATTCAACCACTTTATCATACTTAGGTTTTAGTACTTTGATTTCTTAAAATGTTCAAATAAGCGACATTTTAAAGTGCTATAAGCATAAAACTTTTTTAAAGCGTGGTTCAAGGCTTGGAACATGGTTAAATCAATGGTTAAAGTTTTCATTTGATGTGTTGTCTTTCATAGAAGAATTTAGTGGTTATTATTTCTATTACTATCAGTCGTTCAACCGTACACAACTGAGCCTCAATTTGCCTCAAACTATGGGCCTGGACGTTCGCCGACAACTATTTCACCGATAGTCATCAGACTCACAATGGATACCGGTGGGCGACTGTATAACGAATGAGACACACTTGTTATGATATAGTTAATTCATTTTTAAAGAATGACACTCAAGATTTCAAGTGAAAAACTCTTGAAGAGTTCACCTGATATGCTTAAGACATATTTCTGGAAACTGTATGCAAAAACCTTTGAAATGATATGCACATCACCGAAGACCATCGATGGACCTATTGGAATAGATGATGAAATGCATATCATTTCAAAGTTTCTTCGCAGACACTTTCCAGAAATATGAGTCTTGAACATATCATATGTACTCTTCAAGTGTTAATGAGTTGAAATTTTGAGTACCAATCTTTAAAAATGAATTAACTATAATAACGAGTGTTTCGGACTCGTTACACAGTCATTCATCAGTATCCATTGTGGGTCTGAAACTTTTCTAAAATTATTCCATTATTTTTGTAATATTTTGACTGAAATCCCTGAAGGATCTAAGTAAGGAGGGGATCAAATTATATTTTTAAATTTTGTTACATAGAAGTAATGTTAAAATCATGAAGAAATATTTTTTCTTCGAAACTAGAAGTAACTCATATATAATATTTTGGTGAAAGATGTATCAATTTATTTGCCGTCGAACTTGTTCTTAAACATATAACATTTTGTAATTGTTGGTCTGAGCAGGTCTATGCTGTTTTTAGTTAAATCTTGAATTAAAAATTTATGTATTATGCTAGAATGTGATCTACTACATTACAAGATATATGTAGTAAAGTAAAAATATTAATATTTTATCATTTCGTTTTAAGCTTTGCGTCGCTCTTAATTAAGCTTGACTTTCCTCGTCTTTCATAGACTAACTAATCAAAACTTTTTTATATAAACTATTTTCTTTAGTCTTCTTAATGTTGGGTTTATTATTATCATAAGATTGATTTTCAGAATCTGGATATGAATAAAGTTTCAAATTTTATGAACAAAACTACAATCAATTTTACTTGAATTTTGTGATCATTTGATTCAAAGTGATATAAATCAAATAATCGTTTGGTTTTTTAAGTTGAAATGTGAAAATTAAAATGATATTAATTTGACTAATAAACAAAAGATTATAATTATATTACAAATGTGTTCTGATCAGCGAGTTTCTGTTTTAAATGATGGTAATATTTTTTAACACAATTCAACGGTCACCTACGAAATAGAATCAATCGATTATAGAAAGAGAAATGATTCAAAAAATTTTATACCATTTCGTTTCTTATCAAACGGAACATCTTCTATTATTACCTTATCTTCTTTCATAAGAAATGTAAGGAAAAACATATTTGCAACCAATGTAAATACTTTCACTTTTTTCAAAAATTGCTCAAAAGTATTCAATTTATTAGTAGAATATTGTTGTCCATGAATTTTAATCGATTCATTAATATAATGATCTATAAACGGCTTTATGACTGAATCATCGGGAAAATCATGTAATTTCATGAAATCTGCTATAGTTCGACCCCATTCTGAAAATATAGTTCCGAAGTCTATCCCTCTGTAACCATAACTCGAGCATTCGAAGTCGCAAAGAACTATCTTTTCTTTGGTTTCTACACTATTATTATCGTTGTCAGTGACCATAATATTTCTTCCGCTGAAGTCATTGTGACAAAAAACTGTCGGAGAATTAGTTTGAAGAACACACTCTTTAAGCCATTGTAACTCTAACTTTAAGTCATATTTTTTGAGAGTTTGACAATTGCACTCTTCTATCAAATCATTTATGGCAAATCTTTGATATGCCATTTCATAATAGGAATCAAATGCTTCGAAAATCCAATCTCCAGACTTTTTGATGGGAACATCAATTGCATGAACTCGTGCCAACTTTTTTGCGAGCCCTTCAACTAATTTCAGATCTTTTTGTTAATAGGATTGAAACCTTTTATGCTTCAAAAATAATACAAAAGCATACTTAAAATGAATATAAGTTATAAAACTTAAAATTCACTTTTAAACCAAGTCAGAATACTTTATAATAATTGAGTACAACTCTTAACTTATAATAGTGTTGTATTTGTCCACTTTCGAACAAACCATATATTTTTGATCCCAATTTATATTCAGACATAAGAAGTGCAGTAATAATATCATTCAACCTTTCATTTTGACCACAATCCAAATTATTGATATGTTTTGGTCCATATAATCTTATGGCCACGTTTTGTGGTTCATCATTAATAGGTTGAAGTGATTTAGTGATCACACAATAATATAACTGATTAGTCATTCCTCCACTCAATCGTTTGACTTGAATCTCATCGATACCTACTTTAAGTCAAACTCCTGCCAAATAATCTCTACATAAAAGATAACATTTTTGTTTAATATCTTCAGGTGTTTTGCTACTAGGGTATTTAGTTTCATCTTCGTATACTTTAATAAAGTCCTCAACCATTTTGGGCTCAAATCATTACTAACCTAATGAACGGCATTAATTGAATGAATCAAAATGATATGGTACTGTGTCTAACTACTCTTTATATTAAGTACATAATCAATTATATCTTATACTTTATTATCATTTCTGCTGATAAAACAAATTTTTATCAAGCAAACCGTAATTTAACCTTTGATATTATTGTAGAAATTGAATTGTAGGCTTTATTACTCACTACTTTAGTTAATTCAACACTCATATAACTTGAATTGATTATTACCTACAATTACAATTGAGTGGCATCTCACAAGGTGAGTATCTCATCAAAAGTGACGAATTTTGAAAATACTTTTACCATCAACTAGTTATCATATTAAAAGATTATAAATGCTATTCAAATTAGCTTATCTGCACAAGAGAACAATCTAATAACTTTGGAAAAATGTTAGTCAATGCAAAACAAAATAGTATTTTCTATATGGTTGGGAAAATTTTGAGTAACCTAAAGCAAAATGAATCACAGTTAGAGTGACAAATTATGTACATGTGTATGAACGATAGAATAGTCACATAAAATTCTCAAATCTCTGTTTTATTTTAATTACCAAAGTACATTTAAATAAAGATTGCCATTTTAAGCTTTTAATTTTAATTTACCTAGCCATATACAGTTGTGTCAGAATAAGTTCTTCCAGTGAAAAAAAGCTAACATTTTAGCGATGAAATTTCAACTTAAACAAAGTAAATCTGACTGTATTTTTAAAGTTTCCAAATAGCATAAGATCTGAATTCGAGCCTAAAAGTAAATTTAAAATCTTCTCTATTCTGTCGCAATTGTCTTTTCATCAATAAATTTCTGTTTCAAATGGTAGTAATTTTTGTAACAAATTTCAGCGAAGCCCTCAAAACAAAAGAAAAATAAATTATTAAAAAATTAAATAAGTGTTGAATATAATTTGATACCATATTTCGCTTCTTATCAAAAGGAACCGATGGTAATCCTTCCTCTGTTTTCATCATAAAAGTAATAAAAAACATGTATGAAACCAATGTAAACACTTTCAATTCTTTCAATAGCTGTTCAAAAGTATTTAATTTATTGTTAGAATATTGTTCTCCTTTAATTTTAACCGATTCATTAATATAGATATCTATAAACGGCTTCATCACTGAATCATCTGGAAATTCATGTAATTTCATAAAGTCATTGAAAGTTCGACCCCATTCTACAAATATAGTTCCGAAGTCTATCCCTCTGTAACCATAACTCGAGTATTCGAAATCGCAAAGAACTATCTTTTCTTTGGTTTCAATGTTATTATTATCGTTTTCAATAACCATAATATTACTTCCTCTGAAGTCATTGTGACAAAAAACTATCGGACAATTAGTTTGCAAAACACACTTTTGAAGCCATTCTAACTCTAACTTCAAGTCATGTTCCTTTAGAGTTTGACAATTACACTCTTCTATCAAGTCATTTATAGGAAATTTTTGATGAGCCTTTTCATAGAAAAACTTCAGATTTTCGAAAAGCCAATTTGCGGACTTTTTTATGGGAACATCCATTGCATGAACTCGTGCTAACTTTCTCGCAAGTTCTTCAGCCAGATTTGGATCATTTTGTTCATCGACTCGAAATTGTTTATGCTTTTGAGTAACACAATAGTTAAGTTATTTTGACGTAATCAGAATCATTCAAATAGTTATTCATTAAAGAATTCTTACTTTATAATAGTGTTGTATTTGTCCATTTTCGAATAAACCATATAATTTTGGTCCCAATTTATGTTCAGATACAAGAGTTGCAATAATAATGTCAGTTAGTCTTTCATTTTGACCACAATCCAAATTATTGAAATGTTTCTCTCCATACAATCTTATGGCAACTTCTTGTGGCTCATTATTAATAGGTTGAAGTGGTTTAGAAATTGCACAATAATATAACTGATTAGTAAATCCTCCGCTTAATCGTTTGACTTCTATGTGATCGATCGTAACCTTAAGCCAAACGCCCCCCAAATAATCTTTACACAAGTCATAACAGCGTTGTTCTATATTTTCAGGTGTTATTCCACGAAGAATCTCTATTTTACTAAAGTCTATATCTTTAAAGTCTTCCTCCATTTTTTACTTAAATGATTCGCACAGTTCTTGATTGATCTCAATTGAGGCAATAAAACACTTTGAGAGTTTTGAAATTTTTTGCCAACAAATCATATGATACTAGAAGTGAAGAGTTATCTGCTCCTCACGCTGTTTCTATTGGATCTTATCTTAATTATTATTATCCATTGAATAGATAAGACCTAATCTACACGTTCTTTCATTTAAGTGAAAATTACGATAAAGTAATCGCATAGTAAAGCTTTACTGAACCAATTAATGATTTAATGTTGTGAGCGAAGGACATGATTTAGTAATTAAATCAAATATTACTTCACACTTTTCAAGGCCTGAATCGTTTGAGTCAACGATTAACGCTAAAAAATCCAATTGAAGTACATATTTGTTAGAAATAAAGCTGTTTTATATTATATTTATATTCGATGATTTAGGAGGAAATTAAAGGGAAAGTTTGATCAAATTTGACACGAAAACTTGAACTGGTATTTTGAAACTACATAAAGCAATAATATTGTATCAGGACAGTGCACCAACTGTGCAAATATCTTTAATATATTATACTTTAATTATTGTTGCAATTACTTATTGCATTTATATTTCACTCGACAGCGAGCTTTAAAACATTATAATCGAGAATTAGGTCCGTTTAACTTTTAAATGTTAGTGAAGTTTAAGACGAATCAAATTTTTAAAATGTGATTAAGCCGTGACATTAATAGTGGTATTCTAAACGAACATAATTACTGTACAGTCTTGGGACTTATTTTTGTCCGCGGCATGAGCAGTGATCGCATGATGGTAATCATCATAAATGGCAAGCAATGCATTGCTCTGGACTGAGTTTGAAGATTTAATGAAAAGCTGCATGCGGTGTCTCAAAAAATAAATGTCCAAGGCAGTAATAGTTATTTCCCTTTATTATAATATTTTATTTAACTTGAAGATATACGTTCGCAATATGTAAATATATTAGGTTTTGTTTTTTCAATTTTTTTGCTAAATGAATAAAAAATGAAGAATTTCTGAGTCATTAAAATTTATTTTGCTGGAAAATTCAGCACTAATTTTTGTGTGTCTGCTTTTTGGATGAATTACAGATATTGATTCAATGTCATTCGATATACAAACAGGTTTTTCTTCATTACTGACGTTGAAAATATCTATTTTTACAGTTGTTGCTAAGTTAGGCAAATAAATGGTCAGTCAATTTGTGATTATGCGAGTTTTCAAAAGTTAAATATTAAAACCAGTGATGCATTTGGTATTAAAAGATATTTTTAATGAATAATTATAAATATAGCTATGTATGGACAAAATATGAATTAAATTGCTGTCATGCTATCTGTGAGGCTGTTTTGCCCAAATTAATATAATATGGACTTTTCTAATAAAAAAAATCTATTAAAAGCCTGAAATTTGAATTCGACACACGCTTCTTACCACTTTAGTTTCAATTATTCGTCATTGACAGTGTATTTGATCAGATAGTGGGATTCAAAATATAACATTCAATTCAACCTAATCTATTACTTTCTTATGAGTGAAATGACAATGATCATCAAGCATCCGCAGAAATCATTTCATTGAAACTTATGGAATAAATACATATTAAAAGCATAAAGATATGAGCTATTCATTTTCAAAAATATAATTATGGCCGAAGATTTTGATAATTCAGATTTAAGTAAAATAGAGATACTTCGTGGCAAAACACCTGGAGATATTAAACAAAAATGTCTTGATCTGTGTAGAGACTATTTAGCAGGAGTTTGGCTTAAAGTAGATATCGATCAAATTCAAGTCAAACGATTAAACGGTGCATACACTAATCAGTTGTACTATTGTGCGATTTCTAAACCATTTCAATCTATTAATGATGAACCACAAGAAGTGATCATAAGATTATATGGAGGAAAACATTTCAATAATTTTGATTGTGGTCAATATGAAAGACTGACTGATGTTATTATTGCACTTTTGGTATCCGAAAACAAATTGGGACCAAAAATATATGGTATTTTTGAAGGTGGACAAATACAACACTATTACAAGGTATTTTTGAGTTCAATAATTGTGAATTTTCGATTAAATTTTAATTTCTTATCAAAAATAAATTCCTTAAAGCATAAACAATTTCGTGTTGATGAACAAAATGATCCAAAACTAGTAGAAGAACTGTCCAGAAAGTTAGCACATATCCATGCATTGGATGTTTCAATAAAAAAGACCGGAAACTGGATTTTCGAAACATTTGATAACTTTTACAAATTGGCCAACGAGAGGTTTGATTTAAAAGAGGAATTCGACAAATATAAATGTGAAACTTTTAAGAGATATGATTTAAAGCAAGAGATCGATTGGCTAAATGAACGTGTATTAGAAACTAATTCTCCGATTCATTTCTGTCACAATGACTTTCGCGGCAGTAATATTATGGTCACTGAAACTGATAATAAAAACACCGAAAGCAAAGGGAAGATAGTTTTTTGTGATTTCGAGTACTCCAGCTATGGTTTTCGTGGTGCCGATTTTGGCACTATCTTTGCTGAATGGGGAAAAACTTGGGCTGATTTCTTGAAACTACATAACTTTCCAGACGACTCATTAATAAAACCATTTATTGCTACATATATTGAAGAATCGGTGAAAATTCATGGAAAACAATTTTCTGATAACAAACTGAATTCAATCGAACAGATATTGAGGGAAGTCAAAGTGTTTGCATTGGTTTCCAACATGTTTATAATGACCCTTATCTTGAAATCTGATGAAGCTATAGATGGCACACCTTTCACCAGAAGTCAGACAATGGTTTGTATCTATACTTAATCTACTACATTATTCTGAACTTGTTGTTAATTTTTTTAGCGAATCTGCGAAACGTGTTACAAAAATTATCATCAATTGAAACAAAAGTTCATCGGTGAAAAAGTATTTTGAGCAGTGTACTTATGTAAATCTAAATAAAATATAATTCAATTTTAATTGGGGAAAAATATGAATATCGGGAACTTTTGGAGAGCTATCACTAAAAGCCTACTTAATATTCAGTTTTTTATTTAGTAATATTGAGATTTCATTTTAATAAAATTGTATAATGCACTATAGAACTAAACAAATATGTAAAATTTTGTGTTTAGAAACGCTTTGTCTATTAATAATTCTTTAATAATATGTGTTTTGACATTTGAATATTGTTCATAAGATATTTGAAAGTAAAAGGGTGCATAGTATTATACAGCTCAGCTAAAAGCTTATTCAAAATACTTTGTTTCAAAATAAAATGTTTCAAAATAAGCGGTACTTCAAAGTAAGCGGTTTCAAAATATCGAGTTTCAGCTGTATTCACTTAATGATAAGTCACACGAATAATAATCGTTTGCTTAAAAGTTTAACAGAACCTAACGAAGTGATTGAGCAATGAAATTATATGCACTTATTGATATGAATACAAATTAGGTGTTCAATAGAATAAATTTTGATAGTTTCTCATTAAAAATTTGTTTGCAATTACATACCTTCAACGTAATTCGTACACCAACAGAGGTACTAACAACTGATATATAAATGATAGAATTATGATAACCTAACCTAATATTAAATATAAGATGATTTCTGAGAAAAGTAAGCAAGGTTTATATCTGATCAATAGGATGACGCGAGTAATTAATGATGATAGATACTTTTATTGCTCATTTTCAAAGACATTTTAGCAAATCTTTGTTTTGACTTTAACGAGTGTGATAATAATAGCTATCAATTTAAGTTTGCATATGTTCTTGTATCTAATTTACGTATTTACGTTAATCTATGTATTAACCGATTAAAGAGTAGCTCACCGAATGAAAATATAAATGTAATGAGCAAGTGAAACAACGAGTAAAGTATAATATATTAATATTATTTGCACAGTTGATGCACTGTCCCGATAAAATATTATTGCTTTATGTATTTTCAAAATATCAGTTCGTTTTCATATCAAAATTTAATCAAACTTCTCTTTTGGTTTTTTCAGAAATCATCGAATAAAAATATAATGTAAAATAGTTTTATTTCTAACAAATTTGTTCATCAATTGGAATTTTTAGAGTTGTTCAACTCAAACGATTCATGCCTTAAAAATGGGAAGTAATATTTGATTTATTTACTAAATCATGTCCCTCACTCACAACATTCAATCATTGATTAGATGCGTAAAACTTTATTATACAATTACTTTATCATAATTTCACTTAAATAAAAGAGCGTGTAGATTAGGTCTTATCTATTCAATGAATAGATGATTCAGTGATGAAGCCGTTTATAGATATCTATATTAATGAATCAGTTAAAATTAAAGGAGAACAATATTCTAACAATAAATTGAATACTTTTGAACAGCTATTGAAAGAATTGAAAATGTTTACATTGGTTTCATACATGTTTTTTGTTACTTTTATGATGAAAACAGAGGAAGGGTTACCATCGGTTCCATTTGATAAGAAGCGAGTATGGTATGAAATTATATTTAACGCTTATTTAATTTTTTAATAATTTATTTTTCTTTTGTTTTGAGGGCTTCGCTGAAATTTGTTACAAAAATTATTACCATTTGAAACAGAAGTTTATTGAGAAGTCAATTATGGCAGAATAGAGAAGATTTTTAATTTAATTTTAGACTCAAATTCAGCTCTCATACAGATTGTCCAAATTAAAACCAAACTCAGATTAAGCAGTGAAGGCTTTTTTACGATTTGATAGTTTAATCGCAATATCAATTACTCTTATACTGAAAATTTGATCTATCAAAATGAACTTTTATTAATCTAATGTGGTATACAAAATAGCATTTTGAAATCTTCTCTACAACATATGCTTATTAATGCTATTGATGTCAATAATAGTCGTATTCGTTGAACCTTTTTTACCTAATTTATCAGAAAATTCTTCTCTAGTTCGATCACAAGACTTATTTAACAAATAAGTTTTATCATTAAGAACTTTTTGTTTTATTGAGAAGACCATTTTAAATGCTCCTTTTGTTTTTATCTCAAACATTATAATTAAAAAGTTGACTTTTCTTTACTTGTTTAAAACTTATTCATGAGTTGCATCTAATCGATGTGTAATATTAAAGAAAAATTGTACTCAAAATTTGAGTTTACTTTTATTTTGGACAATCTGTACTATGTTAAGATTTTGAAACTATAGTCAAATTTATCTAATTGTACAGTAAAAGCTATTCAGCTAAATGGTTTTTGAAATCAGTTTCAACCAAGTCATGTCTTTCTATAGAATTTTTATATTAGCTTTTAAAGTGACTTAAGTTTATATTAGATTTAGATAAGTTGTACTTCATTTTGTAAATTGATTTATAATACCATATAACTGTATTAGGTCTATAGCTAGTTTGAAATATCTCAATAAAAGCGTGATCAATTGTCACAAAAATTAACAGAGAGAGAGAGAGAGAGAGAGAGAGAGAGAGAGAGAGAGAGAGAGAGAGAGAGAGAATGCAAAAAACATTTTGATTATTATCCTTTCGAACATATTAGGTCTTTTTTTAAGTTCTCGCGCTACCTTTTCTCAGCAACCAGATAACTTCCGAGGCTATTAATATGATTTTGATACTTAGTCCAAACATGACTTCTCTGCAAAAAACTGAGTATTTATTCCTTCTCTTTGTTATATTTTTTTAAATTGCGTTTTTTGTCCAAATGTGGGCCAACTTCGAGAGAGTATTTCTGTACAAGAACAGAGGGCTTTCATAAAGATATCAGTGCTGTTAGATGAAGAGGCAAGTGTTATACATCATGAACTAAAAACCGCACTTGGCGGGCGGGCGTATTCCCTTAGGCAGGTCGAAGAATTGGCCAAAGAATATCGTTCTGGTGAGAGAATATCATTTGAGGATTTACCAAAATCAGGTCATCCAGTGACTGCCGATACTCCAGAGAATCGAGAGAGGCTACAGAAACTAATGGCACAAACAGAGCATGGACTTTAGATGACTTGTCCGACAATTTGGGTATCAGTGTGTCCACTGTATGGAGCATGTTGCAAGATTTGGGATATAGAAAAGTAGCCTCTAAGTATGTACCACATACCCTTACCTGCCTCCAAATGAAAGCTCGTGTGAATGCCTGTAAACGTAACCTTGAGAAGTATGAGCAAGATTCTACACTATTACACAGAATCGTTGCAATGACTAAACATGCCTAAGATCGTATGACTCTAAGGATCCTAAAACTGCAGCTGAATTTGCTTTGCCTCATGAGAAAAGGTAAAAATTTTTTGAAATTTTTGAAAATGAACTAATTTAATTTTTTAAAAATTTTACCAATCTTAGACCATCACACCCCCGTCAAACGATAAGAGATTGGAAGGTCATGATGATACTTGCAACACACAATCATAGGGTGATTGCATACGATATTCTGGGTGAAAGAGAAACTGTTTACGGAAATCGATTTAAACGATTTCTGATTGAGAAACTCAGACCACAACTCATTAAACACAATATAAAGCACCCGGTGATCCTTATGGACAATGCTCGCCCCCATTATCACCGCGTTGTCCTTGTATTATTTGGGACGGCGTGATTGGGAAATTCTTGAACACCCTGCTTATTCACCTGATATAAACCCCTGTGACTTTGATGTTTATCATAGAATTAAGCGTCAGCTCAAGGGGATATTATTTCCTAGCCCAACAATGCTCGTGGCGTTTTATGATCAAAGAATTCGGGACCTTAACGAAGCACATAGTTTTCCAGGAATATATAGTTTAACCAGCGTCTGGGAGAGTATCATTGCAAACAATGGTAGTTATGTTTAATATAACTTAAAACAGAATTGTAATATCTCAAACAACTTTTGAATAAATGTAAAAATAGTAAGTGCGAGGACTTAAAAAGACCTAATATATTCCAAATTTGAGCTTGAAATGTTTTTGTCTGCTGCTCTACAAATGAAACTCATTGATTAGAGGTAGAAAATTATGCACTAATTCATATAATCAATTGATAGTAACTTTAGAAAAATTTGTTGACAATTTTACGGATATTTTATAATAGGATTGATATAATTGAATTAATAACAATCGAATTTACAAATTCCACGAGAAGCTAGTTTGCTTCTGACTATGACGTCCTTTGATTGTAATTCTAGGTAATAATCTATTCAAACTAAATAAGTGTAGAAATAACTAAAATCATAATTCATAAAGCCTAGCATTCAATTTGTGCGATAGTATCAAAGATTAGTTTACGGTTTGCTTAATAAAGAATCATTTTATCAGCAGAAATGATAGAAAAAATGTAAGATATAATTCACTATAAAGTCGTTTTGTTATAACTTTGCAGTACTTCTACACATGCGTCAGACCAGACCAGTCCACTCATTGCAATAATGGCTGGCATCAACACGTGTCAATACAAATTGACATATGTTGTGTATAAGTAGTAGTTCGACACAGTACCATATCATTTGTTTATGTTAAACAGTCTTTCATTCACTCAATTAATGCCAGTCATTAATTTTGTGATGATTTAAGCCCAAAATGTCTGAGGACTACGTTAATATATATGCAGATGAAACTAAATATCTTAGTGGCAAAACACCTGAAGATATTAAACAAAAATGTTATAATTTGTGTAGAGATTATTTGGCAGGAGTTTGGCTTAAAGTAGGTATCGATGAGATTCAAGTCAAACGATTGAGTGGAGGATTGACTAATCAGTTATATTATTGTGCAATCACTAAACCACTTCAACCTATTAATGATGAACCACAAGAAGTGGCCATAAGACTATATGGACCAAAACATGTCAAAAATTTGGATTGTGGTCAAAATGAAAGACTACCTGATGTAATTATTGCACTTGTTGTATCTGAACATAAATTGGGACCAAAAATATATGGTTTGTTTGAAAGTGGACAAATACAACACTATTATAAGGTATGAACAGTTGTACTGAATGAATATTATAAAGTATTCTGAGTTAGTTGAAAGGTGAATTTCTAGTTTCTTAACTTATATTTATATTAAGTACATTTCTGTATTATTTTTGAAGCACAAACAATTTTTGCCTAATCATCAAAAAGATTCGAAATTAGTTGATGAACTTGCAAGAAGGTTAGCACGAATTCATGCAATTAATGTTCCCATCAAAAAGTCTGGAAATTGGATTTTCGAAGCATTTGATTCCTATTATGAAATGGCATATCAAAGATTTGCCATAAATGATTTGATAGAAGAGTGCAATTGTCAAACTCTGAAAAAATATGACTTAAAGTTAGAGTTAGAATGGCTTAAAAAGTGTGTTCTTCAAACTAATTCTCCGACAGTTTTTTGTCACAATGACTTCAGCGGAAGAAATATTATGGTCACTGACAACGATAATAATAGCGTAGAAACCAAAGAAAAGATAGTTCTTTGCGACTTCGAATGCTCGTGTTATGGTTACAGAGGGAGAGACTTCGGAACTATATTCGCCGAATGGGGTCGAACTATAGCAGATTTCATGAAATTACACGATTTTCCCGATGATTCAGTCATAAAGCCGTTTATAGATCACTATATTAATGAATCAATTAAGATTCACGGAGAAAATTATTCTACCAATAAATTGAATTCTTTTGAGCAACTTTTGAAAGAAGTGAAAGTATTTACATTGGTTGCAAACATGTTTGTCCTTACATTTCTTATGAAAGAAGATAAAGAATTAATAGAAGATGTTCCGTTTGATAAGAAACGAAATATGGTATGAAATTGTTTGAATCATTTGTCTCTATAATTGATTGTTTCTATTTCGTAGGTGACCGTTGAATTGAGTTACAAAATTATCATCATTTAAAACAAAAATTCGCTGATCAGAACACATTTGTGATATAATTACAATTTTTTTGTTTATTGGTCAAACTAAATTAAATTGAATTTTCACGTTTCTAACTCAACAAAAACCAAACGATTATTTGATTTATATCACTTTGAATTAAATGGTCTCAAAATTCAAGTAAATTTGATTGTTTATAGTTTTGTTCATAAAATTTGCAACTTTGTTCTAATCCAGATTAGGGAAAATCAATTTTATAATAGTAATAAGCCCAACATTAAAAAGACTAAAGAAAGTAATTTATATAAAGAAATTTTAATTTGCGATTCTATGAAAGACAAAGAATAATTCAATTGGATTAAAAGCAGCGTAGGGCTTAAACAAAATAATAAAATATTTACCCAATTACATATATAATAGCATAATATCACATTACAGCATAATATACTGTCCTTTTTTTAAACGACTCTCAAATACTTATAACAATTTTTCTTTAATATTACTCATGAATCAGAGCTTACTAATTAGTAAGTTTAAAACATATAAAACAAAATTTGATCACTTAGTTATTGATTTTGAATTAAAAACACTTTTAATCATAAAGATGATGTTCACAACAAAAGAAGGAATTTTTATTCTGAAAATTCATTTATTAACTAAATCTTGTAATAAGATTAGAGCTGATTTTTTTTGAAAAATTTGGTAAAACTGGGTCGACCAACGTAACTATTCTTAGAATTGAATTAAAGTTTGATGAAACTAGAAGTGTAGCGAATAAAAAGCATAATAGTCGACGCCTATTACGGTTCTGAAATATTCTTCGTAACATTATAGTTCATTATTAAAGGTTTATTTTGAAACATTCAAATTTCAGTCAATGAGTAAGTGATTTCACTTTTGAATCACATTTCCAAAAGCAATAAAGTGTTAACTGCAAAATCTGAGTTTAGTTTTTAAAAAACAGCCAGTACCACCCATTTAAACTATTGTTTAACCAAAAATATAGCAAAGATGTCCTCTGAACAAAATGTTACGAAGTAGAGTATGAACTTGAAAACCCGAAACCGAAAACGGTTCGGGTCGGTTTCTTAAGTTTTGAAACGGGTCTGTGCGGGTCTGTAAGGATTGGTTTAAAAATAATTATTGCAAATAAGTATTGGTTTTCAAAGTCTATTCAAATGCAAAGTAAAGTAGTGACTTATGAACAGAGAAACCCAAAATAGGTTAAAAATAGGTAAAATCATGAAATAGTGAAACAAACTCTCATACTAATTGTTCAAGTTTTTATCAAAAAATTATCAAATGAGTAGTTTTTGGTTATCTCTTAAGCTTTTTTCAACTTTGAATAACAATTTACAAAAATTATAAAAGCATCTTTACACTTGGTAGAAATCGGTTTAAAAATATAAATATTGAAAAATATAACGTAATTAAATTTAATACTTTCTTAGATAATTTAACTATTCATTGCTTAAAATAATAAATTAAATTTTTTGACATATGTGTGAGTAATGTATTAAAAGTAACGATTCATTTAGTGTTTAGTCATTTGATTGTTTTCTGATAAAAACTTGAACAATTAGTATGAGAGTTTGTTTCACTATTTCATGATTTTACCTATTTTTAACCTATTTTGGGTTTCTCTGCTTATAACGTAGTAGATCACATTCTAGAATAATATGCAATCCTTTTAGACTATGATTTCACTAAAAACACATCAAAGACCTGCTCCGAACAATAGCTACTAAAGTTTATCAGAGTTAGATAGGTTTGACTGTATTTTATAAATTGATTTATAAAGCAATATAAATGCATTAACTCTTTAGTCATTTTTACATATCCCAATTAAAACATAATCAATCGTAATAAAAGTTAAGAGAATGCCAAAACATTTCGAATATTATCTTTGAGAACATATGTTTAAATAAGTTTATAGTTTAAGTTTAATGTGTCTTTATCTGTTGGCTTATGAATGAAACTCATTGATTAGAAGTTGCAAATTGTACAGTAATTCATATTGTCAATGAATCATAACATTTCAAAAGTAATTTACAATTTTATATATAGTATTTTACAATAGAATTTTAAAAATTCAATTACTAACAATCGAATGTACAGTCATGAAATAAAAGGCATGTTATGATGAATTAACCCTTCGTCACAACTTAACTTCCGAAAACGTAAAATTAACTGTGGGGTAAGATGTTACCCCACGTTTTCCACCCTTCATATCTGTTCTAGGTTAGTCTGAATGCTTTATGAATCAAGGTTAGCCTTTGTTTTCGAAGATTAAATTTACTAATTAATTAATTTTTAGTTATTATCTGCTACAGCGTCATCAGTGGTTCAAATTGCTAGTAGCGACATTACAGCACTGCGATATTAGGGCAAATTTCTGTTCTCAACCAAACATGTTGCCAGAAAGAAAATTTAAAATAAAGTTATAAGTCTAAATTAGTCAGATTTTTTGTCATTCAAAGCCAGATATATGACTGAGGAAAACCTAAATTCTCGAGAAATAACGACATTTCGTTGATTTTTGCGAGATTTTTAAAGTCAAACTTGGGAACATTTTATCCCACAGTTGTGACGAAGGGTTAATGTTTAAAAAAAATTTGAACTTAGAAAAGTTTTATCAAATGTGATAATCAACACGATCTTTTCTTATCGCTGACAAAAGAGGTTAAAATCTTTCAGAGTCAAAAAATGTAAAGTTTAACATTATGAATTAACGAAAGCACATGTTTTCATTAAACATATCTCATAAAAGCAAATTAACGTGTGAATAATTTAAGTAATAATTCCAAAGATCCAATGGTCAGGTGATTACAGAAATAGAGAGAAATCAAATTATTATGATGATGGGATGTTTAATGAAAACATGTGCTTTCGTTAATTAATAATGTTAAACTTTGCATTTTTTGATTCTAAAAGATTTTAACCTCTTTTGTCAGCGATAAGAAAAGATCGTACTGATTATCACATCTGATAAAACTTTTCTAAGTCCAAATTTTTTTAACCTTATTCGTCATAACATGCCTTTTATTTCATGACTGTACAAATTCCATGAGAAAATGGTTTGCTTCTAAGATGTCCATCAGTTGTAACTTTAGGTAATAATCTATTCAAATCTCTTACTCTATGATAGTAATTAATAAAGCTTAGCATCAAATTTGTACAATACTATCAAAGGTTGAAGTACGACTCGCTTAATAAAGAACCCATTTATCGGCGGAACTGATAATAAAATATAAGATATAATTGACTATGTAAGTAGTATAAGGAGTAGTTGGGCACAGTACCATATCATTTGTTTATGTTAAACAGTCTTTCATTCACTCAATTAATGCCAGTCATTAAGTTTTTGATGATTTGAGGTTAAAATAAATGAGGACTTTATTAAAGTATATGAACCCATCTTTTGAAGAAATGCGTTAACTCATAGGCCTTTTACTGTGCATTAAAAATACTTTCTATATGCATATAGGCTGAACTTAAGGGATGAGTAATAAAGATCTCCATAAGGATTAATAAACTTATGTTAATTAAGTTGATTGCTAGACATAAACACAACATAAATGATTAAAATGATGTGCCTTATAAAATAAGTACAAAAAAACTATCCTCATTAACATCTGGTTAAATATAAAAGTTCAACCTATCAAATAGTATTCGAACTAAAGAAAATGTTCACTAACAAGCGTACAGATAAATTATGTACATTAGTTTGTCTAAAGTTGATGTCAAAACTATTTTATCAAACAAATAACGTAAAACATTTAATTGCGTTCAATAAATAAAACTCGACTTTTTAGTAGTATATTTTCTTATCTGAAACGTCTATTAATATCTGTCGAGGTCTGTATTCACTCATCTCTGAAGCTCAGTCTACGATTGATTGGGTTCTTTATCACTTTATTTTGCAGTTAATCTGCTTTTGTACGCTCCAAAACAATTTGATTTTGAAGTGAACTTTCTCCAAATCAATGTACAGTTTGACCAATTAATTGCGTACGCATTGTTTGCTTTTTCTATTTGAAATCTTATTTTTAATTTTTAAAAGTTATCAGTTATGAACAAAAGTTTATTGTGACTTATAATTGAATAAACTTTTTTATATATAGAAATATCAAAAAAAGTTACAAAAAAATTCGTAACAAATATCTTAAAAAATATAATTTAGTATTTGACATGCCATCCATTAACAGCTATAATATTTTGTAACCTTCGGAGGGTTGAATTAACTAAACTACGGCACAAGTTTTTGTCATTATCGCGGATCTCATTCCATGCATCAGATATCTCAAGACATAGCTCATCTTCACCTGCATATATCCCGTGATGTGCAACTTTTACTTTTTGAATACCCCACACGTTTTCAATTGGATTTATATCGAAAGACTTTGCAGGTGTCCTAATCATTTGTCCAGGAAAAATGTTATCATCGAACCATTCTCTAATAATTCTGGCCCTATGAACAGGACTATTGTCCTGATAGTAAAAATATCGTTCAAGATTAAATTCATTATGAATATATGACAGAATCGTTTCGTTTAGAAAGTTTACATAATTTTCGTCATCAAACCGACCATTTATCCTAATTAAAGGGCTTAAACCCCTATTCGTCATTAGGCCGAACACCGAAACGGATCTTCAGCCAGATTGAGCCTTTTGAACAATGTATCGACTATTAAATGCAGTACCCACTGGTCTCCAGACAATGGTCCAGACCGCGTGGCCCATTTGAAATGTTGCCTTGTCAACACTGTCCTGTTCCAATGATTAAAGTTGGCGAACTGTTCCACAAATTGCAGCCTATATGCCCGATGACCAGTGCTGAGTGACTCTTTAATTTTCGCTACTCTTGCAAGCAATCCACTTTTATTTAGCCGCTTAGATATAGTATCTAAGCATACATTTACGTTTATTTGACACTTAATATGCTCTCGGGTTATGAATGGGTCATCCATGGCCGCTAAGGCGATGGCCTGGTCCTGTTGCGCCGTCGTTTTCCTTGGGCGGCCGGGTTTTGGCAAATTTCTAAGCCTACCAGTTTCATAATACCTTCGAAGCCATTTCTTTATAGTCCTTACATCGCGATTCAGGTTATTTGCAATCTCTTGATCTGATAGTCCCCTTCCATGTTGCACTGATATTATTTTTTCTCGATCTCATCGATAGGTTGTCCGCTTCTCCAGTTAATTGTGTTTAGAAATTCCACTTTAATTATTAAAATAATTGAAAAACAGACACAATAGACACGTTGTTAACAAAGGCTAACTCAAAAATGACTTTAAGGTATAAAATAAAGTGAAAAAGTCTAACTAAAAACTTAGTCATTTTACTAACGATAGTTATCAAAGTTTGATTTTTAAAAGCAAACAAATAATTTTTATCGTATAGAACTAACCAAGGTTCATATGCACGCTATTTTTTGGTCAAACTGTATATACGTATTGAGTTCAACATAGAAAATGTTTCTAATGTATAGCAAAAGCCTATTCATTAATGCATTTCTTCAAAAAATGGGTTCATATTTCAGATGAAACTAAATACCTTAGAGACAAATCACTTGAAGATATTAAACAAAAATGTTATCATTTATGTAGAAATTATTTGGCAGTAGTTCGTCTTAAAATAAGTATCAATGAGATTGAAGTCAAACGATTGAGTGGAGGATTGACTAATCAGTTATACTATTGGGCGATCACTAAACCACTTCAACCTGTTAATGATAAACTACAAGAAGTGGCCATAAGATTATATGAACCAAAACATCAATAATTTGGATTGTGGTTAAAATGAAAAATTGAATATTATTATTGCACTTCTTGTATCCGAATATAAATTGGAACCAAAAATATATGCTTTGTTCAAAAGCAGTCAAATGCAACACTAATATAGAGCTGCTGTACTGAACTAATATTTTACTGCATTCTGGCTTAATTTTAACGCTTAGCTGAATTTCAAGGCGTTAGCCTCTGACACTAAAGCATCCGAGGTAATGATCGGATTTGAATTTCCGGCTAAAATATTATTAAAGTACTTGCCTTGACATACCTAACAAACATAATCTTACATGCGAATATGCTCTGAGTGGCCAGAAATAAGTACCTGAAATATACTAGTTTTGCATATAAAACATGCTGTAACATACAAAACTTGTTGCAAACTTATATCGAGCAAGAATCCAAATTACTGGCTATAGTTGGAAAGTGATCCAAATGATTGTGATATAAATGATTGTAACGATTGTGTTTTTATTTCCTGTTATCATCGTGATAGAAATTGTTTAAATCATTCTGTTCACTCATATCATGTATACTATATATAATTAAAATGAAATTAAAAATCTTTGCTTAAAAAAATATCTACAAGTATTGTAACGTTCATTATCTTGAATAATCGATTTCTGACATGTATATAAGGTCACTCGGTACATATTCGCAGTTAACATTTTGTTCATTTGGTATGTAAAGATAAGTACTTTAATAAAGTTTTAGTCAAAAATTGCAACCCGATAATCACTTGAGATACTTGCAGTGTGAGTAGCCTCTGTTTCTCTACTAACATCGATAAAGGACTTAACTAATATGAAACTTTCCTTATGATTAATAATGAAATCATTAGTAATATAAGCTCAGATTGATTATATATACTTATCGTGAAGCATTTTTAAAAATAATTGCTTACTGAAAAATCTTGTTTTTCAAAATGTCAGATCCATTGACTCTATGAAACTTTAGTGAAAACTATTCATTATATTTTGTTTTATTTTTGTATTATTAAGTTTTATTTTTATAATAAAGAAAATGAAAACTTTCTCAGACTTTTTCTCTTTAAGTTTTCTTTTCATTTTTAACATAAAATTAATTAATTTTTTCAGAGTAAACTATTTTACTTTATATTATGAATATCAATACGGTCACCTCTCATTATAATGAACAGCCTAAAGCACAGAAAATCGGTTGATTATAACAAGAGTTCACTGTTATCGGATATAGTGTGCATAGTCTTCGAACTAAGTAATTTTTGTAAAAGTATTCAATATAGAGTTGTTCACTGTATCCGACTTCATTATAAGAACAGTCGACTGTATTATTTTACAAAAATCTATTATTATTAAGAGTTTAGAGATAAGCATTAGAAAAATTTGGTCATAATGACTAAATTTCAGACTTAAAGGTTTAAACCTTTTCTTAAACTTTTTCTATAAATTCTTTATGTTTGGTAAGCTTTAAGGAGGAGATACTTAGAGACTAACGCATTGAACTTTAAAATTATAGCTTTCAGGTAACTAATACTTTTATAAAAATTTAATATGAACGTTAAATATCTGAAAATATCAGTTAAATTTCGAGTTACTATTCAAAAGTTTCAATTATATGTCATCTTTCATAAGACGTATTTGATCAAATGGCATAATTCAAAACACAATGCTCAATTCGACCTAATCTAAAGCTCTCTTATCTACCAACTGACAATGAACATTAAACAATCGCAGGAATCACTTCATTAAAACTTGTGGATTGAATATATGTTTAAAGTATAAAAATAAAAGCTATTCGTTTTCAAAAATATAATTATGGCCGAAGATTTTGATGATTTAGATTTAAGTAAAATAGAGATATTTCGTGGTAAAACACCTGAAGATATTAAACAAAAGTGTTTTCATCTGTGTAGAGATTATTTGGCAGGAGTTTGGCTTAAAGTAAACATCGACGAGATTCAAGTCAAACGACTGAGCGGTGGATTTACTAATCAGTTATACTATTGTGCAATTTCTAAACCACTTCAATCTATTAATGATGAACCACAAGAAGTCGCCATAAGATTATATGGACAAAAACATTTCAATAATTTCGATTGTGATCAAAATGAAAGACTCACTGATGTTATTATTGCACTTTTGGTATCCGAAAATAAATTGGGACCAAAAATATATGGTATTTTTGAAGGTGGACAAATACAACACTATTATAAGGTATTATTGAGCTCATTAGTTGTGAATTTTCGATCAATTCATTTTTAATGTCTTAAAAAACTTCTTAAAGCATAAACAATTTCGTGTTGATGAACAAAATGACCCAAAACTAGTAGAAGAACTGGCCACAAAATTAGCACATATCCATGCATTGGATGTTCCAGTAAAAAAGACCGGAAACTGGATTTTCGAAACATTTGATAACTTTTACAAATTAGCCAACGAGAGATTTGATTTAAAAGAAATATTTGAGAAATATAAATGTGAAACTTTTAAGAAATATGATTTGAAACAAGAGATCGATTGGCTCAAAGAACGTGTATTAGAAACTAATTCTCCGATTCACTTCTGTCACAATGACTTTCGCGGTAATAATATTATGGTAACTGAAAACGAAAACACTCACAACAAAGGAAAGATGTGATTTCGAATATTCCAGTTATAGTTATCGTGGCGTTGACTTTGGGACTATCTTTGCTGAATGGGGAAAATCCTGGGCTGACTTCATGAAATTACATAACTTTCCAGACGACTCATTAATAAAACCATTTATTGCTACATATATTGAGGAGTCGGTCAAAATTTATGGAAAACAATTTTCTGATAATAAATTGAATTCAATCGAACAAATGTTGAGAGAAGTTAAAGTATTTGCATTAGTTTCTAATATGTTTATGGTGACCATTATTTTGAAACACGATGAATCTGTAGATGATAGACCTTTCAACAAGAGTCAGTCAATGGTTTGTATTTATACTTAATCTGTTGTATTATTTTTAACTTGTTGTTAATGATATTTAGGGATTTTGCGAAATGTGTTACAAAAATTATCATCGTTTCAAGCAAAAGTTCATCAATGAAAACATATTTTAAACAATGTACTCCTGCAAATATATATAATTCAATTCTAATTCGAGAGTAAATTATGAATTTATTGCACTTTTTTCTCAATTTTTATTCAAATCTTATAAACTTTTTACAAATGTACACAAAATTTAGTGATTTCTAACTGTTCAATTTATAAAAATTCAGATAAATTATAATTAGGGTTATGAATACATTTGTTTGAGAAGATAAAAGTTTGATACTAAGCAAGCTTTTACTTAATTTTAACCAAGTTACATTGAATCCTTTTTAATTAATGCTATTTGATTATAGTACTGAACTCCACAACTTGTTAGTTAAAAGTTAAATCCGCTAAACTTTTAAATGTTAGTGAAGTTTAAGACAAATCAAATTTAAAATTACTAAATGCCAAGTACTTAATTTAGTTTACAATTAATTATTTTTAAGATCTGTTATATTTAACATAAAGATTTCTATATTCAACTTAAAGCTACCAAAAAGCTCGCTTTAAAGGTCCTATGTAAAGTAATCATTTATAGTTTGCTAATTATTTGAAAGTCACGTTAAAACAGATTAATTGTAAACTAAATTAAGTACTTGGCACTTAGTAATTTTAAATTTGATTTGTCCTAACCTTCGCTAACATTTAAAAGTTAAACGGATTTAATTCTTAATTAACAAGTTGTGAAGTTCGCTGTTAAGTTTCATTATTTATGAAGACGTTCAGAGCTAACTTCTGTGCATCTGCTTTTTGGATGAGTACTATATATATTAAAGGTTGACAAAAATGATAAATTTCTGAAAATCTTATAAAGTGTTCTAAAATACTCTGATAGCAATTTTAACGATTCAAATTACATATTAATGGTTAACTTTGAATTAATCATTGAAAAATGTTTTTAATTTGAAACTCTTCAAAAATTTGAAGTGAAACACGAGTTAGTAATTATCGCATGATCCTAATTAAGTAGGTTATTCAATTAAATTTATTTAAAATTAGTAATGTTTTGAGTTCTCTTCAGCAATCAATACTTTAATATTTTCTGAAAGTTGAATACATGAAATCAAAAGCGATTTAATACTATTTGTTGCATCGGCTAATGTTATTAAACAATAATTGCATTTAACTCATTCGCTACTTATAGTTTCGACAGAATCTCAGACTACAGACACTGGTCGACATTGTTTTGTTAGGAATTAATTTTTAGTTAATGCTAAACAATATGAATAGTATTCAAATGAAAGAATTTCGTTACAGTTTTCTGGCCTTTAATTGTGCGAAAGCGTTTCAGTAAACGTTTTAAGATTTGAAATTTTATATGAAATTGTTTTAAAAAATCGACAAAAAAGATGCTTTAAATTATTCTTAAATGTTACAGAACGTTTTGGAACAGTGTTAAAATAATGTTTAAAAACAAATTTTTTACAACATACAATACTAGATATTGTAGGTTACCAAATGTAAGAAGAAAAAGGCTGACTGCTATGTGCTATTCGTTTAACGAGCGTGTTAAATATTTTAAGTCGAATCATTTTAATTATGACTAAAGTGAAAATTCTGATAAGTTTTGTTAAAACCTTAGCTGAAATTGTAGCTTCAAATTAGTGTAAATTTTCTACAAGATAGTAAGTAAAAAGTGAAAATGTAGTGTTGTGAAAGGACGCTACTGCATGCTACACATCCTATGTGCTTTGTTTCCATAAACAAGTGATAAAACTTGGTATCCAATATTATGCCTGAGACACAATCAGTTGAACTAACCATAAACTTGGGCACGAAAATCAAAACATTAGAAAATAACTTCGAGTCAAATAAACAAGAACTAATAAACTTGATAGGTACATCAATTTGAGCTAAAAGCGAAATAAATAGTAAAACAGATACTAAAAATGATATGAAATCGAAGAGCACACTAAGAAATGTAACAATTGTTTATAAATGAAAACAGAGAGAAAATTAATGCAATTAACAATAACAATAAGAATATATCACAAACAAACCTACAGAAGAGAAGTTATGCCAAAATATTAAAATTAAAAATGTGACAAAAAATAAAAGAAAGAAAAGTTGATTCGAATACACTTAAAGAGTGAATTGAAAAAGAATTTAAAGCCAAATAAATTAGGAGCAATTAGTATAAATAATATTAGAAATATGAGAAATAATGGCATTAGTATCGAATGTAATGCAAATTATTAGAGATATAAATAAATAATAATGAACAAAGAACTTATGTCGAGCAACAACAGCAAATAAAAAATCACAAAGGTTATAATTAATATCATTGAAAATTATTTGACAACTAATATAAACTCTAACAAAGTAAATGGAAAGTCTCATATGTTGAAATTCTTATCATTTTTACATCTCATTCGACATAAGGTGCCAATTAAGTAATTTATAATTCCATTAACAACAATTATGTGGTCAACATAACTGAGAAATTAATATTGAGAACCAATGAAAATAGGCTTTAGAGTAAGATTCTTCCATACATTCTTTAAATATTTGAATTTTATTGAGTTATTATACTAGTGATAGTTGTCTTAGAGCATTAATAATTGCGTGATACCCATTTGAGTAGAGGAAAAGTATATTGAAATACTATGTGAGAGATAATTTAATTGTTTCACTTTACATATATAGATAATTCTTTTAAGTACATCAATATTATCGCGTGTTGTACCACACTCAATTTAAGCTTACAGGCATTTATTAAAGTACAAATTTTAGACTTTTTACCCAGTCCTCTTGTCTGGTATCATTATTAATTTTTTTTCTATAATTAGCCTCATCAAAGTTATATAGCCTTTATTGTTTCCACTTAATAGGGTCAAAGTCTAATATCAAATTCATATTTTCATTTACTTAGTACTATAATCAAATAATATTAATACAAGGTCCTTCATAACTTGACTAAAAATTAGTAGAATTATACTTACAAGTGGACACGCGGATTCTTCTACCCTTTTTCTTAGGTTTATACTCGCAAAAAGTTACTGCCGTCACTGGGAAGTCGAAAAGGAGTCTGTAAGTCTCAAACAACCGCGCGTGTAAAAAGATTCAGGTTGTCTTACAAACTCTAGAGGGTTCCCCAATCCTCAGTCCCTACATGGGACGGCCAGGACATACCTGGTCGCCGACAGGCAAATCAAAAAGTCCAGAAGCAAAACTGGGTCACCAAATAAAATGCAACCAATTATGCTGAAATTTTGTTTGAGCATAATTAAAAACCCATTATGTAAGATTTAACATGTAATGTCGTATAAACCAAAAAACGTAACCTCTCCTGGATTAGGGATACCAGGGTACGCTCCTGGTGCCAGACCTGGGGGTGGAACTAGGCGAGCGTCTGGCGGTCGCTCTACGCGGCGGGCGGCCGGGCACAGCCCGAATGGCTACGCGACAAATCAAAGTGGTCTCGCAAATCACCTTGATTCTCATAAATGGGATGCGCAGTGCTCTAGTAGCAAGCTTAACAGGACCAAACGGATCACGACACAGCAATGGATAATGGACATTGGGACATGGAACATCACCTCATTGGCTGGAAAAGAAAAAGAACTAGTGGAAGAGATAGAGAAGTACCGACTAGATATAGTAGGTCTATCTTCGACGCATAGCAAAGGTTCTGGAACAGTCAATTTGGAACGAGGATGGACCCTTTACTACTCTGGAGTTAACGTCCAAGAACGGGCTAAAGCGGGAGTGGGGATACTCACAAGCCCCCGGTTTACCCCATGTGTACTTGAATGGATCCCAGAAGATGAAAGAGTTTGTGCAATACGAGTTCGAATACCACGGGGCCAAATAATCACCTTCATCTCGGTGTACGCACCGAACAACGAAACCGATTACCCAGGTTTTCTCGACAAAGTAGCACAAATAATTGACAAAATACCAGTCAATGACTCAATCGTCGTTCTTGGGGACTTCAATGCACATGTTGGCGTTGACGATCATACCTGGAAAGGTGTGATTGGGAGGAATGGCGATGCCCATACTAATAAGAATGGTGAGATGGTATTGGATTTCTGCGCAAATAACGCAATGTCCATAACAAATACCTTCTTCAAGCACAAGGCGCACCACAAGTACACCTGGAAGCAGGATACGAGAGGCTACAGATCAATAATAGACTTTATAGTCGTATCTAGCGATCTTCGGCGGCTAGTGCTGGACACCAGGGTTAAAAGAGGGGCAGAGCTGTCAACTGATCATCATCTCGTAGTGAGCAGGATACGGTTCGAAGGAAGAAGACCAGACAGGCCAAGAGCACCGAAAAAGATCACCAGAATTAGGTGGGAAGATCTGGCTAATAACAACACCAGGACCACATTCGAAGCACACATACGTAACAGGTATTCAATGACTCCCAACGCAACAGAGAGCGCAGAAAAGGAATGGAGACTCTTCAAAGAAGCGGTGATTGAGGCAGCAACCGGAGCATGCGGACTTAAACGTGTTGGCGCAGCATTCGGAGGCGGCCAGAGAACACCGTGGTGGAATGAAGAAGTCAAAATAGCCGTTCAAAGGAAAAAGACTGCATTCAAAGAAATGCTGTACAACAAAACACCAGATGCTGTTAACAAATATCGAGCAGCCCGAAAGGAAGCCGCAAGAACGGTGTCGGAAGCAAAAGCGCGAGCATGGGAGGAATTTGATATGATCTTAGAGGATAACCACAAAACAGCGGTGAAAACGTTCTGGCAAAAAATTCGAAGAATACGCCGAGGAAAACAAGACGCTTTACGGACCATCAAAAGCAAATCCGGGGACGTTATCACGGATAACAACAAGATACTTGCCAGATGGAGAGAACACTTCAAGGAACTCCTCAACCCAGTGGAAGCTACGCCTGATAATCACATCAGCAGTATTAACGAACCAGTAGATCCAATTCTACAAGAGGAAGTTATGACTGCAATTAATAACCTGAAGAATGGGAAAGCTGCCGGAATTGATGAAATACGAGCAGAAATGCTGAAGGCCATGGGCCGTAAAGGGTGCGAATGGTTGACACGAGTGATCAATGTGTCATGGAAGACCGGAAAAGCACCAAAAGATTGGCAGCAGGGCATAGTGGTACCACTGTTCAAGAAGGGAGATCACAGAGAATGCTCAAACTATCGGGGCATAACTCTCCTTAGCCAGGCTGGAAAGGTATATGCAAAAATAGTAGAGCAAAAGTGCCGGAAAAAAGTGGAACCTTTAATCCAAGAGGAGCAATGTGGATTCCGCCCAGGCCGCGGAACAACAGACCAACTCTTCACTCTAGCACAAGTATATGAAAAGTCTTGGGAATATGGGAGACCAGTTCACACGTGCTTCATTGATCTAGAGAAAGCATATGATCGTGTGCCAAGAGATGTACTCTGGAAGGTGCTAGAAGAATACAACATAAGAGGTGTGCTACTAAGAGCAATAAAATCACTGTACAATCACTGTGGGAGTTGTGTTCGAATGAATGGGTTGAAATCAAAAACCTTCATGGTAAACGCTGGACTCCGCCAAGGTTGTGTATTGTCTCCACTCCTATTCACAGTCTTCATGGATAGGATATCGAGGCGCAGCCAAGGCAATGAGTGTATCTCGATAGGAGATGCAAGGGTGAGCAACCTTCTCTTCGCAGACGACGTTGCAAAACTTGCGTCTACCAGGGCAGATCTCCAGAAGGCACTAGATAGGTTCAATGAAGAATGTAATGCGGCCGGAATGAAAATCAGTACATCAAAAACCCAGGCAATGACGATCTCTAGAACTCCACATGTGAGTGGCAACCTGCATGTTAGTGGGTCCCCACTCCTAGAGGTTGAGAAGTTCAAGTATCTCGGGGTAACATTCACGAGTGACGGAAAATGGGACACGGAATTAACATCGCGTATTGGAGCAGCAGCTGGAGTCATGCGACAGTTGTACAGGACCGTCGTAACAAAAAGAGAACTCAGCACTAAGACCAAGCTCTCAATCTACAAATCCGTGTATAGACCTATCCTCACCTATGGACATGAGCAATGGGTCATGACCGAAAGAATGAAATCGCGAGTACAGGCGGCAGAAATGAGGTTTCTAAGAAGGATAGCTGGATTGACATTACTCGATAGAATAAGGAGTTCAGACATCCGAGAAACCTTACAGGTAAGTCCGCTGCTTCTCTGGATAGAGAGATCGCAGCTTAAGTGGTTAGGTCACTTGATTAGAATGCCACAAGACAGACTAGTAAAACAAGTCTACGAAGCATGTCCAACAAGTAAACGTCCAAGAGGGAGATCCAGAAGAAAATGGAAGGATTACATCTACAACATAGCAGAGGGGGAAATTGGGTCTCGGGAAGAAAGAAGTAGAGAGCATTGCAAGAGACAGAAAAGCTTGGTCCCGAGAGTTAGGCAAGCTACGAACCCCGCAACCCTAATAAGGATAAGCGGTTATTGCAAATGATGATGATGATGATGATACTTACAAGTTAGTATTAAACTTTTCTCTTTGCAAACAATTTATTTCATATCTTTAATTATAATTTATCAGAATTCTTCGATTTTGCACAACAGAAAATCACTAAATTTTGTATACATTTGTAAAAATGTTATAAGATTTGAATTAAAAATTAAGAAGTGCAATAAATTCATGTTTAAAATTCTCTAGTTAATATTGAATTATGTACTTAATATAAGTTTGTATAACTACATAATTTAAAATACTTTTTCGTCGATGAACTTTTGCTTCAATTGATGATAATTTTTGTAACACATTTCACAAAATCGCTAAAAAGATAATTAACAATAAGTTCAGAATAATACAACAGATAAAGTATAGATACAAACCATTGACTGACCCTTGTCGAAAGGTTGGTCATCTATAGGTTCATCAGATTTCAAAATAATGGTCGTCATAAACATATTAGAAACCAATACAAATACTTTAACCTCTCTCAAGATTTGTTCGATTGAATTCAATTTGTAATCAGAAAATTTTTTTCCATGAATTTTGACCGATTCCTCAATATATGTAGCAATAAATGGTTTTATTAATGAGTCGTCTGGAAAGTTATGTAGCTTCAAGAAATCAGCCCAAGTTTTTCCCCATTCAGCAAAAATAGTCCCAAATTCAACGCCACGATAACTATAACTGGAATATTCGAAATCACATAGAACTATCTTTCCTTTGCTTTGAGTGTTTTCGTTTTCAGTTACCATAATATTGTTACCGCGAAAGTCATTGTGACAGAAATGAATCGGAGAATTAGTTTCTAATACACGTTCTTTAAGCCAATCGATCTCTTGTTTCAAATCATATTTCTTAAAAGTTTCACATTCATATTTCTAGAATATTTCTTTTAAATCAAATCTCTCGTTGGCTAATTTGTAAAAGTTATCAAATGTTTCGAAAATCCAGTTTCCGGTCTTTTTTATTGGAACATTCAATGCATGGATATGTGCTAACTTTGTGGCCAGTTCTTCTACTAGTTTTGGATCATTTTGTTCATCAACACGAAATTGTTTATGCTTTAAGAAGTTTTTTAAGACGTTAAAAATGAATTAATCGAAAATTCACAACTAATGAGCTCAATAATACCTTATAATAGTGTTGTATTTGTCCACCTTCAAAAATACCATATATTTTTGGTCCCAATTTATTTTCGGATACCAAAAGTGCAATAATAACATCAGTGAGTCTTTCATTTTGATCACAATCGAAATTATTGAAATGTTTTTGTCCATATAATCTTATGGCGACTTCTTGTGGTTCATCATTAATAGATTGAAGTGGTTTAGAAATTGCACAATAGTATAACTGATTAGTAAATCCACCGCTCAGTCGTTTGACTTGAATCTCGTCGATGTTTACTTTAAGCCAAACTCCTGCCAAATAATCTCTACACAGATGAAAACACTTTTGTTTAATATCTTCAGGTGTTTTACCACGAAGTATCTCTATTTTACTTAAATCTAAATCATCAAGATTTTCAGCCATAATTATATTTTTGAAAACGAATAGCTTTTATTTTTATACTTTAAACATATATTCAATCCACAAGTTTTAAAGAAATGGTTCCTGCGATTGTTTAATGTTCATTGTCAGTTGACTGATAAGAGAGCTTTAGATTAGATTGAATTGAGTATTTTGTTTTGAATGATGCCATCTGATCAAATATACTATTGATGACATATAATCGAAACTTTTGAATGATAACTCAAAATCTTATTGATATTTTGGAATAGTTTTATTTAGTTTTCATAAAAGTATTATTTAGTTGACAGCTATAATTTTAAAATATGATCTGAGCGTTAACCGAAAACTAACTCGTGTTTCTGTTTCCATGTTTAGCATTAAGATAACAATTGAATTAATTCATTTTGACACCATTTATCAATTTGTTTCGAATTGCAAGATAATAAAAGACAAATACGCTAAACTTCTTTATCTTGAACACGCAGTTAAAGCCTTTTTATAAAGACATAAATAAATTCATAAGAAACTAGGGTCTATTTTTAATCTTTTTTTAAAAAGGACTTAACTGCGTGTTTAAGATGGAGAGGTTCCAATTGACTTATATTTCTTTTTTAATTGTTATATACCGTATGTTTTAATGCTCTTAGAGTGATAAGAAACGTGTGTTGAGTCCAAATTTCAGACTTTTAATAGTTTTTGCTATATTAAATAAGTTCATATTTTATTAGTTCTTTTATTTGGATAAAACACCCTAACAGATAGGATAACAACAATTGAATTGATATTTTGTCATAACATAGCTATGGTTGTTCATTAAAAGTACTTTTAGTACCAAAAGCATCACTGATTCTAATTTTTTATCAACTCTTAAAACTCTTATAAACACTAATTGACTGATAATTTATTTTCCTAACTTGACAGGAACAGTAAAAATAGATATTTTTAATACTAGTAACATATATATGTAACACATTTATACGTTATCTTACATTTATCTTAATATATGGTCGAGCATAATAATAAAAATTCTTGTTTTTCCAATCCAGATAACTATTCATAAATTGCTAAATATTTTAACCAAAAATTTTGCTTAATATGAGTTGATTATTTTATAAAATTGAGTCTTAATCTCAAAGAATCTTAATATCCGATTTCAGTTATTCTAAGCTGAAATTGCGAGGCGAGTTGGAATTCTGAGCTGAAATTTTGACTTGACCTTAATTGAAATTCTCAATAATGGATGAAATAGAGAACTTTGATTATGAGAAACGTAAGGATTTGATTCGTGGTCAAACTCCACAAGACATTAAACAACAGTGCCATCAATTATGCAAACAATACATCGGCGGTGTTTGGAGTGATATTTCTTCCGATCAGTTGATTGTCAACAGAATAAGTGGTGGACTAACTAATCAGTTATATCACTGCTCACTTAGCGATGATTTGAAGTCTGATGATAATCAACCTCATCAAGTGGCTATAAGATTGTACGGCAAAAAGCATTTCAATAATTTGGGTCAAAATAATGAACGTCATACTGATTCAATTGTCTCTTTAATTATGTCCCAAAATAAATTGGGCCCTAAATTATATGGTCTTTTCAGTGAAGGAGAAATAATTGAATACGTTGAGGTTATTATATTTTGAATAGATTTTCAATAAATTATTTTATAAATTATCAACTTTAGTGTCAACAATTTGGTCTCGAACACCAGAGTGACATGAGTTTAGTCAGTGAAGTGGCTCGAAAATTAGCACAACTTCACTCATTGAAGGTTCCGCTCAAGAAAAATAATTATTGGATGTTTGATAATATGGATCATTTCTATCGCGAATCGTTTGAAAAATTTCCCATAGAATCGATGATAAACAGTTACAATCTTATGGAACTGATGTCAACCAATTTGTTGAAAGAAATCGAATGGATTAAGAAAGCGATACTAACAACTAAGTCTCCCATTGTTTTTTGTCATAATGACTTTCGAGGCTCTAATATTCTTATCAAACATTCTCAAACCGACGATCAAAAAATTTTATTCTGTGATTTTGAATATTCAAGTTATGGCTTTCGAGGTTATGATTTCGGGTCGTTATTTTCAGACTGGGGTCGAACTGGTCTAAAGCCGACAGGTTTGGAGTATTTATAGATATGATCAAAATATGAGAAAAATTAACAAAATTTAATGATAGGAATTATTGATGATAACGTAATAATAAGTTTTATGAAAGAATACAGAAGCGAATCGATTAAAATACATGGATATGACTGTGCACTCGACTATAGATATACACTGAAAAACTTAGTCAAAGAGACCAAAATATTTTTGTTGGCATCAAATTTATTGCTGGTATTGTTTTGTTTAAAGACTAATGAAGAAAAGGAAGTTGGCTTTAATAAGCAATTTTTTATGGTATTATTCATATAGCTATGGATCAAATGAAATCCGTTGCACAATCTCTTTAGCTTCATATTAGGCATCATATTAGTTATGATATATTGTTATAAATAAGGCATAGAAACAGAAAACTTTGCTTTTATACTCTTTTATTGCATATGAACCAGTCATAAGAAGTACTTTTACACTAATTCAGATAACAAAAACACTTATGTCTTATTCTTTCCTCAAAAAGACCAAACTTATTGCCCATTAAACTTATGATATTTGAGCCCATTATCTCGTCAACAAACATTCAAAAATTTGATCTGAGTTTGTTCTTCAAATTTCATGAACTATCGGAACAAAACAATATAAGTATCAAATTTGAAACCAAACTTTTCTTGCAGTAAACATTTTAAAATGCCTTTTATTACCCCAACTAAATATTGTCTTAATTTGATTCCTATTTCTGGTTGTATGCCGAATGAAATAAGTTTTAAAAAATGCTAATAAGTTGTGATTAGTAGTATTAATATAAAAGGTGATGAAGATTTGAAAGAAATTTGAACAGCAAGTTGATCTATGACTAGATATTTGAATAAAATTGAAATATTTGATAAGCCCTTTGGTTATCTGAACTTCTAGAAAGCTTACCTCTTATTATGTCTGGTTCAATACTCTGATGGAAAATTTTAAGCTATTTTTAATAAGAAAATTCAACTCAATATTCAAATATAATAGGATTTCTCAGACTGAAATATGAAGCAGACACGAGATTGTGAGAATCCGGAATTATTGGCTGTTATTTTTGTTATGTTTTTGTAGAGATTGGCTGAAACTAGTATTGCTTCGTACAAAACTAATAAGAAGTTACTCGTTCAAAATAAAGTTATTGACCAATGGCTTTGAGGAACTGGCTTCAAATCCGGCATTGTTACTATTTTAAACCATTTCATCTCAATCTTGGACTTCTTCGTCAAATTGTTGTTGTCTCAAATCGTATCTCATATCAATCAATATTATGTTTTAAAACTTTTGTTTAGAATATCAAGGATTTTATTGAGGATTATTTTTAGACAAAATCATGTTTAGATAGATTTTGGAGAAGAACTTTAATAGTTATTTGTAATTCAAGCTGATTTAATATCTTCCTTTAGGTAATATTACGACTCAGACACTAACCAATATGTTGATTTTGATAAACTAATCGCTGCTCATAGACATAAACTATAAGTATTGAAGATATCATTTATAGACTATTCAAGATTTGTATCTGTTGAATAAATATCTGATTGCTAAGAGAAATTTTTATCTAATCTAATATGTAGAAAACCAATGAAATTATCATTATTCGTGTATGAGAGATAGTATTCAATAGGAGTATGTAACTCAGCACCAGATGTTCTTTCATTCATATGTCTGTTTAAAATCAACATCTGCTAAAACTAGTATACCAACCATTCAATTTAATTTTAATATCTTTTATTAAAATATATAACTTTGCCAAAAGTTGAGTTTCAGTTCAAAATCATCTTATAGTTTGTTCAAATCTGTTTAAGTTTGATAGAATTAGCCTAAACTATACAATGGATGCAAAAGATAGCATTGATTTGACTAAACTACGAGAAATTGGTCGTGTAGCGATTCCTCAAAATATCAAACTAAAATGTTTACAATTATGCAAAGATTATTTATCTGGTCATTGGAATAAAATTTGTTTAGAAGACATGCAATTTAAGCCAATCAGAGGTGGACTAACGAATCAAATTTATTATTGCGGACTTCCAGATCATATGAGGACAACTGATAACAAACCAAACGAAGTATTAATAAAGTTTTATGAAAGGAAACATACAGTGATCTCAAGTGATAATAATTCAAGTGAGAAGGAGCGTTTTAACGACAACATCATTTCACTATTAACTGCTATAGAAGGCTTAGGCCCTAAAGTCTATGGCATATTCACTGACGGAATAATTATGCAATTTATTAAAGTAATAAAACATTTGTTTATCTTATTATTAAGTCTTCACTATTAACTGTTTCCGCTTTTCATAGGGAAGGACATTAGATCTGTTGGGAAGAGATAATCAAAATCAGTTACTTTTAGGAAAAATTGCTCGAAAGTTAGCTCATATTCATTCTCTTAAAGTACCTATAGAAAAGAATCCGAACTTCATATTTGATTTGATGCTAAAGTATTTAGAAGAAGGGTCCACAAGATTCCCATTAGAGCAATTGTTAAAAAAGTATAACTGTGTAACTATTTTGCAAACCGATTTGATTAATGAAATTCAGTTGATTCAAAAATATATTGATCACTCCCGTTCACTGATTGTTTTCACTCATAACGACTTCCGGCAAATGAATATTCTAATAGAAGAACAACAAACTGACTATAAGTTAAGTTTTATTGATTTTGAATACTCTTGCTATACGTTCCGGGCTATGGATTTTGGCATTTTTTTCACTGAATTTAATCGCAATTCTCTTTTATTCCCACAATTTCCTGATACGCATATTGTAAACAATTTCCTCAAAGAATATCGCGAGGAATCCATCAAAATATTTGGAAAACAATATGAAGAAAATGAAGAAAATACTTTAGAAAAGCTACTTATGGAGACCAAAATAGCTTATGTTCTACAAATTCTATATATGGTTTTGTTTTGCATCAAATCTGGAGATGAAACAGGGCTTGGATTTACTAAAGAGTTTTTATTGGTAATTAATTAGATATTTCTATAATATTTTAGTTCCACTTTTGACCAGATGAATGATAATATAATTTCCAAAAGATTTAGTTTAGGGCGCAAGGCGTTATTAAGGGGTGAAAGGCTTTTAGGGAGTTTTACTTATTACGTTAACAGCGTGCAGGGCGCTTTTAGGGGCTTATGTAGTGCATGTAAGCGTATACACGAGCCCCAAAAGCTCTACTAAAAGCTCTCTAAAAGCACTACATAAACCTCCGGAATAGCCTTTCACTTTCGGCTATGCATAAGCTGGGACTACTATTTATAAAATATTTGTAATTCTTAATAATGCCTCAGTCCAGAAAACAATACAGTTGAGTGCCTATAGAAGCTAGAAAGAAATCATTTGAGAGGCACTCAACCAAAGGTTCTTATATTGTAATTTCAACATAAAATAAATATAAAGAAGAAAAACCAATCAACTGTAAAATAGTCTAACTTTTGCATCTGAGCTGTAGGTGATCTATTGTTTTAAGTGTCTATCAGTAAAAGTCGGACACTTGACTAGCAGTTGAAATAAATATTTTTTTATTGCAATCCTTCTTTATCTAAAACAATAATAAGGCATCAAATAGATTAAGATCTACCAAATTTATGACTTGTCATAAGCAGAGGAATGAAATAAATTTAGTAAACTTATAAGTATTTAATGTGAATTAGAGTAAGATGTATTTTTATTCTTCTATTAGAGAACGGGCGAAGAATGCATGAAGTGCTATTTTGATATGAAGAGACATCTAATTCAACATAGTATAGATCATATACAATCTAATAATTGATTGTAATAATTAATGATATCTTATAATAAACTGATTGTTTAGAATTGTTTTATATTAAAATGAATCAATGAAATTTTAGAATTAATTGCAATTACTTCTGTTATTCTATCAGAATATTCAGACGAATATCTTATTGAATATTTCGTTATTTTTGCACTAGTAATATAACAGAATCGACGAATAAAAGAAGTTCAAAAGCAATTAAAGTTTCGAAATAAAGATTGAGTTATTTGTATTAAGTAAGCGCTATTGATCAAAGCTATAAACATCTAGCTAAAGCTCCATAAGTTTGTATAAAATTATGAGTTATGATTTCAATATTCATAAATATAGCTCACATAATGGCAAATTCATAATTTAGGCGTACATGCTTTTATCAAAACTGCTTATGGCTTTCTCGGGATATAATTTGTGTCACTCTGGAAACTCTATCCTGTCTTCGTTATGAAGAAATATTTCAATATTGGGCGAGTGTGAACTCACTCGAATCGATTGAAAAATGCATTTTCCATACCACACTCACTTCTTAATTGAATCAAAACTAAATCAATAATGTATTCTTCAAATAATTAATATGTTAAACTTATTACTTGCAATGATTTGATACAAACTAAACCGGTGTGCCTCTTATTTTTCCACAAGGGAGACGCTGTATTACTATTTTGTTTGTTGAAACTGATACTCAAATTCAAATGGAAGGCTATGAAATGACTGCTTAAACTAAATCAAAGAGAAGTTCAAGTGTTTAAATTGATAACTGCATCAATAACTGAAAATGAGAGAAATAGCGAAAAACCAAAAACTATAAAGTAATTAAAAACTAACAAACATAACTTTGAAGCACATAAAAGAGAAACAAAGACTCCTGACAAAGTGCTAGTAACAGAGGGGTGAAATGACACTAGTATTAAAAAAGAATACCAGTTTACCATTCAGTTTTTGTCAATATATGTTTTAATGGGTAGAATACAGATCATGCTGGTCTTAACGATATCACTCTTCCGTTCATTCAATTACCACAGACTGAGTTTTAGGATAAGTAAACAATTAAAAGACTTTCTTTACTTTGGATTAAAACAAAACTAAGTGTTTTAAAAAACCACCTTATGATTGAACTGGAAATATTCCTAAACCCCTGACAGGACTTGAATTCAGCCTCCAGTTACGTAAGGATGAACTAGACACGTGCGTAGTCCAAAACCAGTCAAAACTAGATCGGTGATTTAATCATTCTCGATGCTGAAAATTGATTCTTTGGTTTACATTCAAATCAATCTAGTATCGCTTACCAGATGTTCGTAAAGATAATTGCAGTTAGCCGAAGATACTTATTAGGGTAATAAAATATAATACTATAAAAAGAATTCCAATTAGGATAATAAGGTATTGCATATAGTAAGGTGAAACTTTCTCCCGCGCAGTCCATTCACTTTCAGATTAATGTAAGCAGAACTAAAAAATTCATTCAAATCGATAAGTTAGGTTAGATTAGGTTATCTTAAAACATGCACTAGCTATGATGTAAGAAAATCTATAGAGAGATTGAGTTGAGTGGTTATGAAAATATGAGATTTTCTTGTAGAGAAGAGAGTTATTGATTGGGAAATATATTAAAAGTGACAATTAAATATATCAGCTGTAATACTATTCCGCTTGTCTGATTTTCCCTAATGTTGAACATTAAAACTAAACGCTCCCTTTAGTCGCTAATAATCTAAATAATCTTTCCTCGTTTCAACTCCAATTTCATAATTTCTTTAGACTTTAACTACCATTCCACACAAATCATCTCTTTATTGCTTATGAATGACTCGTGTTATTACGTTGAGCTCAGTCGAAAATTTCCAATATCTATGCATACAATTAGTTTAGTTGAACTTACTTCGAACTCACAAGGGAGGTGAGGGACTATGTAATGACCGATTTGAAGATTACTTTTACGGTATGTATAACATGTGATATCTTGGTCGAAAATGCATATAGAAAAGATTGACCGCCGAACATGTAGAAGTCATGGACATTGAAAAAGTCAATCTTCAATCAGTGAATGTCATAGTTGTTAACATATTTTTATTTGATTTTTCACTATTTACAATGAGAAAGCACATCAAAACTTATTAGATATTCATATAAGTTGAAATTAATTGTGCTTAATGTTTCAATTTAAATGAAATTCTAATATTTTTAACAATTGTATTCATTTGAATACTTAAAAAAGTAAGCGAGCATTAAAGATATATTTTTTGAAAGACAATAAGTATGAAAAAATATGAAAAATTAGAACAATAGAAACAGATTTTTAAACACGAAATTTTTAGATTATCTATTTTTGCTCAATATGATTGAAAGTTTTTCTTCATGAATGATACTACTGTCATTCAATATGGGATTCCACAGAATAAAAGCTTATATTCTCACGCGAGGACACATAGAAATCAATAACAATCAGCCTTAGGAAACTACTGTTTTAATTATCACAACTTGTAAGTGTATGGCGGTCAGTCTTTTTTATATACTTATACGAGCATCATATGGCATGAAACTGGTACCAAAAAATCGTTCATTACATAGTCTCTCACCTCCCCTGTCAGTTAATCCAACAAAAGGATTGATAGCTGAACGTGAGTCTATAAAAGATTTTTAGAAAATAAATTCAAGTCAATAAAATATAGGTCAATGTAGTCGTTCAGCTAAGACAATAAGCTTATATTGTGAGAGCTTCTACACGAACTGTTGTCACTATAACTTAGAATTAGCTTCAATCGAGATATTGTTTGGCGTTACAATAAAACTCGCAATCAAATAATTCCATTCATTGTACACCTAGACAAATAAAAATAATTCATTTCTGATTGAGTTAGCGACAGATAATTGTTTAAATATAAAATTAAGTATTATCACCTAACTGATCAAAGTCTAAGCTGTAGGTCAAGCGAAAAGAAGCGGAAATAAATAGCATATTTATTAGGTCTAAAGCAGTAGCTGCAACATAAACATAATATAAATACTAAATCTAAGATCAATAGAGAAGAGTTTCTAGGCTTAAGCTATTAGAGCAAAATTGGTTGATGTTTGTGATTATAAGATCCTAATTTAAACCATACTCTTATCTGATAAAACAAATTCTTGTGTATATCGCTGCCAACAACAAAGCCTATCTTCCGCATCAGTACATTTTGTCTCTAAGATTAACAGTTTAGTCAATTGAGGATTAACTGGATTTTAGTCAGTATTTATTACGTTTTGCAAAATTAGGATACATTTATATATTATGTGTTGAAATGGCAGAACAGGAAAAACAATCAAATGAGATAAACGTATTTTATCGTAAAGTTACTAAATATTGGAATTTGATGGATTTTGATTTTAAAATATCTCATATTTCTCTAACAGCTATTTATTGGTTGTAATCCAAGCTCAACTAGTATATTATTGAAATGATGTTAACATAGAGAGTTTTATATTTCATATCTAACAAACACTACCATATAATCAGTGGTTAACCTCAAATTTCAAATATAGATAGTACATCAACCTGTTCCCGGCTATGTACTCAAATTTAGACGGAAAATATTTTTAACAATACGTTTTAGGAATTTTAGTCATCCAATGTATTGCGTCTATTCATCTCTCATTGACTTCTTATTCCTTATTAAAACTTTTGACATTTATTATAAAAATTGTTTAGTCTAAATGATGCTTTTCTAAGAAGCCATAATTATTTTATAACAAGCACTCATTTTCTCTAATCAATTCTTTACATTTGTTACCAAAGATTAAAGTTCTTGTGTTTTGTATTACTTATGAAGATAAGATCTAAGTAAAACATTACAAGTATTTCTCATTTAAATTTTTGAATAATAATTTATAAGTGGAAAATAATTATGTTTCATATCTGTAAGATTATATCTAAAACTTCAATATTAGTGTAGCCGCTCACTTATTAAGTCGAAAGCTTTAGTCAAAAATCAATATAACTTTGACGAAAATTTATAATTAGTTACTCTTTTCTGATTGTCCTCAGAAAGTCATAGAAGAACTTGAATTCAATGAACTAATGTTTAATTTATGAGTAGGAGAAATATCTCTTTCAAAACCATTCTCTTCACCCGTAAGTATTTTTCACGATTGAAGTTAGAAATCATAAAAATGCTCAACAATACAAAGAATACAAAGAATTCAAAGAATTGAGTGGAAAGCGTCGTAAAAGTGTTTCATGTTTGTTGTGGTTATAAAAATGTTTGACCATAAAAACGAAAGACCAAAATATTTTTACAATAAATGACCGCATAGTTAACTTTGAAATTAAGATGAGATTAATTGTGATTTCTAAGTGGATTAATCACAAGTTATGTTGATTATTCCAGTTAATCAATCATAGCTAGAGTCGTAGTAGTATTTTATCATTTATTACAGCTATAAATCAAACATTATTTCAATAGACGGGTGACTATATCTTAAATTTTTAGATTAGGTTAAAAGTAGTGATTCATCAAATTATCACAATTTTTATTAGAGTTGTTAAGCAAATGGTCGACAATTGTTATACAAAAGTTAATACGGATGTTAATAATAATTGTAACACTGCTACTAATGAGCCAACTCTATTGTAAAAACAGTTTGAGCCATACACTTATTTTAATTTCATTACAATTTATGTGTTCAAAATCACCGGATAGACTATAACTTCACTTCTCATAATCGTATACCAAAATAGTTTCCAACTGAGCTCACAACTCAAGCCAAAATAATTACTAAATAGTTATGCTCGTTATTTAGCACGTTAGCTAATAATAAATGTTTTTACTGTTTTGCTCGTTTTTAGTTTATAGTTAGTGAGACTATATTATTATTTTTCAATAATATTCAATTCAGTATTGAATTACTTAGGATTAGATGAGAAGAAAACCACGATTTTAGCGTATGTTTGGAGGGGAGGGGAGAGAGAGAGAGAGAAACAGACAGTTATATCTGGCAATAGTACTGAAGTAGTGAATGCGCGCACTCACTACCCATTCATTTAAGAAGTGATGGTTGAATATAAAGAGGTAGAAAAATTGGACACTATTTTGAGTAGCGATCATGCCATCACAGAAACATCTCTGTTGGTGGGACTAAATGCTATGATCCAGTTATCTAATCCCGCTCTAATTGCTAATTTTTGTGTCACTGCTCTCTTACTTTGATTTTTCATTAATAGATAGTTTGAATATTTTTCTAAAATGTTTCTAATTGTTTATAAATTCGTGATATAATTGAAATTATTTGAGGCTAACTGAAAAGTAGTTCTGGTGAAGTAATTTTTGGTGAAATTATTATGATCTATATAATGAAAGTTTGAAACTGAATGTTTGGAAGTTTAAAACTGAATGTTTGGAAGTTTGAAACTGAATGTTTGAAAGTTTAAAACTGAATGTTTGAAAGTTTGAAACATAGACAATATAAACAAATATATAGAATTTCATAGTGATGCTATTTTATTTGCTATCTAAAAGTTGATATTTTCAAAAAAATTTATTTAATTTTCACCTAAATTCTACTGAAAATACTACTGAAAATGTCTCTTGAGCAAATAACTGATTTCTCGTTAATGATAGAACTAAATCTAACACACGATCCGATTGACGCCAATCATTCCTACCACTTTCGAGAGTATGATAGAACTATTGATGAACTTGAGCTGCTTGAGCACAAGTGGCAAATAATATTAATTATTTTATACTCAATGACTGCCGCTCTGTCACTAATCGGTAATGCGGTCGCGATTTGGGTTTTGATGGCTGGCAAACGATCGTCTCGAGAGCTGAGAATGTTTTTGATCAATCTATCACTATCTGATATAACAATGGCTCTCTTCTCTATACCGTTCACTTATACTGATTTTATGCTAGGCCGTTGGGTTTTCACTCCTCAGTTTTGTCCGATTGTTCAGTTTATACAATTGGCCTCTGTTTTCGTTTCTGTCTACACGTTGACTGCAATTGGGATTGACAGGTAAGCTGTTTAATTAGCTTTTGTTTATTATAAACTTTGTAAATTTGATGTGTTTTTTCTACCTCAAATATGGCTTTTATGATAACTATCTTTTTAATTAATCTAAAACTGAAAACATTGAAAGATGAGCTCAGATGGCAATTATTATGTGAAAAATATTCTGCAATAATGTCTTAGTTCTAGAATATGAATTTCGGTACCATAAGCAAGTGTTTTGAGCTGAACAAAAGACCTATTCAAAGTGTTAATTAGTTCTTGTATTTTGTCTTTTACTCAATTTATTTTCGACAAACTGTATATTATGTTTATTTTTGAAGATCTACTTAAAGAATAGATAGTATGACATAAAGAATGTTTGACATGACATTAGAAAAGATTTTCTTTCTTTTGCATCAAATGCGTAATTTGTTAGGATTGCATAAACTTATGGCTTTCTTTTATTGTTTAATCGAAACAATGATCTTCATTTCTAAGTCAATTCAAGTAGTCCTCTACAAATCCAAAGGATCTGGCCTTCAGAAGAAGAGTATCGATGACAGTGTTCAGACTGAGTTATTGCAAGCCTTTTTATTGATCCAAATTCTATTATGTTCAAGATACAATTTATACATAAGATGACTCTTTTATTGAAATATTTCATAATATAAATAATTCAATTCAATAATAAATTCGATAATATATCCAATAACAAATTCTGTGTTCACATACTTTTGTCGATCCAATATTTCGGTCGATTCCCTTTGAATCTTCTTTAGGATTTCTAAACAATAAAACATTAAAACTGTAAATCTAAAATCATTTCAACTACACTTGAGTGTCCAGAGAAATCATACTAAAGTTCAACTATAACTTTCAGTAATTTCTTCTTATTCTCCTGAGAACTGTTCAAACTGAACATGACCTGCAATTCATTTTGGAATTAAATCTTGAATGACTCGAGCGCTGAGGCAAATGACCCATGTGTAACTTAATTCAATAAATGATAAAATATCAGGAGTACATCATTTGGGAATTTCATAATTCATTTTTTATACTACTGGAAATGTCATAACTTTTGAGAATTTCTTAGAATTTTTCAGAATTACTTAAAAATTTTTAAAAACTTTTCTGAAGATCTTTCAGAATTTTTCGCACACTTCGCATTTAGATATATTATAATAAATCCTATGTCTGATCTCGTTGTTTAATGAATTAAAGACCATGAAATTTCTGATGATATGCATCAATTTCCTCTAGTTAAAAGATCTTAAGCTACACGTAAATAATTTCATTGTTTGAAGTTGATTTGACTGACTTGTGAGAGCTGAAGCGATGGTAAGAGTCTTGACAAAATTGATGGAAACTAAGTCGAAAGTTTCATTAAGTTGGACTCACGTGAAGAACAAAAGCTTTTATTTTTAGTATAAACCATCTGGGATATTAGTTTTTGGACAATATTCCACAACAGTAGCTAGTTTGAGACCCAGTCTGTCGATTAATAAAACCTATTTGTTACTCTTGTGATTACCTTTAATATAATTGGATTGAAATAATATTTCATCTTGTGCGTCACATCTTGTGTTTATATCTCGTATACAAATGTTGTACTCACATCTTGTACTGAAATCTTGTACCTATCACTTATACAAATATACGTAAGATGTAAGCCGGTAGAGTTGCCTAATAGTTGAAAGGCCTACAGAATTAATACCTAATTCTGCAGAGACAGAATCGGCTAAAAAACAGCTTTTAGTGCTTGATTGTCCAATGATTCTATGAACTAATCCAATAATATTTTACGATTCTCTAGACATAGATCGAAAGAAATTCGTATTTAAAGCTTATAATCAAATAAATAGGTTTATCGGTATTTCAAAGAAGCTTAAGATTAAGAGCTTTTAAAATACTAAAGAAGTTTATTATTTATAATCGAACTAATGTATTGGAATTCATTTATCAAAGAATAGTTCATTCCTAACACTTAAGTTACGCTCTAAACTAAATTTAGCATCTTAGAGAAAATCTACAAGTAAGTTAATGTATTTTGGTTGCTTCAAATAGAAAAATTGTCAATTCAGTTTCCATCTGATCCGATAAGTTGATTGTGGTAGAAGAGGGGCATAGGGGAGGAAGGATTTAGATGCAACTTTATTTAGACACTAGTCTCGACTATATTCAACTTCAATCAACTTTATCTACATTTAGTGTTGCAAGTATTTCGCATCTACCGATTCAACTCTAGTACGAACTATTGATAAACTTGAAATTCATTTTGAAGGCCAATATCAGTAGTTTCACATTTCTATCTAAACCTTTGTACTGATCATTGATTAGAGCTAGCAGTTTGTTGTGCACTTTGACAGTGAAAGTTGTACAAGAAATAAATTGTGCTAAAAATAGGAAAAAGTTAGGAATCAAACTTTGAACTTAGAGCCTACAGTCATAGATTAGTTAAGATTTAAAATCCTCATTCGTTTCCTATTTACTAGAAAAAGGTTGGGATCACGACAAATTGGTAGCTCTACTGATCAGCTTGCAGCTATATAATTAGACAACTAGTTCCTTAGTTCCCTAAATTCCTTAAAGATTTAGAAAATTATAAGCTTGATTTATAGTAACTGCTATTTCTATACGTGTGCGTTAGATTATTAAATCTTGATAATATTTTCATAAAGTTTTTATTATATTTTATTCAAACTTTGTCAAGATGTTTTTGTCAACATATACTTTATTTTTTTTTGAGATAACACATCGCTTAATCTGACTTTTATATCAGGACAATGAGATCTATCTTCAGGCCAATTTTCCATCACTTTTGACATAACATGGAATAAAGTTAAGACATTGATAGTAGATGGATATAATATTATTACCTACTCTCATATTGGCTTATTTTATTATAAACTATTGACGGCCTTTCAGTTATATAGAATCAGCTTCTGATCCAAATCCCAAAGGCATAGAATGCATGCATCGACGAACAATTTCTGTATCTAAAAATGGAATATCATTCCATCGCTTCTTCCTCATCTCCAGTCGTAAGAATAGAACTTATTTAGCAGATGTTTCTGCTAAAACTTATGCCAAAAACTATCATTAAATATGAGTTGAACATAAGGTGATTTGAGGTAGTTTTGGAGAAATGGTGCCGTTTTTGGAGAATATAAGAATATTCTTATAGAAAAACAAGAATAATCCTATATAAAACATAAGAATATTTCTATAAAATATAAGAATATTCCTGCAAAAATAAAAATGTGTCTATCACAAAACATAAGAATGTTCTTATCAAAAGATATGAGAAAATTCCTATAAAAATATATAAGAAAATTGCTATCAAAAAATAGTTTTCGTAAAATATCTATTTGATAGAACAAAGCGAACGCAAATGTTTGAAAGTATTACTATTTATACATGATGTAGACACGTATTAATAACTGTTTAGAATCAGTGTTTTGACCTCATATTGAAGAATGTATTTATATGGATATGAAGCATTGTCATATTGTTTGTCGTGTTTCCATTTGAGAAGTCGTATGAAAAAGAATAAAAGAATAGAAGAAAAGATTCTTATTCTCATTGATTATCTTCTATTCAACACTATTATTTATTCAACGTTAGTATTTTCTATAAAGCTTTTAGATAACGATTTATTCACTAAAATGTCACAAATATATGAAATACAATGACTAAACATTAAATATTAATCATTCGATTGAAGTCGCATGTTTAACAAACTATTTCACTCTAACATCTATTATGTTTATCATAATAAATACTATTTCATTCATTCAATCATTGGTTATTTTTTTATTATTCAATCCTTCTGTTATTTATTACTTCTTTCTTATGCCTCATTATATGCCTTGTTTTGTACATTTTATATTAACTTTGTTTCAAATAATTTCTTCTTTTACTCTTTCAAACTAACTTCAGTTGAGATCAACTTTTTGGTTAAGCTACCCATTCAAATGAGTTTTATCTGTGAGAACTTATCCACAACAATATAATATATAGAATGCTATTTCAATAAGTAAGAAACTCACATTCAATCCTTATTTTATAATAGTTTATCTAAGATTCCAAATATTTGTGCTCGTGACCAATAGTGATCACGAAAAATACCGATTAAGCTAAGTAGGAAACAGGTAAAAGACAGGAAAATGTTTATTCTACACATAGCTACTGCTATTCTTATTGCAACACACAACTCTATACCTATTTCTATACCCATTTCTATACCTATTTCTCAAAATTCTCATCACAAATAGTATAAAAAGATTGAGTAAAAAAAATAATCCTTAAAAACTTTTTAGAAAAACTTTTAAGAACAGACTTTTGACATTATTATTAACTTAGTTACAGTTGTTTTTGTCATATTTGTCAGTTAGAGATCAAATTTTTCTCTAAATCTTTTTGACGTCAGTTCGATCTTAGAGAAGAAACGTTCACATTTTAAAGATAATAAAGTGAATGTAAAATTATCTTTTCTGGATATAACACCATATCATTTCAATCTAATCATACATATCATAGATATGAGGCGTAATTGGCTATAAGTCTTATGTAAGACTAGATTTCACAACGTTTAAATCTAATTATTTTTGCCTTTTCATTATGTTAATTAGTTCTTATTTTGTTGATATTTAACAAATTTTCTAATAATTATACAGTAATACCTCGATATAGTAAATCGCTGACCACTAGCAATTCACATTGGTTAAAACGATGTTTCATTATAAAGAGGCAATTATTAGTTGAATAGTATGTGTTGGGACGGGAAAACGTGTACCCATTATATTGAGGTACTGCTACAATAACTTTGACAAATTAGTTTAGAGTTGATTAGCAGTTGTCTTTACAATAAAAGGTTAATTATTAAAGATAACAGAAAACTTATAGCAAATAAGCTACGAGTTTCTTAGTTTAGGATTATGCTCAAACTAAAAGCATTGTTGGATTCATTGACTCTCGTGTGATATCTATAAATAAATAACACAACAAACAACTAATGCTATGGAAGCAAGTCCTCTTGGAATTGACTCCATCAATAGCTTGTGATATACCGAACCGGAATCAATTCATTGTATAAGTTGTGCCCAACATAAGTGTTAAAGTTATCTGAAAGATCCGCTTCAGGTGACTCATTGAGTAACTGCTTGAGACATATGAATGAAAGTTGTGTTTAGATTGGATGTAAAAATTGATCAACTCTCGAAAAATGGAAATGTTAGGTATAGGTGTGAAAGAAGTAGGTTAGGTTAGATTAGGTTAGGTTAGGATTGAGAATAGAAATAGAAAACTGCTATTGGAGCAGAAATCCTAAGTACTAATATAGTAAATGATGACTTAAGAGAAATAATTACTTATACAGTAATTTGAACCAATCTTTCTTTGTGTCATCTTAAATGCTAATGAGGTATAACATGTAAACTCTAATTCCCATTACAGCCTCAAATTCATGAATATTTAACTCTCTGTACAACATTCATAAACGGCTTAACGCAAATAGTTTACAATTTGTTAACGAAAGAGCATTTCATATGCATTAAATATGCAGTATGAGTAGTCTGAAAAAATTTATAACAGGTCACAGCAACCAGAAGTAATGCCTTTTGATGGCATACTTTCCATCAGATAGTAATATCGAAGATATTAACAAACTTATAGAATATTCTATGTAGTAATCAAAGCGAGTCTAAAATTAAATTTAGCAACAAATTCATCAGCATCACAAGATGGTTGGCATAGCAACGATCCTTTCTTGTTGCTATCATGGATTATTAGGTTTTCGACTGTATTTGAAATTACTTACCCAAAGAGTACAATTTAAAATGCGAATGTGAGTGAATCATTTGAATATCCATTCAATTGCTAAAAGATCTTGTGTTTAGAAGTGTATTTGCATCAAAATTTATGCTTAAAATCTGCAAGATTCAAATCCTGAATGCATTTATTCTTCACTATGATAGCTGTTATTTAAACCATGCATTCATTATAAATTACTACGCAAAAAATTGAGATAAATCCAAATGTTTTGCTAACCTTGATTCAAGAGAAGCCACAACTTTTGTGAACTCTCTCTCTCTCTCTCTCTCTCTCTCTTACTTACTTACTTATTGAGTGATGCGCAAAATTGATCTATTTTAAGTCTTATTAATCATTAAAAACTAATAAAAGTTACACAAGCTACTTTAATTTGATCGTTTATGCAAACGTTTGTGCTAACTTGACTGTAAAAATGAAAATGATTTTGTTTTGGACCATTTGTTAGTTCAGTTTATCAATCGACATATCCCTGTTGTATAATAACTGAAATAAGTATAAATAGGAAATACAAATAGGAAAAGAGCAAAGATTATTACATTGAGTTATCTTAAGAATAAACCTTATTACAGCTACAGTATGAATAATGGTTTACTATACTTTTGTTGCTTATTTAGCAGGCTTTCAATCACTATTGAGCTAAGCCTCGAAGCCAACAACTCAAGCATAGAAAGTATGGAATTTTCTCAAATACTAAATAAATTCTAAGGTAAATAAATGAAGAAAAGAGGTCAACACACATACTAAATGAGAGCACCTGAGAAAGTTTTCAACTATTCTATAAAGATAGAGCACAACGAATGTCCTTAACATTAAACAAGTAGATTGACTTATATATCATTCATGTCAATGTCAGTGTAACGATGACTCCTATCTAGCTCGAGTTTCTAATACTATTGTAGGCCTGAACTCAGTAAATAAACTTAATGCTAACACATTTGAGTCAAACTAAAACTATCATTAATCGATTACTCGTGAACTAAACAATTAACAAATTAGTTTGTCGCTAACTACTATAGCTTTGATTAGATTTAATCAGAATAGAAAACATTAATTAGTTTGCCGTTAGTGTATGAAAATCACCAATATATAGGTTTGTTAGCATTTGTACGACCACGAATTAAGACGATTGACATTAATATTGAATGTTTTTCTTTGTCGTACTATCGATCAAATAATTGTGTCGAATTTTGCGCTAAAAATTAAGGATCACAATATCATATTTTAAAACTTATATTTCAATATAAACTCAACAGTAATGAATGCATTATAATAAGTTTAATAACAAATGTCATATTGTAAGACGTCATTAAATTTTTTAGTATTCCCTGAGATCTATGCGTAAAAAATTGTGGGGAAATGTACAATTTGACACATAATTATTTGATCAATAGTACACGACTTGATTTTTTATATAATTAGTTGCAAGAAAGGGATTCGGAGTCAAAGTATTGTAAACATTCAAATTCAATATAACGTATTTTGTCACGGAAAGCACTAATTATCTAATACACCCTAACCCGTTTAAGTTTATCCGCTTAAAGTCAACACCATCTTGTGCACCAAACACAGAACCTATAGTTAATTGAGTTGGAATATAGTTAATCCCGCTTATAGTGAACACCACTTTCTGCACTAAATGCAGAATCCATTATCGTTTGATTCGGATATAGTGAATCTAGCTTATGGTGAACGCTTTTGGCTGCACTTATCCGTTCAGTACAAACAGGTTAGAGTGTAATTTTGACTCAATCAGATAATTGATTTATTATTTGAGTTTTTCTACTTATTATATCAAAACATTTACTTTTCTCTCTCTCTCTCTCTCTCTCTCTCTCTCTCTCTCTCTCTCTCTCTCTCTCTCTCTCTCTCAGACAGAAAGTAATGAGAATTTTCACAACTGGACAATTGATTGTTCAAAAGGGTTTACTCAGTCTATATAAGCGCAGTCTATAATTATTCTGAATCTGTATTTAATTGCCTAATAAGTTGGAAGACATAAAATGTTTAATGAGTTATTCAATTATATGACGTCAAAAACTGATTTCTGCTCATTAATTGGAGATTAAATGTTTAATCTTATATTGTAAATCTATTTCGAAATTTAGATTCAAACTGTGGTGAAATATTTTGATGAATGGCTAGAATGAAAGTTACAGAGTTTGATATGTTTTAGTTAAGCATTATGCGAGTGAGTGTTCAATATCTTGATGGAAATTCATGTTTATCTATCAAATGCACTTTGAGTGTGAACTTTGATAAAGAGAACAATATAAATAAAAGCATTAAAATTTAATTAAATTGAGAAAACAGAAGCGATAACTCGTGCATAGAATAGATTAAAAACAAATATATTTTGAAATTATTGCAAATAATAATGCTAACAAAACAATGGAGTTGAGAAGTGAAAAATGATTTTCTGCTTTTATATATATGATAAGATAAATCGAATTTAAATCAAATTTTCTATTTTAAGCAATAAAAGTACCATCTTTTATAAGTCTAAAATTTAAATGTTGCAAAAATTCTATCCAAAGTCCATATTGAACGGATAGACGTCATACAAAAAGATTATTTGATTTGTTAGAGAGAACAAAGAATTACTCAAAGAAGAATAAGATCAACAATTTTTAGATCAGCATTTGGTAGAACTTGAGGGAGAAAAAAGATATCTATCTCTACAAAACCATTCTAACCATTGGTTTGTATTTATAGAACTTTTGCAGAATCAAATCATTTCCATTTTGACCATAATTTCCATCAACACATTCTCATTATCCCTAAATGTATATTAATTAAAAGATAAGGCTTGAAACCAAGCCTTAAACAAAATATTTCAGATAATATCTGCCAAAACTTACTAAACGATCGTAATTTAATCGAAATCATAACTTTTTGACTAGTACCGTTTTGTTTCAGTTAAATTTATGATTAAAAGTTGCTATTTTTGCCTAAAGTATAGTTGATTTCAAGAGTCAATTATCCAGTCGCAAATGTTGGTCAGATAAGATAATTATTTCTGTTGGCATCGCATAAGCGATTGCCTAAATAAGTCTTGTTGTCCTTTGTTGATTAAGTCCGAAACTTTGTCAAAACAAAACTTTTCTGACGTTATGTCGCATAAGATAAACGTAAGAATTGAGTTGTTTCACCAAAATATTCAGTTGTTCTACCAGAATATTTTGTCCGTTCGTCAAAACATTCTGTTGTCTTCCCAGAGTAATCTGTTATTTTGCTAGAATATTCTGTTGCTTGATTGACTTCAAGTGAGAACAAAGAATAGTACTTAAAAGCTTTCCTCAAAAATTCATGAATTATTCACTAAATATGCAAATTATATCCTTTAGTTGTTTTGAAGTTTCAAAAATTAAGTCCTCATATTTGCTTGCATTAAGCTTTCAGAAATTTTAAAATTTTGATCTAATAAGAAAACAGAGTTTTTGATATCTTTGTGGACAAATACCAAAATCTGCTTCTATTTTGAATAATTAAAGAAACAAAAAGCACTTTTGACTCAATGAGTATCTACGATTGATCGATTGTTACTGTTTCAAATAACTTATGTGAATATATGAAAGGTTCCAATTCTAAATGACATGTTTGAAACAAAAATAATTTAGTAACTCATGTCAATCAGTGGCGTAGGCAGCAAATTCAGCTAAGTCCAGTCGAAGTCCACGATTTAATTTGAATTTTAGCTTTAAATAAGATACTTCATTAGACTTATGTGCTAAGTTCTTACTAAATCAACTTAATTACCAGATAAATGTTTAGATTATTCTTGAAAAACACTTGAACTTTTCTATTTTCTGAGAACAGCCCTCATGTAGCTACTACTATGCCAACAATGCAATGATAAAGTTTGAAGTTAAAGTTGTTGCTATCTTAAAATTGGAGCTGACATCAGATTTTACTTCAGTTAGTCTATTGTTAGCCTGGTTCCATCATGAGGAAAGAAATTTCGATTGTTGAGCCAGATTCAACAGATTCATTTTGATGGAAATTTTAAGTAAGCATGTGTCAATTGTGTCAAATTGTTTTCCTTATCATCAGAGTTACCGAATGAGTTCAACATAAGTGTGTGAGTTTTAGACAACCTGGTCAACGTGATTTTCAACAATTTACGTTTACTCTTACTATACTTTAGTGGACTTGAATAAAAGTATAATAACAGTATTAGGTTTTCCCGAAAAGAGCGTCGTTTTTTAACATTATATAACATTATAAAACGTCATTCTTTACTAGAAAATCTAATATTATAGAAGTATTACCAGAAATACTTGAAACAACGCGTGCTACAAATTACGCAACAATCAATAGACAATAAGTGTTGAAGAAGACTATTATTAATTGTATTTGAAGACTAGAAATGAAAGAGGCTGATTGCTATTTCAGTTAGATGTTAGTACTAAAATTTGAAGTAAACATTTAAAACATGAAACTTTCAATCACAAATAACTAAAACTCATCAGTCTGACATACTTAATTGTCAAACATAAGATTTATTCAGTTTCTAGATTTGGCGTCTCCAGTGTTTGATTTTCATTTGACTAAATATTTATTCTCTACTGCTTGATAATCGGTTCTATGGCGGAGCCAGTAGGGATGAAAGGGGCACTGGCACTCCTAATTCAAACATGATAGAAAAGGTTGAAATTTGTTGTAACTGTCATATAATGAAACAAGAATATCATATAATTCGAGTTTAAAACAATCACACAACAAAATTAAATCAGAAAAGTATGTATTTGATCAAATTGAATACAATTTGCGACACTGCAGGGGTTGGTTGGTCTGATACATTAATCTTAAAATATATTTTTAATATTAATATCTTAAGTCTATTTCAATATTTTGACAACTATAATAAATAAATAACATTGAAATATTAAATTATGATTTTGATGATTGACACAGGGTTAAACATTTATCGAAATTCAGTGAATATGTAAAAATAGTTAAGTTATATCATCTCTGCTCTCCGCTCACTCAATAATTTTATTGAGTGAAAATTTTCCAGTTAATAAAATCAGTGACTGAAATAAAGCGATTTATTTGCAAAAAAGAGTCGATTTTCACAGTCTGTTACTTGTGATTGAGTCTAAATATAGATGACTCCATATATGAATAATTGCTGAGCATATGGTCTACAATTTGTCTATTTGTCTATTAATCAATTTCTTACTACTCTTAAACATTTCTTTAAATTTTTAATACTCTGTTTTTATGACTCCCTTCTGGGATTCATAAATATTTTTGTTCAAATCTAATGAATTGGTGTAGATTCCGGAGTTTTATTCAAGCAAAAAATATAGAGCACTAAAATTATTTATAGAATATGCAAAGCTAATGATAAAAAATGTTTATTTGAAAAATCTTTTCCTAAGATCTGAAAATCTGAAATTGCCTTATGTTGTTATATCCAAAAATATATTATATCTGAAATAATTGCAACGGATGAGAGATAAAAGAGGATATTAAACAGAAGAACTGTTGAATCGAAGGCAGAAACGCGTTTATATATGGATAGAAGATTGAGATTATGATTTAATATATTCCTATATATTTAGGATATTTGAAAAACGAAGCTATGTTTACTTTAGTAATAGCAATAAATATAAGTAATGTTAGCAAATGTTGTTCGAAAAAGTTATAAAACTTATTATTCTGTGGCATAGACTTGTCCTTCGTATTGGAAAAATATATCACAACCATTTTAAACATTCACTTTTAAACATTGAATTCGATTACTAAAAATACATTGAGATAGAAATCTAGTAAATTAGTCAACACACATATGTATTATTGCTTATGTTTGCTGATAGAAAAACAAATAAAAATTTCTTCTCTCTTGATGATCAAGTACGTAATTCTTTAAGCAATTGCTTATGTTTTGATTTTTTTGTATACATATCCTCATTTTCTATACACAAAGGCATTGACTATTGACAAAGTAATGTCAAATATAAGAAATGAATGGTCAATACATTCTAAGAATGATAGTTCAACTAAATTCATTTCTAAGTAAACGCTTTCTTGCTTTTCAAAATTATTCCTTGGACTTTTATTATTAACTTTATTCGTTTAAATGAATCCAGTTTTCTGAATCCAATTCAATTTTTTAATCTAGTTTTTTGAATTCAATTCTTTTTAATCCAGTTTTCAATTTACTCTATTTGAATTGAAATTTGTGAGTTCATAAAAAATATTCAAAGAATTTTACAGATAGTCAAATTCTTATCTTAAAAGGTTTGAATTATAGATTTTTTATTTGTCATTCTCTCTTAAAGCTTGTCGAAACTTTGGTACTCCATCTAAAAACTTGAATCTTCATATTTCTTTGATTTGATTCACGCTTTTCTTTAATTTAATGTTTTTCTATTTTAAATGCAAAATATGTCTGAAATGCTTTAATAGAAAATTTTTGAGTACTATTTGCGTCATCCAAAGTGAAAGAAGATTAAAAAACCATATTTTTCTTTCAACTATATATTTTGTAATCAAAATTTCTTAATATATTCAAAGTAAAAGTTATGAATTTGACTCTAAACTCTAAATCAGGACTTAGTGATCTTTTTATTTAACTTAAAAGAACTTCAAGTATTTAGAATATTTGATAAAAAGTAATTAGATTATTATAAATGTATTCTGTCTTTTGACTTCCACCTACTCGTTAGACTCATTTTCGAGTACTCGTCTCTAAGGAGAATAAAATTTTGAAAAAATTTAATTTATATAAATTTAGCTTTCAGCATAAACTATATTATGTTATGTAATTTAATATTATGCAATGTTAGGTTAGGTTAGATTGCGTCACATCACGTCATAGACAATTTCTATTTCTATTACAGATACATAGCCATAATTTACCCTCTCGTAACATCTCGTTTGACCAAATCATTTGGTCCGGTGATTGTCGTAACAATCTGGGTGATGGCTATGGGTCTCGGGTTTGTCGCATGGTTGAACTCAGTGGCTGAACCCTTTCAATGGGGAAATTATACGCTTTATGATTGTAAGGAGACCTGGAGCCCAGAATCTGGTCGAATATTTACTTGTTTCGTGTTTATCATAACTTTTGCGTTACCGATGACCATATTGACGTTCGCGTATGGATCCGTTGCATTCAAACTGTTTAGACATTCGGCGCCTGGTAATGCTGATTTATCTCGTGATGAGGCTCAACATAATGCTAAAATTAAGGTTTATGCTCTTCTTTACATCCTACTTCTTATTAATCTAGTCGAGTATTTATCAATCAAATTCTTAGGGATATATATGAATCAAATTATTTAGTAATAATTATAAATCAAATTATTAGGAATAACATGAATAGAAATTAAGGATCTATTAGAGAAATAGAGCAAATAAGAATAATATATACTTTTTGACATTATTTCTTATGAATAGAGACATTCTGGAGTTCGTGCTCATAGCGTAATATTCTATATTGATTTACAGGTCATCAAAATGTTGTCAACAATAGTTATTCTGTTCGCTTTGTGTTGGCTTCCAATTCATATATTGAATATGTTCATATATTTTGCTCGTGAATGGTTGGAACATATTTTTCAAACAGAAAGGGGATATCAGATTTATATCGCGTTAACCATAACCGCGCATTGGTTCTCTATGGCTAACTCTTTTGGTTAGATTATCTAACTCTTTAATTTACTTTACTTTTATTTTCACTTTCTCTTCTTCTAGTTAATCCTATCATCTACTGCTTCATGAGTGAGAACTTCAGAGTAAGTCTCTTTTGCTCTTTACCTTTTGGTCTAACTTCGGCTTTCTTAGTAGGGTTCTCTGTTTTCAACTATTTCTAAATGGGGTTTTAAATTTTCAACAATTTATAAATAGGGTTTTAAATTTTCAACAATTTATAAATAGGGTTTTAAATTTTCAACAATTTATAAATAGGGTTTTAAGAACTTCTAAATAAGATTTTAAAGTTTCAAAATCTGAATTATGTCATTAAATGATAGAGTGATAAAGAGCAGAAAATTAGATTTTAATGTATTGTACTTTGGGGAGAACTGATAAATTGATATATTTAGAGCTCATAAGTGACTAAAGTGTAGGCAACTGTTTTGAATATGCAAGTAATCGGCATAAGCAAAGATGAAATAATAAAAACAAATTTAGCTCTGCTTATCACTTAAGCTGTTAGTAAAGCTTTTAAGTAAATCACTAATACTTCTATGATCTGATTTGTAACTGAAAACTTAATAACTAAATCTATATTACTAACACTCATTTGGGCTCATGTCAAATACAGCAATACTTCATTTACATTCACAGTTCTGGCTATGAATCACTTTTTTCAGATCTCTATCTCCACTGCAGAAATTATTTTTATTACTTTAGAGGTTTTACTTCCATTGAAAATTGGGCTCAGAGTAGAAATTCACTCAATCATCATTTAAGTTTATAGTTATTTCTTATAAACTTAGTTTCAACAGTTATTTTGTTTGCCAATAATCGCTTCATTAACGACTTCTCAAGTGCTATGGATAAGATATAAATAGAATTACAACTTATTTAATAGTTTTAATGATTCAGTTTTAGAAACTTCTAGTGACAAACACTTCAGTTATCTCTCTGGAAATCTCAAACTTTTTCGGTCCATAAATGATCAATAGATTGGATACTAAAAAAGCAAAACCATTGATATATTTATTATCAGCAGAGATTGATTATTATTGTATTTCCTCAGACAGATCTCCGGATTTTGGTCACGAAGTGCTGTCCGATATTCAAAAAGCGCGATCGTAGATGCATGGCACTAAGAAGTAGTGATTCGCTTCACTCATACCGCACATCAGTATTTGCGATGAGCACTAAGAACACTTCTAACTCCGGTCAGAGTTTGATTAATATGAATTCTGTTCGAAACCATTCGAGGAGTTATTACGATAGGAAACTTAATGGTAGCTCCAAGTCAAGAGTCATGACCAGGTTCTCGAATATTGAATAGACAATCAACTGTTCATCTATTTGTCATTACCAACAAACCTGTACTTGAGCTTAATTTCTACTATAACTCAGCTCTAAGTTATCCACAAACTTATAGTCAAACGACCATTAACTCGATCGATATGAAGATGTTGATTTTAAAAACAAATTATTCTTATAAAGAATCAACGCGAAAGATTTGAAAATCGAATACTAAGTCTTATACCAAGTCTTGTGGAAGTAATTCAAAATCATTAGAACTATTTTCCAATCATTTTAATATTTCATTTCTAAAGAAAAAGTATTGTTAACTCATTTAAAAGTCATGATATATCACTGAGAATCATTAGCAGAGACCCAACTTTTTAGGAGTTTCTTTAGCACCATTTGTAATTGTATATACATGTCAATTGCGTCTGTTATTTCATATTTTAAAACTGTATTATGTAAGATATTTTTGATCGAAGTTCTTTAATGAACTGATAGAATGGATATCTGCAAGAAATTTTATGAAAATTTTTTATATCTAGTCTAATTTATGTGAAAAATCATATTTTAAAAAGCACCAAACGTTAGATTGTGAAAAGCCACTCTCATAATTAAGCCTATTTTATACTTTCAGTATGGTATGAATAATGTATTATCGACTACAGAATAGTACTAAAAAACTCCGAAAAAGTTGGGTCTCTGATGATTCATTAGCTTTTAGGTCATTTTAAGCGTGTAAGCTTTCAATGATTTTCCGAATATATATGAGATTTTGTTGGCTAAAAGTTTAAAAATAATGGTTGTATTTTTGAAAAAATCGATTTTACATCATTTGTCAAACTGTCACAAAAAGGGTTTTATTTTTTCATCTATTATCACATGAAATTAATTCAATTCATAATTAAGCTTAATTAATTTTTTCATTGACTTGTTGTGTTATGTAATTAATACCTTTAGGCGTAAAAATATATTTTCAGTTGTTTTTCTTATTCAAATAAAGAATAGATGTTTAATTAAGTATCAACTGTGCCACTCACAGACTGTAAGGCAGCTAAAACTCGTGGATCTAACTATTCTTCTCATCCATATATTGATTAAAGTACTTCCCTTTCAATCGCTTGCTGTTACCATCCAGTCAATCAGTTTGTAGATAACATTTTGTTGGAAAAAAATCAAATTTAATTTGTTGTAATACATTGTGATAAAAATGAAGAAGAAAGGTCAACAGTATTTGAAATGTTCAACTTAATTAAAAAGTGTTATACAAGTTTTGTCTTTGTGTTGTACAGTTGCAAGTCACTTTGAATTCTTACATCAATTAATTTAAATGTTTAATGATGATTCCAAGTTTGAAATTGATTTATTACAGGCCTTATGCTGTGTTTTTGAGTTAAGTTTAATGTCTGAATTATTGTACAAACACCTCAGAAAGTAACATGGGGTAGCAGACATGGGATTAAAGTATTAAAAATATCAAATATATAGACTTAGTCTAAACTTTCAAATGACACGCTTCAGCATCAGAACAAAAACTGCTACTAAAAATGTCCGTATGGTTAAAAATTGAGACTAAACCATTGTATTGTCATAGAAGGCGAACAGTGTGAGAACTTTGTCTGAATTTGATTTTATTTTGCACTTTATTCTTGAATTTTAATAAAAGATCAGTTTATGTTGTCATCTGAAAATATGTAGTGTATTCAATTTGTTTGTGTATGCTGTATGACTAAATAATCTGTCCGTATTTAGGCAATCTTTGTGGTTCAAGTTCAGGTTAGTACAGTTAGGTTAGGTTAGGTGCCATTTGGCAATATTTCATCAGAACTCGTTCTCATTAATCACATAGGTTTTAGAATGTGCCTTCAATTTTACTATCTAGATTTGAATTTGGTTCTATCCAAGTTCGGCCACCTTATCTCTCAATTTTATAAATATTTCCAGTCGAAAGTTATTAATTATATTTTCATTTTGGTAAGATATGGAAAGCGGTCAATTTGATGACTAAATCTCATGTATTGAAAGATTAAATGTTTAGAGTTCAGAAGAATCTAAATATCAGTTTAGAATTTGGGCACAAAATAAAAGATTACTGCTCGCAAGTTAGCAAAATTTACAAGTAAAGGTCATAATAAATTTAAGAGCTTTTACGATAGTGGGATAAAAATAATTCACTTAGAAAGTCAAAATTCGAAACTTACTGACAATTTCAAGTTTTAAATGTTCAATATTAGAGACGTGTGGCTTGAACTGAGTTTAAACGTTTGCAATACTATATCTTATAAAAGTAAGTTAATCTCAAACGTAATTTGTCTAGTTCATGTAATTGTTTTGTCAACATATGAATTAGTGGAACGTAAAAGAACTTATCTCTCGATGCAGTGAAACGAGAAAATCGCACTCAAAGTTCGCATTAAGTGCAAAGCTTAGAAACATTTTTTGCGTTAAGAAAAACTTTATTAAGTTACCAATTTATTCAATATTAATCTAATTAAACATGATCTCATACAATTCATTAGTTAATATTCAAGATATGATTCATCACAAATAGTTTCTGAATCTTCAGAATTACAATCAAATTGTGACAAATAATTGACATAGAATCTAAACTTATGCCATGTAATGCTATCGCAGTTTATGTTGTGCTACGCATTGCAGTTAACACGTATTAATAGCACTCTAGTTCGATTTAAGTTTTAATTCCTATTAGTTAGCATTGTAATCAATAAATTTAAATAGAAATTACCGCTAAATTTTCCATTGAAACATATGCTGAATTTTTTTCTACATATTAATTATGAGCTGAACTTCTTGTTTGAAGTGAATCCCAAAAAGGAAGTTAACTCGAGATAAGTCCCTTTACGTTCCGTCAATTCATATGATCAAAGACTTAGAAAACTTATCTTCACACTCTTCATTTAGGCCTTAAATTTCAATGAATTTCTAATCATTGGATTCGTTATTTTTTGAAAATAGCAAAACTATTCCTTCAAATTCTTTAATCATAACAGAATAAAGATCTTCAGCTTCATTCATAAAGATGACTTGGGCACTAGCATGAAAAAGTTAAAACTTAAGTGATAATTTCCATATTCATAAAACACATTTGAACTAAAGTAATAACTTTAGAGTTAATTTTTTTATGAACAATGCATATGTAGTAACTTTAAGTTACATCTCAAGTTAGCCCTCAGTCAAGTGATACTTTCGCTTAAGCTTAAGTGTTATTTATAAATAAGGTTGCTTGAACGAACAATAATTTATCGTAAGCTGCATAAAATCGTTTTCTTATTAGGCCGTTTCTTATTAAGCTATGAATACTGCGCATGCATCAAGAATTAAATCTCCTGTTAAACCGTTCTTTTATAAATAAAAAGCAGTTTAATATGGGAACACAATTTGACACATACGCAGAAGTCACAGCCTAATAAGAAAGCCTCTTAATATGCAAATTACGATGCTAATAGACAGTCGTTGGGATTTCCTTTGACGTTAAAGTATCTCAAAACATTTGAGCCATTCGATAAAACCTTCTCTTTTCTCATACTTTGAAAGTTGGTACAAAGAGATTTGTAGCTATGAGTTAGAAAGTTGTTAAATCGGAAAATTGCAAATTATTTGATTCTTAGCATAAACCTTATTTGATAAGATAGATCTCCATATATTGATTTAACCTTTAAGATTGTTTGTTCTAAAAGTTGAACTTTTGTTAAAGTAAATGCATTAGATGTTATGAGAAGATAATTATAGTTGCTTTCTATTTGATATGAATGCTTATAGATCTCCTAAACTCTCTTAAGTAGAATTGTCCTAAAGAAAACTGTCCTTAAGTAAACTCTCTTAGACCCTGTTTACTTCTCCCACAAACTTCTCTATTTTATGGCTCAATTCATTATACATTCATTCAAATTTCTTCAGTTATACAAAATTACTATTGGAATCTATGTTTCTTAGAAAATTGTTGACAAATGTCAAAAAGTATCTTTAAGTTGATTCAAGAGAACTAAACTTATTTGTGATTATCATTATCATAAAACAGAGTTATATGATATAAAAAACATTTAATAAAAGAAAAGTAGGTTTAGCAAACTTTACTTCAATGAGTTTTGTCAAGTAATTGACTTTTGTATCTTATTTTTTTAAATTTTTTATCAGTCACTTAACTGGTTTAAAGAAAAAGTTTATTTGCAATAAGTTAGGAAAGTGTAATAGTATTTTATGTTTTGAAACATGCCCTATATAATGATTAGTAGTAATAATGATGTGATTATGCAAATATTTATTTTTATTCTTATGATAAAGATGGAGTATACTTCACAGTTTATAAAAGAATTTTTATATTTTTCTAGCTATGCTTGTTAGTAACCAATAATAGTTTCAGTTGAGCCTATGATCAGTTGGTTTATAAAGATTTCGAATAAGTCACTTCAAGTATTTTTAAAAGCTTTCGAATCAATTTTTTTTGAAGAGAACTACTTGACAAAACTTATTCACTTTAGGACAGTTTCCTTAGGAGAGTTTGCCAGCAACCCTATACTGACATAAATATGACATCTGACTGTCTTTATTAAGCTCCGCACGTCTTACTTCTAAAGTCATTATTTCTAACTGCATTACTTTCGGCATCTTTTATAAAACTTTAAAAATCTTAAAATTGTCTCTTTATCTTAATATAATCTAAATATACAAAGTTTGTCGAATTCTAGAAAATTGTATGGAATTCAGTTGTATCTAGCTAAATTTTACATAATAGAGCAATTCTTTAGAATTCGTTAAATTTTTCAGATCTAGTTTATTTTGACTTTAATATTATTGCAAGTTTTATTGAGGATTTTCCAAGAATTGCAGTTGGAGGTAATCTGTTCGAATTGAAGACGTGGAACCTTTCTTAAAGCTATATTCCAGAGGGGATTATGTCAAAGAAATATAATTTGAGTACATGTACTGATCTTTACAACATTATTCATTAGGGAGCTATATATGTTTCTCATACCAATCAAATCAGCCTATAATGAAGACTGAGAGCAATTAGAACTTTTAGTTTCATCTAAATTATTTATATATCGAATATCGTTTCAGTTCATTAATAGATATCTCATCCAATTTATTATTTAGCAATCTTAAGAATAGAATTCATTAAACCTATCTTTAGTCTACCAATCATTACTTAATTAACGAAAGTGTTTGATCTACGGAATGGTACACCTGTTTGTACGGTTACCAGTCTTCAGAAATAACACTGAAGGAGGACTAAAGCAAGTTTCTCAAAAATTAAGTCACTTTATCTATATACTTACTAAGACACTAATCTTTCTCACACCATATCTGGTTTTCATTAATAACTTTTGTTTGTCATTTAAATTTTGATGACTCAAGACTTACATTCAAAGAAGGCAAATGTTTTTCATTCAAATTTGTTCGTTATTTGCACAAAATATAAAACCAAAAAATGTTATAATAGACTATGAGTTTGAATGACAGAATCATTAAATTAGAGCATATAGTTCATGTTTGAAGAAATTACAGTCATTTAATAGTTAAGTTAATGGATAATTTAGGAAAAAATCGAAAGAATTAGAAACAAAATGTTACTCTTGAAGATAGTATTCCTAGGGAATCCTATACTTTACTGAATTCCTTACTTGAGACTTGAGACCGAGTCTGATTCTTGGAGATTCTCCTTCAGAGAATCCTTGAGACACGATAACAGTGCTTGTTAGATATCCGTTTAGGCGACGAAATACTATTATAGTTGTATAGAAGCCGTGTTAATACGAATGCGTAACATTTCCTATTGTCTTACGCAGAAACGCAAATATGTTTATCTGATTTAATCTAAATAGAGAATATGCTGAGAAAAGTGTTTCTTCTGACTGTTCTTTCAAACATTAAATTTCCACTAAGATCCGGTCTGTAGTTAATATAAGGTTCAGGTATAAAGAAGTGACGTGATTACTAGAACAACTTTCTCCAGTGCCTAGCACTGTCCTTATCTAACCTACCTTAAGATAATATGATCAATGCAACTTATTTAGGTTAGGTTAGGTCAGGTTAGGTAAGAACAATGTTACGCTAGCATGCAGAACATAATACACAGGCATAGGAGAACAATGCTCTGGTAAGCACACGACTCTTATACCCAAACCATAACTTCAATTTCTAGCTATCAAAGAAATTATTGAACATTTTTCGTGAATCAATGAAAATATAAAATGGAACGAAGCTAACTCGAAACACTAATAGGACATTTTAAAATCTGATCTTGATTCAAATTGAATTTTGAGTTTTATTAGGGGTACCGGGTAATTGTCTCCGTTTATTGAGATTAAACAAAATGATAATTTAAGAGATCAATTATATAATTGATTAATATTTAACTAATAATTAATAATTCGATAGCTTGCTTTGGATCCTATTCGATCTGTGATCTCAAGACGTCGTTATCTACCAAAGTTGGTTGACCTGGCCTCGGAAGATCCTGAAGGCTAATGTCACCTGATCGAAATCTGCTAAACCATTTGCATTGACGGGCACTAATGACATCTCCATAGGTGTCACAAATATTCTGCGCGGCTTCGGTTGCATCAGATCCGCGCTTAAATTCATAGAGCATACAATGTCTTATATGAGTCTTATTTGGAAATTCTTCTGCCATTTCTTTGGACACAATTGAAATAAGATAAAATCACGATACTTAACAATTAATAACTCCTTTATTAAACGGGAAAATGAAACCAATTTGTTAACAATTTGGAAGAAGGCATAAACTACGATCGAAATCATCTTATATATAACGGAGGGAATTAACCGGTACCCCTAATACTTTTTTACCATCTATTCAAAGTTTTATTCTCTAACTACTACAAGAATCTTATTTTTATTATTGTAAGAGTTTATCACCGGGTCAAGTCGATCTTCAACTATAAGCTCTACTCGAAGTCAGATACAATTGAATGTTTCATCGGTATGACATTCATTCGAAGTAGTCGTGATAACTTTTATTTTATGTATATTAGTCTCGCCTCGTGGAAACTCTGGTTTTAGTCTTATAATTACTGACCCTTTAACTTGGGATTAGGGTATATGATTCGCATAAAAGTATTTCAGTTAGAAAGAATGCGTTTCATTTCATTTTTGCTCATTAAACATGGTTCTTATTTCGTTTAAATTGCAATTCTGGTATATCAATATAGTCAATTTATCATTTGCAGCGAGAAAAATTTCATTTAGTAACTTTTTGCGAACTCGTCTCGTCTCACGAGACAAGATATGTTGAGACTCCGCAAGATCTCCCACAAGACAAGATCTTGTTTACATAACTAATTCTCAGCAAACAATAAATCGAAAGTTCGTCTCAAATACATATATATATATATATATATATAGAGAGAGAGAGAGAGAGAGAGAGAGAGAGATGCTGTAATAGTTAACAAAACTAACAATAAGTGCATGAGTGACGTAACATTTCAAATGACTTATGAAGCATTCAAACTGGAAGCTAAAAGGTTAGGATGAATATGCGATAAAACCATTTACCTATAATCAATTTGTATATAATCTATACATTTCAGATATTAGTGTTTGCTTTAGTTAAGTGAACTAATATTTGAGTAGACGTTATTAATATAGTACAGACTAAAAATATAGAACGATTTTAATTACTAAACAAAAGTTTGTTATGTTACGAAAGCTCTGTTCGTTATTTTTTCAATTCAGCTATTGGTAGGTTAGATTGGGTTAGGTTTAAAGAATCAATACTACTATTTTAGGCTTAAAACGATGAAGAATTAAGGGGAAAATATTTGCCAATCCTCTTTCAACTATAATTTTTAATTTTGCATATAATTTCATTATCAGATTTGATATAAATTCACTTGTTTTCATAGTTAATAGGTTTAAGCCAATTCTGGAGGATGCACAAAATAATTTGAATCAAACCATAGGTGAAAAGAGGATTCTTGAACTTTGGAATCAGAAATCAGTTTTGCATTACTAAAGAGTATTGCACACGAGTACAGGATTATGTACAATTTTATTTTTGCTGACTCAAAAATTGGTAGAACATTCTTGAGTTCGCATTATATTTGATTTAATCAGAAGTATTTTTCAAATCTTTATGTTTTGAATAATTCTAGCATTCAGATATTCTAACCTCCTTTGCCTTATTTTTCTTTACAGTTCGATACTTATTCCTAGATTATAATTTAATACTCCCCAAAATGAAATATTATTGAGACGGATGATTAGGTTTTTGAAGATTCCTAAATTTAATATTCGTGTCAAATTTTGTTTGTGCATGATATGAGCTAAAAGGATTGAAGATGCCCTTCAAACTGGTTCTATAATAGCTGTGATTTTTAGAATCAAATATGAAATATTGGAGTAGAGCTTTTTATTATATGTTAGCAATTTTGAAGATCTTTAGCTAAAAATATGTCGAGTTTATCTCGAAATATTAAAAGAAACTCTCAAAACAGCTGCCAAAATCTAATCATTAAATTCGGATACTGCATACATAAAAAGGTAAACTATTTTTGAATCTTTTGTGAATAAACATAAGTCTCATAATTGATTTTGAAAACATATGTTGTTATGTAGTTAACCAGTTTTTATGGAGCACTTTAAATCGTGGCTTTCATGTGGTGCAGAAAAAAGATTTGATATACGTTGATAAGATAATCGATATCCTACACCTAACTGACCCTAAATTGTATTTGTCGACAAACGTTTCAAAAGAAATTCATATCAAGCATTCTACTATTTTCATAAGAGTATTAACGTGGAATAAGTCTCTGAATGCTAACATAAATATTAGACAATGCATTGTATGAGCTCTTGAGATCATTTACTGTCATATAAAATGAAGAAGAAATATCTTATTCAGTGTTGAGGAGTATATACTCATATAAGAAAAGATGGGATAGCCTTCAGATATAGAATTATTAAGAATCCTTATGAATTATATTATTTCGATTATTCTGAATTTCGTGTTAAATAAATAGTTATCACACGTCCCAAAAAAATTTCATTAACTGCTTTACAATTTCCTTAAATACACTCACAAAGTTATTGGTCCTTGAAGCAACCAGACGTGATGCGTTGTGATGACACGTTTGATGGCACATTTTCTATCAGATCCTGATATCCTCAGGTATTATCAAACTTATAGAACATCCAATATAGTAATCAAAGCAAGTCTAAAATCGGATTTGGTAACAAACTTACGTGCATCACAAGCAGGTTGGCATAGTAACAATTATTTGTTGCTATCGTGGATTGTTTTTAAGTGTATAGTTTAGTTGAGGTAAATAATGTCACTAAATCTTAATTACCTGAAGTAAAAGAATTGGCAATTATTTTTATAAAATAGCGAGAATTTCTGATTAACTATAAAATGACTAATATCTGGTTTAAAAAGTATTAGAACTAATTACTGAAAATGAAAATTAATTGACTTCTAATTAGGTGACAAATCCGTTAAAGTCTTTCTATTAGTGATTGTTATTACATTTTGCCGAGAGATTCATCAACTACATAATCTCTGGTAGTATTTGACTGTAAATTAAAATTAATTAAAAATAAGATCAATTTGAAACGGATGTATGTTTACATTTTAGAAAATATTAAGCTTACCTTCAATGCAATCAGAATTAAATACACATCAGTCCAAAAAACTCGGAAAAAGCTCAATTTAAACAAATTAGTATTGAGCTTTTTATACTTTATAATTCTCAACGTATTAATATTTTCAAACCAAAATAGGGTTTCTTATGATGTATTTATATCATTAGATTGATAAATGCGTAATATTCGATTTGGTCCCAAGATTTGAGCTCGCATCAGACTGAACGGTAAAGCAATTTGACAATCGGAATCATCTCCTAGTTTTGTATGAATTTGACATCAAATCAGTTAAAAAAAACTTGACAAGTTAACTGAGATACCCTTAAGCACAATTCATGATTATCTCAAGCGGTTTCAGTTAGTATCTGGCAGATTATCAAAAATTTAATTGAGAAAGAAGAACAAAAAAATTGGCGATATATGGGATAAGCTATGACACAATATGGGATAAACTATGTATACGACATAGAGACATTTTTCGCGTCTATGCCGAGCTGACTTCAACTCTGTATTTAAACTGGAAAAGAGCGAATTAAATACTCGAGTTGTTTATAAAAACATTATCTAGAGTGCTATTTATAGCTCAAGCTTGTTATAATTGAACTTGAACAACTTTAGATAAAAATATGAATAATTGAAATTTCCCACTTTTTTGGACTGAGCTGTATATTTAAGACTTTAGCTGCAGAATTTCGAAATATGAAAGAAGTGCAATAGAAAAAAAACAGAATTATCTACGATCACTACAATCTTGCTGAGTTGTATCCGTGTCAGAAAAAAGAACAAAAATTGTATCCATGTGAGAAAAGAGGATAAAATTGCAATAATTTGATTTAAGATCTAATAGTTGGGTTAAGTTAAAGATACAGTTGGGTTAGGCCAGAAATATAGGAAATAGCACTTATAGAATTAACTCTATTGAATTAAAACGTTTGACGTTTGAAATAAAAGGTAAAAGGTCTTAATAGCAAACAATAGGTTTATTGAGACGATCACTAATCTAATGAAAGGATTATTGGTAAGAAAAGGAGGTTAATGATAATAGTTAGTGGTAGTAAATAATAAATTGAGTTGACTTTAAGTAAAATGAATGGTGTTGGATCATTGGTATATCGCATTAGATATGTTACATAAGAGTAGATGTCTAGTAGAACATATATACTCTTTTAATATACCAGATACATGCTCTCTAATTAACGTTAAGGGCTACACCAAATCGTTCTTTCTATCTTAATCATTCTATGCGATATTTCAGCTATCCTTTAGTACTGCTCAAATGCTTTGGTTAGATCTAACCATCTTTGAGGAGAACTTATGTTTTGTCGCATCTGGGGCAGATCTAATCTAACTTGCACTTAGTTGGGATATAATTGCAAACATAGAGAAACTGATCTATTAAATGGGCTGTTGCATTAACATACTAAGCTACTGCTTCTACATTTAGCATGTTAATATAACAGTCCATTGAATTATTAAGCTTCTCAAAGTATTACATCCTACTAACAATACCTCAATATAAGTCTAGGCTTATTTTCAATTCAGTTTGGTTTTCACTTGACTCATGTGATTTTCAATTTATGTATTATTAACATTTAACGAGTCAATCACTGAGCTGAGATTAGGTTAGGTTAGATTTACACACCATCGTATAATACTTCTGATCATACTTCTCAAGAGCCTCAGTTGATATAATTTCCGATGAGACATACGTTAAGTATAACTTAAGTACTTATATGAACAACATTGCAATATATTCCAGCCAGGGATTGGTGATCACGTCATATTATCAACCAGAGAAGCATTACAGTAATTTCTATACTTTTCCTCAAATCATATGTAGACAAACTCTCTGTTAGACTTACAAAAAGTCACTCAAGTCACTAGAATTATGATGAATAAGTGCAATGTACTGTTAACTCAATCTGAATCTTATGAGACTTACTGCTAGTGGTAGAGTGTTATGACTTTTATATTAAATATTTTTTATCTTATATTTCATACTTTTTGGCTCTATTAGAATAGAAGACTTGAGTTTAATAAAAAGTTCAATAAAAAGTAGAGGCAATAAATAAATTGCATCTTGGTTACAGTCTTTGATTATATTTAATGAGTGTGTCCTTTTGCAATAAATAAGAATAAAGAAACCAAAATCCGGAAAATATATCCTTATATCTAGGATGTAAACAAATTTCCTTAGATCTCAGATAAAAGTATTGTTGTAAGAGAACTACGTATAAGAAGGATAACTAATTGCATTCCTACTAGTCTTGCTTTTCATATATTTTATTAGTACTTCAAACTGAAAATTCTTGGAAATTCGCACAAAATATTGGAAAGCAAACCAAACTTAATTAAAAGGAAATAAGAAATGAAGCAGAAATAGAAAATTAATTATAACCGTATGATTTGCCATTAAGTTTAGGAAATAAGACTTTTGTGATTGATTGTCATCTCTTTGAATGATCAATTTGAAGATCACAGCGCATGCAGTCTTTTTGTCAAAAAGCTTTAAACTATCGTTAATGTAAAAAATGTCATTGATTGAACGCTTTAGCTACATAATTGACTTTTGAGGGTTTTAAACAATTTAACCTCGACTCAAATTAAGTGCTTCGTTTCAATCAATTATTAGATACTTATAGCAATTATAGGTTTTTTGTTCATAAGAGATCGAACGTAGATTCAGAAAAGTTTTCAAATCTTATGATTTCGGAAAACTTTTGCAAAATCAAACTTTTTATCCCAAGCAATAAGTTTATGGAATTGAATTTTCATAAATATTTCGAATATGATGGATGTGACAAATTGTCTTATTCATGAAAGTTCCTGATTAAAATTTGAGATAAAATTATAAATTACAAAAAAATGTATAAATAATTCATAATAGAAGAAAATGTGAAAATTTCAGTTCTTAAAACTTAAGGAAAATATTTATGGAATTCCACACGAAACAATTGATTTTTATCTGAATTTTAACACCTATGAGAATTTCAGGGAATGAACAATTCAAAAAGAGATTCAGCCAATAGTATATAGTTAGTTCACTTCAAGTCAGTTCGATTGAATTTTGATGGTTTACAGCTAAAAGCTTATTAAAAGTCGACAGCAACTAGTGTAAAGTTGTGCGTATAGATGTATCCAAAGGGAATATTCGTATGTTTATAAGAGTTGACTCAACAAGAAAAGTACATTACGTGAATGTGTTAAAAGCTAAGAGTGTATGTGGGGAGACGTGCCCTAGAAGCATAGCAACGAGCTGCCCATCATAACTATGGAAGATTATTAAGTTTTAGGCCGTACAATCTTAACAATACCTATTGATAGAAATGCCATAAATCATAAGTTCCTATACAGGCCTAATGTATGTGACAACTGATGCTCAGAGAAATGCAAATAGTGAACACGTTAGTTAACAGTAAGATTGATTAGAGAAAAAGCATTGATAAACTCATCAAATATTTGGTAACAGGTTTTATTGAACATGAACTAAGCAGCTAATGAGTTGAAGTAGTGATATGAATTGAGTGAATCACGAAGTTGAGAATATTAGATTCACTAATAGAAGATAAAGTTATTGAACTGCAAGTCTCTGTTAGCAAGCTTTAATCTAGAACTACATAAAAACGCTTATACCTATCACATATTTTTGCATTGATTGTGAGATTTTCTGGAAATATTAGACTTCTAACTAATAATGAGCTAATAATATCCAAAGCCTAGTAACAAGCAAATTTATCACGTTCATCTACAGCCTATAGTTTGGTCGGAAATTTCGAGAACGTGACAACCGGTCGAATAACATTTGATATTAATTACATAAGAAATTAAATTAGTTTTTACGATAACTAAATTATTTTGGGGCATTGACTCTAACAATGAAGAGTAGTTTTTAGGGAAATTATAACATAATTATTTAATAGCTTGGAGAAGAAGTGTTGAAAGTGCAGTAAAAATCAATAATTAATTATCAACTACATAGAGAGGGTTTACAATCACACCAGAAGAGGCTTTACTTAATCATTAGACTGCTGTAGTGGTGCTGAAACTATAGATCTAATGAATTCTAGGCTAAAAACGATTGTGTAAGTCAGTAAATATAAGTAGATGTAGAGGATTGAAGAAATTGAATTTCTTTTCAAGATGTATACTTATTTGTGTTGCGCAGCAAAGTTATTTATAAATATAGATCATTAATTAAGCTTGCTAACTGTCAGAACTCATCTATCAATATGTTGAAATTTTAGGATAAGATAAGTTGTAAACATATTAAGGTTTGAAATGTACTTTAACTGAGAAATCAGTAATTAGTTCAAGCTGATTAAAATAAAATTAAGTTTTGAAGCTGATAAATATCTAATAAATAATTGGTAAATTTTTATCAGTTAAGCATGAAGGTATAAGTATTACATTTTAGCCATACATCTTGAAAACAGTGACTAAAATTAAATTGTTGACAACTAGCCTGAAGCACTTTAATTATTTCTTAGAATTAGTTTAGGGCAACAAACTTGGTTACAAAATTTTGATTCGCACAAAACTATATCAATGAAAAGTTGATAGGCATAGTTGTGAGAATGTGCAGACTATTGAGTAATGAAATTTCTTTTAAGGGAAATTAAAGCAGAATAGAAGTGTGACGTAAGCTTGAAAAATCAATCATTTAAAAAATATATACGGTAACCAACCTAACCTAACCCTACTTAACTCGATCTAACCTAACTCGATCTGACCTAACCTGATTCTGGCTAATTCTCTGCCAAAATTCATACGTGCCTTGTTGGATCAGATTATACTCAATATTGGTGGCAGATTATCTCGTACATTCGGCTTAATAAGTCGAATTTTTACTTAATCTTCATCCAAGCGTCTTATTGATACAGTCAATCATCTTTTTGACTTTCGTTAGTTTTATTCTGACAATCAAATGAAGGTTGTCGAAATTGGATTTTTGTGTCAAATATCTTAAATGATCCTCTATCATAAGTATGGTTTGACTGTAATCCGATTGGACTGGAATTGTCTAGACTCGTCTGGTAGAGCTTTATTCAAAGTATCTTTATTTTGCTAAAGCAAAGCAGAATTACAATATTTATTATTAGCAATTGAGATATTTAGAGGTAATAAGTAGTTGAACAACGCAATTTGGCTCTCTAATTGTTTCACTGATTTGAGTAACCATTAGTTTAACCTGCATTATGTTTCGCAGAAGTAGGTGTCAATCATTGTTGATTCCGAAGCTAATTTTAATCAATCGACAACAATAAAATAATGATACAAATAATGTTGAAATACAACAAGCAGAAAGTAATAAGGATTCATAAAATAAAGAATTCTTATATATATGATGAAATCATATAATATTAAAGATATAAGGCTTCATCAATTGTATCTTTCAAAATTTTCATACTAAATTCACCTTCCAAACAAACAGCTCTGCGTACTTCTCAAAGTCTCAAATTGATAGACACTCTTAATTGCACTCCACGTGTTTGATACAAATTATAAACTTCATCAGACAGTTTGTTCAAGAGAACCTGATCCAATTTGACTTCAATCAAGCAAATAGTCTCTGTTTTGCTGTTATTTAATCGCTTCTTCGTTGCAGTCAATTTGATTGACCCCAAATGACATTGAATAAAAACATTTTATAGGCATGACTACAGGTATAACTAATTGTAGAAATGCGGTATCGAATTACGCTTAACTTATCTTTTATATTATTGTCGTTGAACTCATATCACATTACTTTCGAGACTATTTTCAGGTCAACTTACAGTTAGTGAACACTTGATTTGTACAAATTTGGCTTATGTCTCGATCCGATAGATCTCAGAGTTTGAGTTATTGTTCAACTCAGCCCAACTGTTCTGCTTTGACAACAAGAATAAGTGAAAGATTAGTTATTGAAAATTAGATTTAATCATTGGTTAGCATATGACATAAAACGGAAGATTGCAAATCAAATCTCAATTCTACTTATCATCAATTCTCAAATTGATTAAATGACAAGTTCTAAGATGAGTGAGTTCCATAGAAAATAAATTAGATTTTCGAACATATGTCATCGGATATGACTATTTGACAGTTGAAAAATTCCTAACAAAAACCCGTCGATAACTTTGCTATAATATCGATTGTAAACCATGATAGCGATTTCCGAATAGTGGGTCGTGACCCAGTGGAAGCCCCGGAAAAATTCTCACGACTGAATATCTTTTGCCTATTATGTGTTAAATATTATGTTATTTCAAAGATCATGACTTAACTGAACAAATTCTAGCAAATTCTTCGCAAAAATCAAATCTATTAAACCAATTTTATACTTTCCTAACTTAATTCTCGTTAAACTAGCAGACATCAACCAAAATGAAACCTATTTATGAGTCTAACACATTGTCTTATGCACACTTAAAAATGCAATTTTCGTATTTTTCTCTAACTAAATAATAAACAACTAAAAGTCGGAACTATTTATAGCACGTCAAAAGAGTTCTGCAAGCCTTAAAAACTTTCTGTGGTCCATCTTTGAGCCGCGACCCACTATTTTCGAACCAGCAACATAAATGCTTTTGAAATGTAATAAATAATTGGAATGTGTCAACTGATTATTGCATTTTGCACTGCTTTGAGTGGTGATAAGAACGCGTGCGATTTGTTTAAGATAGATCGCTTTAGATAGAAACATTGACTTTTATGTTCAATTTTACAGTTTTAATTGCAATCAGAGGAATCTGTTTTTCATTTTGAAACTTCAAATTCTAAATCAAATCTTCAAAAGAACGCCGAACCCTTACTTTGAAGTCTGTTGGACTGAAAATTATTATTCCAAAAGTGATTTAGATCAGTATATAAAATGCAGAACTTGATTACAAAACTGGCATTAATTTGTCTATTTATCGGAATATTTTAATTGGATAGTAAAGTTTTGAGTTGACTCAAAGTAGATTCAAGAATGCAAATGATATCGGTTTAGATGGTCCGTGGCGCCACTAATAACAAGAATAATACTTAGTAGTAACCAAATATTTAACTATTATACACGTGGTCTGATTGGTTTGAATAAATTATTCAATCAATCACTCGGTAAAGTATGCACTAAAACAGTCTCATATAAATGAATGCAAATTAGCTGAACAATTAATTGATGTAATCGATGTTGAAGTCATTTGAGTGAAGCTTAATTTTTATCATTAAGTTTTGCAACTATTAATTACTTGCATTGAGATTGACTGATATTCTTAATGTATATAACATGAGAATATTCTTTAAAGTAAATCAGGCGTGAAGTTAATTAAGAGTAAGTAAGTAGAGCTATTCACTAAATTAATCTTTAAAAATAGAACTTAAACCCCATAAAAAATATGCAAACAATATAAAATCTCACGAGTTTTAGAAATTCTTCTGATCTTCTCCTAATCTGCTCTCAAATCTCTCATCGCCTCAAATCAGGTTTTTGGGTTAGGTTAGGATTACGAAGACGTTGAAGACATACAAACTTTAACCGAAAAATTTGCTGAAACCATGAGTTGTGGTCACGTTTGTTTGTGCTTGAAATTGAATTATTCAGTTCTGAAAGCTTGAGTAGTGGATGAAGTAAAAGAGACTTTAAGATAGTTTAGAGCAGAGAATCTCTATTGAAACTAGAGATCGATTTGGATGATCTCTATCATCTAAGGGAACATCGAATTACAGCTACATTTTTGATCAAATATGAAAACAAATATGCTGCAGGTTATCACAAAGTAATCATTTTTGTTGAGTATTACAATTTGACGCTCATATTAATCTATAGTGTAATTCTTCTCAATATAAACCATTTGATTCACATCTATATCCTTCTAACCATTTTCTAATTAATTATCTTTTTCTATGAAACAATAACATTGAATATTATTAATGAAAACAATTTGTCGACTATAAAACCAAAAGTAATTATTTTGGTATGAGTTTGATGCATGACGAGAATGTTATGCTTTCTAACTTATTATGCTATAGTTTTGATAACCTCTGCAAATTTCAATCTTATTAATATTCTTCCCTTTTAATATAGATCTTATCATTCTATGTTCAATTCGCCAAAATTATACCTTATTTTCATTTTTAATTCTTTCAGTTTTTTCTTTAGACATCTTATAACTGATTCCAAAGAGGCGACAATTGTCTAATACTAAGAATTTAAAAATAATTTTCTGAAAATATTATGCAACATAACAAAAATATAATAAATGTTGAAACTATAGAGACGCAAGAAAGCGTGAGTTATATTCAGTTTAGTAGAAACAACTGACGGAAAATAATATCTGAAAAATGCTTACATCATAAATATTTCAAACTAATTAAATTAGATTCAAGTGTTTCCTTAACTATTTAGTCAGTTTGTAAAAATTTAGATACTTCTAACTCATCAGTTATCTTCTCTATACTTGTTTCAGCTAGATTCTATTTTAGAAAACCACTTATAGCAGGTTTTTGCAAGTTTTTTAAGCATTTTTTTAAACTTTTCCTCTCTCTTATTATAACTGACATAACTTTAATTTACAACGGTTTTCGTAATTTGATTTACATAGAATTTTGATCAGAAAGTTTAATTAAAAAAACTAAACTTTCACTAACGAAAGGATATAACTGTAATAAAAATTAATTATTTTTTCATCATCCTTGTAGTTAAGTAAAAAAACAAAGGTCAGAGAAATTAAAAAACAATTAAAATAATTGGTTTGTTGGTAGATATTATTAGGAATCCCCTCAACATTTATACACTAAACACTTGTAGTTTAGACAACAAATAAGGAAGAAATAGAAGACAAATAGGTTTTAGCATTACTAGGTCTTATGCATTTACTTGACATTTAAAGTGAGAAAATCACAAATTATTACTCTTCAATATAACGTATGACAAACACTTCATTTCAAAGTCTAACTTATTTCTTCTCTCAGATATTACATAAGACATTAAAAGGACACTAAAAGGACATTAAGAGGAATCTTTGATTCATTTATAAACAACTATTTATGAAAAGTTTGGCAAGTTTGCAACTCAACAATTCAAGAATTATTTAAGAATTATTCAAGAATTATTCAAGAATTGAAGAATCAAACAATTGAAGAACCGAAGCATCATATGAAAGTAAGACAATTTTTACTAGAAGCCAATGTCTTATTTATGTGTGAAAGGGAGCAATTCTTGAATAGACTTTGAATAGAAGGAGTAGTGATAAATATATGAATACGTTTTCAATGCAAGTACTTCAGTACTTCGCTTGAACGAATAAATGCTTCCATAGTAAGAAAGATTTGGATAAAAATAAGAATAACATACTTTTCTCGATAGATAAGAGTTTGTGAAAGTTATATCTGTCTCTATTGAATTTGAGCCAAACTTTTAGTATGATCAATAGAATTTCACTTAATGCAATAGTTATCATGTTTTCCAGATAAAATGGCTTAACATTTAATAAGTTTTTAAAATATAAATTTATAAAATATTATCAATATTTTCAGCTTGCTTTGCTTAATTCTAAGAATTTTTTCTGATTCTAAGAATCGTAAGTTGTACTAAGAATTATGAGGTTTTTGTAGGGTTACAAATAAATTCTGAAATAATGAAATTTATAATACATTTGATAATATTCTTAATAAAATGATATCTTATAAATATTCACGACATGTAAAATTTTAATAATAATAAGATGTGATGTAATTAAGTCAAACATTTGAGAACATTTACGTCATTAGTAATAAACAATGTTTTGGTTTTCAAGATAAAAATGTGTTCAACAAGAACTGAAAATCTATTGAAAAACAACTGAAAATAAGCTTAATATGAGAATTGAACGGCTGGTAAAAGATTCAATACAATAGAGTAATTTACGAAAAGCCATCAAAATGCAGTATGGTTCATATGAACATGTTTATTTTGATAGGTTCAATAGCTCAGACAATTATCTTTATTTCTAAGATACATTCTCAGCCCTCTTTTCTATCTCTCAATAATTTGATTTTTCCAATTAAACTCTCTTCTTTGATGTTTTCAAGAGTGCCCTCAACTTATTCCTTCTCAGCTATCAGTTCGTGTTGACGCAAATATATCGTTTATATCAATTGATGGTCAACTGAACCTCATTTGACTGTTCTTTTTGTACAGAATCCAGTCTCAGAATCCAGAATCAAATAGAAAACTTTCTAACAATTTGAGAATTTTCTGAAAACTTAAAGAATAATTAAATAGTAGAAAATTGAAATTAGAATAATGTAATTAAATGAATAAAATTCAGAACTAGAATAATGTAATTAAATGAATAAAATTCAGAACTAGAACTAATAATAGAGTAGAGAAATACAGTAAATAAAAGATGAAATGACCGAAATAAAAATATAGAGTTTTCTCAGAAAAATAGGTCATTATTTAATATAAATGATAGAAATGCAAACCAATGCAACCGAATAGATAGCAAACAGATCTCAGAGCTATCATTGGCATACATTTAAGTTATATATCTTTTTAAATTCTAACAAAAATAAGAGTTATGTCAAACCAAACAAATGCCTTAAATAGTCTATGTTATAAAATAGAAATGTTATTTCAAGTTTTTACGAGTCTCTATGTATTGAAATATATCAATAACTTTAATATTATTAGAATAACTTGTCTTCCAGCTAAAGCAAACCCACCAGAATAGTTATTGTTAGGTAGCAATCTAAACAACTTTCAATAGAAGACAATATTTCAATTCTAATTTTCATTTTGTTTTGTAAATATGTATTTTGCCAGACTTGGCTGCTTTTATCATTTCATCTTTTTTCGTTCAATTATCTTTGAAAATCAGTGCAGAGGAAGCCAATGTTGCACTAATATTTTCTTCTAATTTTGTATAAATTGTACTCTAATTTGTTGACGGAAAGATGATTTCGTTAATAACTCTAAACATACTGAATACTATTTACCATTGGGAATAGCCCAACCAGTTATATTTATCTTTGATAAATTTTGGAGTAGTTTCAATGTAACTATTTTTGGTCACTTCCGAACTTAATAATGAGAATTGATTTGAGGCTTGATCCTTGATTTTCGACCAATTTGAAAGAACTTTTTTATAGTCCTTTAGTTTGATTCGATGATAAGTGAAATTTGTTTAATGGATTGAAATATTAAGGTTTGGGTTAGACATTATAAATTCTTATAAAACATTTTAAAGCTTAGAAAGAAACCAATATTTTAACAACAAATTCAATATAACTCTGCAATATATTTGCTCATCCGTTGGAGGACTATCCTCTTTGAAGTAAGACAGGCCGCAACTCTACTATTAAACCTTTGGTAAGGAATCTTGTTTTAAGTCAGAACTACTGAAAAGTCGATAATTGGCTATTTTTAATAGAATTTTCCATATTCTGCTTCAATACTCTCAAAAGTAAAATTTTGATTAAGTTTACTTAGATTCTTAAAACATTTTAATACATCTTGGCATATCTTTCAGATCTCTAATTAAAAAGTGACACAAACAGTGCACAAATCTATAATAGATTATTTTAAGTTAGACTAAGTTTTATGTAAACTTTGAAATTCGTCACATCCTAATCAAGTCTTGAGGCTCTCAACATTTCAATATTAACTAACTGTCTATAACTGAACTTGATTATATAAATATTTTTTTATTCAATTGAATAGTTATAGTTGAAAAAAATCATCTCTTCTACACATTGCTTCTGAAATAATGTATCTGACAAACTATATATTGAATTAATTTTAGATGATTAGAAAACTATTTTGAATAATTTAAATCTGACTAATTTGCATAAAAACAGAGCCAAAACTAATAACAGGATGTCAGCAATGAATTCGGTATTTTCAGGCTTACAGTACTAATTAGTTATCCAATAAGACAAAGATCAAATTGAGAGACAAATTATACGATTGAACGAACCAAAAAGTAAGAGCTTTTTAACAATGCTAGTAATTTTCTTTTCATCACTGTTCAGACTTGGTTCTTTAGTATTTGGTGCAAAATATTTCAACTTGATTTCCTGTACTTCTTTTCTCTCAACAAATTAAGTCCTAAGAATACAAGTGTGGGCTTAACAAATTCAAATTCACCATTTCAGCCTAATGAGCCTGATGAAATGGTATAAAGTTTTGATGATTAGAATTATGCTAATTACACATTACAAGGTTTAAGGCCTTGAAAATTCAAAGATTCAAAGCTGCTTACATTTTGAATATTTTATTAAAATGACTATTTTTAAATTAAATGCTAGAATAGCCTATAAATTATAACAAATATTTTACTTTCAGTCTTTATAGTGAAAACATTCGAAACTAATGTACGAAAGTTTAGCCATTGCGCAAAAGAGTCTACATATTTACAGATACATCTCCGAAGTGGCGGAACCAATCAACTTCTAGTTAAGAAAGCATTTTGAGAAACTAGTTCAAAAAAAGCTTAAAATACAATATATTCTAAGTTATAGTCTTTGAAAGAATTGAAATTTTAGTCGTGCTCTTAAATTGCTGAAAGCAATATCTCAATTCAAGCCTGAAGTAGAGTTCAAGCTTTTAGAAATTGAGTCTATTAAATAAAACTCAGAAAATGCATTCTATTTGTTACGCTTTTCTAAAATTTCAAGAATCCGATTAGAAGAAAGTGAATAATTTATTCAATTATCAAATTAAGTTTAGAAGGTTAAGCAAGTGATTGGAAGGTTACGCAACTGGCTAGAAGGTTACGTAACTGATTGTGAATCAAACTGAAAGCTTGTCTTCGCTCTAGCGCAAAGCTTTGTAGCATTCAGTTAGAATCACTTATATGCTACTAAATTCACTTGTGTAATACTCTATCATCTTTAATCTTAACTGATCCCACGCAAAGAGTCCCTCGACCACTTCGTTCGCTGCTCGTCATACGTCATAAGTTATATATGTTTTTCTTGTTTTAACTGTCCTTTCTGTAATTCCTTAGTTCTGGATTTTCTAATTCTTGGGTTCAACATTTTTTGATTCTCTACTCTTTGAGGACAATTGCTTCATATAGAAGTGGTTATTGGAATTTCTTATCAACTCATTCATTCTAACTACAGGTAATTACAGCAAAACTTTTCTCTTAATATACTTATTGCTTTTATTGATCAAATTTTTAATTAAGTTATTTTTTAGACTGTTTGTTATGATTTCATATTTTCTAACTTACAACTCATAACTTCTTTCAAATATATTCAACTAAAATATATAAAAAGGAATTCCAGTTATGTCTAGAACACAGACGTTTTAGATATTAAAAAAACCGATTTTAGATCTCAGACCCATTAAAACACAGAGTCAAACATTACAAGAATTCCTCTCTAGTGATAATGAAGAGGAAAATGAAATTCTATCGAATTAAGCAAATTCTAGTCTATTTGCAAATTACAAATACAAAAGCCTTAATGTTTAATTGTTTGAGAAACATAATTGTCGCTTTTGATTATAACTGATTCACATCGATTCACATCACTTCACAAATATATTAAACTTTTTCTTTTTGCTTTTGTTTTACTTCATTAAAACAAGTCATTAAATTCTTTACTTTTTATCTCAAGTTATACCAGAATTTAAGGCAAATTCTTCAAAGATTTGATTACCAAAAGTTTAGTTATCTACCAATAAGATGTATAATTTGATTGTCAAGTTTGATGTCCAAAACAAACTGATAGTAGACTTAGACTGTTTAGTTTGTCAAACCCATGTTTTGTAGCTGGCTTATTCTCAGTCATTTCCAAACATTAGCATTAAGTAAATCACTTGACTTTGACAGTATTTTCTATTTAAGTGACTGCGAGTCATTCTTATCCATCCAGTTGTGAATCGTTAAAAGAATAGTCTCAAAAACTTCGACTCAACTATTAATTTAATTTATAGTAGCGTTTGATAATTAGATTCTTAGATTCTTGCTCTGAATGGTGAATATTAATTTTGGTAAATAGGCAAGCAGTAAAAGTGATAATTAGAATAGAAGTGTTGGTAGTTATAGAAATAAATATAGAATATAGGCATAGAATATAGAAATAGACTTGTAAACAAGCATACTTATTGACATAGAATAGTTTTGCACAACGGATGTTCGACATCATAAATATAATCCGTCTTAACTATTTCTTGTTTAAGACTAATTGCTTAGGTCTGAAGCTGAAATCTCAGGCTTTGAGTCATTGTGACCAATTCGCTTTTGGCCATTAAATTGGGAAAATTAGACAAAACCAACAGTTGAATAATCTTATGAATTATAGTGCTTATTTACTTTGTCATATAAATGGATTAAACTAATGAGATGTAGAGATGAAAATGATAAATGAGAATAATAATTTGATGAGACAATAGATAATATGAGAGATTTGAAATGATCTTGCAGAGAAATGTAAATAAAAATTTATTAGCTAATAGACTAAAGTTTCACTGACCTCAAACAATAACCCGAACTATCATAAAAGTAGAGCATTTATCATAAGTGATAGACACCAATAGAAATAAAGTAATTCCAGAAACGAAGTTATGCAATCAATTTGAATGCTTAATCTACTTGATTCTATGTGAACTTAAATCCTTATGGACTCCGAACCGTTGGACTCTGAACAATTTATAGCATAAGGTTTTCATAGAGTCTCTATCTTAAGTGTCAATTTTTATGCAACCCTCAAATCCCAACACATTCCAATACACTATTATTATTCGGGACCAAAACCAGACACTAACTGAATTGAAATAAAAGTTAAATTTACGAACAATTTCTTAGACAGGACTAACGAACATGGAATCTTATAATCAATCGACTGGTTCCATATATAACATATCATCTGATTATTATATGTCTACAACATCTATCGACGACTTTGAACTTTTGAGCACTGGTTGGCAAAGCTTTTTAATCACCTTATACTCAATGACCGCCGCCTTATCACTAATCGGTAACATAATTGCGATTTGGGTCTTAATGGCTGGCAAACGATCGTCTCGAGAATTGAGAATGTTTTTGGTTAATCTATCACTATCTGATATAACAATGGCTCTCTTCTCTATACCATTCACTTACACTGATTTTATATTAGGTCGCTGGGTATTTACGCCTATATTCTGTCCATTTGTGCAGTTCATGCAATTGGCCTCTGTTTTCGTCTCTGTCTATACACTTACTATTATTGGCATTGACAGGTGAGTTTTATCTACTTTTACCACTTTCTTATCCCGTTCTTAGTCTTTCAAACTACTTACTCTAATCTTTTTTTGCAATACTTTACCGCTTTTGAGTGGTTTACAAGCTTTTGTCTGATTTAAAAACTGTAATGTTTAAAAAAAACATTTATATAACTATAGAATGAATCATAAAATTGTCATACAATGACAATCTTGAAAATCAATTTCGATAATCAAACCTGTCGTTTGAAAAATTGATAAAACCTTTATATTAAACACAACACTTTCATAAAGGATATTGAATTGAAATCAAACAGAAAAATTAATTGAGATTGAAATAATCAAATATTTGTTTAGCAGGCATTCGAGGAGAAATGATTTGAACCTTTCTTCAAAGCTCTTATCTATGTAGGGTTAGACTTATTGTTTAATAAAAAATATATATCCAAGTGCTTCTTGTCAATGTCAAAAACTTCTTCAATAATACTAACTTTCAAATTTGAACAATGCTTTGTATACTTAACATGATTAGCATATTTCTTTTATTCCTGTTACATTCCTTTCACTATCTAAAGTCACGTATTTCTTTATATTAAAAATATGGTGTTTGCCGATTAGTTTGAGTAATTTAAATATTAATACTGATGTGAATAAGTAGTTATAACTTATTGAACTTGAAATCAATGTTTAAAGCTTATAGCTCTTTCTTGTTTGATCAAAAGATATGAAAAAGATTAGGCTCGTCTAATACATCAAAACTTGTATATAGCTCCATAGTTGACCATATTTCACGCTTTTTATCACATTTTATGCTTTGTTTCTATTATTCCTGTGAGAATTCACATTTATTATAAACATCATATTTTTTGTCTATCAATCAAAATATATTGCTTGAAAAAGTGGCCCAACATCTTGTTTGCACACATGAAACAGAGATTGTTGTGTTGAGTTCAATATATGATATTTGACGTCTTTTACAACTAAATCAATCATTCTTTAAAACTTCAACTCAACTGACCATTTCCTATGATTATGTGTGTTCTATTTGGTCTAATCTCTAAAATTGTTACCAGCGTAAATAATTTACCCTAACGTTAAAAATCAGATGAACAATAGAGAAGAAATCGACTGAAATTGATTTTTAGGACTTCACTCTATTGAACATTTTATTTGAAATCTAGTTCCGACTCTTAACGACACTCAAGTAATTGCTGACAAATTGCCAAATTCCTCATTTTATAAGAATTTTTATTGATAACAATTTTTTGTTATGTCTATATATCTATGTTTATCCAATGTTTACTAACTTAAAATTCCAACTGTTTTATTTTTGATTTATTGGATATATTTCTCACTTCCGTTGGTAATAAAAATAATCTAAAATTTGACTTAAATTTTGTAAGTTTCAAAGAGATTTACATAAAAGAATAAGAGTATCTCAATTAAAGAACTTATAAAATGCTTTACATCATTTAAGATATGTATAAATAAAATATATATAAATAATGCTAGAAGTGTAGAATCCAATCCTCAATATCAGGAAATAAATGTATAAATACTTTTCAGCACTTCAACCATTCAAAATAGCTTTGTTTACATTAGTCAACGACTCATATATTTTATGAAGTCTTTCACAACTCAGCACTCTTATGAAAGTTTAATCTTTCATTCAAGTACGGTTAAGATATTATAAATAGTCGATAGCAACTAAAGTAAAATGACGAGTAGAATTATATATCCGAGGAATTGTTCATATATTTATAAAGAGTACTTTTAAAAAGAGAAGCACATTACGTGCATGTATTAATAGCTAAGAGTGTGTATGAGGAAACGTGCCCTAAAAGAATAGCAAAAGCTCTCCGTCCGACACTACCCGTTTCTATCGTGGATTATTAAGTCTTTGAGTGTATATCTTCTTTAATCCCGCTAAGCATTGTTTTCGTGAAACAAACCATATGAATCTCTTTGTTATGAAATCCAAGCCTTCAATCAACGATAGATTTGTTTGAATGCCAAACAATATTTTGATTTAGAAAACAATATTCATTAAGTTTGCATTATTGTGAATGGTATGTAAACTACATCTCATTATTATAAGTATAGCTCATACTCTTTATATCAAGTATTGTTCCATAAGTTATGAGTTATATTTGATGTTTAAGCACAAATTATTTATATAAAATCTTTGAACACGTTGAAAATTCAAAAACGTTTCTCTTATTGAATCTATTGATAAAGAATTAATTGGCAAAAATAGTTGAAAAAATAAAATATGAACAAATAGTTGAAAAAAATGATACAAAAGCATATTCCCATTAGAATCAAGTATTTCTTTATGTTAATTTAAAAGAAACGGGTCAATGAGAAAATTAGATTCTATTCTATTCTTAAGTGACATATTCGTGATAAATGCTTTTAAGAATCTTAACATATTGTTAGTAAAACTAATTTGTTACTTTGCAAACATGATGAATATTCTGAGAATTTCCGAGAATAGCTGAGAATAGCATAGAACAGTGTTGTTCATGAAAAGAATTGAATCTAAGTTAATTCAGTGCATATAGAGCAGTTAATTTCAGTTGAGATTAAGTTGTAATAGAATTTTATCTATTTTTATTTTTGATTTTTCAAAACCAATTATTGCTCTACTGCATTCCGAAAATCCTATTTTTCAATGACTTTAATAAATCAAGCGTAATTTGAGTACAGAATCTACTACTGAAAACATAATGCTAGTCGTGTTGAACATCCGTTTCTAGAGATAAACGAAAGACCAGTTTATAACTTAAATCTTCGACGAATCCAAGAGGATTTAGATTTAAGAAACTTTGAGCTTTTGAGATTTGAGATGGAGTTTTAAAAGAGCCAATAATTGACATAAGTTTAAAATCTAAAAACTACTTCGAAATCAATTTTTAATGACAACCTTATCGTTATTGTTGACATAAATAAGCTTATGAATACTCTTTTAGTAAGCAAATTAACTGACGAATCGTGTCATTGGATCTTTTCTTCGTTTTGATTCTCAAGTTGAGCCGTTATTAAAAGACTGTCTAATCCTATTGTATAACAGGAGTAATAAATCTAAGAATTAAATAGATAGTTATTTACTCGGTAAAAGAACTGAGTAACTAAGTGAATAATACGGTATTTTATCTTATTATATAATTGTTACTTAATTTTCTCGTTATTTGTCTTCCAAATCACTTAACTCTATCTTTCTATGCACTTAGATTTTGATCTTAAATCTTAAGATGCGCTAATGTTAAAATGCATCAACCTTAAAGATGAATTTTCTCATTTCAACATTAAGTCTGAATTCGTATTAAGTAATCAGTAAAGCATTAATAAAATGAAGTTTATTCTGATTATCCAATATAACTAAACTTGGTAATATCAAATAAGAACTTCCAGAAGGATGTAATACTAAAATACTATCAGCAGTCGCAACTATATAGTGCTTTAGTAAGGTGCAATTTAAGGGGGGATTATATAGTGCTTGTAAGAATATAGATGTTATCTTAAGATGTTGCTTTAAAAGTTTTTTGCTCTCTGAAAGTACTACGTAAAACCCCTAAAAGCTCCTGATTTTCTGACCACACCACATGAAACCCCCTAAAAACCCTACACCCTGTGATAGCGCTACATAAAACCCCCTAAAAGCCCTTGACTCTCTAAAAGCAACTCGTCTAATGCGCTGTATTAGCAGAAATAGATAAGCAAAAAAACGAAAACATTTATGTTGGCATTTTGTTGACATAGAAAAATAGAGACGATCGGTTTGTTAAGACACGAAGATGAAGAATAAAAAATAATACTTTAATGCATTTAGATTAAAGTTCTATTAAATCGATCTATAATGAGCTGAACCTATTGGAGGGACATTACTAAGTACCAAGTCCTGCAATTTATAGAAAACTCTTAGCTATAGTGTTAGATGATCATCCGTTTGTAGTAAATGAAATGGTGTAAAGTATTATCTTTAATAATGTTAGAAATGGCAACCAAACAGTTGAAGACAAATATATATGAAAATGAGAGAACAAATCATTCGATTAACTGCTTAATTAGACTTTCTGCAGATAATGGTTTTAAGTTACAATATTTCTAAAATTAGCTTAATTTTTAGAATCTATATCATTAATACTGTTTGGGAAAGCTTCGAAAAGCATAATTGGGTTTTTCAAGAAGTTATAGTTCGTTATAATTTACTTTATCTTCATGTTTATTATCAGGATTTGGCAAAATGGTTCAAAAATAGTTCAGAAATAGTTCAGAAATAGTTCAGAAATAGTTCAAAAATAGTTCATTAATATAATTATGGAACAAACTCCAATATCAAACCTTCAATTTGATTATCAAATATTGACTTTTAATACATGATTCATATTTCAATAACACATGTATTGAAACTTAAATGGGTACGACGAATATGTTCTGAAACAATGAATCACTGACTTTGTCAATGGTCTAATTATTGGATCTATTAATAGTTTTGATAAAACATACTCGAGGGTTTATTATTAGAGTTTCTTTCATAATTATATAAACTATTTTATAACTATTTTGCTCAATTCTATTTATTATTAATGGGTTGGTTGTATTTTATAAATATTAAAAGCTATGCATTCAAAGTTTGAATATTTAGTTACATTAGTTTCCAGAAGCTATTGACTGGATGTCTCACTATTGTGATTAAAATATACAGTAAAAGTTAGACAATATTTCATTGATAATAGAGTTTAGAAGTGTTTTTTCTCTTTCGTCATAAAAACGTTATGTTAATAGAGGCACTTAAACTCAAAATACCAATGTGTCAAATCCGTGCCAAATAATTGTGATGAAATAAATAGCATGAATACCATCAATAGCTTTGTCTTCTACATATATTACGTTCTCATACAACAAAATTGCTTCATTCAAATGAGTTTGTCTTTCAATCAGTGTATTATTATGCTAAATACTAACTCTTTAAACACGTTTTTTCTATAGTTTTACTTTAAATCTTCAATTGTTGAGAAAAACGTTTTATCAATTGTTAGAAAGAATAGTCAATTATTTGGAAGCTATTCGTGAGTAGAAATAGTAATTAATTAGAGGATTTTAAAACAATATAAATTTTAATGATGTGCATATTTTAGACGTGAATGTGTCAAATAAGGCACGCTTTAATTGATAAAGTTTTGTTAAAAAAGCAACGCCTGGTTACCAATTATACTAATTATCAAAAAAAAAACATTCAAACTCAACATAAATCCCAGCATAAATCAAATAAATTATTTGCTTAAACATCAACTTTAATAATCATATCTATTTGGCGTAACTTCAGTCAGAACTACAAAGACAGTTCGTGGAACAAGTTAATGATTTTGTTGAACAGAAAATTCAGTTCTTTACCGTTTTAGACTATATCTGATCGAACAGTTTGAGCCTGTTTTGTCACGAATAGAATTCTGACAGCATTGCATAAAAGAATAAGAATAAGAATAAGAATTGAGTGCTTTTTATGGACAATGAAAGCAAAATGTTTTATGCATTTCCAGAAGAATCTCTGGTGATTTGTTAAACAACTCCTCAAAACTTCGATCTATCACTAAGTTATCACATATTTTCACTTTGACGTTAATATTTATAGGTTTTAGTTTGGATTAGTTTTAGGATAAACCCTATGTTTAAGGAGTCGATTATGAAATTAGATTTTGATTAGAAATTTAGATTAGAAGAAAATAATTATTTCGCGTTAACTCAAATAAGTATTTGGAGCGGAAGTGAAGTTCAGATGAAAGTGGCTTAAAAGATAAAATCTTACATTTTTCTAAGAATTATGTAGACTTTGAATTCCAGAGCTTAACCAAGATTTTTAGTTTTTGGTTCAAATAGTCTAAACTTAGACTTGAGTGTCAACAAAAAAATTTGTATAAATTTGAGAAAAAATATAAATCGCTGGCAAGAGAATGATTTATAGATACATAGAATTTAGAGGCTTTCTCTTTCCAGCGACAAAATGTCTTATGTTTGATCGCTCAAGCATAGATTGTACATTGAAATTAAGAATTAGAGTCTCTTACAGAATATATTCTTTAGGACTTTCAGTCTATTTTATTCTAAGTAACTTTTTTGCTTCAATGATGCAATCAATTTGTTCGATTCTTTACGCATCGCTCACCCAAACTATGTCATTTTGCATGGAAAATACTATCTTTCTCAAATCATCAAGTCACCAGCTGATCAAATATTCATTGAGAATCATTTTCCAATGGTTATTTGGAAAAATAGTTGATTTCTACTATCAGTTCAGATGAACATTTTTAGGAGGCATGAGAGAAAGGAATTAAGAGTAAATTTTATGATACAGTTTGACCCATTTAGTAATAACAGTATTATCATTAAGAGAATGTGCTACATAACAAATTAATAGTATTATACAATAAATTCTATTTCAGTACTAACTCAATTATTAGCTAAAAACAACTAATTTATTTGAATGGATTCCATGTTTTATTACACTTAAATTTGTTTTCTTCAAACGTTCACTTATTTAGATAACCACTTGTTTATTTACTTTACCGTATTATATGATAACACCCCTTTTAATACAATTGTTTATGGTTTACCATAATTTTCTTTTTTCTTTTACTAATCCATACATTATAATCAACATTTTCTAAGTGTTTTTCAATTTCTAGGAGTCACATCAGAATACATTAATGAGTTATATTCAAATCAAACAAACTCCAAAAATTAAAACCAAAAATCAAAGTTAAGGCGCATCTCAGATGATTAAGTAATATGTGATCACAATTTTTGACTACAGAATTGAGACGATAGCACTCTTGTTAAGAACGATGACTATCACTAAAATATCAGTGATCTGTAGAGAATTGAGGCTACGGTTCATATATAACTCTAATTTTTGCTTCAATTTCCACAGAAAATTCATGTTTTCATCTCCATTAATGGCCCCAATGGAAGAATACAATTAATTGGAGTTTGTTTTTAACCACTTCTTCATTGATTTCTTATTTCCCTTAAAGTTCAAAAGTACCTGAAGGAGAATCACCTTTTGAATGGTTTGAGTTTTCCACTGATAGACCATAACCATATAGTTTTATGTTGTTCTGTATAGTCGAGAACCTAATCCTTGATGGCAACAAAAAAGAAAAATTATAGTTATGTTGACTTCCTTGCGATGCGTAACAATTTGATTTTATATTTGCTTCGATTACTATAATGGATACTCTATGAATTTTTAATGATCTCAATATTACGATCTGATGGAAAGTATGCTAGGACAACCCACCACTTCTAGTTGCAATCAGCGATTACAAAGTTTTAGAATGTAAAAGTTTTGTTTTGAATATCTTATTCAGCACTTAATTGAGGCTAAAGATTGTTGAAGCAAAAAAGTGTAAACTGTAAATGGGATCGAAAATATGCATGAGCCATATTCGGACAGTTGCCAAAAATAAGAGAGATTACCGACACAGTGACAGTTGTGTCAAGTTGTGCATCGAGTGATTTATTTAGAGATATAACAACTTAAGGGGAAGGAGAGATAAAAAGTGTACTAATATTTTCCATGTCGAGCCACTCTATCTAAACTTGAATGCTCTGATATTTGATATTTCAATTTGTGTCATTCCTTTCCTTTCACTTTTGTTCTTTGATTAATAGTCAGTACATTCATATTAGGCTGTAGGCCAACCCACGGAATCGTTTAATTACTTCGAAAAATAACTCTGAAAAATAATTCTGAAAAATAATTCCGGGAAATGATTCTGAAAAATAATTCTGAAAAATAATTCTGAAAAATAATTCTGAAAAATAATTCTGAAAAATAATTCCGGAAAATTACTCTGAAAAATATAGTTAACTTGATTATATTTGAATTCAAATTCAGACTTAATTGTTACACAAATGAGAAAATTAATAAATATGACGTGAAGTTGAGGCCGAAATTAAAATTATATTTGGTAAGGAATTTGAGTATTATGTTTCATTTCGGAGTAGTCAGTCATATAATTGAGATACCAACTTAATTAATATTAGTTTTCAAATATATGTTTCAGTTTGGCTTCATCATGATGTTGAATTTTAAAATTGATGCATAATATCATATTGAATAAGGTTTCTAAGTTCTAACTTAATTAGAAGATAGACATGAATATTCTCTATAAGTGATTAGTAGAAAGAGGGAGAAGTAATGAAATGTAATGTAAGCGTTTTTTAATGCAAATTCAAATTAAAACTATCTCAAGTGATCTGATATTAATATTAAGAAAGTTTGTGATGAGTAAAAAACTACTATCTTATCTAAATTAGGCTGTGATTAATATATTTTGCAGTTTAAACTTGAGAGCAAACTTAATAAATTAGATAATAAACTGAATGAGGACATTAGGATTTTATGGTAAAAATGTTTTATTGATAACTAACGTTTCGTCTACAATATTAGGCTTCTCTCAAAATATGAAAATTATTCAAATTTCTATATACAATATCAGTTTTCAGTCTAGAAGCACTATTTTTTGGCTTTCTCAAAATCTATTATTTCTGAATTTGAGCCGTATTACACTCCAATTGTATCTTAATGATCAAACTTTCTCCAGTTCACATCAAATACTTAGTCTTAATAATGATCTTAATGATCTCTAATCTCATATTATATGATAATTAAGTAATCTTCAACCTAGAAGTCATTTATTGACCCATATAAAATATATGTTGCATTACAAAACCATGCGGTAGACTTTGGACAGTCTGGATGTAAAAAAACGTAAAAATTTATAATTAAAGCGAATAAAGGAACAAGTATTTTTATGATCATCAGCCATAAAATTACTGGAATCACTCACTTAAATTATATTATTCATCTAAACCAGACTCTAGTGTAAGATTGAAAAAAGTTATCTGTTTTGCTTGAACCTATATCACCTTAATTCACAGCTTCTCTAACCTATTCGATCAAAAACATTCTGTTAGTTATCTTAATTTGTTGAATTTTACCCAAAGTCTAGTCTCTGTACTAATAATTTAAGTTTCTGATTGTAACTAATTAATAGGGTTTGTTTGCAATTTTCTTTATTGTTTAACATAGTTTGCTGTCACCACATTAACACTATCTAAATACTAATCCTATCCAAACACTAATCCTATTACAAACTGAGTTTCTACCAAAATTATAGTTTTTTAGACGTTTTTAACTCTATTTGCTGACAGTATTTTACTTTTTATCTTTTAACACAACAATTAACTAAATTTATTGCTTTTCAAGTTAAAGATATCGTTGAAATCTGCGATAAACTAAACAGATTTTTATGAATTTCGGTTTTTATTCTCATCGCATTATTGTTTATTTTATTGGAAAATAAATGTTTTTCAGCTCAATTTACTAAAGGTTTTATTATATATACTGCATTAAATAATTCAATTAATGTAGTTTTTCTTTTTGTTAAAATACAACAATGAATGAAGATTATGAATTTTGTCAGAATTATGAATATTTAGTAGGAATTCAGTTTTGTTGGGATCAAAGCGATTGAAGTGTTTCTGGAAGAAGTGTAGTTAGTTTTAGATTATGTGGAAAATGCAAATTGAGGATTAATCTTATACAATAGAAAAACATTCTAAAGCTTTAAAAACATGCTAAAACTTAGAAAGAATTAACTGCAAGCTTGTATTATTTCTTTGAAGCTCTCATCTTTCAAAAGCATAACTTCTATCTTAGATATTATATGCGTGTTATTTCGAAAATGTAAATTCAACCACTACTTTAAGTGATATTTGCATTTGAGCTGAAAAGTAGTCTTAAAGAATAACAAAAGATTAATCAAACTTTAGGAAAGAATTTTTCGTTATCAATACAGTAACAAAAGTTTGTAAAATAATTCAAGTCTGAATTTGTTAATCTTTATATCTTATCTTTAGATATATAGCCATTATTTACCCCTTTGGTACAAGTCGTTGGTCAAAGTCTTTGGGACCTGTGATTGTGTGCGTTATATGGATATTGGGCGTAGCATTAGGATCTGTCATATGGTATAACTCAGTGGCGGAACCGTTTCAAATGGGAAACGATACGTATTACGACTGTAAGGAGACGTGGACTGAGGAGTCGGGTCGTAGTTACACCCTCGCTATATTTACGATTACTTTCGCGCTGCCTATGATTATATTGACATATGTTTATGGATCAGTTGCCTGGAAGATGTTCAGACATTCTGCACCTGGAAATGCAGATGCGGCCAGGGATGAAGCACAACATATCGCTAAAGTCAAGGTATTTGCGAACTTTTCGCCTCCACTTTCAAACGTCTATTTTGAATGGTTATACAGTCAAACCTCTCCTAAAAGCCATTAGACAAGTTTGACTGTAGTATTAATTATTCCAGTTTCATCTAAATTATTTTCTAATCTCTTCATTTACAGTCCAGACATTATGTTTTATAATTTAAGATTAATTGGTTTTGGCTTTAAATTTATTCAAAAATAGTTCGGCTTTAGGTGAAAATCAAATTTCAAGTGATTTATTCAACTTTCATAGCTTCCTGAAATATGTTCGCTCGTTTAATTAGAGACAATGTTGAGATGACAAAAATTTCTCAGTAATTGATTCATTATTCATGAGAACTAATTTAGAGTAAACCAAAAAATAGATTTTAGTTAGTTTGTGACTTATTATAAAATACCTATTTAAATATTAATTAGCAACAACTGAGTCTCCAACTAACAAAAGTTAAATTCATTTTCAACCAAAATACTTTATTTGCAGGAAAGTGTCACATAAGTAGTTACCCAAAACACGATTAGATATGAAAATGAAATGAAAATTTTCAAATAAATATATTAATCAAATTTGATTGAAAGGTGATCAAAATGTTGGCTACAATAGTAATTCTGTTTGCGATATGTTGGCTACCGATACACATTCTTCAACTACTAATAGCATTCAAACGTGACTGGTTAGAAAAGATATACCAAACGGAATCAGGAAACCAAACTTATGTCGCTCTTATTATATCAGCCCATTGGCTTTCCATGGCTAACTCCTTCGTCAATCCTGTCATTTACTGCTTTATGAGCGATAATTTTAGAGTAAGTCTTTTTCTATTAAATGTGTTGGAATACAATGTTTAATATTTGGATTTATTCTAAATGATTTATTGCTATCAACCTTCAATTATTATTGCCTTTTTCAAGGTTATAGACAAGACTCTATGTCATTAATCTTAAAGCTATCATAGTTTATTGTTGTACTAGGGATGCCTATACCTCATCTAGTGAATGCTGGACAAGAATTTCAAAGAGGGAACAGTAGAATAAATTTTCAGAATTATTCTCAATAAGTTGAAAATCAAAGGAGACACTAAGGGATAAAATTTGAAACTCTAGCTTTAGACTTGCGCTGAAGGCTGGATACTCCAGAGTAAAGCTAGGAAGTTGGCATCCCTAGTTAATACTCCAGCTTCCACAGAGATATCTATAAATTAATTGCTTCACTCACACTCGACGATAAGCATTAAAGAAGTGAGAAATTATTAATTCGATCGGTATTGAGTCAGAAATGATTATACTTGTTATCATAATAAAAATCTTTAATATCAATCGCAAACAATAACAAAAGGGTTTTGTAATAACATTCAAATTTCTCAATACATGATTAGATTATGATTGTTTAAGCAGTAGTTTAGATAAAGTAATTAAATAGGAGAAAATGTTCTTATTTTTATGATGGTCATAATTGAATTAAGTGAATAGGTTGACAAAAAGTTTAAGAAATAGCTTAACAAATAGCTTCAGAAATAGCTTCAGAAGTATTGATTACAGTAAGTAACTGTTTGTAGTAAGATAGAAAATATTCTTAGTCTATATTTTATTCATTGGAAATGCAATTACTATGGCTTCTATAGTGATAATAATAGTATTTACTCAATGTGTAGAGTTATTCAATTTATGGTGAAGAGTTTCCAACGATAGTAACTTTTGACCGTTTGTCGGAAAACTGTTTATTGAGAAAAATATCTGTTTAGTAGTTTCTAGAGCTGCATATGAATTATGTATTATAGCTAAAATATACATATGTTTATAAAAATGTGCTTCTATTCAGGACTACATTGATTTCAATCGCTCTTCAGTCAATTGAAGCTACACTTCAAGTGCACATTAAATATATAGCTTTAGAAAGATTATTTCCGGTTCAAAGATCTTCAATGGATAGTCAGATGTGGTTTCGTTGCTTTGCTCAACAGAATCTTCATTTTTTAATCTATTCTTTTAGACTACAATTTTATGACTTCAGTCAATTTATAGCTATACTGAAAATTAAGTTCAGATTTATATTGACTGAAGTTAAACTAATACAGTAGAGACTATTTTCTGATTGAAATGACATAGAATTGATAGTAAACATGATCTATAACAAAGTCTAAAATCAATTAGAGGTACCTGCATTATTTCTAAAAAGTTACTCTACGTGAAATTAGTTTGAGAAGAAATAGAAAACAGCTAGAGTAGAAGATTAGTTAGAAATAAGAATAAGAATGCGAAACACTTAGAATGAGAATCGGATTCACCATAACTACAGTTTAAGATGTTTTTCACTATAATTTGTTATTGAGTAAATAAAACATTTATTTCTTTCATATAAGTACCAGCATTATTCAAATACCAGATACTTATTGCTAGCTCATCCACAATTTTTCAAAAGTATTTTTTTAATTTATTTTTCAGTCTATTTTAAACTTTCAGTTGTGCGCAAACGGATCTTTCATATGATAGTCATTGAAAAAGTTGAGCTAACAAAAGAAAAATGACATTTAATAAACTATATAATGGTTTAGAAAATCAGACTTACGTTTGAAGAGCTAAGAAAAAGTAACAGAAAACTAAAAATTTGAAATTATCGTTAGACAGATCTCAGAGTTTTGGCGACGAAATGCTGTTGGAGAGGCAAAAAGCACAGTGAACGGAAAGTTGTTGACAAAGGGAGGCATAATGGTCACAAAGTGACTTTTAGAAGTTCATTAGCAGCAAATGGTAATACTGAATCAACTGAACTTAATCAAACTGAGGTTTTTGCATTAAGTCCCAATTCTACTATAAGATCAATTGGAAAAAATACCAAATCTAACAGCTCTGTCAAAATGAAGACGCTCTTCTGCTATGACGATAATAGAAAAACTATTGTCTACCAGTTGTCTGATTGCGAGCTGGATGACGAAGAATGCGCTACGTAAGAAGCATAAACACTCAGACGATCAAAGAATAATATGTTGTCAGAGAGGAATTTCAAGCAAAACAGAATGAATGCACCATAAGCATCATTTATGTCGATTTATGTCGATTTATGTCTATTTATGTCAATTTATGTTCAGACCAATAAGGCTTACAAGTTAGTGATGATCGTAAAACATTATTAACTCAATCTTTTTATATCAACTCTATTATTGCTTAATGTTTTAACTCAATCATAGATTTATTAAAAATTTAAATCATTTATTTCTTATTTAACCAATAATTTAAACAAAATAAGATTAAAATACATTATCATTACTTATATTGATTTTGAATAAGTAGACATAAGCAAAAAATTGATAGACAGCATGGGTTAGAGCAAAATATTGATTGAAAGGAAGATCTTAGTTGTGTCGCATATGATAGAGTATATGATAGAGAGATAGTAATTATAGCTTAATATCACCAAAATGAACCTGTTGCACAACTAAATAAATAAATAATTAGTAGTTAGTCATGAATCATAATTGGATGAGTTGTGATAACTGATTAAAACTGCGCATCAGTTCTCATAACATTATGTTCGTAGTTCAATGTTTTCAATGTTCAGCTTAGATTTGATATCTGTTTGTCAACAAGTTATCTAGCTTGGTTATAATCATATCTAATCTTCTAATCTTATTGATGTTCTTTTCAAAGATTCTATTTTCAAAAACCCTGTTTTCAAATTAATTTTTAATTTCTAATGTCAACAAATATTCAAACTTTAATAACACTTTGAATATATTTTTTCAGCTTTAGTAAAACAATACAAACGAATTCTGTTATTTTTGGAAAATATATTAATTTAAAAAATGACTCATTCAATATTCTCTGTGTTATAACAGAATATTCTATAATCTAACTGAAACTTATAGTATTTCCTAAAGTGTAACTTATTTGTAATTTTCTGCTTTTATATCAACTTTGTTTACAATAACGTTATTTTGTTACTCTTGTTGGGTAAAATACTTCATCCGATAATCAAATTCAGAAAATTCATTTTATGCTTCTTCTATTCCTTCAGTTCTCAGTAGACTTATTTCCAACTAAATTAGTTTAACAAGTCAATTCAAACAAATGTGAACTCAGTTGAACTAATTGTTTGAGGAAACATCATGTAGAATCTGATTTAGCTTTTAATGTATTAGCTGTTCGTTCTATATAACTATTAATGTTAAACCGAAGTTTGGTTACATCAAGTGATTTTTCATATGATAGTGAGGGACATACAATTAGAAAATAATATATAAGATGTATTTGAAAAATGTATATAAGAAAGTATATGAAAAATATATATAAGTATCTGACAATGTACATAAAGTTACACCCTATCAATACTGTGGTAGCTTTTGTGGTTCATTCATAAATAGTTCTGACAAATGAATCATTTGTAAGATATAATAATAAAACTTCATTTATATTCATACTCTTCATTACGGATAATAATAATATATTAATATATTTTCTCATTTTATTTTATGGCATCCAATTTGATTGATTTTGTCGATCAAATGATCACTAAAGTGAAGTACAAAAGAGTGAGATATTTAAGATAAATAAAAGGGCAAAATAAAGATTATAATCTCATTTCAAGCAAACTAATAATTTTTGAAAGCTTTTCTCATCAAACATCTAATGTAATTTACAACATTAATGTTGACATTTACAACTAAATTAAATGGAAAATATGATTTTATTTAAGTAAGTTGAGCGAAATTAAGACCACATCTGGAAATTAAATTACCGGAAGACATTATAGATTCGTATGAATCACTCGTGAATTTCTGTGGTAAAGGTAATAAAGCGAAGAAACATGAGTTATAATAACAGATGACCATAAGATCATACTAGAGCTCGAGTCAAAGCAATGTTAGATGTAATGATGCGTGCAATCGGATTCTTGAAAATTCCAAATTCTTGCTAGCAGAATAGTTCTCCGAAAAACTACTATCTATTACTTTTTTTGCTTAAAGTTCAAACAAACAATAAATCCAACCATTTGTCTTTGGATCAAATAGTTATTCATTTTCTTGTGCTTTGAATTTTTATGAGCTAAAAACGTTTTAACCAATTTAGACAATATTTTTTAAAGTAATGTAGATTTTATTGTTTTCAAAAACGATTACTAGGGACATAGATATCAATATTCAAATGACTACTTTTTACTTCAGCCAAACATTGTCTTAATGTTGAAAAGAGTACCGTAGTCAAGTTTTGGTCAGGGGCTAAAAGCCTAAAATTAAACCCTCTGATTTGCTTAAGCGAACACATGTTAACATTGAAATATTTCTTAATTTGTTTCAAATCTGCGGTTAATGTTTAACGGTAAGCAATCGATTGATACGTCAAATAAATACAGTCTGAAAGTCTTTGTCAATTTTTTCACTACAGACTTGCACTTCAATTTCTAAAAAATGTCTGAGAGAAGAGTTAATCCCCTTAGTTCCCACTAACCACAGCTATGGTTGAAACATCTATGATTAAATTGTAGATGTTAGGCAATCAATTAATTGGGAAAGCCTTAAAGATCAATAACATTATAGAATCAGTATCGATTTAGTAGAAGTTAATGGTCGTTTCGAGAGTCAGCTCTTGAAGCTATCAAATTCCGTGCAAACTTGTTATAATTTAGTGAATTTGAAATAGTTTTCTTCAGATTGATGTTCAGCTTTTGAAGACTTATCTGAGATTTGTACAAATTCGAAAAAAATTTTATAATATAAGTCAAAATTTGAAGTACATTAGCCTCTGTGAAGGCAAAAACCTAATAGAATTTCTGATAGCTCTTTTAAATTCAATTCTCTACGAAGATTTAAAAGAATATTAATGGAAAAATTTGAAAAATTGTTTTTAAGATATTTTCTGTTATTTGATTTTGATGACTTTCTGTGCATATAAATCCAGCTGAATGCTTACCCCAAATTCTTAAAAATTTGAAAAATATTCTTAAGAATTGGAAAAATATCCCATAAGTACAGAATAGGTCATAATTCGAAATATGTCACTCTCTTTAATACTGTATTAGAATTGAGTTTTGAGTCACAAAACCAAAAGATTTTTAAAATCTTTTCAACGTTTTTATCTTATAGTTCGAGCTTAGAATTTCAACTTCTTTGATCACAATCGATAAATATAAATAAACGAACCAATGAGAAAAAGTAGCAAAAAGTTGAAGCTCTAAGCTCAAGCTTCGAGATCAAATGTAGAAAAGATTTTAGAAATTGTTTTGGTTTTGTGATTGAGAACTAAGAGTGTTAATAAGCCGATGAATTGTGGGATAATATGATTTGATAAGATATGAGAGACAGCATGTAGAAAGGCCGACTGGCAAATATGTAGGTTGTTTTGTCTTTCAAAATCAAACTCTCATTGAGATGCTGATAACAAGCAAAATTGATTATTAGTTAAAATAAGTGAATTTGAAGCAAGCTAAAATAAATTTTTAATAGATTTTGGTGTAGTTTAATAAATATTGAAACTAACTCCTTTCATATGATTCAAGCTTTTCCGTAATGAAAAACTGACTTGAGAATAGACTACATGTCTTTTGATTATCCTTTCAGTATCATATGACACAATCGCGTCGGATATCATATGACATGATGTTGATGTCATGAAAATTGCTTTGATTGGTAAAGATTCCCTGATCTCTAGTTTGATTTCTAATATAGTACTAAAAGAGAGATATACTCTGTTATGAAATATTTTCAAATTGGCAGCAATATGAAGAACTGCAATCAAAACCAAATAAACGCATAATACATAAATTTTTCAAATTCTTCTGTTAATATTCTTTAGATGGTTGTAAAGACTTCAGTTCAGAGAAATAAATCTGAATTTTTGGTTTGAAAGTAAGGAAATATTGAGATAATGACGTATAAGATGGTATTTGATATAGTTTAGGTGCTGTAATGAAAAACATGAATTTAATATTCAAATAATTATAACTAATACAATAATTATATACTATAATCATTGACTCAACAGTTATAACAACTGTAAATAAGGACTAGAACTAAAAATTACTTTTTAAGGTTGCTTAGTCAAAATTTCTCTATTAAGATAAATTAAACTGATATCATAAGACAGACCGGTAAGTCTTGAAATTTTAGGATTGCTTATCTGATATTGTTAGAAAATGTTCTAACTTTCAAGCTTTTGATTTACTTTTCTCTTCAGTATATAATAAAGTGTGTTTAGATAACTCTCATATAGTTTGGTGTTGAATAAAATATTGAAAATAAAATCTTCCAGTCTTATGTGTCACTAAATGAAATTTATTATTAAGTTTTCGACAAAACTGAATAAGTTGTGATAGAAAATTGAAAAACCTATTTATAGCTACAAAATAATGTTTGCAATTTTCTTTCACAACTACAACTATGATTGACAATATATTCAGTTTTCATATAGCGGCTAACAAATGTAGTACCTGTATTTCAAGTACACTGATTAGTAAATTTTACATACCTTATCGGTTGATTAAAGACAATAAACCATAATTACTTATCATAATTGAAAAACTATTGATTTTTAAACCACTATGAATACCATTAACTTGAAATTTATGAAAATTTATGATTCATTTCTATTCGAGACGATAGTGGTTTAAATTGAAACGAAAATCACTGCTTTGCAAGCATTGACCAGAAGATCGAAAAATTTGTGAAATGAGTCTGATATTAGCTGACAAAGCTATTTTAATTTTAGTTATTCTTAATCTCCACTTTTCTGACTGTGTACAAATTCAATGGTTTAGTGATGATCCGGATATTGATAGAAATGGGGTAAATATATTGTGTATAATAAATACACACTTTCCTTACTTTGAGAACTTTTCTGAAGCTTTAAGTCAAACTAATGCCTCAAATAGTTTCAAAGTAGAACTTCTATGTTCACTACAACTTATAATCAAAGTAAGACTTAAGATAGCGAAAGACTTCTGTTATATAAAGTTAGAAAATAAGTTCAGATTACAGATCGGATGTATTCAAATATTTTTGTTACATTTTATTTGATTTCTGAAATTGATGTGAAGTTTAAGCAGATTTGAGTTTATTGCATGAACTGTTTGAATAGAGTGATAAGTTTTCAGAACCTATATTCAAATATATTCTCGACTTAAGTTTATATAAAGTATTCAGAATTGAATTGAAAAGCAAATGATTTGATATGATAGATAGTTATGATATGAAAGATTGAATAAATTGATTTTATAACGATAGACTCAATTAATAAGTTCGCGTGGATTTATACCTGAAAGTCATACAGTTATAACAACCGATGGATATATATTGACTGTTTTTCGTATTGTAAATCCTTATTTGAAAAATTCAAGCACCAAGTTGAAGCCTATTTATTTTCAACATGGATTATTTGGCAATTCTGATGTTTTTCTACTCAACGAAAATGGTTTTATGGGCAAAGATGGCATTTATGTTGAAGATAATAATTTGGTCAATAACTGCACTGCTATTGATCCTGAGTCTGTCGCAACAACAACCACTTTTGTCTTAGCTGCCTGTGGCTATGATGTATGGCTAGGAAATAATAGAGGAAATAAATATTCGAAGAGACACGTACTTTTGGATTCAGATAAAGGTATTACTCTATGTTAGATCGAATTGGGTTAGATTAGATTAGATTTACCTTAACGATTATTTTTCAATTATGCATTGCTACCAGAAACCACTTGTTCTTATGCTAAATTTCTCCCTTTCATAATAGTTCTCATTGTATGAAAATGAATTCTTAATCAAGACAAGAGAGAATTAGAATTAAAAATTAAGTTGAAATAAATATGTATAATAGGGAAGATGACACGAAAAAAGTGCTTTCTGGTAGCTATGCATTACTTTAATGTCCCGAAATGTAGATCGCCATAAAATTAGACTATAATTTAGTATCATTCTCATTGAGAACTCGAATAAGAGATATTAGAAATAACTGAAAGGAGAATTCACGAAATAGATACGAGATATTGGCATTACACTGTCGATCACTATAGCGCCTACGATGTGACTGCAATTATAGGTTACATAATGAAAGCTACAAATTCAGGTAGCACAGTCTTCAATTTAAGTCATGTGATTATCCGATTAAAATCATTTATGAATCACTTGCTAGAGTCAATTGCATATATTGGACACTCATTGGGGACAACAATGATGTTTCAATTACTGTCAGCACAACCAGAATATTCGCAAGTAATAAAGCCTTACATAGCATTAGCGCCGGTGGCATATGTTGGCAATATTGAAGCTATTATTATGAGAGTAGGAGCTCTATTCGAACCAGTCCTAGGGTGAGAACCTAATTCCAGAATCTATTTCTAGAGCCTATTTTCACATTCTAGTCATGAACAAAATTGTTTATTTTAATTCAGCTCATTTTCGATTCCATTTTTCGGTGTTCCACCAACTACGCTGTCAGTAATCGATAGATTTATCGCTCATTTTATATGCGGAAATTCATTATTCGTTGAATTTTGTGAAATATTCTTATTCTCGTTGTGTGGTTTCGACTTTCCAAATACGAATACAGTATATACGGATCTCAAAATTTCGACTTTAAACTAATTTCTAACGATCCCTTTCAGACACGTATCCCTGCAATGTTTGGTCACTTTCCAGACGACACTTCATCCCTAGTTTTGGCACATTTGGCACAAAGAGTCGATTTGAAAACCTTCAAATATTATGACTACGGAACAGTTAGGAACAAAAAAGTTTATGGTCAACCAAAACCACCAAAATATGATTTGTCGAAAATAACATCTGAGAATATGATATTTATGTCAGGTGTAAATGACTTCTTGTCAGACCCGACAGATGTTGACATTCTTAGAAGCGAATTAACAGGTAATTAATTAGTTATATAGTCATCCTAAGTAAAGAAGTCTTATTTCAAATTTACTGAGAATGACGATGAGATCTAATAAAGTCTATATGAATTTTAGTTCGAATATATGACGATTATGTGGTACCATATACTCTTTGGAATCATGCCGACTTCCTCATCGGTATTAATGCTGGAAAATTGATGAATGCACGCATTCTTAGGTTACTTAAAAATTTCTAATTCAAACCTACTAAGTCTTAGCTACAGTCAATTGAAGTTTAGTAAGAATGTTGAGTTAGCTCAACAAATGCTTACCTGTAAGTTATGAATTATAAATTATGAATAAAGAAAGTTCTCTCTAAACTACTTGGTGTTATTTTTATTTCAAGCTCTTTTGTGCTTTCAACACATTGCCATGGGTATAAAACCTATTACAAAGTTTACTAACGTAAGCACATCTGCTATAATTGACATGAAAATTTCAAAAATACAATGGGTTAATAGATATTTTGAAAAATTTTTACATTGACATCAGGCTTAAGGTTGAATAATAGTTGTTTTCATGATTAAAAAACATAAGGATTTATAATTACATTTTGTACTTTATTCAACAATTGACTCAATAGAAAGTTAATTGAAATACTAATAATGACTCCAATTATATAATATCACAGTTGACAAAATCTGTCAACATTATAAGTCTTAATTTATATGATTATAAGAGCTGAAAAAGAGATATAAGTTGAATATCAGCTATCCTTTGTTTTCTGTAAGCCTTTTAGTTTTCAAAACTCAAACACAGATTTCGAAACTAGACATGTTTTCATCACCACATAAAGATTTTCGGTTAATTTGCACAAAAAATTCCAATTAATCTAAACTCTGAGCTAAAGGGAAGTGTAATTAATTCTTTTTAGCTTCGATAAGGGCAGAAACCAGGAATTCCTCGAGTTTCATGCCTGGTGCCCAACTCTTAATGAACTCTCTGCTCTCATCCTTGGGAGTAATTTTAATACCAACGAACCCACAATTATTAAGATATCGATCCACATCACCAATAAGTGTTGCACCTGATAGACAGCCAGCAAAAAGAGCCAAACCTTTCCTAACACTTTGTGGTAACTCGACGCTTGTCACCACATCAAAAATATCAATCCGTCTATCCGAATGAAACACACGATACGCTTCTCGAAAAACTTGTTCTTTATTTGGCACCAAATTGATTACACAGAAATAATCGCACCGACTGTTGAGTCAGCGATTGGCAAGTATTCGATTTCTCTTAAGCGAAACTCAACGTTTTTCCGATAAAGGATCAATCAAAACATGTTTCTGATTTAGATCAAAATCAATACTTTTAAATTTTCGTAATTTCAGAAAGGGAAGGACTTGCAGTTCTGCTAGAAATAACAAATCAAGCTTTGAAAATATATTTATAATCCATAATTGCTATCAAAATTTCGTTTTTTAAAAATTAGACTCCAGTTTTTGTATACCTTAGAATATTACCTTACCTAACTTAACCTAAAAAATATAATAGAGCCTAGAGTAAGAATCTCTAGATATTTGAATCTTTTTTAATACTTGTATCAATATTATAATTAGGGGCTTTATGAAATAATTTAAAATGAGTTACAAACTTTTGGGCTCACTACTCTCCTATCGACTTGTTGAAAATTATTTTCTGCCTTCCTCTACGAAAAATAGTTTATTTAATTGATCAAATAAACTAGAGTAAAATTTAAGTTTGATTGTTAATGCATAAGAATAGAGAATGCCATAAGTAATGAACGTATCTGTATTATATTGAAAGATGCTCTTTATAGATGTATACCCTAAGTCGACATGCAATGAACAGAATATGAATTGATAAAACTTTTATCGTTTAGACTACATGTTGGCTTTTACTTTCCCGAGAATCTGGGAAGTGATATCGTTAGCTTTGAACTGTATGTAATAAATTGAATCTAAAGATTTCGTTGCATTTTAAGCACTTCAATTTTAATATAAAGCAGATGGTATATCTAGTGTACATCTACTGTAAACTAAATAACGAAATCGTTCCTTTTTTCTAAGCCTGGCCTAGTTACGACTTATCATTAAAACTATAAAAAGTTTTAAACTAAAGTTCACGTATTATAGCAAACAGTTGATTTCTGTTTATAGAATTTAAACTTGTCTAAATTAAATTTGAAGGCCATATTGTTTTCTAAAGCATAAATATCACCCGTAAAATAGACAATCCATTATATAAATGATTTAGATTAAGGTTAAACACTTGTAGAAAATCTATTTAGATATATGAAGAAATTTTTCTCTATAACAAATCTTTACTCTCACAAGTAATATTAAGAATTATTCAAAAGTATTTAGAGTTATTTGCCTGAAAATTTCAGTTTCTTCAAACAAAATGTAAGTGATTATTTCGTATTTATTTCATTAAACCTTCACTTCATTATATATTTCATTAAATTGATGCTTTTGCAATAGAGTAAACAACTATCGTTCAGTTGTTCATTTGATTTTATATTCTATAATTAGTACTAAGCCATATAAAGGTTAAGTGGCTGTGTAACAGATCTGCTACATTATGAAGTGTAGGACAAAAGTTGAAATTGATTGAAAATGTATGAAAAACCAAAATTAAGCTACTCTGGTGATTATTTTGCTCAATTTCAAGGATTGTTACTCATCAAACAATAACTAAACTATTTCTTTACTCAATTATTAATAGTCAGTTATTAGTTGTTAACCCTAAAATTAATGTTGTAGCACATATGATAGATAAACAAATAATATTTAAAATATTATAAATAATTAATCTATTATTTTTAATTAATTAAAATATAAAATGATCAACTTAATATTTAATTGATAATTTTATGACTTCTTTCCTAATTTACTTTTAACGCTTAATTGAAGACGAAATTATCCATTAATGCAATATAAGTAGAGTACGCAGTATAAGAAGTTAAAGTGATAAACTATTGATGATAAGCTAATCATTTGTTTTTAAAACATCAAAGTAGTTAGGAAATACTGTTCATTTTGTCAATATGGCCTTCAAAAATTAATTTATACGATATTAATTAAGTTTAAACTTTATAAACAAAATATCAACTGTAAGCTAAAATACGTGGACTTTAGTATACAATTTTTATAATTTAAATATTTATTAAGTAATAACAGCAATATTTAATTGGAATAAATATTAAATCTTTATTAATTAATTTTTAATTTATCTTAGAAGATGTCGAAATTATTTATCATTACTCTGCTTATTGTGTGTCAAACTTATATCAACGCAGACAATATTCGTTTGGGCTCTGAAGAAATAAGTTCAGATTATGTAAAAGCCTCTCTCAATGAAATGAGAGAAAAGTTCGATAATAAATTGAATTTAAAATTTGAAATATTAAATGTAACTATTGCGAAAGAAATTGGCAAGTTAAGTAATCAAGTTTTACAACTTCTTGAACAAAAATTTGAAAACTTAACGAAAGATAACTCACAACTTGGACAAAGAATTAAAAATCTTGTAGAATATATTGTAGAATGCACACAACAGAACAATGAAAGTAGCCTACAGACTCCTTTACACTGTGCTGCAAATAAAGGTACTAAAGATGTATTGAAATATCTTATAGAAAAAGGCTCTGATTTTAAGGCTGCTGACAATGGTGGAGATACTCCTTTACATAAAGCTGCTTTGAATGGTCATTTAGAGCTAGTGAAATATCTTGTAGAAAAAGGCTCTGATTTGAAGGCTACTAACAATAATGGCAGTTCTCCTTTACACTTGGCTGCCCGGAGCGGTCATCTTGATTCAGTAAAATATCTTGTAGAAAAAGGCTCTGATTTTAAAACTGCTGACAATGATGGAGAAACTCCTTTACACGAAGCTGCTTTTAATGGTCATCTGGATCTAGTGAAGTATCTTGTTGAAAAAGACGCTGATTTTCAGGTCGCTGATAACGATGGAGATACTCCTTTACACTTAGCTGCTTTGAATGGTCATTTAGAGCTATTGAAATATCTTGTAGAAAAAGGTTCTGATTTTAAGGTTGCTGATAATGACGGAGATACTCCTTTACACATGGCTGCTTGGAATGGTCATCTAGATTTAGTGAAATATCTTATAGAAAAAGGGGCTGATTTTAAGGCTGCTGATAATGATGGCGATACTCCTTTACACTCAGCTGCTTTTAATAGTCATCTGGATCTAGTGAAGTATCTTGTAGAAAAAGGCTCTGATTTTAAGGCTACTAACAATAATGGCAGTTCTCCTTTACACTTGGCTGCCCGGAGCGGTCATCTGGATTCAGTAAAATATCTTATAGAAAAAGGCTCTGATTTTAAAACTGCTGACAATGATGGAGAAACTCCTTTACACGAAGCTGCTTATAATGGTCATCTGGATCTAGTGAAGTATCTTGTTGAAAAAGACGCTGATTTTCAGGTCGCTGATAACGATGGAGATACTCCTTTACACTTAGCTGCTTTGAATGGTCATTTAGAGCTATTGAAATATCTTGTAGAAAAAGGTTCTGATTTTAAGGTTGCTGATAATGACGGAGATACTCCTTTACACATGGCTGCTTGGAATGGTCATCTGGATCTAGTGAAGTATCTTGTAGAAAAAGGCTCTGATTTTAAGGCTACTAACAATAATGGCAGTTCTCCTTTACACTTGGCTGCCCGGAGCGGTCATCTGGATTCAGTAAAATATCTTATAGAAAAAGGTTCTGATTTTAAGGTTGCTGATAATGATGGAGATACTCCTTTGCACGAAGCTGCTTTGAATAGTCATCTAGATATAGTGAAATATCTCATAGAAAAAGGGATTGATATTAGGACTGCTGACAAAGATGGCAATACTCCTTTGAATTTAGCTGCTTGGAATGGTCATCTGGATATAGTGCAATATCTCGTAGAAAAAGGAGCTGATTATAAAGCTGTTAATAATGATGGAGATACTCCTTTACACTCAGCTGCTTTTAATGGTAGTCTAGATCTAGTGAAATACCTTATTGAAAAAGGCTCTGATTTTAGAGTTGCTGACAATGGTGGAGATACTCCTTTACACTCAGCTGCTTGGAATGGTCATCTGGATATAGTGAAATATCTTGTAGAAAAAGAGGCTGATTTTAAGGCTGCTGATAAAGATGGAGATACTCCTTTACACTTAGCTGCTTTGAATGGTAATCTGGATCTAGCGAAATATCTCGTAGAAAAAGGCTCTGATTTTAGAGTTGCTGACAATGATGGAGATACTCCTTTACACTCAGCTGCTTGGAATGGTCATCTGGATATAGTGAAATATCTCGTGGAAAAAGGAGCTGATTTAAACGCTACTAACAACAATGGTAGCTGTCCTTTACACTTGGCAGCTCGGAGTGGTCATATGGACTCAGTGGAATATCTTGTGGAAAAAGGAGCTGATTTTAGAGTTGTTGACAATGATGGAGATACTCCTATACACGAAGCTGCTTTGAATAGTCATTTAATTATAGTTAAATATCTCATAGAAAAAGGGGCTGATTTTAAGACTGCTGACAAAGATGGCAATACTCCTTTAAACTCAGCTGCTTGGAATGGTTATTTGGGTATAGTGAAATATCTCGTAGAAAAAGGGGCTGATTATAAAGCTGTTAATAATGATGGAGATACTCCTTTACACTCAGCTGCTTTCAATGGTAGTCTGGATATAGTGAAATATCTTGTAGAAAAAGGGGCTGATTTAAACGCTACTGATAATGACAAAGATACTCCTTTACACGAAGCTGCTTGGAATGGCCATCTGGATGTAGTGAAATATCTTGTAGAAAATGGCGCTGATTCCAATGCTCAAAACAAATATGGAAAGACTCCTTTAAATTATGCTGCATCGCAAACTCGTCGGAATGTAGTAGTATATCTTAAAAAACTCAAAAAAGGTTAAATTCTTATCTTCTTTAAACAATATTGAGAAGAATTTCAATAACCCAGTTAAAATTTCAATTTAAACTTTTTTAATGACTACTTTAGAATATAATTGTCTATATAACGACTTAAGCCTTGGCTAGAGAAATCTGCACAAAATTTAAGACGCAATTTCTTAACCAAATATAGTTGATTCGATTAAATTTTGTTTTTACTTTGAAAGAATAGTTATTAGATAACAAAAAATTGCAATTATAAGTTTATAATAATTTATGATAACAAAGATGTCCTTCTCTAAAGAGCTTGAGGCTAGGAAAAGGATTGGCGCTTTTATTGAAAGAAACCCGAATATGAAAACTTGCGATATCGTAAGACATTATGAACTGGAAGGCATCCCTCGCCGTACAGTATATTCAATTATCCAAAGATTCATAAGTGGTCAGAGTGCCTATCGGACTCCAGGTCCGAGAAAAAACCGAGAAATTAACCGAAAAACTAAAGACAAAATAATTGAGTTCGCGGTAATGCGATCACTGCAGAAGTCTATATTCGGGAATGTTTACCACTTCTGAAAGATTTTATCGATAAGTACCATTGAGACGATAAATATGTTTTCTGGACCGATTTGGCTACTTCTCATTACGCCAAAACCACTCAAGAAGTTTACCAAAGAGTTGGGATCAAAGTTGTCCCAAAAGAGATAAGTCCTCCAAATGTCCCCCAACTCCACCCAATTGAAATATTTTGGGCAAATTTGGGTAAACAAATTTATGAAAATGGGTGGACAACAGATGTAAATCCCTAAACTAATTCGAAGAATCAAAACAATAATACCTAAAAGATCTGAAAATCTGTGCCAAAACATTATGAGAGGTGTTAAGACTAAGGTCCGCAAAGCAGCGGACCTAGGAGTATTATCTGTCATCAATTGATATCAAATCAAACTTCATATAATGTATTTTCATTTAATAAATTTCTGTTCAATTTCGGTGAAATTTTGATTAATAACTATTAAAATGATTTTTGTGCAGATTTCTCTAGCCAAGGCTTATATCAATCCCTTTTCGATCAACTTTAATATTTCATTGGGTAATTTACAATATCAATCTGTTTCGATTAAATATTCGGTCACTTCTTACAACTCAGACACTGAGATTTTAAATATTTTATCTTCGTTATTAACCTTCTGTCACAACTTAACTTCCGAAAACCTAAAATTAAAGGTGGGGTAGGGTAATAACCCCATGTTTTCCACGCTTTATATCTATTATAGATTAGCCCGAATACTTTGAGAATCAAGGTTAGTCCTTGTTTTCGAAGTTTAAATATACTAATTAATCAATTTCCAGATATCTGATACAGCGTTAAAAGTGTTTCAAATTGCAGTAGCGATATTACAGTGCTGTGATGCATATAGTAAACACGAATCACTGCGAAGTTATTGAAAATTTCTGTCCTCATAGACATGTTGCCAGAAATTTTTTTAAATAAAGTTATAAGTCCAAATCAATCAGGATTTTTGTCATTTACAGTCAGATATATGACTAAGGAATAGCTAAATCCCTAAGATGTGACAACATTCTGTCGATTTTAGCGAGATTTTTAAAGTTAAACTAGAAAACATTTTACCCTTGTGATGTAACGAAGGGTTAACGAACACTAAACATTAAAATATTTTGTTAATATATAAATTGCGGAGAAAAACTGAAAGATAACATTTATTGGGTTTGAAAAGTAATACAAATTAAGGATATTTGGGAAACTTATAAAAGCCATTTTACGATTGAAAAATTTAGATTTCACTCCAACTAATTATTTTTATCAATTTCATCCACATCTATGTGTTTTACCATAAACACCGAATCTAAAGCGACTTATGCTGTTATTGAGCCAGTTATTTGGCTAAAAACTGCATCAGTATGGCTTCTGATAATAATTCATGGAAAATTATAAAAATCCATCAAAGATTTTACAAATTCAGCATCAACTGTGTGCTATTCATTTTACACTTTCACATTCCTTCTGTGCCTCAACGCGGTTGTAGTAAATGCAATTTTAAGCTTGAAATTTATTTTCATAATTGAAATCCAGGTTGTGTAAGATGAGATTTTAACTGCTCAAAACGGCGGGACCTCGACTATTTTTGTTAGTCTATACATAAGCTCTTTAGTAATCACAACTTGATGTGAATTTTCGGTAACGTTTCGGAATAGGAGGCAGTCAGAGAAAATTCGTTGTTTACTACTTTTACCCTGAAACCGGTTTCGCAATCTGCATAATCTTAAAACATAAGCATCGTAATTATCTTTTGATACTTTTATTATTATTTCTCAAATTTCCTCTTAATTATATACAGTTAAGTCAAAATATATAGATAAAAATTTTTATTTTCAAATAAAAACACTGATTTTAATGTAAAAAATTAAACTATAAATCTGCTTTATTACTCGTTAACACTTCTCTCATAAAATGTATTAAAAACTTTGAATATTCTTCATCTGCCTCTATAAAACTCTGTTCAAATTTAATCTGACTTAATAACTGCACTTATTTTTATAAAATTCACTTATATTTCCCTAATTATTTGCATAAGTTTTCAAACTTATTTGCAACAAAGATCCTACAGTAGACTTGGAAAAATCCCTGTTATAAGATTTTTCAGTTAGAGCATTACCACTGCCTCCTATTCCGAAAGCCTACCGAATTTTCTATTGTTTTTTCTTTTGACGAAGTGTTTTTTCTAGAACTTATGGTAGGATTGTAGTTTAAGGGGCCCAACGAAACATCAAACCATATATATTCTGAACCTACTCGAAGGGGGAAATAATACCAGGGGGGTCGCGGGTTCGCAGTGGTCCGAAAATTTTCTAGTATGTGGAGCTGAACGTTTTGATACCTCGCATGATAACTTGATCAATTATCGCAAGTAGTTCTCGATATACCCATCTTTACTTGGTTTAGTACTTCGTAATGAATAAACCTGGATTTCTAGAGTCCTAACCCAAGCAAGCCTGGTTTATCCATTTTCAAGGGGTCAGGCTTGGGTGGCCACTGCGGACCCGCGACCCCCCTAGTATTACTTTCCCTTCGAGTAGGTTCAGATTATATATATGGTTTGATGTTTTTTAGGGCCCCTTAAACCACAGGTCTACCGAATTTGTTGATGGTTTTGAATTTTCATTAGAATTTGTGATTGATATCTCCTTTGAATTTGTTTCGGAGTTTTCATTTGTATGAGTTCGAATTCTAGTTCGTCTGAATATGATAGCTTATATGATTAATATAATTTTTATGGAAGTAGATTGTTTTACCCACCGACTACTTGACCTACTAGCAAATTTACCTACTGATCATTTGACTAATAGATCATTTGATTTACTGAACATTTGATATACCAAACATTTGACCTACTCAACAATTAACCTAACCGACTGTTGGACCTAAACACCATTCGTGGAGTGCCGAAATTTTTCACGCACAATTCTTCCACGCTTTCGAACTGAATACAAAGTATGTTCGGACCATTTCCAATCAAATTAGCCAACGAAAGAAGCCGATACTCATTTCCAACTCAGACGACTTAATGGAAGTAACCAATGGTCACTTTTATTTCAGATAATCTGCATGAGATAAACAACAACTATTTAGATATTAGGTGAGCTGCGGGAGGAAACCGACGGCTATTTCAAATTCATTGAAGTATCTTAGGAGGCTTCGAGTTTCTAATTGGTATAGGGGATAGGTCACGTTGCCTTTATCGATGCCCATTTTATCAACAGTTGTCAGAGAGTATCACAATACTTCCTCACTTTCCAGTTGACCAGCGGAAGGCAGCTGATGAAAATTTTCATATAAGGTTACCTACGAGTAGTGCTCCGTACAAATCGAGTTCGAGTCGAATCGGAACAGAGCTGAATTCCACTCGTAAAAATCATGTCAAATCTGTTCTAACCGCGGATTAATTTGGTTTGAACTCGCGTCGAGCCTACTCGGAGACTCGAATCAACTAATATTAATAGATTACATAATTTTTCAATTCAAATATCGAACGGATGTGTAGAGTGAACCCTTTTATACTAAAATGCATGCTTTCTAGATAGTTCCTGAATATGTTGCAAGATCGCAGAATGCTTTGAAATATTCCAAAATATTTCATAAGCTTCTAGAATGCTCTAAAAAGTTCTGGAATGCTGAAATCATGCAACATTTTTACAGCTTAAAAAATCAAATCGCTCAAAACTAATTGAGTCATACCCAGACTCGACTGCGTTCGGATCAAATCTTCTAGAGCTTTGAACTCGAAAGTCTGAATCGATTTGACAAATCGCTCAAATAGACTCGACTCGTGAGGAGCACTACAAAATGAAATGTCCAAAATCTTTGTTCTATTTTTGAATCAAAGATAGTAAGATTGCACTATAAGCAAATTCACAATAATTTTTTCTTCATCTTGAGGAGCTGAGACATTAATGACTTTGATGCATTTTCACTATTAAGCTGATACGAATCAAAATCGCGTTAGTATATTACGACCAATATATTGATGAACAAAACTGTTCAATTAGGAAATAATAGTGATTAAGGTCAATTTTAAGTCTGAGACTTATTGTGAGTTTTAGCATCACGCACACACACGTAGATTAAAAATCTTAATGAAAGTTTTAAAATTCCAATTATTGTATTGTGCAAACTGGAAAAATTTTGCAAACATTATGAAGTCGTAACCCATTGAATGTTGTAAATCTTAATAATACATTATTAATTAAATAAAAATTTCTATTTCAAACCTAATAAGTCTTAGCTACAGTCAATTGAAGTTTAGTAAGAATGTCGAGTTAGCTCAACAAATGCTTTCCTGTAAGTTATGAATAATTAATTGTGAATAAGAAAGTTCTCTCTAAACTACTTTGTGACATTTTCATTTCAATCTCTTTTATGTTTCCAACACTGCCATAAGATTCAAACTTATTTCAAAATTTACTTATATTCATATATGCTATGATTGACGTGAAAATTCCAAAAATCAGAGTGAATTAATAGATATTTGGAAAATTTCTTATATTGACATCAGTCTTGAGATAGTATAATAGTTGTTTTCATGATTAAATAACGAAAATATCTATGATCGCATTACATTACATTTTGTACTTTATTCAACATTTCTTTCAATATAAATTCAATTGAAATACTAGTAACAACTCCAATCATTTCATAAAATCACAGTTGACAATATTTATCAACATTTTAAGTCTTAATTTATGTGATTATAAGAGCTGAAGAAGAGATGTCAGTTGAATATTAGTTATCTTTAATTTTTTGTGAGCCTTTTAGTTTTCAAAACTCAAACTCAGATTTCGAAACTCGACGTGTTTTCATCACCTCAAAAAGATATTTATATAAAAAATTGTAATTGATTCGTCCGAACTAAAGAGAAGTATAATTAAGGCTTTTTAGCTTCGATAAGGGCAGAAACCACGAATTCCTCGAGTTTCATGCCTGGTGCCCAACTCTTAATGAACTCTCTGCTCTCATCCTTGGGGGTAATTTTAACATCAATAAACCCACAGTTATTAAGATATCGATCCATATCACCAATAAGTGTTGCACCTGATAGACAGCCAGCGAAAAGAGCCAAATCTTTCTTAACACTTTGTGGTAACTCAACGCTTGTCACCACATCAGAAATAGTGATTCGTCCTCCCGAACGTAACACACGATACGCTTCTCGAAAAACTTGTTCTTTATTCGGCACTAAATTGATTACACAATTAGAGATAATCACATCGACTGTCGAGTCAGCGATTGGCAAGTATTCAATTTCTCCTAAACGAAACTCAACGTTTTTATATCCTTTTTTCGAAGTGTTTTGTCGCGCTTTTGCCACCATTTCAGGTGTCATATCGACACCAATCACTCGACCAGTTTGACCAACAGCCCGAGCAGCAATGAATGCATCAAATCCAGCTCCAGATCCGAGGTCTACGACTACTTCTCCTGGTTTTAGGTTTGCGAATAGCGTCGGATTACCACATCCCAGACCAAGATTAGAACCTTCGGGAATGTCTGCTAAATCATTTTGAGTGTATCCCAACTTTTGAGCGTATTTCTCATCCGTGTTTGGAGCAAAACAAGAACCCGATGCTCCGCAACAATCACCCGATGAAGTTGAATTACTGGTCACTACTTTTGTGTAATGTTGACGAACGGATTCTCGTAATTCATCTTCAGATGGAATACAATTGGAGCAGGATTTCGAACACATTTTCATTTATTCACAGATTAATTTTGTTGTTATCGAAAGACTTGTTTTTATCTGCTGTGGAAACTCCATGAAATGAAGGCCAACGCTTACGAATTTGGTGACGCAACCTAACATATTGGCTGACATTCTTTCCCAGCAAAATCACTTCGAAACCACTAATCTGACCTAAACTAACCTAACCTAACTTTTCAGAAAGTATCGATCTTACAAGAAAATCAAATAAAGAAAGTAGTAGATATGTGCTTCTGGACCGGAGCGCTCTAGACCTGAGAGGGATTCTAGACCTGAGAGGGATTCTAGACCGGAGCGCTCTAGACCTGAGAGGGATTCTAGACCTGAGAGGGATTCTAGACCGGAGCGCTCTAGACCTGAGAGGGATTCTAGACCTGAATACTCTATACTTGAGAGAGATGCCTAAAGCTTCTTCAAGGCTATAATTGAGTTGACAATACTGTCTATTCATAAAATTGATATAAAATTAGCTCAATTGTTAATCATTTTATTTTCCCCGAAATCAATGCATTTACAAGATTTTTATTAACAATTCATTATTATTTTTATCAAATGAGAATAGAGATAGAAAATCGAAGTAAGAATAACCCAATAGCCTTAGTTTTACATAAAGAACACTAACACAGTTTTACTCATTCATAATAGTGTTTGCACGTTATATAATGCGTGTTATGTATTTTTATATAGTAACGTGTTCTATATTGCTATATAGTGTGCTATATAATGTTGTATTTTGTATTACTATATAATTCTGTGCGTATAACGTGCAATAAGTAGTACATTCCTATGTAACATGATACCAAAACATAAAAGAGTGGTGTCCCCGAGTCCTTATTACAGTAATGCTAAAAGTGAAACTTTGCGCAATAATGTAAATAAACAAATCTTTTTGGAGTACAACTGAATCTCAACTCTGTTTAGCCACTTTGTTTTTAAGATGGCTGCAAGACAGGTGGATCTGAAGAAAAGTTACATCAAGAAGCTGCACGACGCATTTGCTGCATCCAAGGGAAAAATGGACATGATGGCGGACCGCATCAAGTCAATACGTAAGAACTGGAGTAAGTACATTATTTAATGCTTTTTAAAGAAAATCTTTCTAACCCTTTTTTCTTCTTTTCAGAAATCATGTACGAAGAAATGGAAAGCCTGTGGCCTGAAGGACTGGATGGTTGGATGCCAGACGAGGAGAGGCTGAGAAAATGTCTTTTCATGACGGCTCTCCCGGAACCACATGGAGCTGCAACTGAGGATTTGACGGTAAGTTCAAGTTTTTTCTTATTTTTCTCAAAACTTTTCAAATTAATTTTTGTTTATGTAATTTTTATAGGAAAAACAAACTATTGAAAGGGAGCTCAGGGAAGCGGAAACTTCAGAGCTCCGAAGAAGGAAGAATAAAAGAAACAACTTCCTCTAAGAGAAAATAAAAAAACAACAACAAGCTCGGGAAACAGAGAATCTGTTTCAACTGATGGAACAGCTGGCCATTTGAGTCTCGGCGGAGACGGAAACGACGAACTCTCGTCAACAGGTAAAGCAACACTTCATTTCTTGTTTTAACTATTTAAAATACTAATTCTTCTACTTCTTTAGCAGGTTTGGCCAATCAGCGCAGAACAGCTGGCCATTCTAGTCTCGGCGGAGACGGAAACGACGAACTCGCGTCAACAGGTAAAAAATACTTCATTTCTTGTTTTGACTATTCAAAATACTAATTCTTCTACTTCTTTAGCAGGTTTGGCCAATCAGCGCGGAACAGCTGGCCATTCTAGTCTCGGCGGAGACGGAAACGACGAACTCTCGTCAACAGGTAAAGCAACACTTCATTTCTTGTTTTAACTATTTAAAATACTAATTCTTCTACTTCTTTAGCAGGTTTGGCCAATCAGCGCAGAACAGCTGGCCATTCTAGTCTCGGCGGAGACGGAAACGACGAACTCGCGTCAACAGGTAAAAAATACTTCATTTCTTGTTTTGACTATTCAAAATACTAATTCTTCTACTTCTTTAGCAGGTTTGGCCAATCAGCGCGGAACAGCTGGCCATTCTAGTCTCGGCGGAGACGGAAACGACGAACTCGCGTCAACAGGTAAAACAACACTTCATTTCTTGTTTTAACTATTTAAAATACTAATTCTTCTACTTCTTTAGCAGGTTTGGCCAATCAGCGCGGAACAGCTGGCCATTCTAGTCTCGGCGGAGACGGAAACGGCGAACTCGCGTCAACAGGTAAAAAATACTTCATTTCTTGTTTTGACTATTCAAAATACTAATTCTTCTACTTCTTTAGCAGGTTTGGCCAATCAGCGCGGAACAGCTGGCCATTCTAGTCTCGGCGGAGACGGAAACGGCGAACTCGCGTCAACAAGTAAAAAATACTTCATTTCTTGTTTTGACTATTCAAAATACTAATTCTTCTACTTCTTTAGCAGGTTTGGCCAATCAGCGCGGAACAGCTGGCCATTCTAGACTCGGCGGAGACGGAAGCAACGAACTCACTTCAAATGGTAAAACAACACTTCATGTCTTGTTTTGACTATTTAAAATACTAATTCTTCTACATCTTTAGTAGGCTTGGCCAATCAGCGCGGAACAGCTGGCCATTCTAGTCTCGGCGGAGACGGAAGTGACGAACTCGCTTCAAATGGTAAAGCAACTCTTCAATTCTTGTTTAAACTATTTTTAACACTAATTCTTTTGTTTTTTTTTTGTATAGATCCCACTAATTCTTCAATTAAACCAATCAATTCCTTGGTTAAAGTTTCCGGGAATAAAAGATCGCCAAGTTCTCTTCTCTTGCCAGAACCAAGAATCATCAAAAGTTTAAGGGCAAACAGAAGCAAATTATTACAAGCAATCGCCAGAACTTAACTTTAAGCATCAATCCGATTTCATTACTTCTAATGCAACAACTTTTGCGACCGGAAATCTCGACATCAGTTCTTTGGTCAATCGTGAAGATGTGGTCGATGACGAATAATTTTTTATTTTATACCAGAAAGTTTTTTTATTTTGCATATCTATTAAAGATTTTTTAAAATAAGAAAAAATGATAAAAGTATAAAAAGCAAAAAAATCTAAAATGATAAAAAAAAAAAAACCAAAAATTTTTAAAAACTACAAAAGAGAAAAAATTATATTAATCAATTTTATAAAAAATATCGTTTTTTAAAAATAATTTTATAATATTTTTTATACAATATTCCAATTTTATATTAATTTTTATTCATTATATTAACAATTTTATATTAATTTAATCGATTTATCTAATATTATAATAACAATTTCAATAAAGTTTTTAGTATACCCCTTAAAAATGTATTCGTCCTAGATTTTGCGCAGATCTTAGAATCTGGTTTAGATTCTAGATTGAAGTTGCAATTTTGTAAAATATTTGTATTCATATAATACATTTGACTTGCCGAGACTGGTTCTTCTTCTTCTAAAGTCTTTACTCGATGGCAAACTCGAAATCTTCTAAACCTTTTGAGGTATGATTTTTCTTATATACATTTTATTTTAAAGAATTCTATTCTATTCTATTCTATTAATTTTTAAATGTTTTATTCATATAAGACGTGACGTCTTTTTCATATTTAAGTTGAATCTTCAAATCTTCAGTTTTGTTTCATTCATATAAAATATGACGCTATATAAAATTTAAATTATGCATTAATTTTTTGTATACTTTTTTTTTATTTCATTTTAACAAGTTTCACTTGATAAAAATCATTAATCGAAATCTGTTTAATTGTATGTATTCAAATATTTTCTTATTACGAGTCATATTTCTTTAAATGTTCTGAAAATATATAGATTTTAGTTTCAATGTTTCAGTATTAGTAAATCTTAGTTTCAGTTTAACACTATTATTCCAAAACTAATCATAATCTTTAAACTTTCTATTGCAATACGATTAATTTCGATTATGATGATGATTAGAGTGAAACAATCATCTCGTTTCAATTGAGCTACATTTTGAGAGATGCGAATAGATCACTGCACGCGGCTGTTGTCAGAAATCCATGGAAGACTCCGGAAGGCAGTATTTACAATTTCATAAGGATGGAATTCAGACTTAATCGCGGCGAAAATGCAAATCCAATTACTGTTTCTCTTACTCCAACTCAATTTCAGTGGATAATGCATCAAATTGAGAAACGTTCAATTTCTCAGGAAATTCCAGGTGAAAAAGAAGGCAAATACATCTGCTTCGAACGACCCAGTAATATCTATCAAAGCATTGTCGTAAGCATAATTGATCGAAATGCTAAATTTGGTATCTTGATCGATGAACAAGAACAAGGCATGCTTCAGCATTTTGCCAAAATTCTTATATTCGTAATGGAATACCAATCAGCTAAAGATGAGAAAATGCAAGAATTGGTGAAGTTAATCTACTCTTCAGTCGTGGCAGAAAAAGTCAGAATGATTATTAAGCAAAGATGTAACGGATGTAAAGAAGAAAGTCTTGTTTATGACGAGCATGATTGCAAGAAAGAACTTGTGGAGGAGGAGTTGCTTGATCTGTTGATGCAAAATCTGAACAACAGCGAAGCGAAAAAATGTTTTAACGAATTGTTTGAGTATTACTCTAAACTACTAAACCTTAATGAAGTTCTTGGTCAGGAGGCAAAATATAAGCTACTTCCGACTATGATCGAAAAGCCTGAACAACTACTCGATGCCGTGAAACAAAGCTATGGATTTAAAGATCCAACTTGGAAATCTAAGGTCATTGGATGCCTGAATCAAAGGAAACGAGAATTGGATGAATTTGAGGCACTTTCCAGATGTGTAGAAGAAGAAAAAGAAGAACCGAATGAGAAGCGTCCTCGCATTTAAGTTGAATGAATTCATTGGAGAAGCATTTTGAAAATTTAATTTTATCTCTTATGATTAGTTCAATTTTTTATATTCAGAACATTATATCAATTGATTTTCTATTCCTTATCAATTATAATTTTATTAGTATATTCGATTAGATTAGAAAGCATTTTTAATGATTAAATAAAAATATATTAAACATTGCTTCATGTACGCCTTTAAATATAACTTGAATGCGCATGTGTGGTCTACCACTCGGTTCACCGTATTGTCGGTTAGAATTGTAAGTCATTTTGAAAAATGTCTTTGCCGGGTGAATTTCGTATAGACTGGGAAATAATTGATAGATATGAAGGTTTCAGTCGTAGATTCGGAATGAAAACTTATAATGCTAAAGTTAAATGTACTTACAATACTGGAAATAATGAAATAAACATTGAAAGTGTTATAATTCAATTGGAAATTACTTTGAATTCTATTATACATCGACTACTGAGAGCGGCAAAAGACGACGACTATGTTCGAATTGCGCTTCGCAATCAGTCTCTCGACTACGATATCTTCACACCTTTCAGAAGGATACAAGATTTTACAAGTGAAACTCTTTTGAATGAAATCATAAAAGTCAGTCAGTCAAAAGAGATTTTCTGATGAACGGTTTGATAGAAGTTGACATAATACATGTTCGACAAAACGGAGTTGGCGGATCAAGAAATAGATATAATTTGATCAATATTGGGAAGTGGAGACAAAATTCTAAAAACTTGTTCAAACAGTTAGTGATGGTTATTGTGTTGCGCGCTCAATTGTTGTTGCTAAAGCATATGAAGACGGTATCAAAGGTTTAGAATGGAGAAGAATTAGAGCTGATTTGAGACAAATTCAGTATAAAAGAGCTGTAGAATTGTGTAAAAAAGCTGAGGTGACTGTCACAGATACTGGCGTAAAGTTTGAAGATTTCAGTAAGTTTCAAAATGTTTTATCGCCCGAATACCAACTTGTAGTTGTGACAGCATCAAAATCTTATTATTATGTTGGACCTCAAGCAGAAAAGCAACTTTATCTGTTCATGTCGGAAAATCATTGTGATGCACTATTGAGCATTAGGGCTTTTCTTGGTTGCGATCATTTCTGCAAAAAGTGTTTGAAGGGTTTCACTGGTAGAACGAGTCACTGTTGCGACGGAATATGCAAATACTGTTATGATACAAATCAATGTAGAACTGGAGTGACACTAGTTAGGTGCAATGAATGCAACCGAGAATTCGCAAATGAAGTCTGCTTCAAAAAGCATAAGGATAAAACGAAAATTTGTCCTAAAATATGGAAGTGCAGTCATTGTTCAAAAACTTTAAAAACAAAAGTTCATCACTGTGGGAAGTACAAGTGCCGGATTTGTAAAGTTCTGGTTCCTTTTTCTGGACATCATTGTTTCATTATGTCGAACGACAAGATCAAAATAATGAAAGAAGATCAGTTACCCAAGATTTTTATATTTTACGATTTCGAGAGCCAACAAATACCACAGAAAATAAATGAGTATATACACAAACCAAATTTATGTGTCGTCAACGTTACCTGTGACGAGTGTTGGGACCCAGAATCGAGAGATAGAAAGAATATTTGGTGTCAATTCTGTGGCAAAAAGGAATATGTGTTCAAAGGATCGAATACTGTGAGAGATTTCAACATATTCATTTTTGAAACTTATGCTAATTTTGTCAAAGAGAAAAAGATGTACATGAAACTGAAATCAGACATTAAAATATATGTAATTGCTCATAACAGTAGAGGATACGATTCTCAATTTATACTAAAATATTGTGTGAACAATAGAATGACTCCTAGTGTAATAAGGAAAGGAACTAAAATTCTCTCAATGAGAATTAAAAACATAAAGTTTATAGATTCGCTCTCATTTCTACCGATGCCTCTCAGGAAACTTCCTCAGACTTTTGGTTTGGAATCTCAAGTAGAAAAAGGTGTTTTTCCGTTTTACTTCAATAAGCCTGGTAACGAAAATTATGTTGGTGAATGGCCGGCAATCGAGTATTATGATGCTGATTACATGATCGAAAAGAAAGAGAAAAATTTCTTGAATGGTACGATGAGCAAAAACATAAAGAATTCAAATTCGATTCGGAAATATTAAAATATTGCAAATCCGATGTTGATATATTAATGAGATGTATGATGACATTTAGACAGATATTCCAAAGTGTGTCGGAAATCGATCCACTTTGTCGTTCAATAACGATTGCTCAGAGCTGTATGGAAGTATTCAAGACTAATTATCTCAAACCAAATCAGATAGCTATTTATCCTCCTAATGGATATGAACCTAGAAGAAAGTCGTCATATGTAGGAAGTGCATGGCTCGATTATGTAGAACAAACTGAGAAGGTTTTTATCAGACGAGAAATAAAAATTGGCAGATATTACGTCGACGGATTAATTGAAGATCAGAAGAAGATATTTGAATTTTACGGAGATTTGTGGCATGGATGTAGAGAATGTTATCCAACGAAGCGATCAACTATACACAACCCTTTCAATGGTCTTTCAATGGAATATTTATACCAACAGCTCGAGCAGAAAGAAGAGTACTTGAAGACCCGAGGCTATCAACTGATAACTATGTGGGAATGCAAATTGAAATCAATGAGAAAGAAAGATAAGGCTTTGGATAATTTTTTCATTGATCATGTCAATCATTTGAAGGATAAAAAGCAGAGACCACCATTAGATCCTCGAGATAGCTTTTTCGGAGGTCGATGTAACGCATCAAAATTATATCATTGTTGCGATGGAGATGAAAAAATATTTTATATGGATTTTACTTCTCTTTACCCATACGTTGTAAAGAGAAAAAGTATCCTATTGGTCATCCAATTAGAATAGTCAAAGATTTCGATACGAATATTTCCCATTATGATGGTTTTATATTCTGCAAAATTTTACCGCCAACCAATCTATATTTCGCTGTTTTACCGGTCCGATTGAGAAATAGATTAATGTTTCCCTTGTGCTACAAATGTGCTCAGACAGAAAAATTGGACAAGTGCGATCATAGCGATGATGAAAGAAGTATAGTAGGCACATGGACTACAATGGAAATAAAGAAATCTTTGGAGAAAAATTATAAAATTATAGAAGTCTATGAAGTCTGGCATTTTCCTGAGCTAAAGCCTCAGAATCTAAATGATACTGGCCTATTCACAGACTTCATAAATGCGTATATAAAGTTAAAAGTTGAAGCTAGCGGCTGGCCAAGGAATGACATGACTGACACAGAAAAAGACGACTATATCAAACTGTATGAAGAAAAGAAAATATCAAATTAGATAAAGATTGTATCAAATATAACCCGGGAATGAGAGCTCTAGGAAAACTAGTTGTCGTCAGCTTTTGGGGTAAATTCGGACAGAGTTATAACCTGAATAAAACTCAATACATTACAGAACCACAAGAATTTTTAAACTACTATCAGATAATACTGTTTCCGTAACCGATGCTCTACTGATTTCTGATGAGACACTACAAGTTACTTTCGAGAAGGAAGAAAATTACATTGAATCTCCGTCTCATTCTAGTATTTTTATTGCATCTTGGGTCACTTCATATGCAAGACTTGAATTGTTTGAATTGCTTGATAAGTTGAAAGAAAGGATTTTGTACTTTGATACAGACTCTATAATATTCTACGCTCGACCAGGTGATTATATTCCCGAAACGGGGGAATTCATAGGTGACTTGACTAATGAAATAACAACACCGGAAGAACCGGATGCTTATATAACAAAATTTGCCTCGTGCGGAAGTAAAAATTACGCCTACGAAGCTTATTATCCAAATTCAGGCATAAGGAAATACTTTTGCAAAGTGAAAGGCTTATCACTGAATTTTATAGCTTCCAATATTGTCAATTTCGAAGCCATGAAGCGTCTGATAGATGATGCGATAAGACATCAAAGGAGTATCCGTGAAAATAACGATGATCAAAGTAAAGTAGTAGCAGGAGGAGCACCACCACCACCACCACCACCACCTCCACCACCGTCACCAATCGTACTGGACGTACCACAGAAAACTATAACTGTTTCACCGTTTCTCGAGCTGATGACAAAGGAAATTAGGAAAAAATATCGATTCGTTTACGATAAAAGAATAATAAAACCGCATGATTATACAACAATTCCTTTTGGTTATAGATAGTCGGCCCGGCATATGCCTTCGGCATAGTATATGGCGAAGCCATAGTGTATGGCGTAGCCATAATATACGGCTACGCCGTATGATTTTTTGTTGTTTCAATATATTCTCATAGATGTCAACAGATATTACTTTTGTATAGATTTTGCGCAAAAAAAATTGGAAAATGCTTGGACGTTCGGCGTTCAATCGACTTGTATCATTTAGTTCTCACTATCGTGTACGAGAACGAGCATGTCAGCTGAATACATCAGACACGAGTTACTACGACATCATTCTGTCAGAGCTAGTACTTTTCAGAGTTGGAATCATGGCAATATTGACTATCACAGATTGGTGTCTGCTGGATTTTATTACGAATCTCACAGGGATGAAATCATTTGCTTCAGCTGCAACATCAGGATCCCCGGTTCGGTTTCATCAACACATCCGTTTTTGATGCATCGATCACAATCACCAAATTGTCCATTTCTCAAAGGAATTGATCTTTCCATCAATCGTTTGGCTCTTGAAGTTCACCAACTCCGTTGGCAGTTTCACTTGCTCCTTCGAGAGAAATCAGAAATCTTGAAGAAAATTTTGATTCCGTTGTTTCATGCGATTTAGAAAGACCTCCGACTAGAGAAATTAGAAGACCTCATTTTTCGGGAAACGGAAGTTTGCAAGAAATTGAAGCCTATTACAAGTCGCCAATTAAGATTCCAGCTACTGATAGGCCTAATTCAATCATTTCTATTGAAAGTTTCTTTCAAATGATGAAAAATAGAAACAGAAGATTGGAATCCTTTCGTGTTAATGAATGGCCTCTCACAGCTCCACACCCTGAAATTATGGCAGAAGCAGGATTTTTCTATTGTCTACTCAATGATCACGTTCAATGTGCTTTTTGTCGATGTGTCATTGGTGGATGGAATAGAGAATCGGATCCATTTGAAGTTCATCGAGAAATATTTCCACAGTGCCAATACATTCAACAAATTCTATCCAGTGATGTTCAAATAATTGCGGAATTTGAAAACAAACGCCACGAATCCCGAAATTCAATTACTTTGGAAAGTAGCCTGGTGTGTAAAATCTGTTTCGATAACGAAGTTTCTGTGAGATTCAACTGTAAACATGTTGTGACATGCAAAGACTGCTCTGTTAGACTTATTCATTGTCCTATTTGTCGCTCTCTCATAAAGAGGCGTTACGATGTAATTTTGAGCTAAAATTTTTGAGCTAATAAAACTTATTTAGAATTTTACAAACGGTCTTATTCATTATCTGAAGATGAACGAAAACATCAACTCAAAGTTTCTTAAATTTAGACATCCTTTCACGTGTATTGTTTCAGGACCAAGCTTTAGCGGAAAGACTATTCTTGTAAGAAGAATACTCAAGAATTATAAGGATTCTTTCGAAATTGATGTCAAAGATAAATTAAAAGTGATATGGTGCTATGGACAGTATCAAAATTTATACAAAGAATCAATTAGTGATGATGTTGACGTGAAGTATTTTGATTATTTGATAAAGCCCGAAGAAGTTTTGCTTCTGAAACCTCACATAATTGTGATTGATGATATGATGACTGAAATGACGAAAAGTTCCGAAATGAGTGATCTATTTACAAAAGGGAGTCATCACTTGAATGTTAGCGTCTTCTTTATAGTGCAAAATATTTTTCATCAAGGAAAAGAGATGAGAAATATCAACCTGAATAGTCAATACATGATTCTAATGAAAAGCTTCAGGAATAGCAGCCAAATAAAGCATTTAGAATATCAACTTTTCGGCGAAAAGACTAAAACATTCCAGAAAATTTTTGCTGATGCAACCTCGAAGCCTTTCAGCTACTTGTTAATTGATTTGAAACCTGACACACCAGACGAGTTTCGCTTTCGTACAAGAATCACAGAGGAGGAACTACCGCCGGAACTTAAGATCAGGACGCGTTTTGCGCCCCATTACTATGTTAGGAAAGAGTGATTCGTTTTTCAAGATATAAATTCACGAAGAAGTTAAATATTTGCTTATTTAAAAGGTAATCATTGAACAGTCAACTTCGTAGAAAATGTCCAAATCGGTGAAAAGGACTATAGACTTTTTGACTTTATTAGCAAAAATCAAAGACCCTAAGAAGAGAAATTTGATACTTAAAGAGATAAGTAGTGATAAAGTTTTGTTCAATTCTCTTTCAGAATTGGCTCACAATTATATTAAAGGGAATATTCCGGTCAAATCTACTCAAAAGAGAAAATTGAAACGTCACGCAAGAGTACTTAAAGCTTTGGATTGCCCTAAAACGGCAAAGTGTGCTTCCAAGAGGAAAAAGTTATTGAGCAAACTGGTGGTATATTACCAATTCTAATACCGGCTGCTGCTGCTGCATTAGGCCATCTTTCCGGAGCAATTATTAGAAAAGTTATGAAGTAAAATGAGTGTTAGAAAAATGGTTGCGATGCCTGCTGAATTGGAGAGTGTAAATATCGTTGAGAGTGATTCTGTAAAGCCAATGAATCAGGGGCTGGAATTAGTTTACCTACAAGTGAACAGAATGCTCGTATTGCCAGTAGTAGCAATACAAAACGACCAAAGAAAATTATAACTCAGACTAATAAAATTATTAATATTATGAAGATTCTACTCAAACTGGCGAAAATCAATGCGTACGATATTGTTGGTAGAGTGAGAAACAAGAGCGGAGATTTCGTTAAAGACAGTGATTTAGTAGCTTTAATCAGTCATGCAATGACTGATGGAAAATTTCTTGCGGGACAAAATGAATTTGTATCATTGTTGCACGAAGCCAAAGTTGAACCAGAACTCATTATCAATGAGAACATTAAAATGAAATTATTGAATATTTATAATAATATAAGTAATAATGCGGATGACGATTATATAAATTTATCAGATGTTACAAAACCTATAATTCGACCTAAGATACAGAATAGAGAAGGGACGACGAATAAAGACGAAAGAACAATCTTGAAACGAAGGCGCATGCGTGAAACTGATGTAAAAAGTTCAGAAGAAGAAGATAGTCCGGTCAAAAGAAGAAGAAAAACTTGGGAAACATTTGATGTTAACAGTGACGACAACGAAAATTTGAATAAGAGAAATTTCGATTTACCAGTAAATTGGGAATCAGAACCTCACGAATAAAATATGGACGACTTTACTGAATATCTTGATAAATTATATTATGACTTGAAACATCCTGCTTCGTACGGAAGTGCAGAGACTTTGTTCAAGTTTGCTAAAATTAAATTTCCAACATTAAAATTAAGTGACGTGAACAAGTGGCTATCGGGTCAAATTTCTTATACTTTGCATCGTCCAGCAAGAAAAACTTTGTACGAAATAAGATTTATGTGAGTCATATTGATGAGCAGTTTCAAGCGGATTTAGTCGATATGCAAGAATTTTCTAGACAAAATAGAGGATACAAATATCTTTTAACAGTAATTGATTGTCTAAGCAAATATTTATGGGTTTTCCCATTGAAATCAAAGTCTTCGACTAGTATAATTGAGTGTTTCAAAAGATTTTCCGTGAAAGAAAGCCAATGAAAATTCAAACGGATAGAGGAAAAGAATTCAATAATGCTGAATTCAAATCGTTCTGTCAATCTATGAAGGTAAAATATTTTACCTCTCAAGACGTTAAAATCAAATGTAGCGTGATTGAACGAGTTAATAGAACTTTGAAAGATAAAATGTTTCGCTACTTCACAGCACAAGGAACAAGAAACTATATAGATATACTCGAAGACTTGGTTGATTCTTATAATAAGAGATGGCACAGATCTATAAAAATGAGGCCGATAGATGTAGATGAATCGAATGAAAGGCTGGTATTCCAAAACTTATATGGTGTGAAAAGTTTGAAAGAAATTTATTTTAAGAAACAACGTGAAAAAAATCAGTTGAACATTGGAACTACAGTAAGAAAGAAGTATGATTTATCGAAATTCGATAGAGGATATTATCCCAATTGGACAGATCAAACTTTTACAGTAGCTGAAAACTTGAGAAAACTTGGAAAAGCGCAATATACAATAAAAGATTTCAAAGGTTCTGAATCAGATAGACGCTATTATCGAGAAGAATTACAACCTGTGAGTGCTGGAATTGCTTATCGTGTTGAAAAAGTAATCCGAAAACGAGTAAGAAACAATATTCTCGAATATTTTGTAAAATGGATGAATTATCCTCAGAGCGAGAATTCATGGATTCCAGCAAAAGATCTCTTCAAATTGCACGAGAAGACGTCATGAAAACTGAGAATTCTGAGGGTTTCAGGCAAAAGAATAATATTGGCTGGTTCACTGATTGTTCCACTCCCACTGCGAACGAAGTAATATATTTATCTCAAGTTATTGTCATACTTGTGGTAATGGTAACTTCTTTGTATAATCTAAGCATGAAAAAAGGTGACGAAAGTTTATGGACCGCCTTGCTAACGAGTTGTCTAGGCTATATGTTACCGAACCCAAAAATAAAAAGAAATCATTCCAACCATAGTGATAATCATTCTCCGTCATGAAACCATGCATGAAGGTTGGCTTTCTAATATTTGAAATTTTTGCTTTGTCTATTGTATTGGTTTTTCTTATTGTAAAATTCAATATAAGTTATAATAATAAAAGAAATTTGAAAAGATTTTGTGGTGTAGAAAATTACTCGGACTTCACAATGGATACTGCAAATGATTCGTTTTATATTCATCTATTCAGCAATGTTGAAAGTCCTCAAAGTCATAGGAATAATACAGTTGCAAATTTTGTAACTAAACTTCCCGAGAAAATAAAATTGAATTCTGAATGGGAAGTTGGATTAGCGGAAATGAGTTACACTAAATCATGGTTCAACATAAGGTCTGATTATAATTTAAGTATATTTTCGAATAAAGGAGAATATTTCCATACAGATGAAGCAATACTTCGAAAAGGATATTATCCTTCTATTGACCTATTGATTTCAGAAATAAACAAAAAGCTTAGAAATTTTGGAAAAATCATTTTCAAAGATGTGATGAAAAGAGCACCATCGTTGAGATACGATCCTATTTATAACCGATTATTCATAATAAATGGAATATCTGTCAAGAACGACTCTTTTTCTATCCAGCACTCCCTGAAGAACTGGAGCTCATGCTAGGATTAAGAAATGAAACCACTGGAGGGCTTATTTCCTATTTTCATGATGAAGAAAGTGGAAAACTTTTAGCAGATAATGAAGTCAAATTGAATCGTAATATTTCATATGATAATCCATCGGGTGATAACGTTTACCCGGTAGAATTCGAGGCTCCGTTTCCAGTTCAATTCAATGTTAGTGAGCTTCATATATTGGTTTACTGCTCTATAGTCAAACCTGTTTTGACCGGGAATATGCAGACTAATTTATTACGTCAGGTGGAAATCCCTCGGAAGATTAAATTTGGTGAACAGTGTCTTTTGCGTTTCTTGGAACCTTTTATCATTCAATTGTTAGTCATGAATTTGATACCATTGAAATCGATATAAAAGACGACATCGGGGAAACTATTCCATTTGATTTTGGCCGTTCAACTGTGACACTCCATTTCCGTAAAAGACCAAAAGATGGGCTCAAATCCCTTCACAACCTATTACGTTAACCAAGCAGGATCTGGCATTGCAGGATATTCTGGCGTAAGATACCAAAAAGGGCATGGTTTTTCGGTCGCCTCCTTTCTGGAGCTGTTATGCCTATCCTCAAATATCTTGGTAAAAAGCTTTAAATACAGGTATAAATATTGGTACAGACTTACTTCAAGGAGACAATTTCAAGACAGCAATGAAGAAGAGACTTAAAAACACAGGTCTAGATATCGCAGAAGATGCATTAGAAAAAGTGCGGAACTTTAGACAAAGCGGGTCTGGCAGAAAGAGAAAAAGTGCTCGGAAACGGATATCAAATATAAAGAACGTCAAAAGAAGAAAGCCTTCATTGTTACAACTGCGAGCGTTGGCAGAAGGTCGCAAAGCTCTTGAAAAAGAAGAATTATCAAAAGAAATAAGAAATCGAAATTGTCTTTATTTGAATAATGTCTATTGTAAGTGAAGCCTCGCCTGTTGTTACATTACCAGAACTTGATTTGTATGCATTGCCTGCTGTACAAACATCAGTAGAGTCTACAATTCAAACTGATCACAGACCGATAAGTGCATTAAATTCTGGTGGACATATTGAATTTGTGGTTCCAACGTCTGCTAATGAATATATCATCCCGAAGGAAATACTTTTAAACGTTCAACTGAGAATAATCCTTTCAAAGACAGATAAGTCGGAAGTAGTGGCAAACGATTGGAACAATGTTTCTATTGTAAATAATTTTATGAATTCCCTGTGGCAACAAGTCGACTGTTTCATTGGAGATACACAGATTACAACATCTTTACAAACTTATTCTATAAAATCTTATATTGAAACAATGATTGGATTCAGCAACGATTCTAAAAAGTCTTTCCTATCCGGTGCAGGATGGTTTAGTGATGAATTGTGGGATACTCCACACAAGCCTAATACGATGAGAACGAAATATATAAAGCATGTTAGCCCTAGCGGCGTATTGCCCGATAAAGACAGAGAAATTTCAACAGGAAGAATTTATGACCTTTATGGCAAACTGAACTTAGATATAGCATTCCAAGGACGGGCTATACTTGGTGGCTGCAAAATAAGAATTAAATTGGTGCCAAATCCTGTCGAATTTTACATGATGTGCTCTGATGATAAAATTGTTCCGAGGACCGAATTTATTGAAGTCTCACTCAATCTCTCCAGAGCTAGAGTGAGTCAAGATATTGTGTTTGCACATCATAAAGCTCTGGAAATAACTCCTGCTAGATATCCTATAACAAGATCTCCAGTGACTACAACGACAATTAATGCTGGTACTCTGAATACTTCACTTGAAAATGTTATTAATGGACAGCTACCAAGAAGATGCTTGATATTCTTTGTCTCCAATGAGAGTTTGAATGGTTCTTTTAAAAAGAATCCCTATTATTTTCATCATTATGACTTGAATTTCATAGCTTGCTTCCAAAATAGTATTCAGTATCCAAGAAGAGGCTTCCAACCAGACTTTGACAACGGAATATATTCTAGAGAGTATTTGGAGTTTTACAGAGCTCTTAATCAGATATCAACCGATTGTCACACGACCATATCTCTAGATGAATGGGTTAAAGGAAGAACTATTTTTGGTTTCAATTTCTCCCCAGATCAATCTGATGGGTGTGGTATTGATAGTCATATAAGTCCTATTAATCACGGCACAATGCGTATCGAAGTTCATTTTAAGAGACCACTCCCGGAAACAATAAATGTTCTCATTTATTCAGAATTTGATAATTTAATTACGATACCAGAAGATAGAAATGCTATTCTAGATTTCCATTAAATGGATACAACTTTAATCAATAGTCTCTTATCCAATGAGGCATCATTTGTGGGTACTTTTGCAAGAGATTTATTACCGTCGGTGAGACGAGGAAAAAAATCAGCCCTAATTGTTAACACTGATACCTCAGATAAGGGTGGAGAGCATTGGGTTGCAATGATTTTTGAGGAGGATGGTACTGGAGAATACTTTGATTCATACGGATTGCCACCACTTCATGAAGAATTCATTATTTATATGGAAGATAATTGTCCACTTGGTTGGGGGTTTAATAGAATGACTTTACAGTGTTTGACATGCATAACTTGTGGTCACTATTGTGTTCTTTATGTAAAACTAAGACTATTGGGTTATTCTTACTGCGATTTTCTATCTCTATTCTCATTTGATAAAAATAATAATGAATTGTTAATAAAAATCTTGTAAATGCATTGATTTCGGGGAAAATAAAATGATTAACAATTGAGCTAATTTTATATCAATTTTATGAATAGACAGTATTGTCAACTCAATTATAGCCTTGAAGAAGCTTTAGGCATCTCTCTCAAGTATAGAGTATTCAGGTCTAGAATCCTCTCAGGTCTAGAGCGCTCCGGTCTAGAATCCCTCTCAGGTCTAGAATCCTCTCAGGTCTAGAGCGCTCCGGTCTAGAATCCCTCTCAGGTCTAGAATCCCTCTCAGGTCTAGAGCGCTCCGGTCCAGAAGCACATATCTACTACTAAAGAATAAATCAAAACATATTTTGACTAAGATTAAAGTTAATTTTCTTTTGAATTTTCGCGGCTTCAGAAAGAAACCGCTTTGTAGTTTCACTGAAATTAGTAAATCAAGCCTTGAAATTATATTTATAATCCATTATTACTATCAAAATTTCATCTGTTTTTGAAAATAAGACTCCAGTTTTTGAATACCTAAGAATATTACCTTACCTAACTTAACTTAAAGAAATAATAGAGCCTAAAATAGAAATTTTTTATTATCTAAATATTTTTTAATACTTATATTATTAGGGGCGTTATGAAATAATTTCAAGTTACAAATTTGAGTTCACTACTCTCACACTCACTTTAAAATTATTATCTGCCCTCCTCTACGGAAAATAGTCTGTTTAATTTATCAAATAAACTTGTTTAGAATGAAATTTAAGTTTGATTGTTAATGCATAAAAATAGAGACTACCATAAGTATTGAACGTATTTGTATAATGTTGAAAAACGCTCTTCATACATGTACGCCCTAAGTCGACATGCAGTGGACAGAATGTGAATTGATAACACTTTTATCCTAAACTTTTATCGTTTAGATTACACTATTCTGGCACAATTCTATTGTACGTATATTATAGCCTAAACTTTAAGGCATATATGCTGTATACTACATAACTTTATATTATATCTCGAAAATAAAAATATTCTTTTTAATCGGCCTTCGACTTTTTCAACATTAAAACATTTTTAAATATTACTAATAATTTAAAAGAAAAGACTAAAAAAGCAAAAATTAAAATATAAAAACTCAAAACCAGAAAACTATAAGAGTTTAGTATAGTTTAATATAAATATAAATCTAAACGACTTTTATATCATATATACCTTAAAGTTAAGGTCGTAATACATGTACAATAGTGTTGTGCCAGAATAGTGTAATGTAATCTTTTTATGATTGAATCCTTTCTAATCATTTTGTCATTGAACAGTTTCCAAATCCCCTTCAAGCATTTATTGTGCATTTACTTTGACTAATCGCATAAAACTCTTTCAATTTTACTATTTTAGAGTCGACAAAACTTGGATTTTACAATTTTTTCTGACAAACTAAGTTGAAATACATGAGAAGACTTTTAATGAATGCTTTAAGTTACTTATCAATTGAGTTAAATATTTGTACGATTTTGAGAAATGTTGAAACCATACCAGAGTTTAATGAAAATATTGATTAGAACTAATCTGAAGGTAATTTAGAAGTTGTAATGTTTTAATTAAATTAAATTGCAGTAATTTAGTATAGAAATAGTACACAACTTTGTTCAAATTGAAATATTGTACTGTAATCTGCAATTGTTATTAATGAAACTGTTTCAACAGCACTTTGCTTCAAAACATAAAACTTTAGTTTTTCTACTGTATTGGTCTAAAGTTTTGTTTTGAAGCAAAGTGCTGTTGGGACTGTATGATTAATAATAATTGCAGATCACTGTACTAAACAAAATATGCTTTTCAACTGTCAACTCAAAACCATGTATTTTAGAAAACTAATTTAGAATTGTTTTTGAAGAACTTGAAATTTGTTTACTTCAACAATATATCCACTGAAATCATTGTTGAAGTATTTTATATTAATAATTTTGTTAAATATTATGCTTAATCAATATGGTGTAAACATTTCTACCACCACTGTTACAATCTCTGCTTTTCTATTTTTGGTTCAACAGTTGAAGTTAAATAAAACTTAAATAAGGAAATCAAAATTATTCAATTAAATAATTCAATTTGTCAAAATAATTCATCTCAGATTCAATAAACAATTAATTAAGAGAAACAAAGACACTTAGAAATAAAGTTTGACTTATTGAATATAGTGAACATTTGAAGAAACCAGTCTTTCAAATTTGGCTCATATCTTAAATGTCGATACCGGTAAGCCTTTTCCAACGCACTGAAATTTAAACAAAAGTTATGAAAAAATACAAGTCTCATATTCAGATTCTAGGTGACTTACAGCAATTAGTTTATTAATACAATTTTGGAGCTCCTTTCCATTATCTTTTTGACGCAAACTACATCCAAGACTATCTATTTGACACTGAGAAGTAATCGCAAACTCTTAGTTATAGAGCTAGAAAAATAAAAGTATGATTCAAACCTCCAGCGCATTCAAGTATTGCTTTTTAGTTCCATCTTTCATATCATTGACCAGAGAAGACATCATTGATTGCAATGAATACAAAGACATTTGATGGAAAAATGATTTTTCATTTAGATCTTTTGAATGTTTCTAGATTGTCTTTTAGTGAAATTTCTAGTAGTAATAGTTGTTATGACCAGTTTATTATTATCTGACAATCCGTATGACGTTTGCTCAAAGTCTGATATTTTCTCAGTTGTCAGAGGAATCACGAATCGAGTGTTTGTAGAATTTGTAGAATTGGCAGCATTTTCAGATCCGGGCATCAGGATGTTAGCGATTGATGTCAGAGCTTGAGTTATGAATTCTGGATTTCCAGCAAATAGTGTTGTAAGAGTTTCAAGTTCTGTAACTATTTGACATCTTATGAGAAAAGTTATAATCAAAGTACATCATTTTGATACTTGATACTAATTACGAATTCAATACTAGTGATATAATATCGAAAATCTCAGAATTTACTAAATTATAGCTCAAGTATACATACGTTTAGGCAAGTCTTGCAATGTAGAGCAAAGCTTATTAAATGGCAAGTTTAGACCAATAGATTTAGGTTGAACTGGTCCTCCGATACCGACAGAACCTAACATTAATTGGTATGCAGCTAATGCCTGCATAACTACATTATTCAATATAATAGATCCTGAAATTGGGATCTGTTTCTGTGCAGAAATTAACCTTCCTAGTAGACTTTTTATCTTTTGATTCAGTTCAGAAATCAAACCCCGTATTCGGTCATTTACTGAACCGCTTGCATCTGAATCCGCCAGCAAAGACTCGATATCATTGATAAGATTTGTTGCTTCAGTAAAGGATTGGTTCAAACTTTGTGAAACGCCGTTAAATATTGGATTAGAGAAGATAGATAATAGAGCTAAATATAATTAGAAATCAAATTTCAATCAATCTTTCAAAAGACTTTCAAAAGTTTAACACTTACTAGAGTTAGAATCTGTCAGATTGAGTCGGGTTTGAAAAAGTTTGATTATTGATGAAAAAAAGTTTAGAGCTTCAGATAAGATAATCGCAGGTTTTCCACCAGATAGCTCTTCGACGTCTACCGAGTTATCGCTCAGTTTCTCTATTTTATTCAAATTTATCGACTTATCACTTGATTTTACAACATTTTTGTCAAGTTTTCCCGCTTTGAACAATTAAATCAAATCAAAATTAGAGGTAAAAAGTTTAGAAATTTAAGTTAAATACTCACAGTCAGCTCTGAAAGTGATTAGTGCTAAGACTACCACAAATAAATAGAAATAGGCCTTCATTATTAGTAAAAGAAAAAACTAAATAGTGACAAATATTTGATTGTTGTTCAGTGCTATTGTTTTACTTAACTTATATACCTGACTGACATGTGTTACGAACCACGACTTGTTTTTTATTCTAAATTTTTACATCGAAAACGTGATAAACACAATTGTAGACTTATTTATTTCCTGATTATTCCCAATTTGACGAAAAGATGAAAAACTTTTATTTGAAATAAACAAGTTTTCATTAAGTTTATTATGTAATGAATGAGTATTTTACAAGTATTTCACATAATTTCACTTATGAAATAAAATTGTTTTGAAAAATAAATGACTTAATCTTCAAATTTATAGTTTTCATTTGAAAACTTAACATCTGAACTTTTAATTAATTAAATATACATATTGAACTAAAAAATATCAACTCAAACGTTAAGTGAATTAGTCGTTCGTCGACTCAATAGAGAAGGATGAGAGGCCTTTGAAGTTGGCTGAAAATCTGTACCACTTTCTTCAAAATGATATTTAATCAAAGTTTCTCTATTTGTTGAATCATCCTTCATAAACACAGGAATATCAATGAAGTTATGAACTTGAGATTCTCGAGCGAAAGATAATCCTGGACCAATATATGACATCGGATCGCTATTGACATTTTCACACAAATTTATCTTTTACTTACATTTTATATAGACTCAAACAAATCTTATACATTCAAAACATACCCAACAGACATCGGTATTTGACATAAAGATCTAGTGATGGATATTCCAAACATTAATCCTCTCTCAAAAGATTTTTGGTTACAATATATGAATTTGACATAAAATATCAAGAGTATAATGATTTTGTTGGTTAACATTTTCGCACAATTTCTTGCGAGTAACTAAACGATTAAAGAATTGTTACGTGAAAGCTATTCATTTATATTGGTAGCGCGCATCACTAGTCATGTGTTTACAGATATCTGAACGCTTCAGATACTCAACAGTTCACTAATAATCTCTAATCAGTTAACGTTTCTCTTCTTATAAGTTTGATATTTATCATCATTGTTTTACATTTATGAACATTTCGTTTTTTTCTGCTAGATCAAATAGCAGCCTATGTATGATTTGCATATTTTTATATTTTTAACTTTGAAAGACTCTAATTGAAAACATTGACAGATGCAGTTTCATTTGACAGAATCTGATTTAAATTTAAAGGACAGAGAATTTGAATGAAACAATGCATTTTTAAAAATATGCTAAAGTAACCACGATGTTATCGTACATCTTTCATCTTGAAAATTAAATAAGAGTTAAAGTAAAATCAGATAAAGCAATTGAACGCATGAAAAGTTAGTGAACTTGAAGTTGAACTTAATTAGCTATCTATAAAACTTTTAATTTCAGAAAAATATTTAGGATCGCAATCGTTACGGTTAGAGGTTATGACTCAATAAATATTGAATAGAAGAAAGAGAAGAAACAGAGTAATGAGTATAATTGAAAAAATATGTATGAACTAGGATTGTTTTACGTTGCTAATTAAGGTTTAAACGCATGAATAAATAGCTTAAGCAATACACTAAATACTATAATATGTAATACACTGAAAAAAGTGAAATACCATTATAACTATAATTTATTCTAAATTCTAATCTAATAAATTGATTGTTGCACATTAATCTCAAAGTTGAGTAACCCCTTTTTAGACATTTTCAAATATTAAACATTCTCATTTTAAGTTGAACTTAAGTTTTTTCTAAATATCTAAAAACTATTATAACCTAACCTGTCTTCAAATATTTTATTATAGTTTTCTTCTTTCTATAACCATTACTTACTTTTGACTAATATCTTTAATAAAAAGTCAATCAATGTGATCAGACGTACTACAATTTGCATCATTATATAGCAATTCAAAAGTTTGATAGAAGAATAGTATCTATTTTGAATTTTTAAAAGTTGTACAATTGGTGAGAAATATGCGATTAATATTGAAAAATGTACCACTGCAATTTAAAAATGCACTTGAATCAACTGAATGTGACTTGGTCACACTATCAGTAACTATTATAGAAATGTTTCGACAACCTGATTAAAGTTAAGATTATCAGTCTAAATGATTTGACTTTTCAATATGATCACATTTTGAAATAGCGTACGATTGAATGTTTTACTCAATTCGACAACATTGACCACTGATCATTAAAGTTCTATTCATCCCTATTCATGTCCTTTGATCAACTATAGAGGGCATAAAAGGCAGTCAATTTAAAAGAGTTCAATAATTAGAATCTGTTTCAGAATCTGTTTCAGCAATGATTATGAATATAAAAAATTTTATAGTTTAAAATAGCATTTGTTTTCTTCACCACAATTAATGGATATTTTATAAACATTGAGAAGTAAGTTATTCTAAAGTTTTAATGACCTTCAACTTAACTAAGACTAGATTTTAAAAATTGCTTTTATCTAGTTTAGCCATTAACTAAAATCATCCTAAATGTGATTTAAGGCTTGAATTTAGATTTGCGAATTTTCTTGTCATAATGACACACAAACATGTGATCTCGTAAATTTATACCTTAAGACTCAATCCAAATATCGTTTCAATTTTCATTAGACTGTGAAATGTTAGAAATATAATGTGAAATATTGCCACTTTTGGAAACTTTTCTATTAGAACCTATTCTGATCGCTCCAATAAAATTATCATTAGTTACATTTCTCTCTTTAACTTCACATAATTGTATTGCCAATAAAACTTACTTCACGTTCAATATTAATGAGAGAAAATTGAAATCTTTCGGTAATTGACTTGAAAGTTAAAACCTAAAAAGTTATTCAAGTCCAGATTGTTAAGATATTAACAATATTTGTAACGATATGCTTTAATAAACAAGGTGATAAAATGGATATTAAAATTAAATTATTTTACATATTGACTGGAATAGTCGAGGCACTTAAGGGAGGTATAAGAATAAGTCAAATTGAACAAAAATCTTTATCTAGAACAACGTTTTATACATCTTTAGAATTAGTTTTGATCCAATCAATGAATTTGCTAATTCTGGTATAAACGCCAGGATAGCCGGGCTCTCCACACTTTACGCCCCACGACACCACTCCAATAATCATCCATCTCTTATTAGGTCCCTGAAGCATAAGTGGTCCTCCGCTGTCGCCCTGACACGAGTCTTTACCACCTTTTCTATTGCCGGCGCATAACATAAGTTCAGTTATTGAAACACTATAAGAGGCATCACAGGCAGTATTGTTCCAAACCGGAAGTGACACTTGTCTTAATTGGTCACTACCCGATCCACCGAACGACGTATGGCCCCAACCGGTCACAATGCCTAACTGTCCGGCATAGTTGCGGTTCTTTTGAGGCAAACAAATTGGTTGTATTGAATCTGTGAACTCTGTTTTTGTTGCTAACTTTATGATCGCCAAATCATTTTCATTAGTTATTTTACTATATTTTGGATGAATTTTGAAGTAATCCACATCAAAGTCCTGTGCCTCTGGGTCCGCAGAACTGCTGAAATCATAAGCTCCGAGACGTACAGTAATGTCATCAGGACTTAGCCTTTGAAGAGAGAAATGGATTAGTTTGAGGAGAAAGTGTGATAGAATGAATTAATACTCATTCAAGCAATGGGCTGCTGTGAGAATGTGTCGACTGGATATAAGAGCTCCACCACAATACGGCTTTGTCGTAGATTTCAGTAATAACGCAGCCTATCGTATCAAAAATATTTCTTATCAATTATTTGTCTAGTCATTACATTCTAATCTTTATTTCGTTGCTTATACCATCCAAAGCCATTCCTTGGGATTAGCTAAAGCACCGCCGATAATGCGAGTGTTTTCTGCGACTCCACAAACTTTAGTTCAAAAAAATAAGACAAACTGAATATTAAATTATAAGTCAAATGATAAGAAATTGATTAATGAAACTTGAACTATATTTTATTTCTGTCAATAATTAATAGCTGAAAGTTAGTTTCAGTTGGACTATAGCTTCTTCTATGCTATTGTTGTATCTGATGCTCACTTTTACTTATACCTATGCTTGACTGTATACTCAACAAACATTCTCGATAGCAATAAAACACTATTTCTATATCAGCCTACTTATGATGCGCATCAATTCTCCGCCAAACTTTGCGATTTGCTTTTCTGTCCATGTTCAAACTTGAAAACTCTTTTAATATATGATATTATGGGAAAATATGGAGCATCTCATGATAACGCTTTAACTCTGGTTGCTGTCTCAGACAATTGTATCATAAAGTGCACGTAAAGAAGTCGGGGCAATGCTAATAACACTTTCATGTTGATTAATTAGATTGCATACTTAACAAAAGTAATGTTTACACGTGAAAAACATCCTTAGACTAAAAGGATTAACAAAATAGGAGTAATACTAACCTCCATTCGTATAGTCACTTCCATCATTCAAACTTTGATTTTTGGGAATTTTCGGTTTTCGTGGTCTCTTAGTAGTGGTCTTAGAATCAGAAATCATCAGAATCTAAATATTCATCAGGACAGCAGATGCCGACATATCTATTCCTTATAAAACAAGCATAAGAGAGAAATGTGTCAAAACTTCTGATAACATCAGGCAATGGACAGTGTTGTACAAAATGACAATGGCCTAATTGTTGGTCATGCGTCAAACATGCTGAATGTCGAGAATAGTCAGCATCTTTATCCAAAAAGAAGATAAATTTTTTCGAAAGTTCTGATTTCGTGTGAGCTGTATTAGCCCAATGATTCTTCAATCTCTCCAATAGTTTCCACTCGGATGGAGACAAATCAGTTGCTAGAGATTCCGTCTCCGCATCTGGCTTCCGTGTCGGTCTTGGAACTTTCGGACGATTGCCCTTTCCTCGATTAGGTTTAGGTTTTGGTTTCGGCTTAGGTTTCTGCTCGGTCTATGAATAGCAATTTGGTGAGAAAATTTTCGCTAATGTTTATAGAATTAACTCACACTTTGTGGTTGCCTTGCAACTTGCGGCTGCCCAACAGGTTGTGATTGTCCTACAGGTTGTGATTGCCCCACGGTTTGTGATTGTCCCACAACTGGTTCATTTGATGTAATAACTACTATACTTCCCCCTCCATCTCTAAAACCTTCTCCAAAATTTTCTTGATATACAGTGCGTCCTGGATTTTGACCACGACCGCGACCTTGTGAGCCGTGACCTTGCGAGCCGTGACCTGGTGGACCGTAACCTGATGGACCGTTACCTGGTGGACCGTAACCTGATGGACCTCGACCTTGGTTTGTGCTCCAACCATAGGATGAATCACCTTGAGATTGATCACCAAAAGATGGACGGCCATGAGATGGACCTCGACCGTGATGTCCTCTACGTCCTGGTGGACGGCGATCACCATATGAATATTCCCATTCGTACTGTGTTCCGCCTCCTCCTCTACCGTGTTGACCTTTACAATGAGCAAATTTTTAAATATGATATTTAAACTTTTCGACTATTTAAACCAACCATACCTTGAGATTGTGTGATATTTATCAATATAAATATTACATTTATTATTGAAATAGCCAACAAATATATGTTCATAACGTCTCATCTGTTGATTAGAACTTTTGAGAAAACTAAATATTTTTGAAAAAGTTTGGCGTATTGAAACTAAATGAGTTTAATGATTAACATGGAATCATAAAAAATCGTGAAGGAAACGACAATTTCTCAATGTCAGGATGTGTGAACACTTAAAACTTTCAACATTTACAATATCTTCTTCAATATTGATTGATTATAACCGGATCAGCACAGCTTAGATTTTAGATAACATATTTTTCTCAAATAACAGACACAATCATATCAAACAATATCTTATTTTAGATTTGATGGCGAAAAAGACATTTGTTTGCGCAGCACATAAAGACGTCTAAATATGTTTTCTCACTGATAATTATTAGTTATTCACTCCTTAGGCTATAATCACAAAGATCTATAAATGTTTTTTTATATTGCAATAAACTATTTCTTCTCTAGCTCTGACTTCGGTCAGCATATGTTCACTACTTTCAAACTATTCTCTTATTGTGATGATCAACACGTCACTTAAATGATTACTAAATTTGAATAAATCTGAAAATCGATTATCTATTTATTTAAACATCAATAAGAATCAATTTAGTTATAATTAAAGTTTTCCACTTTAGTCATTTGATGAATTCAATTGAAATACGTGAAACCAGTTTCCAATTAATGATTACTATTCGCTAGTAGAGAATGGCCTTCAAATACTTCTCTCTAACTGAACATCTCGTCATTGAAGTGAAGAACCAAATCAGTTTGAGACCGGTTTTTACTTTTTTGAAAAAAATCCTATTTTAATAAATACTTTGGTTGAAATTCTGAACGGCTCCAGAAATACGTAGAAGTAGAATTGACAATTCTGTGTTATTAATGTTATAAAACTAAATATCATCAACTATATCACCATCAACTTTTTTACAACCAACTCTTTACACTAACAAGCAAAGGTAGGCAACGGTCAGAGCCCGATTTTGATCAAAATTTCAGAAAATTTTATTTTAAGTATAAGTATAAAAATTATGTAACAAATTTTTTTGCAGAATCAATACTTGTTCAGAATTATTAACTTTCGATGTTTTTATTTCATACAAAGACTTAATACAACCAATTATTCTATTATTAAAGTTTTGTTGCATAATTTGTTTTAAAATACTTAAAATCTATAGGAAAAAGTTTAAATATTAAATTTTTAGAGTATTGGTGAGCTTAAAGTTTAGTACACCTTAAGTTAATCAGGGATTCAAATTTTACAATAGTAACTCTATTGTAAGAATAAACAAATGCCTTGAGTTTGAAAAGTTCAATAACCTAATAGTATGATACCATATAAGTACTGAATGCTATAAATTTATTATTAAATAATTAATTTTGCAAATTTGATATTTTGACCCCTGGTATGATTCTGCAAAAAACTCTTATATTTTCTTAATAAGGATACTCTAAAGTACCTTTTCTGAAATTTTTGTCAAAATCGAGCTCTGACCGTTGCCTACCTTTGCTTGTTAGTCTGGTCACATTTTACTCCATAACTACTTAATTAAACCGAATTAAACTTTAGTCTTATTTTAGGTATATTTTTGAAGATTTAATTGTTTTAGAATATTTATGCATCAAATGTAATATTAGAGAAGAACAATATATGTATGTCTTCTATAGTTTGAATGTATATATAATTAAATTAGTTTGAGTTGACTAACATTAAAGTTACAAAACCTTGAATATGAATTTTGAACATAGTTCATAAGTGAGTAAAAAGTATATAAGTCAATTTTTTTACATTTTGCCACCATAGCTGAGGTTAGGTTAGGTTAGGTTAGGTTAGGTTAGGTTAGGTTAGATCCTTTTGAAGGAACATAAAATGTTTAATATATTATTTAGACTTTGAGTCACACTTAAACAGAAATAACTTTTTCTTTCACAAATTGTGACTTCAGATGAATAAAGTTTTCGAAATGAACATTTGCTCCTATCTAAAAAATAATAAGAAATAGAAAATTAAAAATAAATAAGAAAATAAAAACAAGTTATAAATACCATCAAAAACTTCTTAGTGAAAGTTTTGACTTCTTTAGGCGGGTCCAAAAACAAGCAAACGTTAAGCATAAACATGCTGGAGACTAATGTAAAAACTTTAATCTCTTTCATTATTTGTTCAAATGAATTGATTTTGTCAGATGAATAACTGCTTCCATTAATTCTAACTGATTCAGAAATATATTCATCGATAAATGGTTTGATAGTAGAGTCGTCAGGAAAGTGTTGGACACCTTTATAGCCATTCAGATCTCTATTCCATTCACCAAACAATGTGCCCAAATCTACGCCTCGATAGCCATAACCTGAACTCTCGAAATCACAAAATGTTATTTTATCAGTTTGATTGTAGTTATGGTTGAGGTCTAACTCATTAACCATTATATTATTTCCTCGAAAGTCGTTATGTGAGAAACAAATGGGCGAGTTTGTAGCTAAAACACACTTCTTCAGCCAATCCATTTCATCCTTCAAGTTGCTCTGTTTGAAAGCTTCACAATTGTATTCTTCAATCATTTGATCGATTGGAAACTTTTTGTAGGCATTTTCATAATTGTAATCAATAGTCTTCATAACCCAATCACCATTTTTCTTAATTGGAACTTTTGTTGAGTGAAGTCGTGCTAACTTTCGCGCTACTTCTCTCACTAGATCTGCTATTTTTTGCTCGTCGACTCGAAAGTGTCGGTGCTTTGAGTGAGAGAATAAATATGAAACAATTAATTAAATTTAAGAGATTGAAATGATTCTCAGAATATTAGAAAAATATAGAACAATATTCAGGTCAGTGCCATAAGTGCTATCTATAATGTTATTTAAGTGAGAGGTTATCCACGACATTAGCAATTATCCCGACAGTAAACTCAAAATTGATGTCAAATTTATAAATTGAAGAGCAGATGGAGTTAAATTATTAATTATTACAGTTTATAACTGATAAGTCAACAGTTGATGACTGCTCTAATTTTCTATAAATTGACTCTCAAAAGACGATTACATTATAAATCTTGTAACAATACTATCATTATTGGCGTACCACCAAATCACGTCTTATCAGAAGTTGTCGAGAGAAAAGTTAACTATAGCATTGATAGCCTAATATCAAACTTTCACTGTATACAAACTAGAAATGATAATGTGATCTAATTAGCAGTTCAAACGCATAAAATCAGATTTATAAATAGTTCTCAATAATTACTTATCAAAATGAGTTGTATTAATAAATTATGTGTTATTTGAGAAAAAGTAAACGAACACAATTCACTCGTGAATCTGAGTTCACCCATGGGCCTGAGTTCACCCTTGGGTCTGATCGGGTGTAAAGAAATGTAAAGATGCACGGCTCTACATACATAGTTTGCACATACTTTTACATACTGTTGTATTTCTCCATCCTCAAATATTCCATATATTTTCGGGCCCAAATTATGTTCAGACATCAAGACTGAAATGACCATGTCATTAATTCGATCACTAGGTTCACCTTCAATTCTGGACAGTTTCTGTCCATATATTCTGATGGCCACTTCTCTAGGTTCATCACCAATAGGTTCCAAAGTGAGAGGTAGTGCGCAGTGATATATCTGATTAGAAAATCCTCCACTAATACGTTTGATCAGAATATCTTCAGGACCAATTTTAGTCCAAATTGCTCCCAAATAATCCTTACACAATTTAAAGCACTTTTCAGTGATATCTAGCGGCGTCTCTCCGCGAAGAATCTCGACTTTCTCAAAATCAATATCAAAGAATTCATCAGACATTGTTTAGTAAAGTGATATAGAGGTGAATGAAATTGAACATAATATGAACTACCGCAAGCTAATGAGATAGTCACACGAATACAAATTATATATATAGTCATAAATATTTTGGCACATATTCGGTTGATAAAACAGTTACTAAGCTATGGACGATAGTAATAAATAACTAAACATCTACATAATTTTCAAGGATACTCACTAGCTATTTCACAACTTGTTGTTCGCTCAATAAGTTGAAGGACAATATCTCACTATTGAATAAATCAATACTTTCTTGTTTGTATATTCTAAATATGAATTTGTTGATTTGTGCTAAATATTCTTTTTTATGTTCATATCTCAGCGATTGTATTGTTAGTTTTAAAAACAGATAGTGTAGGAGATGAACCTTAGATATTTGCAAATAATCTTATAAATTCTTCAACTTTCATAAGTTTTATCAGAAAGAGTTTTACGTTGATTGGTTGTTAGATTATTTAACAAAATTCTAGTTTTCAAAAATGAAATGTTCATTTAAATACTGAAATGTTTCGAAAGATGGCTCATAGGATGTTAACCCTTAGGCTTAATATACAGTTTATGATATTCTTAAGTGAAGCATAAACAGAGTTGGCGCTAAAACATAGTTTAATAATAATGAGTTTCAGGTCTGAACAACTTTTCAAAAGTGGCCTTTGTTAGTTAGTTATTTCAGTCTAGTATTTTGATTATATCTTTCAATGCCAATACAAGGGATGGAGACTAAGCTTTGATGAGTTGTTTTACAAACAAGCTTATAATTTAAAAATAAGAAATAACCATGAAGATAAGCATTGATGTGAAAGATTTGATGATATGTAGAAATTTTGTAAGCAATAAAGCCTAAAATGTATGGAGAATTAAATTAAGAGTAATATAAATAAAAGTTAAGTTCATTAACACTGAATTTGGTTGATATACTTTTATATACTTCAAGTTAATCAAATCAAACAGTTTTATCAAGACTTATTTTAATGATCACGTTAGATAAGACTATAATAAAAAGCCTTAACATTCAGGCTGTAGACACTTTAGCTCACAATTTTCACATCTAATAAAATCTGTAGCTTTCAGTTTATTCCTTAGAATTACGTAAAAATTTACACTAAATATGTCAGAACAAATTTCAGATATTCAAATAATTCGTGGCGAAACACCAGCGAATATAAGCGAAACATGTCATAGACTATGCGCTAAATTCATTTCAGGTGTTTGGGAACAGGTTTCAAGCCATCAATTAATCATAAGAAGAATAACTGGTGGATATTGTAATCAATTATACCATTGTTCACTACCGGAAGAAAAGAAGCCCTTGAAAGATGAACCAAAACAAGCTGTTATTAGATTATACGGACAAAAACATTTCAATTCAGATTCTGGTCAAAATGAACGCCTCAATGATGTGGTTATTTCACTAATGGTTTCTGAGCACGATTTAGGGCCAAAATTATACGGACTATTCAGTGGAGGAGAAGTTCAAGAATATATTAAAGTACTATTTAATACTGATTTTATGTTCGGTAAAATTTTATTTGTTTTTATTTAGTGTCATGAGTTCAGACTAAGTGAACAAAAAGATTTACTAATGGTTAGAAGCTTAGCCCGAAAGTTGGCCAGAGTTCACTCTTTGAAGGTTCCAATCAGAAAAGCAGAAGATTGGATACATAAGACTTTAGTTGAAAACTATTCTACTGCTCAGCAAAACTTCGCGATCGAGCAAATGATAAACGAAATGAATTTGAAAACCTTGAAGAATAATGATTTGAAGTGTGAAATTGATTGGATAGATAAGTGTATTAGTGCAACAAAGTCTCCAAACGTTTTTTGTCACAATGACTTCAGAGCCAATAATATTCTGGTTCGTGAAGCAAATAATAAGGTCAAAGGAAACGAATTAGTATTCTGTGACTTTGAATACTCATGTTATGGATACCGTGGCATAGATTTTGGGTCATTATTTGCCGAATGGGGCACTCAGTTCGGGAAACTTGAATATTTAGAGTTCGGACAATTCCCAGACGACTCATTCCTGCAACGATTCTTTAATGACTACGTGGAAGAATCCGACAGAATAAATGGTAGCGATTATGGGTTGAACGAGATCAATTCGATGAAGCAATTACTTAAAGAAGTGAAAGTATTTACTTTAGTCTCATTACTATTCAGTATAACATTCCTGATGAAAGTCGACGATAGGATTAATAAGAAAAAATTCATGGTTTGTATTTAATTGTGCTGCTTCTATGGCCAATAAAATTCATTTCAAACTATATTTAATTGATAGAAAGGCGCGGACTTTGGATTCGCTAAATATTTTAAACTCAAAGAAGGCTTTAGGAAAGAAAACTCAATACCGGATTAATTTTGAAGTCGATCGCAATATTTAGTGTATTGTTTAGCTATGTTTCATCATAAGAGAGATTAATTGTTTGATCAGACAGAATAACAAACAAAATACCGGTAACTATACAAACAAACTATAGGTTAAGCTATAGGACACTATTATCTAAATAAGGATTAAATGGACGACTTAATACTTTAATCAGTATAAGCTGATAGAAAAAGTAGTAGTTAATCAAATTAGCAAAAAGATTTTTATAACTTAACGTTGAGCTAAAGGTAAGACTAACTTTCTCCTAATTTGATTAACTGAGGTTTGAATGAATAATCAATGTTTCACTTTCTCATTAGTTATTCAAAACCCTAATTAGGCCTTAATGTTTGCATAGGTATCTACTATTTTGTTTTATTTATTCAAGTTTCATCTCTTGAGATGACTTCGTTAGCTTTATTTTTTTAATCGAGTTAGACGTTTACAAGACTGCTCTGAGAGTTGAATAATTTAGATCTATATTAATTTTTTCTCTCAAAATTAATTAAACCAAATATTTGATTCTAGTCTCAAATTTTGTATAAGAAGGATACTTTCCAGTCATCCATACAACAGACATCGTTCCATTCGATTCAAGGCCTCGAGGAGAATATGGTCTGACATTTTGCTCATGAGACCCTTCGGTAATCTTTTGAATCGTCCAGTTGTGTCCTTCATCTTTTGTGGTCCATCTCTCGATTTCCATAATATTATTATTCTCTACATCTCGCGCTAAGTGGACAACATTTGGGTTGTCAGGATCTAATGTAATGCCTGCTGAATAGTGAGGTTCTGACGGATCTTCAGAAATAGTTCCACCGGCATATACAAGATCGTGATCGTACCATTCACTTCCATTCCATCGTGCATAATGATATCGATGGTATGATATGTTGAAAATGGTTGCGAATGTTATGACAGGATGTCCTGTCACAGGATCGAGTGCCAAATCGTGGGTCCAGGCTCTGATTCCAGTCACGTTTGCGTTATATATGAGTGTCGCCTGTTTTGGAGCTATTTCTGTACCCATTGGTCCAATTAATGTACCGTTTGTGTGATAAAGATTTCCCGATCGATAATACATATGAAAAATTGATGTCACCTTTGAATAGATGAATATCATTAACGTTATAGAAATTACAAAACTCGCAGAGAATATGCATATATTTGAGCAATTAATCACTATATTCTCCATAGGAAAGAGAAATTCATGATTAGAAATTGTGAACATGTTTACCATATTTCTAGGATGTGCTTCTGTGAAAGCAAAATGAATAGTGTCCTTGTCATTGCCACGAATTTTGATATAAGGTCTCTGTCCTGGAACACTAACCAGTGTTTTCTCTTTTGTCCATGTCTTCTTTACATTATCCAATTTAGACCAATTGGGGTTGAAGTTTCCTCCGCGCCAGAATAGATACAGGTCGTCGTTTTCTTTCGATAGAGTAACAGGATTTGGATAAGTGAATCCATACTTGCCCTCTGAGTTTGTTGGTATTTTCTCTTCGGGACCCCACTCACTGATATCAAGAGGATGAACAGATCTGCGATAATACATGATAGGTCCAGCATGACCTGACCAGAAGATTAAAATATGTTCATCAGGTCTGATATGAATACTAGGGTTGCTGTGATCGTCTTTTATCATATGTTGCTTTAAAGTTGTGGTGACCAGTTTATGATCGTTATGATCATAACTCGCAACTGTAATGTTACCATAAGTATCTATAAATCCAACATATGTTTTATTCTTGTAATGAACAGCACGTGGATCTGCAAACCAACACCAGGCACCTGATTGACTAATATTTGCTGACTTTGGTATTTCAATTGATGTAACATTTTGTATAACAAACAAAAAGCTTAATAAACAAATTTTGAACCAATCCATAGTCAATTGTTTTCTGTTGACTATAACTTGATCTAAAACTGCTTTATAATGATTTTCAGTGAGAATAGAGTTTTTTTATATAGTATAGAAAAAAACTTTTCTAACTTATCTCAATTCTAGGTTCTGTCGTAATAATTATCGTAGACATATGTAACTTATTTCATGAGAACATAAGATTTGGAATTAAAGATACAAACAATTGTTGGTTGGATAGCACTATGAATAGACCCAATGTGTTGTCATAAGTTCAAATCTAAATTATAAATTAAAACCCCATAAGACTATGATTAGATTTGACACTAAATTCTCTTAATTACATGTTTTACTAGTGGGTCGATTTCTATTATTGGAGTTTAATTTTCGGTATAATTTTCGGTAAATGGTTCATATAGTTTTAGTGAACCATTTGATATTCAAATACGAAAAACATATCTCCATTATAGTCATAGAAATATTTACGGAAAAACACAAAAACTAAAACCGAATTATTTCAGTCAAAATCATGCATCTATTTCCAGCCATTTATAATAACAAATATTTAATTCTAGTCTCAAATTTTGTATAAGAAGGATATTTTCCGGCCATCCATACAACAGACATCGTTCCGTCGGATTCAAGACCTCGAGGAGAATATGGTCTGACATTTTGCTCATGAGACCCCTCAGTGATCTTTTGAATCGACTAGTTATGTCCTCCGTCTTTTGTGGTCCACCTCTCGATTTCTAATATATTATTATTCTCTACATCACGTGATAAATGGACAACATTCGGGTCGTCAGGATCTAATGTAATACCACCTGAATATTCAGGCTGTGAGCCATCCTCACAAAAACTTCCGCCGGCGTATACAAGATCGTGATCGTACCATTCACTTCCATTCCATCGTGCATAATGGTATCGATAGTATGACTCATTGAAAATGGTTGCGAATGTTATGACAGGATGTCCTGTCATAGGATCGAGTGCCAAATCGTGGGTCCAGGCTCTGATTCCGGTCACGTTTGCGTTATATATGAGTGTCGCTTGTTTTGGAGCTATTTCTGTACCCATTGGTCCAATTAATGTACCGTTTGTGTGATAAAGATTTCCCGATCGATAATACATATGAAAAATTGATGTCACCTTTGAATAGATGATTGTCATTAACTTTATACAAACTATCGTCTAAAATGAATTTGTGTAGCTCTATTCTAAAAATTTGTATTTACCATTCTATGAGGATGTGCTTCCGTGAAGGCGAAATGAATAGTGTCCTTATCATTACCGCGAATTTTGATATAGGGTCTCTCTCCAGGCACATAAACCAGTGTTTTCTCTTCAGTCCATGTCTTCTTTACATTATCCAATTTAGACCAGTTAGGGTTGAAGTTTCCTCCGCGCCAAAAGAGATATAAGTCATTGTTTTCTTCCGATAGAGTAACAGGATTTGGATAAGTGAATCCATGGCTACCCTTTGAATTTGTTGGTATTTTCTCTTCGGGACCCCACTCACTGATATCAAGAGGATGAACAGATCTGCGATAATACATGATAGGTCCAGCATGACCTGACCAGAAGATTAAAATATGTTCATCAGGTCTGATATGAATACTAGGGTTGCTGTGATCGTCTTTTTTCATATGGTGTTTTAAAGTTGTGGTGACCAGTTTATGATCGTTATGATCATAACTCGCAACTGTAATGTTACCATAAGTATCTATAAATCCAACATATGTTTTATTCTTGTAATGAACAGCACGTGGATCTGCAAACCAACACCAGGCACCTGATTGACTAATATTTGCTGACTTTGGTATTTCAATTGATGTAACACTTTGTATAACAAACAGAAAGCTTAATAAATAAATTTTGAGCCAATCCATAATTACAATTGAATATAAGTTGATTTACTTTTTCTTCAATTGAGATAAGATATTACATTCTTAGAGAAAATGAATTTTTATTTTTTCTAAATTTATCTCATATCTGTTTTTGACAATATAATAGTTTTCTTATCGCAGGCGTGTGTCATTTATTTCATGAGAATACTAGTTCTGTTTTGTAAGATTACTTTAAAACAATTTTAAAATGTATATCAATGCCACTAGGAGATCCAGATTAAATGATTCAGAAAAATAGCTAAAATTACGAATATATGCTATATGCTATCAATTGTTCTATTCTAAACTAATGCTCAAACTTTTGGACTACTATTCCAACTGTGAACTTGATTGCTTCTATTGAGATTAGATTTGACTTAGTGTGGAAAACTACCAATAAATTGTAGACGATATTATATAAAAATCTCTTTATATCATATGATATCAACTTATTTTATATAATAAATTACATGTGTTATCAAATAAAAGCTTTTCCAATAATAAATTTGTCTATTATATAAAAGATAATTGTTTAGGGTCTTAGCTCGCATGTCGGTTCTCATAACAATATACCTCTACTGCTCATCAATGAAAACAACGATCAAAACAGTGCTTTTGAAGAAACACAACACTTAGAATATATGACACATTCAATAAATAATAATTATAAACAATAGGATCTGTTTGCCATAAAATAAACTATAAAACATATGAGACTATTAGCTTTCTGGTTGTCAGTCATGGCATAAGGTACTAGTAATGCACTTCATACTTATTAAAAAGTGTCGTCAACGGTTTCAATATTTTGATTGAGTACTTTCGAGTCTTAATAAGAGTGCTTCGCTTGCCATCTAAATAAAGTTTAACCAATAATAGTAGATCTTTCAGATTTCAAGCTAGATCATATTTTTTCACTCATTTTTCAGATAAATCACTTCTTCGGTTTTAATAAAATAGAATTATTCTGACAGCAAAATCTCAATTATTTTGAGAATAGACTCGGATATGAGAAAGACTTTGGTTCCAAACTCGCCGAAAGGGAAGAGCATTTAGTAGTTGATTGAAAAAGTATGAAAACTCCTCTTTTCATTCATCAAATAGTTGGATAACATTCGCTGATCTATTGTTGTGATATTAAATTGATGCTAAAATTATGAATAAATAAAGTGATGAGCTTTTTATTAAAGTCGTAAGAAAGCAATAATTGACATATTGAAGGATGAGTGCTATAAAGTGCAAACTCAAATTGAAAGAAGAGTAGAGATAGCACACGATAGAACTAACCTGACCAAATAAGGGCATAATAAGGCAAATTTAGTACTGGTGTTATGAAGCTATCTTTCAAGTGACCTAATAATTTATTGAAGTGATGGCTATGCTATTGACTAAACCAATATGTTATGGCAAATGTGCAAAGCTTTAAATTGAATATAAAGGAATTGAATATAAAGGTTGACTCGAATTTAGACTAAATTACTAAAACAATATCTATATATGGTCGGGTTAGTATTATTAAATGCTACCTCTAACTAATATCGTATTTATAGATAACACTTTAAAACATTAAGCCGACGATATGTGTTTTGGTTGAGGACTAAATAGTAGACTGATTTTGAATATTTAATAAATAAAACTCGTTTACTAGAACAATGAAGAAATGAACTCAATTTATAACAAGCAGTTGCTTTTTTAATTTGAAATTCAGTCAACTCCAAGTCTTGAGAAATGATCAAAACAAAACATGAAATTGATTTTTGCAGTTGTCGCACAATTGTTGGAACAAGGTTTCTTTCACAATCGAAACCTAACCTGATTTCTATTATAAAATTGTCTTCAATTGATCTAGGTTTCATACATTTTTGATTTGGCAACTGAAATTTTTCGCAAATAACGGTTGCTTTTGAAAAACCAGTCATACTTGAGGCTTCTCTTTGAAGAATAGGAACACAAAATACAGAATTGAGACGTAAAGTTGAATAAATTGAATGTACTAAGCGTTATCAAAAAGAAAGTCCTGAGGCACTTCATAAAAAATAAAATACAAAAGTTTAATCAAATAGATTGGTAATAGATTTTCTTTAAAAGCAAATTGAAAAGTAAACTATTTTCAGTAGTTCTCAAATTCAGCATTTAACTTCTGATATATTTTAAGTTTCCAATTTTTTAAATTTCAATTTTTAATTTTAATTTTAATTTTCAATTTTAATTTTCAAGTTTTAAAATCTTCAATTTCCAAGTGATCTAATTGACTAAAAACTGAAAAAGAAAAATTTTGAGTTGAATAATTAAATTTGTTGAGAGATCATATGGATAGTTGATGTGTAAATTTAAGATCTGATCCTCTACTATATAGCCTGCTATGACATAATGCACTAAACTTTTACGTCTTGTTTGAAAGCTTGAATAAGTGACGCTTTTGATTACACTTGAGATTATAATGAACAAATTCTATAGAATTAATATTTCGAGAAACTAAATTGTTATACTAGAATAAACCAGAATTAGATGAACTACAGTATCGGCTCTATCAAAGTTTGATAGGCAGAACTGATGAAAATAAATTGTTTCACCTAAAAGGTATAATTGAAATTTTATCATTATAGCTAATTGAAAATCAAATTAATTATGTTTTCAGCTAAATACATGTTTCGTGGTTGCGATAACTGTTACAATAATCAAATTCGTATCTTGTGGAATATGGATCTAACGCAGAGTCTATTGAATGTGAAAAATTGGTACGCATTGGCAAAAAGATAGTGAACAGAACTGCACTTGGATTGCGTTCAGTAGCAGACAAGCAGTCTTCGTGCTCGCATCTCTTTTAAAGACAACTTTATATGAGGCAAATGTTAATTATTTAGTTATTTTACTAATCAACAAACATACCAAACACTTAATTAATCTATTATTTAGATATTTGCATATGTTTTAAGTTTCATTTATCTTTACTTCTGTTCATATTTATATTCATGTTTATATTCATGTTCATATTCATGTTCATATTCTGGTAATTTAACGTGAATTATCATTTAGAAATGCAACTTTTGTCATCACGAATCAAAAGCATAATAAATTTGTTTGTTAGCAATATATGAGGTAATGGTGAATAATTGCATACATGTATGTCTACTATTTAATGGTATGTCTACTGAAATATGAGAAATTGTGTTCGTTTAAATGTAAGTATTATTGTAATCTTTAGTTTTCATACAAGCTTTCGATTATTATTATTACTAATACTATATAACTATATCTTATGAATGGCATCAATCAAATTTAATGCTAGCAGAATCTAATATAATGTAAATATAATCAACTCTCAACAAAACTATATACTTCAAACATCTTTTATATAAACAACATTCCCAATTTACTTTATATACACTTGCAAACTTAATAATTCGCGATAGTAACAACAAACTAACCCTTGTTGTGTCAGCTTCACTGTCATGTGCATTAATTTGCTTCCAAATTTTATTTGTTACTTACTTTGATTATCACATTGAATATTCTGTAAGTTTGTTAATATCTGAAGATATTATCATCTGATAGAAAGCACGCCATCGCAACGCATCACTTTTGGTTGCTATCAACGATTATTAAGTTTTTGAGTGTAGAAGTAGCTAAATTTTTTAAGAAAATTGTCATTTCTAATAACCAACATATTTAAAATAGAGAAATATTTTTATTTTTATAGCCAGTAATAGCATAAATAATTGAAGCATAAACTCAAAGGGAGTATCGATTGAATGTTTCCACAAATTGAGCTAAAAGCCATTAAAACTGGAATAGTTTAGATGATTAGACCAAATATTTTAAAGGATAGAGTTATAAATTTCAAATTGAAAATATATAAGGATGTGATTCCAAAGTTGGGCATTTGTCAAAGTGAACCTACAATTTCTGGTTACCCAAATGATTGAGTTGCAAATAAATTGCAAAAATTATTGAGAGACCTCTTGAGGATCAAACTTCTTATTCGCGATGGAAAAGAAGCGGTAATACAGAAGAAAAAGTGATACAATGCTCACACTAGAAGAATGGGCTTTTGCACATCTCTTTAACTAATGAAACTGCTCTGAAGATATAATAAATAAGACAAACACTCACAGAACACAACCTATATTTCTGACTTGAGTTTCTCACTATCTCTTCACTCAAGTTTGAGTTAATTGGAGTTAAAAATTCAATAAGAATTAGTAAAAGTTGATAAGAGTTGATAAGAGTTGATAAGAGTTGATAAGAGTTGATAAAAGTTGATAAAAGTTGATAAAAGTTAATAAAAGTTAATAAAAATTTATAAAACTTAATAAAACTAAAAAAGGTGCTGAAAGTGAAAAATGGAGATGTATTACAACACAACACAATACACAAGTAACAACAACAATGACCAACAACAGAAAGGTGTAGCAGTTAGTCTATTGGCAGTGATTATATTTTACGTGGTAATTGTTTGCATTATAATTGCATGTGTTATTTGCTGTTGTGGTAGAAGAAAAGCAAACCATTATAGCAATAGTGACTATACCAGCAATTCTAATAACAGTGCTAATAATAGAAATGATATTCAAGTTTGATTTCTCTTTTGTTATAACTATGTCTCACACCTCCAGAAATGTATTTCTTATAATTGTAAATGTGCTTCTTGTTTGTTCTCTAACTCTTCTCAGTACAAGTCTTGCTGAAAGTCTCCCTCAAAGGTAAGATTTGATGCTATTTTAGACTTTATCTGCATCTGATGAATGAAACTTTATTTAAATACTGTCATCAAAATTCATAGAAGTTTGAACTTTTATCAACACTATTATATATGAATTTATTATATTTTCAATCATATAACTTATAATTTGATTGAGTTAAGTGTGAATTTTGTTATTTATTTTTCTAAGATTTTCAGTTATCTAGAAGTCGGAAAGAGCTTTAACTCAACTCTGGAGTCGATTAATTGTTTTACAGAATTTAAATTCAACACTAAAGTTAGAGACATAAGTAGTATTGCAATTGAGAGAATTTAATGATCGTATTCTTACAGTTGAAGATAAAACCGATTTAATTCGAGTATCACTGCTTTCATATTATCTCTCTATTTGACAAGAGATTATCTTTTCTGCTAACTTAGACACCAGTACATCGTTTCCAGGCGTATCTCATCTCATTTCTAATCGATTTTCGGGTTTAGTTAACATTCAATTTTCCTACAACTAAATCCTTTACAAATCAATTTTACTCTTTAAACAAGTGGAATATTTTAAAAGTTGATGTACTGTTCAATCATATGAAGTCCTGGTTTTCAAGTATAATATATTCAGTCCTAGAATTAAAAAGAACTGATTTCGTGCTGGTCTACAGAGTGAAATAGAAATAGTATTCAAGTTTTAAGCTTGCATAATACCTCTATTGAACTTGATTAAACGACAATAATAAATAATCCTATCTTCAATAGTCTAAACCAGTTATTGACAACCTATCACTTCGTGCCAACCAGATTCTATGCTTGCTGGCTAACTGGTAGAAAATTGCTAGAAATATGAAGCAATTTTCATTTGGATATATTCGAGTATCAATAAAATATACTTATGAAATATCTTAGAGCTTATGCTTCAAGAAAAGCTTTCTCAGTAGGTATTTTCCAGTTCTGGTATTTTCATATAAAATTGCTTATTAATCATATTTCGAGAGATCTGAGAGGACCAGATCCAACCCAAAGACCGCCATGTACCGACTGGTAGTCAAAACGAACACAAATTCACTGTCTTAATGGCTTGTAGCAGTCGATCAGAATGAATAGAAATGAAAATTGATTTTTTGCTAGTACGTAACGAGTACTCGAAGCTTCGAACTACAAGTCGTGACATAACTTCACTGAATGTCTTGCATGATAATTGAGCGATATCTGAATTTTAGAGAAAATGCAGATAAAATTTGCTAAGAATAAATTGATATAAGGAGTAAATCAAAATCTATTTCCTTAACTATGCAAAGATTATATTATTTATGAAGTGGAGCATAAACTCAAGTATACATCATGTGAACTCTCTTAATGGTAATCCGACTGCTTCAATAGCTAAGCATTCATATATTCGTCACTCACTAGAGATTATGAATACTTATAGCAAAAGAAAATTTATCTTCAGATTTATTTTAACAGATTCTTACACAAGTATTCGTTTAATATCATTCTTTCAAGATCATAATCATTTGGTTAAATGAAAATTCCTTAAATGGTCACACATTCTTCCACAAATTCCAGAGTAGATAATCCAAAATTTTCAAAGAATCCAGTGCTTCTTCCTCTATCTGACGAAAGATTTTCTCAAGAATGTAGTCATATACGAGCAAAAATAACAAATATTTGTCAATTTATATTAAAAAATAGAGAAGAGGATCCCTGAGAATTAGATAATATTCAATTATACCTATTTAGAGAACTTGTTTAGTTCGAATACTTTCTAGGATTAGTACTGAAGTTGAAAAAAGTTCTCTTAGATTAATTTGGATTTACTGTTATAGTTGAACTCGAATACTTCTAAAGTAAATAAACTGATACTTAAGATTATCTTCAAATTCGCAGACTTACTCTCTGAAGACTATTATAAAAGAAATCGATTCCCTTTAAAATTAACTATGGACTATAATATTCACAGAAAGGTTAATTTAAATTTCTTTATCAACAAAATAAGCATCTTTAGTAGAGATTAGATGAGAAGTTAGTTCAATAAACATGTAGGTTTGTAAGAGTTATCTACTTAGATATGCACATGCTGAGAAACCAATTTTCTCTCCAATCTGTCTGCTTATTTTGAAGTTCCGTGTCTTAAAGAATCATCTTTATGCTATAAATACATAGAATATTCTGTACTATAGATATGTAGAATATTCTATACTACGGATATATAAAATATTCTATTTCTAATTTGAAGTTAGCATGTGAAAAGCATTTATATTTTTTACTCGTTTACTTCTTCATAAGCACAAAATCAGTACTAATTAAAAGGGTATTAAGTAAATTAAACTTTGATATCTTTTTAGTAGCCTTACTCATTAATTAGTTGTCTTTTCAGGGAATCCGGTGAAATCCAGTAAAATCAAATCATTGTTTCTTTTAGCAATCATCAGTCTTTCAGTCTAAAACTCTATACCTTATGTAACTATAACTTTCTCAGCAAAATTCATAAAATTTTTTAGTTAATTATTAATCCATTTTGACTCTAAAAGTTTAGATTCATTAGAAAATTCTTAAACATGAAGCCGACTTCAAAGACTTATTAAAAAGTTTTATTAAAGTGTTTCTTAAATTAACAAAAGAGGACATAATAAAGGTTTCAAAATAAAGGAAGTTAGCAGTCTTCCAAGTGATAAGCTTTGACGACAAGAATCAAAACATCGATTGTTTTCCAAATAGAGTTAGTGTAAGCAATTATTGAATTTTCAGATAAATTTCTTGAAGATAGGGGAAAGAGAGAAGAAATAGAAAAAACACGTTGACAACTTATCATGAATATTGCAAACCAGAAAGAGAAAGGCTTTTAAGTTAGTAATTCAAATAAATAAGCTCTACGTGTCAGATCACATTAGAAATAACACTTTCATGTCAGAACAAGTCTCATGCATACAATGCTTTTTTTATTTTATACAGCCAATTCTCTATATACTTAAGTCGGATATAATCAACTATAAGCTTTTATATACACTTCACAAGTTTTTTTGCTCCACAGACTCGACACTATATCCGATATAATGAACTTCCGTTATAATCAACAGATTTCTCGCGCATTAGAGTGTTTACAATAATGAGAGACGACTGTATAAAACTAGTTAGCTGAGTATCCAATTTATGCATAGCTTATGTTTATGTTGTTTGTGGCTATTCTATAATTTGGGCTATTTTCAGAAACTATATTCAACTAATATCACTCTAATACGTTTAAAGCATTTTATCCATCTTAAGATTAACTCAGATTTATGTTAGAAAATACTTTTATCCAAATGCTCTCCGACAAAACTTTAATAATAAATACGTGTTTTTATTGTTAAACGATTGAAATTGTAAGTTCAATTTTAATAAATTACGATGTTTCTTATTTTGAATCCTAATCTGAACTCATTTGAAGCTAGAGAAAGCAATAAAGTTTTATTTTGATCACTTCTGGCTTTTAGGATTACTCCAATTCCCAGTTCTCTAAATGTAAATTTACAAAACCATCTCTGACTCTCTACTTTTTCTACTATTTTAGTTTCTCCAAAATTCACACAGAATTTGATTCTTAAAAGAATATTCCAAACACAATGATTTAGTTGTAATTTAAATCTAGATTGAAGCTAACCTTAGTTTAATGTTAAGTTACAAAAAGTGAATTTAAGTTGAATAACTGTCAGTTTGTTTTATCATAGAGTGAATTGATTGATGACTCTTTCAAATGAATTCATTTTGAAACGAACCAATTTCCAAATGAAGTGATTAAACTCATCACTACTATTTCAAGTGTAGAACTGATTTATCAGAAAATTGATCGACAAAAGAGAAACAACTAATCAGCGGTGGAGAGATATTGAAAAAAAAGAAAAAGTATTGAACAATAAACTTCTAAATAACTAATTAGTGAAAGCAATGAGCGATTATGCGTCTTCTAGCCCTGTCATCCTTGGACTCGGAGTTTTGCTGTGGCTGTACATAACAGTGTTGGCAATGTTTATATTGATATCACTTTGTTGTTGCTTAAAGAGAAGTAAAACTGCACCAGTTGTCGAAGCCAACTCTGAAGAAGATAATTTCCGCCGTCAACGCTACATCAGCGATGACAACTTATGATTTTAAGTGGTCTAATACGACAAATATTTGGCTATTTTTCATAAACAAAACTCATTACAAATAAGTGAATTAACTATTATTTATATTTATTTTTTATTTAAATAAGATTACAAATAAATATTACTATTTAATGCATTTTATCATTGAATTAATCATTTTTTAAAAATTAAATAAACTTATTATTAGTGATAATCATTTTGATATAGATTTACTACTAATATGTCTTTTCTCATATCTATACCTCTATTATGTGTTTATTTATAACAAAAACTCGTGAAAAACACTTACAAATCATTTGAGAAAAGAATTAGAAACCAAAGACCATTTATCTATACATATATGAAACATATTAGACAATCTTTATGCTTAAAAATATTATTTTGCAAACCAACTGTTTCCGGAGAAAGAGAAGCGCACGCTCTATGACTATCGCTTCATTGCTTTTCATTTACAAATTAATTACTTTTCTATTATGAATCTTTCACTTATTCATTCCTTTCATTCTAAACAATTGATTGGTAATAATCAAGAATTTAATGAACACAAAATAGTTATTAATAAAGGCATAGTTTTCAAATTGAAGCTCAAGTTTTATATGAAAATTTAGTTTACTTTTTATCATAGAAATTCACTTCTCTTTCAAGTATTATCATTTACACAACTATCATTATGCCAAATATAGATCTGTTTTTAGAAAATTTTTATATTTTCGTACCCCAAACTGCTATTCCTATTGTTTATAATTCATGTAAGGATTTTCATTTTCTCAAATCCATACAAGTCTTTCAGTCTAAAGGACTAGCATTAAAACCAATTTTAATTCATTTTTAAACAAGAAATTAAATAATCAACAGCATCTCAACAATTGCTCAAAATAGTATCTAAATATTTAAAACTATAACGTATTGCAAACAAATTATCAAAATTAAAGAAAAAAGTGTGGAATTAATTGAAAATAATATGAAAATATATTAAATAATTGTAATATTGGGAGTATAAACGCAATTGAAGGTCTCTCTAAATGGATGGATTATTGAAAAATTAATCAGTTCTCAGTTAAAGGAATGTCACAGATATAGGAATAAAAATATATTAAACAATAAAAAGGGCGACTACAATCGAGCTAAAACCAGAAATCAATTAGTGAAATCTTTGCTATTTTCGCGACTTAAGTGATGATCAGGTTTAGGTTTAGCTGCTTCTCGTATGGATGAGAATGTTTTGGAGAGCCATGTGTTCTTTGATTCGTCGTTATGTGCTTTCATGTGATTGAGTTCACTTTGTGCTGTATTTAGTTGTAATATTAATTCCTAGTATACATGAAAACCAAGTATTAATTTTTAACCTTCATATTTTTACCATAATCCTCAAAAATGTATATCTGAATCAGAAATGATTACTTAGATTTGGTGAAAAGAAACTGAAGTAGAGAAGTACGTGACATGATAAGTAATTTGGAATAAAAGCAAATAATAAGTTATTTATGATATGAAAAGTAGTAAATTGTAGGCAAGCCAACTATTATTCTTCTATTATATCATGCAAATGGCTTTCAATTCTCTTCTGCTAATCTATATTAATATGTATTATTTAGTAACATCAAATTTTACTATTTTCTATGTTCAACCTATACTATCACTTATCTCTATTTCATATCTTAACAGCTTTTGGAAATTTTTTACTTTCATTTATTATGTCAAATGCAAATTCAAGAAATAAGGTCTCAAAGTGTTTGGAGAAGTGATAAAAACAATTTCAGACTTTGATAGAAATTAATAATTTGATGAATTAATTGATCGCATGACTACTTTTGTTAATAAATTAAAAAAAATAGTTATTAAAGTGATTAAATTAAGGAAAAATCAATAAATTGATACCTCATTTCTGCACTCGGCTTCGACCAGAGCCACTTTTGCTTTAACTAATTCTGTTTCTAAATCTTCAATTTTTTGTTGCAATTGATTTCCACTACTATTTACACAAACACTATTCTGTTCAATATTATCGCCATTAATCTCATTATTATTATTATTATTAGAATTTAATAATTTCGCACATCTTTCACAAGAATTCACTTTTTCTAATATATTTTGCAAGGATTCACGCGAAGAACTTTGCTCTGATTCAAATCTAGACTGAAGTTGCGAACAGATTTGTTTATATTCAGATATTATTTTCGCATTTCTAGCGATCTCTGTTTCAGCTCTTTCTAGTTCTCTGCGACACATTTCCTGTCAGACAAAAAGCAATCGATTCAGTAACAAAAACACAAAACACAAAACACAAAACATGAATCATTTATTGACTTACTTTCAAGCACTTGACTTCATCTTCTAATCTCTTTTTTTCTTCTTCAACTTCCACGAGTAAACTTCTTGTGGTCAGTAATTCAGTATTCAGTGTTTCCGCCTTGTCCTCAATGATGTCAAGATCAGCACGTAATTTGATTTTTGAATTACATGTTAAGATCAATTCTTGTGCTAAATCATCATTTTCTTGTTCGAGTCTAATAGTAGAATCGAGTAATCGTTTGTTTTCTTTCTCAAGTCGATCGACTGGGTTCTCAACTCGAGTCGATTCCTTCCATATTTGATACTCCTTTTCATATTTCCTCAATTTCTAAAAACACAACATTAGTTTTCCGCACGAATATCTAATTTATATTTTCAGAACAAACCTTCACTTTGATCGCAACCGCAGTTCTCAATAATAGTTTCCCATTTTCTTCAGTACGAAATTTTTAGGCAATGAAACGCGAAAATATTTGAGAACTCCCTCGAAATCTAGTGCTAATAAATCCTTTTTAGAAATAGAGAGCAGAGCCAACGCTACTTGAAATATAGTGTCCATTCGGTCTAAAAGGAATAAGTCTAGTATTGGAAATACGACGTGAAGTGGAAATTTGGCCGTAAATAATGTCAGAAACCATTGCGATGCGTACATATGCGCCTCAACACCTTTTGATTGTCAAGTAAACAGCAAAACATTAATAGATCAGTTTCAGATCGACAACTAGACTAATAGTTACCCAAGTCTGCTAAATGTGAATACAGTTCAGGCATTAAGTCATCCATAGCTCGTTCTAATTGATAGAATTTAGAGTGTAGTTCTTCAAAACCACATCTGAACAAATTTCTGAGTCCATAGTCATTCATTATTTTGACTAAAACACAAAAAGCTTGCTCTTCAGGCATATGTAATAGAAGTGCTGCGATCAAGAATGACAAGCCTTGACAATAACCGATCTCAGTGTCATAATTGGAATATGCTTTACATAACTTGAATAATGAGTCCTGACCTGCAGACAAAATTTGAATAATTATTAAATCTATTTGTGATAGTTTAAATTTTCATAAGTTTTTATAACTACTTCTAAAATTGATTCAGCTAAGTATTAATTAAGATTTTCAATTTTGGTTAGTATTCAGTGAAATTTGTTTTCATTTTTTATATTTTTTTTCATTCTTTTCATTATATGCTTCAAAATGATAAGGTAATTCATTTCTGCTCGAAGTGCCTTTACAACGATAGGATCCGATAAGTGTTAGGAGTCATACATAAACAAATGCGTTCCATCAGTATAATTCAATTACAAATTGAGTACATGATAAAAACAAAATCACTATGAGAAGAGTGTGCATACCTTCCAGATCGCATAGTATTGATACACTACTTGCGAAATAATATATCGGATATGAGGGCTTCAATACTAAGCAATCTAAAAGATGTGCAGAAACTGTCATACGCAAACTTTTTTCATAGTAAATCTCAATTTGTAATTGAATTATACTGATGGAACGCATTTTTTATGTATGACTCCTAACACTTATCGAATACTATGGTCGTAAAAGCACTTTAAGCAGAAATGAATACTTTATCATTTTAAAGCATATAATCCTTGTTCTATTAAAAAATAATCTCATTAAAACTTGTACAGTTGTCTGCTCTTCTAAAAGTAAAAGCGCGAAATTCTCATTGAAATTTCATTGAAGATTGAACTTATTATTTGTTTTGCAGTATAGCACTACACGATTTCTCATATGGGTGTCAATAGTATGTACACTCAAAAACTCAATCATTGATAACAACTATAAGTGATGTGATCACATGCTTTTCATCAAACCATAATATCTTCAGATATTAACAAACTTGTAGAATATTTTATAATATATAGCGATCAAAGCAAATTCTGCAACAATTGATGCGTATAACAGATAGATTGATATAACAATCGTTTTCTTGTACTCTCAGGGGTTTTCAACTGTAAATTTCATATCAAGATTAGCCACTCTGATAGCTGTGCGTATTATCTTTGAACTAATAGACTGACCAAAAAAATCCACAATATTACTCTGAAAGTATAAGACTTTAGTTGAGTTTGTGATAGTTATACTACGAGCTCATGAGAGACTACTTTTTTTGAAATTGAATACGCAGCGAAGTGCATTCTAGAGCCACTCAACTTAATCTTAAAGGCTTACACAACTTAAACCTGACTAAGCTAGACATATCACAAGGAATGTCTAGTTATGCCTTAAACTACTTTAAACTTTAGAATCGCAACATTTAATGTTTGCTTAGTTGCAGTTTTAATAAATTAGCCATAATTATGAGCTAAAGCCTGTAAGGATCGAAAAAACTCCCACCAATAATGAAAAAAAATTATATGAATGAAAATAAGATCTGCAATTTTAACAAAACAAAGACATACCCAGAGATCCGGATTCTTTGAAAAACTCATGAGCAGGAAAAGTACGATTAATATCTCTTTCGATATACTTTTCATATGGCGATTCACGAGTGATAAGCACTTTGTATTGTTCCATAAGATTGGTCTCGTCCTGACAACCAGCCAATAGTTGCCAAACTTCACCCCTCAAAGCTTCAGGTATGCCACGACGTACTAGAGTCTGAACATGACGCGGACGTACAGATAAGTTCGAGTGCCATTTGATCAATAAGTCAGACCAACCTTTTAAGCAAATTTGCTTTAATTAAAACTATTAAATGCTTTTAAATTTTAGATTACCGTCAAGTTCACTTTGCGAGCACTCTTTGCTGACAACACCAGTTCCACTGGGAAGCGGTTCATCGTTATCATCATTTTCATCATTCGATGGTGTCGGAAGGGATGAAATAGAACTTCGATGTGAATCATTTCTGTCACCAGATTGTTGGTCGTGTTTCAATCTAAGCGCTAGTTTATGTCTCTGGTGTGCTAATTGTGTGGCAGAGAAACAAGATATCACTTCGAACCTGGAGTCTGGTTCTGAGTTGGCCTTTTCTCTGAGCTGCACATGAAACTGTTCGACCATTGGTTTGCCTTTAGATAAGGCCGGAATGTGCCAAAACTTATCAGTTGCCGAACCGCCAACTATTTTAGCTTTAGCTTCAAAAACAAATCTGATTGGCTCTCGAATTCCGGTCACTACTAGATCAACAGCTATTGTGAAGTAGACTCTCGTATCTCGTGGTGTTTCAGTGTTCAGAACTTCGAAAAGTGGTTCACTTGGATTCCAACTGCCAATTATTTGCCACTGAGTAATTGGTTTACGACTATTATCAAGGGTCACCTGATGTCTGGTCATCGATAAGAGTCCGATTGGAACCATATCAGAATGTTTTATATTACGGCCTAATCAATGATTGAAAAACATTGTTTTTACTTCTATTACAATATCATCTAATACTTATATTATGTAACATTTTATCTTATCTTTATATACAATATTTCTCATTTTATTTCTCAAAGTTTGGAAACTTTTCGAATGGATTCAAATAAAAGCCTTTTTCAGTCTTTGCATGTCTTTTCGGATTTCAGGTTTCTATGTTGACTGAGTTTGTTCATGTGTTGACTAAACTATAATCTTTGAGAACACAAAATCTCAAATGGGAAAAGGTATGCAAAGACTGCAAATAATATCGATTCGAGTACTGCTTAAGGATTTGACAGTAGAAAAAGTTCTCCAAACTTGAGGAAATCTAATAAGGGACACTGTAAGAAGTTCAGACAAAGAAATGAATCGTTTTTCTCATGAATCATTCATCCGTTATTCTTATCAATGAGATGTTCGATATGTTAATGGAATAATTTATCATATAATAGGATAATGTCTGATTAAAAATTACTTAATCACAAACTATTTTGAGTCAAATAAATATTAATGTGAAAGCGATTCAATGATCTTTTGAACTTAGGTTTCATGTTGCTTTTAATATTTGAAAAATATTCAAATAAAAAATTAATTCTTATTCAAACTTCTCATTCGGATTTCAAGATTGAAACTAAACTAAATAAATGATCTGATAATAGGATTATAAAGCTATTAAAAATTAAACTTATTTAGGGTTTAAATTATGAAATCGGTATTGAATACCTGGCGATAAGAGCATTCCAAAACACTTTTCAATATTCAAAATCACTCGTGACTGAGTTAAATCCTGAAATATGGCGATACAAATCTTCTTCTCAATGTTAGTCTTAAATTTGAAGCACTCCTTATCTCTTGGACAAACTGTAGACTTTCCATCACTCGTATCTTCTCTTATCTCTAGACCAGACTCAACAATAATTGTAAAGTCTTGAGTACTATTTGTTGGCGGAACACGTCTTAAACATGAAAAAGACAAAAATGTCAACAGGTCTTAAGTATAAAAAACAGTCTCAACTCTTTGTTTGACTTTATATCAATTTAAATCATATTCACCTAAAGGCTAGTCCGAAAGCTTGAAGAATCGATGCAACGATTTCAGGTGATGTACACCTGAAGACATGACACTGAATAACACCGGATTCAAAGTTCGAGCCGTGAGATGCCGTAAAAGCCAAACAATTTTTTTCATTAGAATCTTGTTTACCTCTGGCACAGAATATGATTCGCGAAATCGGGAACTGACCGATTATTTTCTGTTTTTCCACCCCTTCTTGCACTTCATTATCGGTCAGCTCAAGCATTTGAACGCATTCTTCAGGACTTTTTGGCACAATTAAAGTGATATCCATTGCTGATGGACTATCATTAAGTATGGCCATATTTCTCTGTATTTCAGACTCACTTCGCGGCGCATTAATGGCAGCACAGCCTAAATATGTCACTTTTTGACGAATTGATCCCATCCGTTGAGTCGATTCTTGCGGTAAACTAGAGCTCGACGATGAAGAAGATATCTGTGAATCAGTTTCGGTTTGAGTTTGAGTTTGCGTTTCGTCGGTTACTGTCGAGTCCATTTGTGACACTTTTCCTAAATTTATGAATGAATTGCAGTCGAAAACAAAAATGTTATTAAATGAGTTTTATTTAATAAATGATATAAATTATTAACAAAAATATATTTAATGATATTCTTAGAAATAAAAGATTGAATGACAGCAGCACTCTTAAATGTTTTGTTATAATGTGATTACATATATTAGTATTAATACTAATAACAAATGCTATTCTCATAGAAACCAATCGTTTAGATAAGAATCAAATTGATTTATAATAAACTGATTAAAGTGTGACATCACCACAAAAACTAAAATATAAATAAATATTTAGCAAATAATTGAAAGGTTTGCTAAAAATAGAGAAATTAAAGTAAAAACAAATAGAATTAAAAGTTAAAAACAAACCAGCTTGTTGTTCACAATTAATATGATTATTGAAATGGGTTTGATTTTTGTTATCATTTGGTTGATCCATATTTTCAGTCATATCAGTCTTCATTGCATTTTGGCTGTTATTCGACTCCATATTAATAACTGTTAACAATTTTAATATTTGTAGTTTTAATTAAGGCGTTTATTATCTCATAATTACAGTCAAAATATTGTATAAATCATTGCTTTCAGTCATTTGTCACATTGTTTTCCATTAAATTTTGTCTAATACTATACTATACACTGAGTAAATCTGTTATTACTTTCCATTGCTTTTAACTAAAATGAATGAACAAATGTTTTAGAGAGACTGTACTGACAGTTTCTAAATGACATTCAAAAAAGAGTATAGGAGTTTCTGTGGTTCTCTAAACTTTCAACAGTTATGCTGATATTTAGGTTACAACAAAGTCATTTTTCATAACATTTGTTTGATTTAGGAATTAGATTAGACATCAATTTGCAAATGTTTTGATTGAAAAAATGTCAAATTCATATAAATTAAACATTTAACTACTTTTACTGCGTAATAATTATATCAAATCAAAGGTCACACAAACAGTTTTTTCAGATTATTCTTTGCTTAAGCATTTCAAATACAATCAGGGCTTTAGTTGATATTCATTTGTTTGTATTTATTGTCATGAAAAACATAGATCATGTTTATTTTGAAGAATTAGCTAATTTTCGAGTTGAGAACCTTGACTATCGACCTCTGAAAAGCTTTGTCAAATTAAATGATATAAAGATAAAAGATGTGCAATTATCTCAAGTCTAATTAGAAGTGAATACTATAACTTTTTTCATTTTGAAAACAATTACGGCTTATGCAACAGAGTTCTATCAGATAAATTATAGTGAAACACAAGAAGATTTAGATTAGCTTAATAAAAAGATAAAAACAACAATCAAACTTTTAAGTTATCAATTATCATACTAATTCAAACACATTATTACTAATCATAAGTACATTTATAATCAGATTAATATGTATTTCGCTTTAGACTCCCATTAACTTTTAAACATTCAAGTCAATTATGATCATTTTAGTTTACAGCTTTATACTCCTTAGCTTATTAAGCAACTTTCAAGGTTCAAGTAGTTGTAAAACTTATTCTAGAAACAATAATATAAACATCTTATTAATAGATTAATCTAAAGTTTTGCATTATTTTCGATATTTGATTGCATGACTTATGAAATAATTAATTCGACCTAACTTTTCATTTCAGTTATTTCATCTGTAAAGTTTACAGCATGTCCTTTTTTTGGTCATAAAAATTGGATAACAATTGATAACAAGATATGCTATTTGGCAGCAAGTTACAGACTTAGTTGGAATGATGCAGAGGAGAGTTGTCTTCAATATAATGCTCGATTGATATCTATTCATGATAGCACAACCAATCAGCTTTTTAATTCTACGAGTACATACACTAAGTATATTTGGTTGGGTTTGAATAGTTTAGATAAAAGAGGAAGTTATAAATGGTCTGATGGATCACCTTATGATTATGATAACTTCACTATACAATCGAGAAATACCACTGAAAAACCATCGATTAATAACCAACTGGAAAGGTGTGTCGCATTAGATACAAGAGATGGCAAATGGGTTTACCACAGTTGTAACGAAGATGAAAACTATTACTGTCAAAAGACTAATTTCCCAGTTATAACGACACAAATTCCTTTAGGTTAGTATCAAAAACTCAATAAGAATTGATATGTTTCAAAAATTATGATAAGAAATTCAGTGAATTAATAAAGTGAAATAAAAATTAAATTTGGGTACTAGGTAACTGTCCGGAAGGATGGTATGAATACGCAAATACAAAGTGCATTAAAATAGTTGACGGCAAAATGACATGGGATGTGGCACGAAACAAATGTATTTCACTCGATGGAGAAATTGTGTCAATTCATTCATTCGAAGAACAAAACTTCATAACAGCATTAATGTCGAACAGATCTTCTGCTTGGATTGGTTTGGAAAAGCTAAGACCATATAGCGGTTATTGGACTTGGAATGATGATAGCAAAGTGACTTTCACTAATTGGGCGCTCTACAATCCTAAAGAGATATATGGATCAACTTCTTGTGCCTACTTACTATCATCTGACTTTGAAGCCGGAAATTGGGTCTCGGCTTTATGTAATTCAATGAATATTAGTGTTATTTGTCAAATGGACAAAGGTATGTTTAGAAATACAAATTATTGTCTTATCTAAATTTTTCAAATCTTAGAAATTTGGTACCTGAGTATTAATTAAGTTTGAATTAACGTTCGATCCGTAGATCCATCAATTCTTAAAAAATCTTCACCAGCATTTGGAAAATGTAATATATCTGGTTATGAAAATTTCACTGAGTATCAGAGCTCATGCTATCATTTATCAGATGATATGCAAAGTTGGGATTCAGCCGAAAATAAATGTAGAAATTTGAATTCAGAACTAGTGTCGATATCAGACTCATTTGAGTTCGCGTTTGTGACTTATTATACACAACAGTTTCTGGTTAGTGACCAATTCTGGACTGGATTCTATGCCAAATACAGTAACTCAACTCAAATTTCATTCAAATGGGTTGACAAATCGCCTAATTTTGTTAGTTATTGGGCAGAAAATCAGCCTTTTGTTAACAAGACTTGGGATAAAACTTGTGTTTATCAACACAGAAATAGTGGAAATTGGAGTGCAGATAGTTGTGAAAACAAAAAGTATTTTATGTGTAAAGTGACAACGAATCAACGGATGAATAATGACTCAAATAGCGATAAAATGGGTTACTGTCCTGGTTCGGAGTGGGTTGATGTGGATGAAGAATCCAGATTTTGTTATTGGTTTAGTGTTGACAATAAAGTGTATAAATCTCGTTGGACCGACGCTTTGTTTGAATGTACTAAAAGAAAAGGAACGTTAGCGTCAATTCATTCCTATAGAGAGTTGAAAGTACTTTCGAAATGGATCCAAAAAGCACAATATGAAACATGGATTGGTTTATTTAACTCTTCAGCCGGTCAGTAAAAACCATATTAAATCATTTCAGAATTGTTAACTTATGAATATATTTGTTGTAAATAAGGTGTCCTATCGTGGACAGACTCCTCACCCGTGGATTTCACTAATTTTGACAAAAATCTAAACAATAATAATGGTCTAGGATCCAGAGATCTTTGCGCAAGTGTCACCAAGTCTAATATGCAATGGGTTTTTCAAGGATGCTTAGACAATTATGAAGATTTCATTTGTCAAATTCAAAAGAATTATAACACTGGAAATAATCAAAATTTAAGTTCAACATCTAGCTCAGCAAAAACATTAACTCCAAATCTAACAACAAAACTAATTACAAAACTTACTACAAAACTTACTACAATAACAGTGAGTACAACTAATACTAAATCTACAACACCTCAAACAACTAAAACATCTACAACTTTTGCATCATCTCCGAAAACAAGTATAACAACGCTTAACAATACTGTACTGACGACAAAATCAATAGTTAAAGATTCAACAATTACCACAACAAATTCTTCATTGATTAAACTAACAACAAAAAAGACAACTATTTCTTTATCAAATTCTGCCTCAATAAACGAAACATATACAACGAATACAACTTTAGCGACGAATTCTATAACAAACTCGACAATAGGTGGAATACAATCGGATGGTGGAGATGCAAAAGTGATGACGACAGGAGCTAAAGTTGGAATTATTATATTAGCAATTGTTGTATTAATTGGAATTAGTTTCAGTATATATTATATTTTAAGCAAAAACAATGTTAAGGTTGCTGATCTTTTTAAATCAAAACCAAAAACTACTGAAATTGCATTGAAAGAACAGGGAATATCTAAATCTAGCAAAACTCAGTGAATAAAATTTCAATAAAATTTTATTATAGGTACTTATAAGTAGTCAATTTTGATTTGTTACTTTAACTTTCTATCAATTCTGGATAGTTCATTCGAACGTGATGGAGATGAGATGAGTTTCAGTTAGTGATTGTAGAGATTTCAATTTTGGTCGAATCCCTAAGATCCCTGAATGATAGTGTTACGTGGTTCCAACCTCTTGTATAGTATATCGTTGGAATTAGCACAGTGAACTAAGTTCATCAACACCATACTAGACCCAGTCATATGACCTTTGAACTTGTAACTCTGTATGCCTGACCCCGTCGACCCAATCCTCGCACATATTATATCGTTGTACCACACTTGACCACTTTCCATTAAATTTGACTGTATGTTCATCATGAAATCACAAATCAAACTAAATATGTTCTGATACTCCCAAATTTGTCATTGAATGAGCAGAGTTTATTTGATCAAAAAGCTCTTTTTAGAGCTCATGAGGAACGATGTAGGTCCACACTATGTGGTCTTAAATTTTACTCAACCGGTGGAGTTAAACCATATATATATGTCGTTAAATTTACAATAGTTAATATAACGCTACTTAATACATTTGGGATAATGATACTGCTGGCCATGCTAAATGGCAGATTACTTGGTGAAAGAACTGAACTTATTAGTATTAGTTGTGTTCAAATAGGTAATATGATAGCCAAGTGAAATCAGCTTTACAGGACTTGGAGGTGAGGGTGGTCGAAGCGGAACTATTGTTTTAAGTGGTGTACTACAGAGTGTTGGCAGGCTTTCACTCGCCAACGAGTTCAATGGTTGAACAAAATTAGTAGAATCGTAGAAATTAGTAGAAAGCTTAAGTTTATATTAATGTATTTTTATACTTTAGTGAATTGATTGTAAAGTAATGAAATGATTCATATCTAAAGTATTAGTTCAGTATTTAATGTGTTGATTGTTTTAATGTTTCCAATGCTATCATGTGAAGACTATTAGTCTCTGACACTACCGAACATATCATATCTTTAATCTCTTAATTCCCTAAAGATCTGCATATGCAAAACTTTCCTTTATATTCACTTGATTTTTAAAAGCAATTTTCAAAGGCTTTTGCCGAACCTCAACACTTAATTTATTTTGTGAGTTATTATGATTTCACTCATAAGCGTCAAATCAACTTCAATCAATGATTTCTAACACAGTTGAATATTTAAACGTTATTCAATGTAATCAGTTTATGTATGAAAATTAAACAATTAAATAAATTTGGTTTTGATTCCCCCAAATTATCCCCAATTTCTGCATTTTTCAACAATCAAATCCCAGAAGAATTTAAAGGTTTCAACCTCTAAAATTTTACAGCCTTAGTTATAAGTATTTAAAAGCTTCTACATCTAATACCACAGTCTAGCTCGGTTAAAGGCAACTGATCATTGCATGAAAAATAAGTTACCTATAACCGGGTTTACCTACATCGGAACTTTTTAATACATAGTTTGTTTAGTTGGTGCTTAATAAATTAGCATTCCTTGCGTATGCAATCTACAGAAACTTTAGTGATCCACAATTAAAGTATAATAAAGCATTACTAGGGTAAACAGTGATAAGAAGTCAGAATACTATTAAACGATTGAGAGTTACATGACTGAAGGTAAGCTTCATTTTTCTTTCTATAGAAAGGGATATTTGTGGCGTTTGAGGTTTGTCTTCAGTCACGTGACTTTCACCTCTCGATCGTTTAATTATACTAAATTATGAATTGAAAACTAATTTATGTCGCGTAAAATTGCTCTGAATGGAATTTTAAGAATGAGCAAACGCTACCAAAGCTCTGCTAAATGCCGATGAAGCAACTCATGAGAAGTGCCATTTATTTTACTGATAATTTTGAGCTTTACATGTTTCCAATGACATTCAATGAGTTGAGTATTTGCGCCCGAATGGGAATCATCAAAATACTCTTGACGATTGACTGTCTTGCGGAGATAACCGAGTCAGCCTAACGAAGAATAAGCTGTCCATTTGTCCGAGTGTATAGTTGACCTGACCTCGATTTCATTTTTGATAATCGTAATGAGTGTGGCTTTGTCTCTCTTCTCAACGACGAAGAATCGTCGCTCCATTACGTCTGTGCCATAATACTGAGTCCGATAGCAAATACCAAATACTCAAGTACCTGATATGCATCTTCCATAGTTGCGACCGTTGATGATATTAGCAACATTTGGGTCATCCTCATCCAATTGATCCAAAATCACTTCACCGCCACGAAAACGCCCATGGTTATGTTTTCTTTCACCTTGTAACAGAGATTTTTCGATTTGAAACTTGTAGTCAGGTCCTCCCATTTTTCTTCTTTGGAAGAGTTCCAGAAGAATATTCCTGCAAAGAATGAACCAGTCGATCACCTTACTTTGGGCGCGACCAGTAAGCATACAATCAGCTTATACGGAGTAAACATAGGCCGAATAATATAAGATTTCTATAATCTGGCCAAGAGTGAATTTGCAGTTGATTTTGTTGTTGAGATCAGTGTAATGAAAGAACTCACTGGATGTCCGCACTAACTGATAAGTTTGGCATCCTTTTTTGGGCAACGAAAAGAAGGATACTCACGAGTGGAACCGTTTTTGAGTTTGGATTGACGAGTTTTGAGATGGGTCTTAGTACCACACTTTTTGAATGGTGGAGTGCTAATTTCAATATTCAATAAGCCCTCTGAGGTAAAAACTCATAAACAGATTTTTCACTTGAAATGATAGTGTATAACTCACTAGCTAACATTGTAATGAATAGAGTAATGAGTAATTCAGTGTTTGAATTGTGTTAAAAATGTTCAACTTTTTTAGTCATTTTTTATTGTTGTAGATAGCATGTAAAAGGTAGACTATGATGTGTAGATCAAATATTAAAGCATAGATCGCATACACCAGGAATGCCAAATTATTAGTTAACAACCGAGTTTACCTGTAAGCTAGTTGTCAATAACCGGGTCAGACTGTATTTCAATAATAAAGTTCAACACGAGCTTTAAAATATTGCTTTATTTACATAAACTGTCGTGCAGCTACATAATCGTGTCAATTCGATTGCGAATACAAGGAACAATAACAAATGACTTTCTATTATATTAAATAAATGTTTTAAAGACAATATGACTTGACGGAACGTAAAGGGACTTATCTCTCAATGCAGTGAAACGAGAAAATCGCACTCAAAGTTCGCATTAAGCGCAAAGCTTAGAAACATTTTTTGCGTTAAGAAAAACTTTATTATCAATTTATTCAATATTAATTAAATATAATCTCATACAATTCACTAGTTAATATTTAAGATCTGATTCATTAAAAATAATTTCTGAATCTTCAGAATTACAATCAAATTGTGACAAATAATTGACATAAAATTTAAACTTATGTCATGTAACGCTATTTCAGTTTATGTTGTGTTACGCATTGCAGTTAACACGTGTTAATAGCACTCTAGTTCAATTTAGGCTTTAATTCCTATTAGTTAGCAATGAAATCAATAAATTTAAATAAGAAATTACCGCTAAATTTTCCATTGAAACATATGCTGAATTTTTCTACATATTAACTATGAGTTGAACTTCTTGTTTGAAGTGAATCCCAAAAAGGAAGTTAACTCGAGATAAGTCCCTTTACGTTCCGTCAAGTCATATGTAATGATCTTGCATTTATATTTTTAGAAAAGTTTTCGAAAATAAAGCCACAATTCATTAATATAACTTTCAAATTCTATTGATAACCAAATAAATAAATAAAGTCTGCATTCAATTCATAGTACTCGCGACTGTATTCATTAGTAAAAAGTATAAACAGAATGTTGCGAGTATCTATATAATTAACAATAGTTTTTATAAACTTTTCACATAAAAATATATAGTTTGTAAAATATCTTACTTGGAATGTAACAATTGGTGTGAAAACAAATTGATTACCACATGAAAACCCAATTTCAAATTCATTATTACAAACTCTTTCCATTGCGTTTAATAACTACAAACATTATAAACTTAACAATTAATTATGAATTCATTCAAAGAATAAAAACTTTTGTCCTTAACATACTTTGATTTTAGTCTTCAATCCAAGATGTGCGTTTGATTCTAAATAAAGTTTATACAAAAATTTATGAGAATTCGAAGATTCCTTATTGATCGATGCAGTTATCGAATTGATAGTCAAGTGAAATAATGACCACACAATTGATAATAAGACCCCAAAATAGAAAGGTACCAAAAGTAGATTTTCAAAGAATGTTTGTTGTAAAGCTATTAAATTCATGGGAATCAGAGCATAAGTCAGTGCAAATAAATATTTAGACCAGAATTTGTTGTGAATTAAAATATCGTTACAGATATTATTATGTTCTTCAACTAATTGTAATATAACTCTATTGTTGAAGAAGAGTTTACCTTTACTCGCATTCATTAGTTTGTTATTAAGTGATTTGAATCTAAATTTACAATAATAACAAATAATGAAATAATAGAAAAAACTATAATTAATTATTAATAGAACTGCAATTCCTGTTCCGAAAAGAATAATAAAACTTAATATCCCATAAGTTATTATGTCGTTCCATTCATAAGAATTTACTATAATTACGATTATTGCTAAGAAGAATAGAACTGTGAAAATTCGCATTTGTAGTTGAGTAAGATTGAAAACGATTTTTGTTCTTTTAATAAAATTTTTGAAACCATTTTTGTCATTAATCCCGATTGTATTCTCGTTTTTAAATCCTTTTAAAACTTTGATGATTTCAATCCATCGAAAGTAATATTTTTCTTTACTATTGAAAAGTCTTATAAAAATAAATGAGAAAACAAAACCAACAGAAGTTATCAAAAAATTAAATTCAGCCAAACCTCCAGCATATTGACATAAATCGAAGTAATATTTAGGAACTTTTCCATTCTCTAAATTGGCCAAAGTGATCAACAATTTCAGAATATTAATTAGAAGCCAAATACTTATAGCATTGGATTTGAATTTTTGATTTATTTTCTTGATATCACTACCAAAATAGTCGTTGATATCATATCTATACATAATTCCATATTTATAAAGTGGTAAGTCTGTGTCATTAATAACTAGATCGTTATTATTTTCAAACTCATCGAACTCTTGTTCTGAACTTATACCCATTTCTACTGTCTATAATTATAAAGTGTTGAACAAGAACTACTTTTATAAGATTCAAATTTTCAATATGAACAATAATATTCGATATTATAGTTGTAGTCTACTATAATTTAGTTCAGAAATAAAACTATTCGTAACTTCATTAAGTTGATCAATTCACTTATGATCTCGAGTATTCTATTGATAGTAAGCCTACTTTTTAGTAACTTGATTTTAGAACAGATAATATAATTTTTATTTAAAATAAAAAGTTTATCATTTACTTGTATCGATTTTAAGCTTTTCACCGATCGAGTTCTTATTTTTGGAGTCTATAAATAAATAATTTGATTGTTAAAACTTCTAAATAATTTTATGATCAAGAGTGAATCTCAAGAACAAATAACATTTAAACAAACTGACAGTAATATGTATTTCACACAAGAAAACCATATTATGCGTTCAATACGAATATTATTATTAAAGTTGTGAGCATTTGAAAATGTTTTAATTTAATACTATTGCATGAATTCTTTACTAAAATATAAAAAACTCAACTTAAATCTCAATATTTTGAAGTGAGAATTTACATTATATTTAGTTTCTAGAATCAATTTATTTGAATATAAAACAAAATTAATCAGTTACATATCTTGTCAAACTTCTAAAACAATTCGTATAATTTATTGATGAACATGATTAATATGAATTAACAATGATCTACTTATTAATAGGACAGCCATTCCAAATCTAAAAAGAATAATCAAACTTAATATCCCATTCGTTATTATGCCCTTCCATTCACAAGAATTTACTAAAACTGCGATTGTCGTCAAAAAGACTAAACATATTAAAATTCGCACTTCTATTTGAGCAAGATTGAAAATAATTTTTGTTCTTTTAACAAATCTTTTAAAACAGATTTTGTCATATATCCATATTATACTCTTATTTTGTAATCTTTTCAAAACTTTGATGATTTCGAACCATCGAAAGTAAATTTTTTCTTTACTCTTGAAACGTCTTATAAGAATAAATGAAAAAACAAGACCCACAAACGCTATCAAACAATTAAATTCAGTTAAACCGTCAACATATTGAATTGAATCGAAGCAATATCCAAGGACTCTTCCGTTCTCCAAATTGATTAAGGTGATGAAGAATTTCAGAATATTAACCAGAAGCCAAATATTCATAGCAATGGATTTGAGTTTTTGATTTCTTTTCTTGATATCGCTACCAAAATAGTTGTTATCATATCTATACATAATTTCAGGTTTATAAAGTGGTAAATTTATACTATTAATAACTAAGTCATTATTATTATTCTCAGACTCGTCGATCTCTTGTTCTGAACTTGTACCCATTTCGATTGTTTATAATTATAAACTACCGAATAAGAAACTCCTCATTATAAGATTCTAATTTTGAATATGAACAATAATAATCGATATTATAATTACTTTTAGCTTTAGTATAGTTCAAAATTAAAACTATTCGTAACTTTACTAAGTTGATCGATTCACTTAGGACCTCAAATATTCTCTTGAAAGTAAATGCTTAGGCTCTTAGCAACTTGAATTCAGAAAGGTAAATATAACTTCATTATAAAATCAAACTGTTTATCATTTACTCGTATCGATTGTAAATCTATTGATAAGTTCTAAGATTTGATGATTAAGTCTCTTATTCTTGAAGACTTAAATGGGTCTCAAAAAATAAATGATATTTTAAACAAACTTATAATAATGTATATTTTGCACGAGAAAACTACATTATGTAGTCATTGAGATTTGTTATTAATCATGCAAATATTTGGATGTTTTAATAAATAAGTTATTTATTTTATAGTCTCCAAGAATAAGAAGCCTAATTATCATAAATAAGGACTTATCGATAATAATCTTACAATCAATACAAGTAAATAATAGACATTTTGGTCTTATATTAAAGTTTTCTTTTCTGACTCCAAGTTACTAAAAAAACAAACAGATTTAACTTTAACAGAATATTTGAGATCTTTAGTGAATCGATTAATTTAGTAAAGTCACGAATAGTTCTTTTTCTGAAATAAACTAAAGCTGGATGTAATTATAGTATTGATTATCATTGTTTATATTCAAATTTTGATCTCATAAAAGGAAGAATTTTTTGATTATTTTCCGTTTCCCCGAATTTTATGTCACTCGATTACATTTTTCCGAATGCCATTGCCTCGTATTTAAAAACAAGTGAACCTATCTATAGGTTTATTTCGTATAGAGAAGCATAAATTGTATATTTCGTGAAGTAAAATTAAATCTACAGCAGTGGAGATTTAATTTGAGAGAAAAGGATCATTCAATATATTTAAAGCTTTGAAAAATCCAAATGTTTACAAAACATCTCAAAATTTCTCTGATTTTTAAGTCTATACAGAGATGAGTTAACTTAAAAATAATATAAACAATAAAAATATTCTAATTTGCCCTAAAATTTTGTGGTATATTTTTGAAATATTGAATTCTGTCCCACATAGCTTAATTTCTGACTACAGTGCTGCTCTACAGAGCAAGAGATGTGCTGCAACTCATTTACAGTGGGCTGAGAACACGGCTAACATTCCCTTAAAACAATATTAATTGAATCACTCTATTCATTTAAAAACTTCATTGCAAAGCAATAGATCATTTTTGTTTGATTTAAATATTTTTTGGCTAAGTTATTCACATAAAATAGTTATCAAAATTATGTTTGCTAATAGGAAAGAATAGTTTTTATAGGTAGGTACACCTGTATGTAAATTCTGCAAATTGGCAAATTGTCGCTTTGAGTTAAAATAAAAATATTTTGTTTACAATTTTTTTTGTTTATTTTAGTTAAATTTAGTTTAGTTGCATCTAAGTATATAGCAGACAATACAGACAATACAGACGAGATTAAATTATGCTTGTATAGCATAATGATCATACAACTCCAGAAAGGATACAAAATGCCATACTATTTCAATTTAATTATCAAGTACTTTAAAATGTTTGACAAAGAAACTTAGTGCTTGATTTATCTGTTTGCTGCTAGAGTCCATAATTTCCGACATACTTAATAAACTTATCGCTAAAGTAACCGTTGTATTATGTTTATCTTGATGAATTGACTAATTTTCGATTTGATAATCTTGACTATCAATCTTTGAAAATTATTGTCAAATCGAATGATGTAAAGATAAAATATGTGCAATAGTCTGAAGTTTAACCAGACATGAATACTGTTATAGGATTTCAGCAAATTGTCAGTAACTTTATTCACTTAAAAACAATAGAGTTTTATCAGATAAATAAAAGTATAAAACGTGAAGATTTAGATTGATATTCTAAAACGATAAAGTCAACAATCAAACTTTTAAATTATCAATTATCATAATATTCAGTCACATTATGACTAATTAAAAATGTATTTTTACACAAATCAATACATGCTTTATTTTAGACTTCCATTAACTTTCAAACATTCAAGTCAGTTATGATCATTTTAGTTTACAGTCTTATACTTTGCTTGTTAAGCAACTCTGAGTGAATCCGGGCTAATGGGTTTAAAGTGGTCCCCGACCTCCAACCCCCAAGTGTGATATATCATTGGATTCAGTTCGTCAAGTTGAACACTTTGATACCACACTTGACCACTTCTGAACAACTCCCAACGGGAGTGGCTGACTCCGCCAAGTGATATATCATTGGACTCAGGATATCGAACTGAGCATTTTGATACCTCACTTGATCAATTATCTCAAGTAATTCTCGAAATATCCGTCATTGTTTGGTTTGGTACATCATAACGTATAAACCTTGATTCTCGGATCGTAACCTAAACAAGCCTGATATATACTGAGGGAGAACGAATATATACGAAGCGACCTAACATATTATACCTTAGTTTAAGTCAGGTTTGGCTTGGGTTACAACTTATTAAATCCAGGTTTACCCATTTTCGAAGGAGTTAGGTCTCGGTGGCCAGAAGTGATCACATTCGGGTTGGAAGTAGTCAAGTATGGTATCAAAATGTTCATCTCGACGAACTGAATCCAATAATGTATTACACTTGGAAGTGAAGGGTCGGGAACCCCCTTAGACTCATTAGCCTCGATTTACCCGCAACTCTCATGGTTTAAGTACTTTTAAAACTTATTCTCAAGAAATTAATATAACCATCTTGTTTTTTGCATTATTTTCGATATTTGATTGCATGACCTATGAAATAATTAAATCGACCTAACTTTTCATTTCAGTTATTTTATCTGTAAAGTTTACAGCATGCCCTTTTGTTGATCATAAAAATTGGGTAACAATTAATGACAAGACTTGCTATTATTTGGTAACAAATGATTACAAAAATGACAGACTTAGTTGGAGTGATGCAGAGGAGAGTTATCTTCAATATAACGCTCGATTGATATCTATTCATGATAGCACAACCAATCAACTTATTTTCAATTCTACGAGTACATACACTAAGTATATTTGGTTAGGTTTGAATAGTTTAAATAGAAAAGGAAGTCATAAATGGTCTGATGGATCGCCTTTTGATTATGATAACTTCACTATACAATCGAGAAATATCACCGAAAAACCATCGATTAATAACCAACTTAAAAGGTGTGTCGCGTTAGGTACAAGAGATGGCAAATGGGTTTACCACAGTTGTAACGAAGAAGAAAGCTATTACTGTCAAAAGACTAATTTCCCAGTTATAACGACACAAATTCCTTTAGGTTAGTATCAAAAACTCAATAAGGATTGATATGTTTCAAAAATTATGATAAGAAATTCAGTGAATTAATAAAGTGAAATAAAAATTAAATTTGGGTACTAGGTAACTGTCCGGAAGGATGGTATGAATACGCAAATACAAAGTGCATTAAAATAGTTGACGGCAAAATGACATGGGATGTGGCACGAAACAAATGTATTTCACTCGATGGAGAAATTGTGTCAATTCATTCATTCGAAGAACAAAACTTCATAACAGCATTAATGTCGAACAGATCTTCTGCTTGGATTGGTTTGGAAAAGCTAAGACCATATAGCAATTATTGGACTTGGAATGATGATAGCAAAGTGACTTTCACTAATTGGGCGCTCTACAATCCTAAAGAGATATATGGATCAACTTCTTGTGCCTACTTACTATCATCTGACTTTGAAGCCGGAAATTGGGTCTCGGCTTTATGTAATTCAATGAATATTAGTGTTATTTGTCAAATGGACAAAGGTATGTTTAGAAATACAAATTATTGTCTTATCTAAATTTTTCAAATTTGAGAAGTTTGGAACCTGAATATAAGTTTTGAATTATCGTTCGATCTGTAGATCCATCAATTCTTAAAAAGTCTTCACCAGCATTTGGAAAATGTAACATATCTGGTTATGAAAATTTCACTGAGTATCAGAACTCATGCTATCATTTGTCAGATAATATGTAAAGCTGGTTTTTAATTGATCTGATTTTTGAGAATCGTAAAAGTGATTCTGTTAGAAAGATTGATCCGTTTTTGTTCCAATAAGAGTGAATCCGACTTTTTGTGCCTCTTCTAAAATCAATCTTTTTCTTGAAACCCAATAATTCAACTCCAGAGTTTTGAAGATTACTTCTTCAGCAAATGAAACCTTAACTTTACAGATAACCTGAACGAAGCCATTTTCTTTGAGTGCAGCCCATAGAGACTCAAACAGCTGTGTTAAATCATAACAACTTTTGGAAGAGAGTTGAAAATTACTGAAATCTTTGACAACAATTAAATCCAAATCTCAGGTGGAATTCTCGACTTCTTAATTAACCAATTATATGTTTGCAAATTATTTATTGAATATGACGGCAAGTCATTGACTGATGGATGTAGTAATGAATAATTGATTTTCACACCATATGAAGACAGTGTCAAAAGATTTATCATCTTTGGACACATCAGTGCTGAACTTTCGTTAACTTCCAATACATTTAGACTTCTTACGTTTGTGTTCTAGATTGCAATTTCCAGTTGTGATTCTAAAAGGTATTCTTCTTTGAAACACTCTATCAGTGAATCATTGTCCACAGACGATAACTTTGAGATTAGCTCTTCCTTCAATGATTTATCAACACTAATGTCCTGGACCTCACTCAACTGAACGAGCAATTCATGCAAATGTGAATTTTCGATATCTTCACAGATATTGCTATCATCAGAATCTTTATAGATTTCTGATAGTTCCTTCATATTTTCATTGACTGTCACGAAGTCTTCTAGCTTTAAATTGAATTTTTGAGCAACTTTGACAACCTGTTTATCATAAGCTCTAAGGTATCGGTTTAAATGTTTTTTGTTTGGATTAACGCAAACTTCATTATGTGGTACGAATTCAACATTTTCGACAACAGGTATTTGCGAACTCAATTTTCTCGGAGTTAAATTCGCTTTAATTCCTTGAAACTCAATGCCTTTAGAGACTCCAATGTTTAAGTGATAGTCAAAAAGTATATCGAGCTCTGCATTATCTTCTGCCACTCCTTCTGCAAACAACACGTTTGGATCACATCTCAAGCAGTCGATACGAACTGGTAAATAGAATCCTCTCGAATTTCTACCCAAAATAGCCATTTATATCATCGCATCAACAAAAGTGACCCAATTATTAGACTATTTCATAGAAGCTCTCATTTTTGGTCTATCGAAAAAAGCTTTAGATACGTACTGAAAGTTTGGTCCGTAATCATAGTCTCGAAGTCTGGGCTCTTTATAAATATCCTTATTTCTCAATACAATAGCTTTAGAGGTTGATGAATCATCGTTAAGATCTTCATCGAGAATATATCGAAATTTAGAAACCTGTTCGATTTTTGGTACACTCTTCCAGTGACTACTATGGTCCCACTTTCAGAGACAAAAAAATTACCACTAGCCTTAAAAAAATTTTATAAGGGGGGCAACATTTTTTGTCCCGCATTTAACAACTTTTGACTTGATCAACCTAGTGAACAGTTAAGGGTTTATCTTATATCTGTTTTTTCTTACACAACTTCTCTTGCCTTTTATAGTTTTGGTTCTCACAATATTTATTTTTATCTGAAACAAGAAAACATTTGTTTTTCTGTAATTTAGATAAATAGTACTTATACCAATATTTATCACTCAAGTGGAAAATGATCTTGTACTGTGATCTCAAAGATTATTACTAATTACAAATGAAAGTTGCAATCTACACTTTCTATCTTACTACTAAACTACTTTATTATAGATTAAGGTTAATCTCTTAAGATGACTAACTAAACAATTATAGAAACTAAAGTACTATTTTTTTTATATTTCACAATACGTTCTCGAACTCGATGGGAAGCTTATCGTATTGAAAGTTGTACTCTTTAGCCAATTGTTGCCATACGAGGAACAGATAACCAGGTAGCACGTCAATTCAACGCAATCAATTCAGCGCCAACAATTGGGCGCTACGACAATTCAGCGCTATAACAATTCAGCATTGCGACAATTCGGCGCGCAAAAATTCAGCACATTTGAAATTTTCACGAAAATTGATAACTTTAAAGAAAAACAGAAACTGTAATTACAGAACTCTAAACTAATAGATATTCACGAAACACAAATTTCAACCTATAAAAGTGTTTACTATCAACCAAAAATTACAAGCAAACATACTTATAGGTTATAGAATCTTTATTTTTAATTAATTTTATTTGAATTAAGGAAAAAGATTTTAAAAATAATTATATTTAATAAGAATATGATTATAAATAATGGAATATTAATTGTAAAATCTAAATATGTTTGTACAGTAATCAAAACATGTATGTGTTATATTTTATACATTTTTTGGTAAAAATTTATTTCCTGCGAACACCTAATAGTTTAGAGGTCTCTGTTTTTCTTTAAAATGGATTTATAATAAACGTGCGCTGAATTGACGTGGAACCAGATAACCAGTCGCTGGGAATAAAATTCTTCCGTCGACGCAATGATCTAGCAGATATAAATCCCATCTGTCCTAAACATGATCAAAGTATGAATTGATTTGAATTTTAATTCATTCTCAACAAACTATAAACACCGCTAAGCAATAGACAATTCAAATGAGGCTAATATTACACCAAATTTTCTTTTCTTTTTCACAAAGAGTTCTCATCAAATTAGATTCGTTTGAACTTATTTAATAAAAGAGTTTTGCTTCGTTAGTATTTGTAGTATAGTTGCAAATCGAGCTATGACGAAGACAAACAATTCTCATACTCAAGCCCAAGTCTATGTAGAAAATATTGAAGTTTGACGCAATCTGCAACAATACCTCAACGACTAAAAGGCCTGAAACTGTCAAACAAAACTGATCCGAGATTGTAGGTTTCCGCACGAGATAAAGCAGCGCAAAAATTACAGCGCAGGAATGTAACGCGTGAGAAGTGACAGCGTAATCTTTACTGCGCGAATATTAAAGCGCGAACATTACAATGCGATTTTATTGGACGAGCTTTTATAATTACAATCTTAATCTTATATTAAAATTTCAAATCGATGAAAACTTTAAATGAAAAAAGTTTACCTAGAATAAAAGCATTATCTATTTTAAAAATTTACTTTAAATATCTTAATAATAAATGAGTAAATAGTAAACAGAACGATAGATAAAATTTCAAAAATACAGCATTTTGAATTTGAAAAGATGTTAAAATAATTTAGATTAAGTGTTGATGCAATCTTAATAAAGGAATAATGGAGGCTTTACTGACAGTCTTGAGACCAAAAACCAAAAGATCGACAATGGATACTGAATGGATACTAAACGGCTGTAGAACAAGTTCGAAACATTTATTATATCACAGTTGGCTGATTTTTAAAGAGTGGTTCATAATAATTTCAAAAGCTCATGACTCTTGAAGTGCTCGACTGATATGCAAGACTTATATTTCTGGGTAACTATAAATAGGCCTGCATGAGGATCGTCATGAGACAGAGTCTACTAGGGGTTTTTGGGGCCGTAAAATCCATTTCCGTTAGTAAAAATGTCGGAAATTAGTACTTTCGGAGTTACGGACAATCAAAACAGCAAAATTACATTGAAGTGTATGAAGAAAAAAGCTTTAAATTTTACAATGATTTCAATGGGAACCTAGGTCTTGGACAACCAGGGAGAATTTGGTCACGGGGTACAACTCGATGAATTGAATTGAATGACACCATAATCGACCCGATCTCATGACTTTAGATCTTCGGTCCCATAGTCCCGTCTAATTTGACCCTACTCCATATATGGGGTATCATTAGACTCGTCTCAACAAGCTGAGTCAACGATACCCAATTTGACAAAGTTACCTGACTTGTGACAAGTCTAATATAGCAATTCAAGGTTAGGTTAGTTCTCTTAAAAGTTGGGTAGGTGGTACCTTATAGAGGCACATACTTTTGAAGATCGACCCTAATAGTACTCGATGTGAGTAGTATAACCATATAATACATGCCCATACTTTATTCGTAAATTACGTAAAAAGTTAATTTCAATTAACTTAGTTTCACCGCTAGGTAGCCCCTTCAGAGCGCGTCTCAACCTCTTACCCCCAAGTATGATACATCATTGGACTCAGGATATCGAACTGAGCATTCTAATAACTCACTTGATCAATTATCATAAGTAGTTCTTAAGACATTCATCTTTGGTTTAGTACCTCGTAAAGGATAAACTTGGATTTAGAGAACTGTAACCCAAGCAAGCCTGATAAAATCTAAAAGAGAATTGATTAGGTAGCCCGGATTCACCCTCTCGTTCGATATTTTGCCTGATTTTCTTTAAAAAAAAAGTAGTAGATTATTGAAAATGTGCAATTTTTAGTAACTCCAGGTAAATTATCTAAAAGGTATAAAATTTTGAAATCATAAGTAATGCTAAATAACCCTTAAAGCATCAAAAAAGTTTTTATACACTTTTCTCTGCCACCTTTTTAGAGATCATTCTCCAAATAATATTAAAAGATCTCAAACTTCCGCTTGTTTTATCCGCACGTGATACTCAGTTTTATATAATGATCAAAATTTCTCGATCGGGCGAACTTTATGTGCGTTTGAAGCGTTTTAAGTCTTTACGACATATTCAATATTGTTCTCATTTAACTACTCAATTAAAGGGTTGGTTGAATGAGAATAATATTGAAAATATTGTAAAGACTTAAAACGCTCCAAACGTGCGTAAAGTTCACCCGATCGAGAAATTTTGATCATTATCTAATACCGAATATCGCCTCCGAAAAAAGTGAAAGTTTGAGATCTTCTAAGATTATTTGAAGAAATATCTCCAATAAAGTTGCAGGAAAAAATGCACAAAAACTTTGACGCTTTGAGAAAAATCTTCATGCAATTAGCAAAAAGGCGTATTTGAGCTGTCAAAAACTAAAATCTAATAGAATAATAATTTATATAAATATAATGTTTTATCAAATTTCATTGTAAAATAAAAATTTATCTAAGTTTAAAGTCTCCTACCCTTCTTTTCTACAACTCCTTTATATTTCAAAAATATTTCCGAAATTTAGCTGTTTTCGCTTCGATTTTCCTACCGAATATTTATGGTTTTTATTCCGAAAGAATCACGGCTCTGGTTATCATATTGATTTTTTTGAAAAATTGTTTTAACATTTTTAGAAATTATTTAAATATATTAATTTTTAATTTTACAATTTTTATTACAATTTGAATTATCCTATGTGGTTAGTGAAATCCATAATTTTTAATTTTTATGAAATGATAATAAACAATTTTATCAATAAAGTTTTATATTTTCTGTTATAATTGAATAAATAGAAATTATTAGATTTTTTTATAATAAAAAATTCCGATCTAAAAAGTCTCACTAACGAGACTATCTATGATTGTTTGTGTAAACATTTACTTTAATCACTTTACAAGTTTGTCCTTGTTTTCATTATTACAACTAAAGTATTAAATAGTCAATTAGAAAGGAAATACATTTATCAAGGTACACTAACAGTTAAGCAATAAGCAATATCAAAACAATCTTTTCGACATAAATGATAAAGATGTATTGTGTTAAATGTAAGTATTAGATAGAAGATAAAAATATTAGAAATATTGTTTTAAAACAATAGCTAATGGTAATTGTGTTACATGTGGAAAAAAGAAATTTTTCATGAAAAGTGATAAATAGTATTTAAAGTTTGAAAACCGCATCATGAATTATTTTTTGAAAGTTAATTATAACAAATAATAGTTGTATTATTCACTATTTTTAAGATTTATTTTCCATTTCCATACAAGAGGGATTTAACTGTTAACTGTTAACATGTGGAAACATTCACAGAGTTTTACGTATAAAGTATCTTATATGATAAACTTATTTCTAATAGAGTAAAAGTAAAAAATGAAGTTTATTATCTTTTTCCCAGCAATATAATATGTTAATCTTTAATTTTTGAATAATTTTCTACATAAATATATCATTTTGTTAAAAAATTAAAAGAGGTAGTAATTAGATCAGATAAAAGTTATAAGGAAGTCTAGTTAGATCTAAAAATTATGATCTAACAAGAAAAGTGGAAAGAATTCAAGCAGCAATGGAATATCGCTTATGTAAAAGGATCAGCAACGCTCCTATAAAATCTCACAGGTATTTAGAGTATGCTCGGTTTTTTTAGGCGTTTCATAAAATTTGTTTAAAGTACTTAACACTTGTGGATGATCGGAACCATAATGCTTATCGAAAATCGTCAACGCCCGTTCTAAAAACTCCCGTGCTTTCTTAGTATCGCCTAGGCGTTCATGCGCATTGCTCACACTCACTAACCTATTCGCCACTTCTGGATGTTCAGGTCCATAAAGTTTTTCAAAAATCGCTAATGCCCGTTCAAAAAATTCCTTTTGTTTCTGAGCATCCCCTAAGCGTTCATACGCATTACCCACATTTACCAACATAATTGCTACTACTTTATTTTCAAGACCATGATGTTTTACTAAAATCGGTAATGCCCGTAATAACAATTCTACCTTACGCTGAGTATTCCCCAAGGTTCCATATACATCACTCAGTTTGACTAACTCATTCGCTACTTGTAGATGATCAAGACCATAATGCTTTACTACATTAGTCAACCCCCGTTCTATCGATTCTCGCTTTTGCTGGATATCTTTAAATTTATTATACTCCTCAGCTGCATCGATTATGCCCAGCACTTCAAACAAGCTCGGTACTGAATTTCCGTGAATGTGATTCTCATTAATTTCAAACTTATTGTTTTCGCCAATTACTTTTATAGTACTATTTTGGATTTTGTTGTTTTCGCCGTTTATTCCAGTTGTGTTGATAGTACCATTTCCTTTATCTAAAGGCTGGGTCATCTTCGCGGACCAAATTGTATTTTATAAGTATAACAGTTTAACAAATAGCAAATTAAGTATCAATATAATCATAAACTAAAACTTACATTTAATAGTTCCTAGGAAAGAAAAGCAATACTAATAACTTCAATGTATTTCTTCCCAGGAATTTTGATGTTATAGTTTGCCTATTAACCTTAATAACATCAGTGTATAAACAATCTGATATCTGTTGCTTCGAAGAAGTTTTCACCGGAACAAAGAAATTTAGTATTTATATTTGTTATCGTTTCTATGCGACAGTTAATTACATCATATTGACTACATTACTTGTAATCAAGAAACTCAAAAAGATATGTGATAAACGAAGTCCTCTAAAATGGCCGAACTAATGAACTAAGTGCATAAGCTAAATGTGAACTGAGCTGCGCTTGAAGCTCAATTTTAGCTGTCTTCGATCTTATAAGCTTGAACTCCAAGCTCAGGCTATGACGAAGAAGCGCAGCTCAAGCTCAAGCTGTTGAGCTTTGAGCTTAGCTCAATTGAAGCCGATTTATTTAATAAAGTAAAAAACAGTATCAACTGCAAAATATTAGATGGGTCAATAGTGAATTCTGGTCACCGATTTTGCTCGAATTATATTCGAAACTCATCTTTGAGAACTCAAAAACTAACCATATGATTCTGGTGACCATCACTAAATTTCTTATAAACTGCTCTGCTCAAAATAAATGCCTCTAGTTTTTTTTAGTGATTTCTAATACTGAAACATTACACTGAATGAGTATTAATTTGAGCGGCATTAATTTTGAGCAGAGCAGTTTATAAGAAATTTAGTGATGGTCACCAGAATCATATGGTTAGTTTTTGAGTTCTCGAAGATGAGTTTCGAATATAATTCGAGCAAAATCGGTGACCAGAATTCAAATTCTAGTAATTTAAAATTCAGAATATTCACTACTAAGGCCGTCTCAGAGCAGTTCTTGTGCCCAGCGATCAACCATTTGAAGGAGCTAGCACAGATATTGAACTTTGACCCGATTAACCACCTTCGGGTAGTTCTGGTTCGCCTAGTTCTTCAGATGGCCACTAATTATAGCTGTCGGGAGTAGGGAACCAAAATTTGCGTATGTCAGCAGCCAATCAAGTTTTAAACTCTCGAAAATCTCATCATTAGTTCGCCATAGAGTGTTTTCATACTTTTGATCAAAAAATCTGGTCGTAACAGTTCTTAATTGTAATTAATTTGATAAAATTACAACTGGTCTTAAACGAATTTCCATCTCAAAAATGGACTTTAGGCCATATCTCGGGAACGGATTGAGATATCTTAACGAAATTAAGTATGGAATTTAATTGAGGGTTAAAAATACTATATTCAAAATTTCATTAAAATCACTGAATTCGTTCTCGAGTTATTCAATTTTTTCGAGTGGTCTTATACGTATGTCCGGGACTGTATTAATTTTGGTTAAATAATTTATCGCAAACTTAATTCAGACTATAATTATCACAGTACTTATAAATGTTTTATTGACTAAAACTAGAGTACAATTTATCAAAACTTTTTATTCACAGTTTTATTGTTAATCTTAGCCCTCATTTCAACAATTGGTTTGAAGACATGTTTGGAGCTCAACACTTGTCATATGTTTTGATTGTGACTTCATGCCTATATGTGACGCATGCGCTTTGCATACATTTTTCAGTTAGTAAAAAATTGGTTGTATGACCCAAAGGACTCTCAAAGCTCATAGCAATGAGTTCTACCTAGTCAAAATCCGTATGTTTTTTAAGTTGAAATTTTCGAAATTTTAAGTTGTGCCAGCGGCTCTGTTCTTTGTCGAAGGCCGACCAAAGTCAGAGCAACGATGAGTGACTGGAAGGTAACGATCATAGCGTTTCATCAAAATCGGATTATTGATTACCGAATTTTACCACAAAATGTAAATGTCAATTTTGAAGTTTATCTTAGTTTTTTGTCCGAAGTATTGCACCCAGCGATAAGAGAACACCGTATTAAGAGATCACTCATCCTGCATGATAATGATAGGCCACATAAACATGATGAAGTTTAAAGATTCTTTAAATGACATCGGTGGGAGGAGTTGAAACACCTCCTTATAGTTCAGATTTAAACCCCTGCGATTATGGTGGTATTCCTAGAATAAAGAGGCCTAATAAAGGAATGAGATTTGTTGATGAGAACGAACTCCATGCTGCTTATGATAGTTATTGAAGAAATAAATTTAAACAATGAGGTTACAGGAATAAGACACCTCCCACAGCGGTGGGCCATGGTCATCCAGACGGGGGAGAATATATTGTATAATCATATTATAATATAATAAATATCTTTTAATGTCCACGAGTTCTAATAGTCCCATTACTTTTGATCCCATCTAATAGTAGTGATTATCGAACTGCTTCTCGTCTGTTAGTAGATTAAGTGTTAAATTAGATCTATCGTACTGAATAGTGAGATGCATTTCTCAATTATGAATCACTGCTTTCAAAATAAATTTAATTTTTAACTGAAATTTAGTTCAATAACTATTTATTTGAAGAGAGAATCAATGATGTTTTAGGCCTTAAAAGTAATATTATTTCTATTCACTCTTTATAACCGAAATAAGATTATCTCAAATAATTTTTGAAAATTATTCAAAATAAGAGAAAATTGTTATTTGAAACTGTTTTCAACATGACTTGACAAGAAAGTGAAATACAATGAGAAGACTCACAATTATTGATAAGTGACACCGGTGTCGAAATTTGAATTCCTTCTTAAAACTCTACCATCAAAATTAATATATTTTGAGCAAATATTTCATTATAACTTGAGATAAATACTTACTATAATAATTACTACTGATTATTTTAATGTTTCAGGAATTTTTTGAAAAATTACTCATTTGATCGTGGTAGTTTGTTAAACATTAATGTAATCAATACAACAGAGTTAAAGTTCGGGAAATTTATAAAGTTTAGAGCTTATGGGAAAAGTAACGTAGAAATCAAACGGCGATTAAGTAGGAATTGTATTAATTACATTAACGTTTAACAAACTATCACGATCAAATGAGTAATTTTTCAAGAAGATTCCTGAAACACGTATCGACTCATTTTCCAAGCTTTAAAAAATGGAACCGAAAGATCTGAAATATACCTTGTAGTTTTAAAGTTATAAAATATGTGTTATAAAAATTTTATCAGGATGAATTTTTGAATTTTTTAAAAATTATTCCTTCCATGATTAATCACAAACCATATTTCTGGTATCAAAATCGAACTAAAGAATTAGGAACTGGATCAAATTTAGTAGGTACTTTAGATTTTTCCATGACTGTGTACGAGTCGATGTGTACCTATATATAATCAGATCTCATAAGCTAATGTGTATAGGCTGTCAATTCTTTCACAAAAGTCATCTCTCTATGAGTAGTAAATATGATGTGAGTTTCATTAAAACTTGAAATTGTCACTCAAGAATCTTTCATTGCTAGTATAAGCGCAGCTCAGTCCAAATTTGACAGTGGTGCAGCTTAAAGCTCAACAATTTTGAGCTGCGCTTACAGAAGCTCGAGCTTGAAGCTCAAGGTTTTAGAGAAATGCTCTTCACTAGTTCGAATTATGATTTAACTCTATCATTTAACTTTAATTTCTCATAAAGACAATAGATTTACCCTCCTCATTAGTTCATAGCTGTAATCTGTTCCTAACGCATTCAGTTACCACATTAAAAATCAAAGCTGTCTTCATTGATCAAATTAAAATATGTATATTTTTAAGAGTTATTACCACAAAAGACCTTTTGTTTCATACTCACGAGGAAGGTATCGAAGTGTAAATCTCAGAATTTGATAAAAAAATTTTTACAAACTAATTTCAATGTGCTGATTATGAATATCAAGTTTATTTTTGCGTAAAGTTAAAATTTAGCACTGAAAATCACAACAAAAATGGTAATTTATTAAGAAATGTGTAAAGCAAAGAGGATTTATGCACCATCTACAAGTAATAAAAACACCTTCTGTACATTGAGAACAATCCTGGTAACAAGTTTGCTCATTTAAAGTAAAACAGATATTTATGTTCTCGAATTTAAGATTGAGATCAAAGTAGTAGTATCAATATTGATAACTATTGATCAATAATGATTAAGAGTTTTCTCTAAAAGAAAGATATCATATTATCAATTCTTATTTTTTCTATTAATTATATTTCTTTCAAAAAAGGTTTATTCAACTATTGCTTATGATCTTTTTCATTATTTTTGAAATGAAGCCAACATTATTTTATCGTCTAATAATTAGTTTTATATTTATTAATTAATAAGACGTTTAAAGTTCTTAACAAGCTCTTAATAAATTCTTAAAAAAGTGATAAAGGATTTTCAATTAAGGTTTGAACGATACAGAAGTCTATGAACTTTCGAAATGTTATTTGAATTCTTGAAATTTCAACCATTCGGTTGAGAGTAAGAAATCAATAAAATAAATCAGTTCTTAAATGAGATACCAAAGAATTAATCTTTTGTTGACAAAAATGTTGTTTTTATTTGTTTTAATCCTATAACTGTTTAAGAGTCGAGTCAATACAAAAAAAGAGACCAAAAGTCAAATTAAATTATCTAATATTAAGATAAACTTTAATTTGTATTCATTATCATAAACACTTCACTCTCTCTCTCTCTCTCTCTCTCTCTCTCTCTCTCTCTCTCTCTCTCTCTCTCAATCTTTGATTAGTATTAATATTGAGAACAATGATTACTAGGAAATTGTTCAAAAAGGATGTAGATTCCACTTTACGCAAAAATAAACTTTATATTCGTAATCAGCGCCTTGAAATTAGCTTGTAAAATAATTTTACCAATTTCTGAGATTTACACTTCGATACCCTTCCTCGTCAGTATGCTCCATGTAACAAAGAATATAATGAACTATTTTTCAAGAAAGTTTGATAAAAGTTGCACGATAGTATGAAACCTATGTTTTGATAAGATATTTTCTAATCCAGTCCTTCAAATAATGCCCTTTAGTTAAACGCATTAGCAGAACTAATTAATAGCATAAGAAAAACAGATCGTATTTTTAAATTTCAGTAAGGTTTAGTAAGAAGAGTATAAATTTCAATCACATTCGAATAAACTGTTTAATACTTTGACATAAGTGATCAGTGAAACGTGTTGAATTTTAAACACCTTACTGAGCTCTTTACTTGAACACGCTGATGGGTTGATTTTGCTGTGTGATTATTTATTTCTACTCTAATAAATTTCCATGTTTATTCATTCTTACAGTTTTAGCGCATTTTCGTTCAAATAAGTTGAGAATTGTGATTAATTTCATGAAAATTCTATATATTATTTTATTTAAAAATTAACAAAAATGGCTTCCCATCATCTTCTGATAAACGAAGAAGATTCGGATACGATTACACTTTCATCGCTAGTAGGGAGTACATTCACTGATGAAGCCTCTCGTTTACCTTACATGAATAAAGTTTTCTCTTTGTTATCCCTCTATATCCTGGTCGATCTAATTTTTGTTACACTCAGTATATGTTTTAGGTATGCTTTGGTGATGGAGATACAAAAATTTTAATTTTCATTTAATTTACAGGGATGATTTAATAAAACTAATTCCTGAGCTTGATAGTGCCTATATATGCGGAGTGAGTTTTATAATATTCCTTCTCTATCTATGGATCTCCTCATACTTTTTTTACGACGCACTTAATGAACATATTATTATTCTAAAAGAAAAAGATAAACGACGCTCTGCTCGCTGTTTTATTATTAATACGATAATATGTTCCATAATTTGGTTAATATTTCTATGTTCATTTACAATATACAAAGATTCTCGAACTATTTGCTATATGATTGGTATTTCGTTGGGAATCCTTGGTATATTCATTATACTAACATTTCAGAAAAAGTTCAGTACTAGTCATCACAAACGACTGATTTATGCATTGAATTTAATTGCTGTTACTTGTGGAATTGTTTATTTATGCTTTACGAATGATGATAGAATTTTGGTGGCGGCAATCTTGGCCACTATAAAAATTTTTGTAATTTCTTTTCTCTTAAATCATATTAAGAGTATTATAATACATTTATTCTGTTTTATCCTTAGTATATCATGATTGATACACAATGTATCATTGGTGGTCGCAGAGGGGATATACATCCTGATGATTATGCTGAAGGAATTTTAGTTTTGATCATGGATGCTGTTGTAGTAATAAAATCCATTCTTACCATTTTTGTATATTTTTTTGCTAAATTAGGGAGATTATCTATGCGGTCGATTTGAATATATACATTAGGTACAGTAAAAATTTGGAATAAATCACACCTATCAATTATATTAATTAATATCATAATTATTACCAATTGTTAGTTTAAATCTTGTTCCTGTATGTACGTTGCTTGGACGAATATTCACTTTATTAACTTATAACTTGTATCTACTTTAAGTTAAATAATTACTAGATTTCATTTGTAGAATAAAGGTTCAGTCATTCAGAGACTGGTTTCTGGTCTGGATTTTTTTCTATGTACAGTCGGTAGAAAAAAGTTATGCACACATCCCGGATTAATCTCTGATGCGTTTGGATAAAATAAGAGGGACGAGACAGAAACCGAAACTATAAGTTTGTAGCGTCAAATCATAGCATTACTCAGTAATCAAAAAACATAATATGAGTAATAATGTTATTCGTAGCTGAAGTCAGTTTAATCGATATTCATAAGAAAACCAATGAGTTATAGAATGAAAGTTACTGATAAGACCTATAAAATTATTTCAATAAAAATAGCTCAACAGTCAACTGTGATTCAGTCTAAATAATTTTAATAATGAATTGGGCGGCCTTCCCGAGCTATCACTTCTTGTAACCGATGTGGCATCGACTCAACTAACTTAACATCAAAGTCCACATTTTCTCCTATTTTATACCATTCTCTTTGTATAGTAAACCAAAGATCATTTTCGTTGTTAAAATTCGTAGTTTGCAATTTTTAAAAATTTCTGCCCAAATACACTCCATCGGATTGAGATCTGGTGACTTCGCGGGCCATGGCAGAGCTTCGGCGTTAATATTCAGTGCAAAAAAGTTCTATTTGACATATATCTATCTAAAAAAAAAGATTTGAGTCTTCGGGCGAAACAATTATAAGAAAACAATGTTTGAAAATCTGGACTAGGTTCACAGAATGAATAGGCGAATTGTCAGACAGCAAAAACATATGATGGCGTTAATCGAAGGGTAGCCTCTCTCCAACGCTTAGAAAATTAAAAGGAATTAAGAAAAGCCTAAAAAAAGTTTAAGTTTTTAGGTCAGAAACTGAATCATTGTTAATCAAATTTGTTCAGGACGTTTATCTCTTAACTCTCTATCATAATTAACATGTTTTTCTAAGATATATATTTTGATGCTCATAAACTTAAAAGCTATTTGAATGACTCATGAGAAAGTTTTGCTGATTTCACACGATAAACTTGGACATTCAAATGCGTATGAAACACATACCTAAATCCGATTCTAAATTTTAAGAAACTTTATATTCTTTAGAAATAGCGCCTATTTCTAAAACAAACTTTTTCATGATACTTATGAAAAATTTAATAAAAAGACAGTTAAATCTGTCAAAAATAAATCAAATATAAATTTTAAATAAATCGTCAGATTAATAATCCTTAATTGTACGTAAACATCAAATAATATCAATTGTAGAGATTTTGTATAGAAAAAATTTCATTTTTTGTTATAAGAATAAAATTTATGTTAAATGTGAAGTGTTTTGATTTAATTCATAACAGGTGAGTTAAGTCAACTTTTTGAATAGGATTTTAACAGTAATCATTAGTCTAAAAATATTTTGCGAAAAGTTTTGATATTGAAGAATATATTACTGGATTTCATTAATAAAGCTCAACACAAAGTTTGAAAGATTGCTTTATTTACATAAACTGTCGTGCAGGCACATAACCGTATCAATCCGATTTCGAATACAAGTAGTGTGACCAAGTGTCCCGAATACCTTATGCACCTTTTGTGGGACGGAAAAGATCATACATTCTAAGATTTATCCTAACAAATTTCCACTGTATGTTTTTGTTTCATGCAAAGAATGCAATTTTGTTGCCAAGCGTTTTTTACGTTAAAATAAGTAAAATTCTTTAGATAAAGAGTTTTAATCCGTTTATCTGATATCTTGTTTTCATTCACATTGTGTGTTACTCTTATAAAGTGCAATTCTTAATGAAATCTTTAGTTTATATTTCAAATAATTGTTATTTCAAACTTCAATCGGGTTAAAAATTTTTTAAAAAATGTTGTAAGGGAGCCAAATTTTTTTGTCCCGCATTCAACAGTTTTTGACTTGGTCACCCTAAATACAAGGAACAATAATAAAGGACTTCCTACAATATTAAATAAGTGTTTTAAACACAATAGTAGATTACCTTACATTTAGATTTTTTAGAAATAGTTTCCGAAAATAAAACCACAATTTATTGGCACAACTTTCATTTCTGTCGATAACCAAATAAGTAATTAATGTCTGCATTCAATTCATAGTACTCGTGACTGTATTCATTAGTTAAAAGTATAAACAGAATGTTGCGAATATCTATATAGTGAACAATAGTTTTTATAAACTATTCACATAAAAATATATAGTTTGTAAAATCTCTTACTTGGAATTTTTATGCTGGAGATCCCTAAAATCAACTCTTTAGTTATTTAAAACTTATATACTTATTATTTTTATTTAATTGCTAAAGACACTATTTAAAATTAAAATATAAAATTTTATTACTTAAGTTTTACAAAGAAAAATATGATTAATATATGAAAAACAATTGAATATATCAGCTGATAACGCAAAATTTAACTCGAATAATCTTTATAGTAACTATCATACTCTAAACTTTTTTCAAGTGAATCAAAAAATCGGTTCAATCTCTCAACAGATCTTTTACTCTTTCAAGACTACATCTCTACTTCCCTACTTTCTCTCAAACATTTGCTTATATTCCTTTGTTTTGCTCTCAATTTTCTCACATTCCTTTTTTAGAGAAATTGAATCCCGATTGAAATAACATATTGTAGGTGCAACTGCCTCTTTGGATTGAGTACACTGCACTTTTCTTTAATTTCGCACACTTAGTAAAGGAAAAGAATGAACACAACAGCGCTTTGCATAAAATTGCTTTATTGAATTTCACAAAAAATGTACATTAGACCAGCTACTCTCGAGCTGGACACGAACACGAACACGAACTCCCCTTTCCTCAACTCAAACGTCCCCTTAAATACGTTTGAAGTTGAGGCCAAAATCACGTGTTCATCGAACGGTGTTATTTACTGATCATTTGTTGCTGACCAGCTACATGATCAGCTATGGGAACTCAAAGATCACTTATTGATAAGTGACCAATGAGTTGTTTACACACGTATTTCTGAATTCGAAAAAAGCCCCGATTCAGAAAAACGTTTGTTTATAGCTTCAAATTTAGACATAGGACCTTGAGTCCTATCAATAATTGATAACTTGTGAGTGCGAAATATTTTATGCACTCACAATATTATATATCATAAAAAATATTTTGTAATAGGAAACTAAACTCGTACATAGATGTTTTACATAATATAATAATTATTATAAGAAGTTTCTATGACTTGTTTTAAACTAGAATAATTAAAATAACTTCATTTTCCTGCTGTAAAGACTCAAATTATGAGTCAGTTCATAACAGAATGTAACAATTGGTGTGAAAAAAATCGATTACCACATTTCATTTAATTCGATTACCCAATTTCAAATTCATTATTACAAACTCTTTCCATTGCGCTTAATAACTAAAAGTAATATAAACTTGAAATTTAATTATGAATTCATTTAAAGAATAAAACTTTCGTTCTTATCTTATCAACATGAAACAAAATCATATGCATAAAACATATATAGTGCTTATAAGTACAAATTTTCGATACAAAATTACGGTATCTATTTTTCTTGAAAGTTATCTATAAGAGTGTTCGAAATGTTCCGCGTATTTATATAGGGTTCAGAAAACGCCATTTATTTGTTAACTACTATTCGTTTACAAATGGTTTTTTGTATTATTTCAATACGTTTGATAATTGTCTTGAATTTTGTAATAAAAAAGTTTTGAAATTCAAACAACTCTTCCGTCTTAACGATGCCATTAATTGATATTCATTATAGACATTGTTTGCTTTATGAATTTAAGCGTGGTAATTCGGCAACGGTTGCCACGAAAAATGTTTGTAAAGTTTGCGGTGATGTCATTAGTGTTCGTCGATGTCAAGAATGGTTTTCTAAATTCAGATCTGGTCACTTCGATCTGAATGATCTCCCGAAAAGTGGTCGTCCATCTGAGGTCCTAAAGGCTATGGTTGAGTCGGATCCAAGAGTTTCTACTCGAGAATTGGCTGAAAGACTGAACACATCGAATATAAAACATCAATCGAATAATCGATTGAAGTTTTGTATTTTTTTTGTAAAATTCGTTTCCAATTCTTTGAATAAATACGCGATTTCTTTCTGAACACTCTTATATTTTGAAATTTTCAAATGCACGGAATTGTCATAGTGCTGAATTGTTGGCGCTGGAGTTGTCGTAAGCTGAATTTATTGCGCTGAATTGACGTGCTACCAGTTTTTTTTAACTCAGACAAGTTAAGTGCTGCTATTATAGTAATGTGAATAAAGTGTGAGATAAAAGGAATATGAAAGAGTTTTTCATTCTTCGATAAATGAATATCTCTTACCAATTTGCTCGTATATTCAATCAAATCAGATGAAATATCTAAAACATCTTTCTATTTCCTATTATACTTTTCTAGTACATTACTTATAGAATCCAAGAAAGAAGACGCATCGCATTCAATTATTATTGATGTGTCGAGAAGTGACAAATTTTTGCATTATATGTTCTCGTTGAAGAATGATATTAATGTGTTTATTTCTGGTCTACCACGAATATCAGGGCTTTCATCTATAATAATTGATATCTTCTTATCTTATAATTTATTTTGTCTTTAATGCGCTCTAAATGTTAATCGAAAACATTATCCAAGTATGCCTCTGCTAACGTACGTCTCTGAGGCATGGTCCTTGTTGTAGGGATACATTTTCTATAAGTTTATCCAAATATCCATCAGCTTTGCTCAAAGGTATTGCTGAATACGCTGAGGCTCTTATGAAGTCGTGAATAGCAGCATAAGTCTGAAAATGTTTTTCCTCAAGTCTGATTTGAGTTTCTGGTAATTTCAACTGTTTACCATTTTCTCCCTCATCAAAGCTTTATCTTTCATTTCTATGTAGTGTTTGAAACCAGTGAAATGTTCCTTCAGACAATTTGATATTCTTTGTTAACTAAAATCGAAATCACGACAACAAAATTTGCATACGAGTATGTCACACTCATCTTTATCTCTTTGTACTTCTAAATCTTCGTAATGCTGAGACTACACTTCCGCAGTGCTTTTACGACTTTTTCTTTCTACATCGCTCGTTATATCACAACGTGTCCGAATACTAACTTAAACTCAAATATATAACATGTGTTAATGTGTTATCACCAGGGCAAGTATTTTTCGGGAGTTTAAAGTGGTCAAATCGGTCGGGAATCGGGAGCTTAAAAGAACCGAAATCGGGACTTAAAAAGCAAAAATCGGGAGTTTAAAAAACTTCATTTTCAATCATAATACAACGAAAAATAGTTGTTTTCTTTCTTCAAATGTATTAAACTGTATTAACAGTCCTTCAAAAATTTATTGTACTGTATAATTAGATTGATCTCCAAGTTTTCAGGTGAAAAACACTGCCGATCTTCTGTCAAAAGATTTTTATACACAGTGAAAGAGCGCTCGGCATACACAGATACCAAAGGCGCATATTCTCTGTTCAAACGATGCTCATAACTATTACTTTCACAAAATATTTTTATAAAGCTTTATCAAGATAATGAATTTTCGATTACAGTTGTGATCAATTTTTTAATATTTTCGTTATATTTTTAAGTCAAAATGAGATAAAACTTTTAAAAATCTCATATTTTAAACAAAACGTTCTAAATCGGGAGAAACTCACGAGAAGCTTAAAATCGGGAAAATCGGGACATTCAAATTATTTTTATAGAAGCCTGAAGTGACCACAAGTACATTAGTATAAAATTCCTGAGGAATAACTTTAGGGAAAATTATCGGGATTTCCCGAAAAATACTTGCCCTGGTTATCACATGTGGTTTACTATAATTAAAAGGCTATCTGATAACAGTAGTGTTTGCTTATTGGCCCAATTGGGCTGACCCAAAGTGCCATATGGCTCAAATCATGCTCACATATCACACGTGCAAAATATTTGGGACTTTCTGTTTAAGCTTACTTTCTTACGTCATGTACAGACTTAATTTGTATTAGATAAACTTCCTTTTATCTATAGACTGCTCCTCAATCATTTTTAAACTTGTATTTATGTTTTATTATGAATTTATATTTTGTCGCTTTATTTGAATATTTAGTTCTTGCATTAATAAAATTCGGTCATATGAACCTTGGGCCAAATGATCTTTGGATTAAATAACATTGGATTATATCTGATAGGTTTAAGTAATAAAGGGGTCAAGGATTTTCGGGCCAAGCGGAGTATGATTTATATTTTAAAGAGAAACAATGTTAAAATTGGTGATCATAAAACAAACCAAAAACTACTGAAATTCATTGAGAGAATAGGAAATGTCTAAATCTAATAATACTGATAACGATCTAATAATAACTAAAAAATGATCCAATAAATCTAATAAGACCTCAATAAAATTCTAGTATATGTCCTTATAAGTAGTCAGTTGTGATATTTTTCCCTTAATTTATTATCATTTTGATTTCATTAGACTGTCATAGAATTGAGTTTCAATTAGTGATGTTTGAAGAGATTTATTTTTTCACTATTGTGTGCGGAATGAAAATAGGACAAATTTTATTTAATTATAACTAAAAATCTACACAATCAAAAATTTTGAAATTTTAAGTATTTATTAAGTGTTTATTTAGGAATAAAATTCTATCAATTGATCACAGATAAGACGCCCCGGTCGGTCGCTTTACGGACTTTAGTCTTAAGCCTTGTGAAAAGGCTCTGGAAGTTCTCAACTGGAATTTTTTTTCAGCTCTCTTTTGATTTTTTTTGACCAATTCAACTGTTGAAATTGCTGTCCAACCATTTTTATATACATTTCTTTTCAAATTGGCCCAAAATTTCTCGATTGGGCGCAATTGTGGTACATTTGGAGGATTCGAATCCTTAGGTACCACTTCGATGTTAAGGCGCTCAAACTCTGCCAGTGTTGCCCTGGCGTAATCAGCAGAAGCCAAGTCGGGCCAGAAAATAAAGTTTTGGTCAGAATGGTATTTATTGATGAAATTGACCAATCTTTTATTAATGCATTCCTTGATGTAAATATTAGCATTGATAGCATTGCCCGAACATGCGATATAGGGCTGAGAAATCCCACGACTGCTGATGGTCAACGACACCATCACTTTTTGCGGGAATTTTGATACAAATTTATATCTGACATTATTCGGTGCCTCTAAACATTCATCAGAATAATAAAAATCATTCCCATAAGAGTTTGAACCATCGAGACTGAAATATGACTCATCATCCATAATTATCTCTAAGCCTTTCTAAGGCATGAAATAAGATTTGCTCAGTTTAATTAACCTTTTAAAGTCCGAATTATGTTCTGATCAGTAGAGCTTTCTAATTTTTTGATATCTTATCAAATTAGGTCTAATTAGTATAGAAAAAAAAGTTCAGATTTTTATTTTGACCAGAAGCTTGATTTCCCGAATGTTCCTTAAGTGGAACATTGGACTCTTACTACAAGTTTTCAGTACAATATGATATGTCAATATATATAAGAAAAGTTATTTATTATTAGCTTGAATTTGATGATAAAATGTGAAGCAATTTTGATGAAGTCTCTTATCACATCCGAAGCACTTCTTCTTTGTATTTTTCATGCATTCGGCACATCTTCCTTGAGTTGTTGAGATAAGGTAATGATCATCACTGATACGTACTTTCATTGAAAGTTTCGCTTTAGGCCCTGGTTTTGGTAAAATTTTATCATTCAATTGAAGCAATACTTGTGTTACACTCCGAAGAAACTCTAAATGAGATAATTGTTGAGATTTCTCATGAACTTCACAATGAAGACGCCAACTTGCAACCAAAGCCATATTCAAGCCATTGGAAAATAAATTCCACCACCACTTTTTGCTCCTAAGCTGAGGTCTATACGTACCTAAAAGTCTATCTAAAAGATCGACACCACCCATGCCTTCATTATATCTTTTGATCAAATGTGGTTGAGAAATATCCACTTTTTTCTTATCTTTTCGAGAATACCTTTTCGCTTTGCCTAACGGAGAGTGCGAGAGATGATTGGAGCCTATGGTGACAACCGAATTATCATTCCATCTCACAAACTCAACAGACCCATCGCTTCTATAATCATAAAAGCCTCTCTGTTCTTTCTTGAAATTCTTTATATCAATTAATGGACAGCTTCGAGTTCTGTTGTCTCGTACAGTTCCAGTTGCTTTGACTCCTTTTTGCTCTCAAATCCATAAGTAAATCATAAGAGGTGAAAAAGTTGTCAAAATAAATTTCATGGTTAGACGGGTTATCTAAGATTTGTATCATTTTATCGATGACTCTATAGCCTAGTGGTCCTGAATCTTCAGAATCTTTACCAGAATATATTTATAAATTGTAAGGATAACCATTTGATGAACAAAGCATCCAAACTTTGTAACCAAATCTAATTGGTTTCCCTTTTATAAACATTTTACAAGAATGATGACCATAGTATGGAACCATTGACTCGTCAATACTTAAAACATCGTGAAAAATACCAAATTGTGTAAATTTACTTATCAAGTGTTCATAAAATGGTGCTATCTTTGCTAACTTATCGCCATTTTTTATCTTTGAATTGTCGACTAAGTGAAAATATTGCTTTATTTTCTTGAAAGAATTTCTAGGCATAGTTTGAGGAACTATAGGGATATTCATATCGTGACTCGTACTCCAATATAAGTTCTCATTGGGCACAGAATGATAGCCACTGAAAAGTAAAAGACCAAAAAACTGCCCGATTTCTCGACCACTTATCTCATATTCAAATCCTTTCTGCATAGCATATAGTTTTGTTTGTTGTGCCAACTCTTCCATATATTCAATTGGAATAAACTTCAAAAATATTTCAAAGGGAGACAATAATATCAGTTCTGGATGTGTGACATATAATTTTTGAGGCTTTGTTTGAGGCAAAATTTGGTCAAAATTTTTGTTTTTCTTCCATTTTGGTAGATCTCTACGATGTTTAGTTCCAAGATTTTTATCAACAAGTTCTTCACTTATTGGATGTGAAACAACTATTTCGCCGCAAACATCATTAGGCATTACTTGATTTAGTGTTTCATCATTTATATCTTCCTCTTCAGTGATATTTCCATCTTCAGAGGGAGGAAGAATGGCTACTTCAACTTCTTCGACATCACTTTCGATGTCATCTAAAAGATCTTCCATTTCAGCGAGAGTTAAAACTTGTTTCCTTTTAGACATCTTTATATTTTGAGTAAAATAACAATAATTTGTGTAATAGTAAAAAACTTCACACTTGAGACCAATGTTCCACTTATGGAACACTTTCAAAAAACTTAATTTTTTCACAGATTCAGGAAGATTTATGTAAATTAAAAAATTATTAGTGACTTTTGACTATATGTTTTAATTAATTTTGCCTCTATTTAAATTTTTGTTATCTTAGAAGTAAGTGAAAGAAAAACTTGAAAATAACACTAATTTTGTCGTAAAATTTGCAAAATTTCAAATATTTCTAAAGTAAACACATTTTTGAGTTTTAGGATTAAAATCGACTTTTATTATCAGTTTAGACCTTTATCTCTAAAGTTATAATGCAGGTGTTGCTATAAATCCACTTGAAGGTAATCAAAAGTATTTTTATAAATCATGTTCCAGTTATGGAACATTGGACTTTAAAAGGTTAAGCGTTTCTTTTGCCGAACTTTTTGATTTTCATTATTTTTAGGAGCTTTTCAACGTTCAGTTCTTTTAATACCTGCCTCGACTAATATCTTTTTTGCTGTTTTACCATTGATGCTCCATTTTCTGCCAATTGAACGCTCACTTCTTCCGATTTCGAGCACATTTTCTTCGATGATTTTGTTCCTGACATTTTGTGGCACACGTTTGTTAGAACCACTTCCAACCTTTCTATCTAAACTAAGTCCATTTTCTAACTTTCCGATGACACGATAGACCAAAGATCTATGAACACCTTCTAGTTTAAAGTGGTCAACAGTGAATGGTTTGCCTAAATGTTTATGCTTCTCGTAAAAATTTCCAATCTGTTTACGAAGTGAAAGTTGTTTACTGTCTGACATTTTTAAAACTAATGATCAATTGATAGTGTGAATGAAAGAGTATTATTGTGAGATAAATAAACATCAAAATAAGCTATCACATGATAGGATTAAATTAATCCTGAGATTATTAAAATAGTTTGAAAGTTTGTCCTATTTTCATTCCGCATACATTATTTTATTGAGATCTTTTAACATGATGATTCAAGTAATCTAATTTGTTGATTATGTATTAGTAATTTATTTCGATTTTTCACTTTTAAGATAATCTTTCAAGGATTTTGAAGACAAAATAAGATTTAGCTTTTATTGATAGGAAACTCTTGCAACATAGATCTTAAACATCTGTTTATATCATATATTCCCAGATGGTGGATCGCGATCTAAAAGAGAGTGGCAAAATTTTTCTTGTAGACCGCAGAATTATTTTCAAAAATCATTAGAAGTGGTTTATGGCGTTAGATTTTTTAATGAACACATTTAGTATAGTAGGAAAGAAATTATCGGACCTTTTCAAACAAATACAATTTTTTTATTTATCAGGTTGTTACATCTAAAGATGTGTCAAATTAATGCTTAAGATTTAAATTTTAATTTGAAACCTCCGTAAATGTAATAACCTGGTGAATAAAAAATTGTGTTCTATTGAAAAGATCCGGTAATTTGTCTCTTAATACAGGATCGGGCATGAAAGTATATACCAAGATATACGCTTAAAAAACAATAAAAGCCTTTGAGGGATGAACCAAATATGGAAAGATAGAATAAATAGTTTTGTCATAGTATTTTGATAAATATTATTGTTTTATATAAGTGATAAGATCCAAAACTTATGTTTAAATCTCTTTAAAGAAAAATTGTTTACAATTGTTGTTTATGAACATTTAATCGGTAAAACCATTAATGCAAGCAAAAGTTCATTAGATTTTTTTTCTATAAATCAGATCCAAGCTTAAGTTTATAAAATTTTTCATAATCTTAATTACTTGAATATTAAAGTGATCCCTATTTATGTTAGATACAGAATAGCTCAATTCGATGTATACTTTTTTGGCCTATTGTACTTTAAAAAAACTTAAGTTAGACTTACTAGCATTCAGATGGCCCACGAGAAAAGTCTGGGAACCACTAGTTTATATCGCATATGTACACTGGAAAATTTCTACAACTGGCTAATCATAAACAATTGAAACAGAGATTCTGCTCAACTTATTGATAAATAATTTCGATGACGCATTTTGTACGATAAAGAATTTTCGGTCCATGAGCTGTTGCAAAATACAAATATATTTTTTTACTTGTTTTGCCTCGATTTTATGGTTCAGTTTTGACCGTTTGATCAACTTCTAGTCTGTAGATTTATTTGTGAATCAAAGTGTTTTCTGATTGAACGATTTTTGTAACTTGTCCAACTCAAAACAAATGAGACCTGCATTATTTCCGAAAATTCACAATTTATTTAAAAAATTTTAGCAATAAAAGCTTTCCCACAACTACGTAATAGTGTTATCAGAAGAATAATGTTAAAATAAACTTAGTTTAATTTTGGAGGATGAGAAAATATGTAACATGACAAACTTAAGTGTAGATAATCAAGATTTGTAAGCTATATAACCCCATTTAACTTCTTTACATTTAGTCATAAATATATTTCTATTAAAACAAAAATTTTCACAAACTATAAGATACTTAATAATGATTACTCAAGTCTTATGTTTTGTTTTCCTTTTCTGTTTAGGCAACTCAAAAGGTTTGGATATTTTTATAACTTGTTTCAATAAAAGATTATTTGGTCAAATATTAGTATTTAGATTTAGTGATCAATAAACTAATGATCATCAATTAAAAAATCACTCTTTTCTAGTTCTAAAGTTTGCCGATGTGAAAACAAATGATTCACTGATCAAAGTTTCAAACAATACCTCAACTGGTTCTTGTCCTGAAGTTAATCCAAGTACAACTAAATTTCCATGGATTGATATTGATGAAAAATCGAAATATTGCTATTATTTTAGTGTAGATAATGATAAACGGAAATTCTATTGGAGTTACGCTTCCTTTGAATGCAGTAAAAGGACAGGAAAATTAGCATCAATTCGTTCATTAGATGAATTGAATCTACTTTCGAAATGGATTAAAAAAGCAGAATCTGAAACATGGATTGGTTTATATATCTCGGCATCTGGTAAGTGACCATTGAGTTAATGAAATTTTCAATTAAAAATTAATCAATCTATTCATTCAAAATAAGGTTCTTATTCGTGGAGTGACGGTTCACCCGTTAACTACACTAATCTTCCCGAACATATGGACAACGATGGCTTAGATTTATGTGGGGCCGTCAGGAAATCTGATCTGAAATGGGTTTTTCATAAATGCTCGAAATATCCGTACGAATTTGATTTCATCTGTCAAATCAAAAAAGTTTATCCAACAAAGTAATGATATAGTGACTAATAGAATTTCAAAATCTGGATATATTATAAATAATTTATAATTAAATTGTTTCGATTCTATGATTTTGACTTATCTTTTGATAAATATTTGATTGATTTTCTTATTGAATCCGTTGAAATGGCCTGAATAATTTTTAGTGGAGTAAGTTTTCTGAGTTTGTCGTTACCTAAATAATCTCTCAAAGATTCGATTGATGATATACAGATTGCCCAGAACAGTGCTCTTAGATTTGACGCCTACTTTTCCCTTGCAATCCCCTTTCAATGCCTCGACATAAACATAAACTACGACTCAGTAAAAATATGCCCACAAACAAAAAATATATATACAAACTTTCATTCAATCACTCGTTCAAACTTCTCTGAATTTAACTTTTAATTGCAATTTAATTGCGATTTCTTAGAAGTACCATTAGATGGTGGTCGATTTTCACGATATTAGTATTGTTCGGAATATCTTACAGAGTACTTTCAATCGCCGCCATTACTATTGTTATTAAAAAAAACATTAATAACAATATTATTATTAAAAAAGAAAATTAAAATTAAATTTAAAAATTTAACTCGACCTGGTCTTAAACCCACACCCGTGAGGCTAATGTGTATATGCAACTTAACTTGCTATACCATCGAGAGACACATTGATTCAGACCATTATTTCATATTATATCATTTTTGGCATACTCTTATTTCTATGTGCGAAGGAAAAACGAGGGTTTTTCGAGCGAAAGCAAGAAATCCCTGTGTTTTCCTTATAATGCGAGGTAAAGAGAGGAAATTCCTCGCTCTCTGAGAGCACTGGTCCAGAATACAACTAAACTCAAATTTTGAGCACAATCTTTCTTTAATATTACGCATTGATTAGATGCAGCTATGAATCAAGTTTGGAATGAGTAAAAGAAAAGTCAACTTTTTAATCATAATGTTTGAGATAAAAACAAAAGTAGTATTTAAAATGGTCTTCTCAATTAGGTAAAGAAAAGAGTTTTTATTTATAAAACTTATTTGTCAAATAAGTCTTGTGATCTAACTTGAGAAGAACTTGCTGATAAATTTGGTAAAAAGGATCAACAAGTGCGAATATAATTGATATTAATAGCATTAATAGGCATATGTCATAGAGAACATTTCTAAACACAATTTTTGTAAACTACATTAGAACAATAAACGTTTATTTTGGCAGATCAAGTTTCAGTATATGAGTAATTGATATTACTTGCGATTTAAATATCAAAATGTAAAAGCCTTTAACTGCTTTATCTGAGTTTAGTCTTATTCTGGACGATCTCTATAACATTGATATGCAAGTAGTTTTGAATACATAGTTGTTTCAGTGCTATAAAGCAGTGATTATCAACCTTTTTCATATCGTATACCACTAATACATGTCTTAGAACATTGCGTACCACCAAAAATTTCTTATAATTTAAATTTGCCTGAAAGTTCAATTTTTAATAAATACAATGAAAGTATATTTTAAAATATATACTTTAATGAGAAATCTGTGACTGTTCTGATTAACATAAATCATCGATTCTAGGGTTGACATTAGCCAAACTTAATCTCAAGTCATTTTCAACATTAAGTCTATTCATATTTTTACACTCTAAAATCATTTTATTCATGTGTCTTAAAAAGAAGTTAGTAATACTCAAAAGCCGCGTAAAACTGAGATGATTCTAAGCATAATAAAAGATATGCAAGAGGCTTATAGACATATGTATGTCATAAACCAGTTAAGTCAGTACGTCTAGAATAAAACTCCTTAGAACTTAAAAATATTTTTTAGGTAAGACATTTGGACGGATAAAGATGTACAATCGTCTTATTTAGAACTTAGGGTCAGATATCAGATTTGACATATCTCTAAAAGTTTTGTTTCAAACGTATAAATAGCTAGTTTAAGACATACGTATGTCTACAAGCCTTTTGCATATCTTTTATTAGACTTAGAATCACCTTAGTTTTACGTGGAACTGTAAAAATTATGAAGATAGCTGATAATAAGCATATCTCAACTCTTAAAAGCTGCCTAAGTATGTCCTAGTTATACATTCTCCCAATCCTAGCTAAGTGTGTTATTGACCTTATAAGATTTAGCCTATCATTGTAAAGTATCTTCCTATTTAATCCGCCTATTGTTCCTTTAAAATGTCGTGTTTCTCCTAAATTTTTCGCTCTTTTCTCCTGTGTTAAAAATCATGTGAAACCTTATGAAATTTGTATTGTGGTTTTATCACTATGTTTAATAAAGTGGTTATATTTTATATTTTTATATTTTCTTACATACTCCTATAAAAGATTTCAGACTTTGCAATATAATCTGATTTCTAAGCGCCTCCAGACTAATAATTTCAAAGACCAGTGTCCCCGAAAATCTCCATTTCATAGAAAAGGAAATTTCGGATATTAATGTCTTTAAGAATAATATTCAGACGGAAATAACATGTTTTTTAATAGGTACCTTTAATTGTTGTATTAATATTGTTACTTAATATAGCTCTAAAAGTTATCATACTCCAACTTTCGATATACAGTGAAAGTAATTAAAATCCGGATTTTGAAAGTAAATTTTTTGGTTTTTTCAAAATATTTCGAAAATAATCAAGCATAGACAAAAACTTTATATGAATCAATTGTACCCTTTAGCATGACATGTCTAATGACCTCTCATATATTGCTATGTGCAGTACCGTTTTAACCCCAGCAGGCCAGAAAGAAATAATGAGGCTAATTTTCGAAACTAAATATCTCGCAAACCACATGTCAAATTTGAATGATACTTCTAAATTTTTAAATAAATATAATCTACATTCAAAACCACATTTAATTATTTTATGAGTTGCCGAATAAAATGTTTGTCGTAAGCGAAGTAAAAACTATGATTCGGTAAAGCCATTCGGCAAAAATTTTCCATGGAGGACTATGGTTCAAGAAAGAAATTGTTGTTATTTTTATAAACTATAATACAAATTCCTTTTAGGTATGAATAAAAATTTGTAGTTACTACTTTTCCATAGGAAATTTTCGCCGAATGGCTTTACCGAATCATAGTTTTTACTTCGCTTACGACAAACATTTTATTCGGCAACTCATAAAATAATTAAATGTGGTTTTGAATGTAGATTATATTTATTTAAAAATTTAGAAGTATCATTCAAATTTGACATGTGGTTTGCGAGATATTTAGTTTCGAAAATTAGCCTCATTATTTCTTTCTGGCCTACTGGGGTTAAAACGGTACTGCATATAGCAATATATGAGAGGTCATTAGACATGTCATGTTAAAGGGTACAATTGATTCATATAAAGTTTTTGTCTATGCTTGATTATTTTCGAAATATTTTGAAAAAACCAAAAAATTTACTTTCAAAATCCGGATTTTAATTACTTTCACTGTAACGAACAAAAACTTACCTCTTAAGTGTTCATTATATCGAGCTTTAACTGCATATAACTTCACAAATTCAATTAAATTGAAAGTATATAATATCAATTTAGATTTTAAATCGTATTGTATTCGGTCTTGTGTCGCGTTGGATCTTTTTTGCTTTTGATATTATTTGACCCTTTTACATTCGGCATTTTTTCTTTGATTTTATGTCGGGGAAACGTAATCTGTTATGTTATTCGAATTAGAGATACATTACTGCGATTGCCTGCTATCCTTAGCTGCTGTACTAAATGAAAACCATGGTCGACACTCTCGAACGATTACAAATTGCAAGATATTAAGACGGTTGCAAATAGTTGATAACAAGACATGTTATTATTTGGCAGCAAATGATTCTAAACCAAAAAATTAGAATGATGCAGACGAGAGTTGTCTTCAATATAACGCTCAATTTATATCAATTCATGATAGCATAACCGATCAATTCATTTTTAATTTTACAAAGCAAATATACAATATGTGCATATTGGTTAGTTTTAAACAGTTTATATAATAAAGGGAGCTATAAATGGTCAGATGGGTTGCCTTATGATTATAATATTGTGAAATAAAAAAAATATAGTGCTTTAGTTTCTATAATTGTTTAATTAGTCATCTTAAGAGATTAACCTTAATCTATAGTAAAGTAGTTTAGTAGTAAAATATAAAGTGTAGTTTACAACTTTCATTTGTAATGAGTAATTATCTTTGAGATCACAGTACAAGATCATTTTCCACTTGAGTGATAAATATTGGTATAAGTACTATTTACCTAAATTACAGAAAAACGCAAATATTTTCTTGTTTTTAAATAAAAATGACTATTGTGAGAACCAAAAACTATAAAAGGCAAGAGAAGTTGTGTAACGAGAGACAGATAAAACATAAACCCTTAACTGTTAACTGTTATTCATTGTATATCAAAAGTTATAATAAAATAATTAAGAAATAGAACTCTTTCATTTGAAGTATATATCTATATCATATTTATAATAAAGAGTTCGAAAAGGTGAGTATCAAACAAATTACTTTAAAAGGTAAAGCATACTCTATTGAGTCCAACCTGACTCTTGGATAGACAATTAGGTAAAAGTAAATTGGAATCACACATTGAGGTTCCTGATTTCAATTTACTCATTCCTAGACACACACATTACATGAGAAATTAAATCGATCCCAAGTCACTAAAATAAACGTGACAATATTCTTACTATACGACCGAGAAATACCATTGAAAACCGTCGATTAGTAACCAACTAGAAACATGTATCGCATTTGCTATGAAAGATAGCAAATAAGTTTACCACAGCTGTAATGAAGAAGGCTTTTACCGCCAAAAGACTATTCCCCCTGTTATAACACAATTTTTTTAGGTTAGTATCGAAACTCAAGAAGTTTAGTTTTTTTCAAAAATTACAAGAAAAAATTCACCGAATTAATAAAATTAAAAAAATTAACTTCAGGTATTAGATAATTGTCCGGAAGGCTGGTATGAATACGAGAAAAGTTTGGGAACCACTGGTTTATATTACACGTGCTCACTGGAAAATTCCTACAACTGACTAACCACAAACAATTGAAATAGTTGAGGTTTTATTCAACTTATTGATAAACAATTTTGATGACGCATTTTATACAAGAATTTTCGGTCCATAAGCTAATGCAAATTCCAAATATATTTTTAAATCCTTATTTGTACCGATTTTATGGTTCAGTTTTGGCCGTTAGGTCAACTTCTAGTTCGTAGATTTATTTGTGAATCAAAGCATTATCCCATTAGACTATTCTTGCGACTTATTTAACTAAAAACAGATGAGACCTACATTGTCTCCGAAAATTCACAATTTATTAAAAAAAACTTCTAACATTGAAAGTTTTCCCAAAACTACGCGATACTATTATCAGAAGAATGAAAGTAAAAACATATTTAGTTTCATTTTGCAGGATAAGAAAACATGTGGGATGATAAACATTAAATGTAGATAATCAAGACTTGTAAGCTATATAATCCCACTTCATTACATTTAGCCATAGATATATCTCTATTAAAACATAAACTTTCATAAACTTTTAGATACTTAAGGTAATAATGATTACTCAAGTCTTAAGTTTTGTTCTTCTTTTCTGTTTAAGCAACTCCAAAGGTTTGGATAATTTAATAACTTGTTTCGATAAAAGATTATTTGATCAAATGTTAGTGTTTAGAATTAATGATCAATAAATGAAAAAATTCCCTTTTCCTAGTCCTAAAGTTTGCAGAAGTGAATACAAATGATTCGCTGATCAAAGTTTCAAACAATACCTCAACTGGTTCTTGTCCTGAAGTCGATCCAAGTGTATCTAAATATCCATGGGTTGATATTGATGAAAAATCGAAATATTGCTATTATTTTAGTGTAGATAATGATAAACGGAAACTCAATTGTGCTTATGCTTCCTTTGAATGCAGCAAAAGGACGGGAAAATTAGCATCAATTCATTCATTAGATGAATTGAATCTAATTTCGAAATGGATTAAAAAAGCAGAATCTGAAACATGGATTGGTTTATATATCTCGTCATCTGGTAAGTAACCATTGAGCCAGTCAAATTATTAATTAAAACTTAATCAGTCTAATCATTTAAAATAAGGTTCCTATTCATGGAGTGACGGCTCACCTGTTAATTACACTAACTTTCCCGAAAAAATGGATAACAATGGCTTAGATATATGTGGAGCTGTTAGGAAATCTGATCTGAAATGGGTTTTTCATGAATGCTGGAAATATCCGTATGAATTTGATTTCATTTGTCAAATCAAAAAAGTTGATCCAAAAAGGTTATCAGAGAGAAAATAACACAGAGTTTTAAAATTTGAATAAAATAATTCATAATAAAATTTACTTTGTTTCTAATATTTTGATTTATTGTTTAATAAATATTTGATTAATTTTCTTATTGAATCAGTTGAAATCGTTTAAATAATCTCTAGTGAGGTAGATTTTCTGAGCTTGTCCTTATCCAAACAATCTCTCAGATTCGAATGATAATATATGACACTGATGTGCAGATAGCTTTGAAACAGTTGGTTCAATATTATAAAGTGTAATCTGCTGTTATTTTACAGTGATTGCCTGCCGTTCTTGGCTGCTAACACTGTACTATTAAGTCAATCAGTAATTCCATGGACTCGGATAACTTTTTATCTCGTTGTCATAGGATGTTAGTTGTTTGTTATTATTTGTTACCTTAACAAGTATGGCTGCACAGAAGACACTACGTTTTATTTTATTGTTTTTAACACTGAGTTTTGAAGAGTGCATAAAACTTGATGAAATTCTTGCTAGTGTTACAGATGAAGAGCAAACAGCCTGAATCAAGATTGAAGTTATACAGAACACTCCAGTATCTCAAGTTTTAAGAAAGTTGACAAGGGCACTTGGAAGTCGAGCATTTCAAAAAAGCGCGGTATACAACTGGTACCACCAATTTGAATTTGGAACGCGATATGAAACTTATGATTAGCCTCATCCTAGTAGACCTACAACAATTACCGATCCTCGGCATGAAGAGAAACTTGAGCAGTTAATGCATGAAAGCCGAGCATGGCGCATTGAAGATTTGGCAGATGAGTTAAGTATAAGTTATGGAAGCACTTGGAAGTTACTACATAATATGAGGTATCGTAGAATATCAAGCAAGTGGGTTCCTCATGAATTAACACCAAGCCAAATGAAAAAAAGAAGAGAAACTTGCGCTAAATTAGTTGAACGCTATAGCAAAGACCATGAATTCGTTAGTCATATCATAGATATTGATGAAACATGGATCAAGAGTTATGATCCCACTGATGCACAACTATCTCGCGAATGGCGCTTACCACGAGAACCACCGTAATGAAATTTTCAAAATTCAATTTTAAGAACCAAATACATTTCTTCTCCATTAGACCCAAAAAGCATGTCCAAATATTGCTGACTGGAAGATGATGCTAATTGTAGCTTTTTATCAGGATCGTATTCTTAGTTATCAAATTTTACCCAAAAATACAAATATTGATGGGGAAGTGTTTTTCAGATTTCTAAGCGATTATGTTTGGCCATCTGTTCATGAATATGCAATACATAAGCCCATCATCTTAATGGATAATGCAAAACCTTATTATAGTGCGGTGGTCATGGATTTTTTAGCAGAGCGAAAATGGGAGATTTTGGAACACCCACCCTATAGTCCTGATTACGATGGTATTGCCAGAATAAAATGCACTCTCAAAGGTATTCGATTCACTCATGAAGCAGAATTAGAAAAGGCTTTAAAGTCGTTAATTAATGGCATTAATACAAGGGGTGAATTCAAAAGGATGAAATATTTGTACGATCAATGGAAGGATATTATGAGAAATGAGGGAGACTATATTGCTCATTAATACAATAAAAACTAACATATATCTATTCTATATCAAAAAAAATTCTAATTGAACTTTCCACGGAATTATTGATTGACCTAATAAATGGAAACCAGGAGCCACATCCTCGAACGATTGCAAGTACAATATTTGATTGCAAATCATCCATTCGTATTGCTAAGTAGGTCTCGGCCCTGAAGATCTTTCCGAAAGCTCTAAATGTGGACTTGGATTTCTACTTAAAGACCTAGACTTCTAACATAAATGCTAACCTTGACCTTATAGGACCTCTTTTAAAGGCCCGGACCTGAATCTGAAGTATATCTTGTTTATTTGGATAAAATACACCAAATTGCATACTAATAGTTTTTATAGATAATTTCGCATATAATTTAATGTGTGAATTCATTTTCTGCTGTTTTTATTAATTTTGAAATTATTTTCCTAATGATGGTACTGTAAAGTCATGTGTGCGTTTGAGTTCATGGAAACCACTATTTGAAACAATTTAAAATTTTCTATTTTTACCGCTAAATAAATATTAATTTCCATTATTTACATTATTTTATGAGGTCTTCACTCAGAGGTCTTTCCTAAAGACCTGGACCAGACTCGGACCATTTTGCTAAGATTCGGACTTGAACTTGAGCTAATATTGAGGACTAGAACCCGGATTTGAACTTCAAAAGACCTCAGGTTCGGAGCACCCGAAGAATCTCAAGTCTTGTATGCTCAGCCCTAATTCGTATTGTACATTTTGCAATATTGTTAATATTGCGAAGTTACCGAAATGCAGCTCCAGAGTAACTAAGAGTAGATTTGATTTGAGGGCAGCGGCCAATTATTGCATAATTAAGTTATAACCAATAAAACAGCTGATCATTGGTTTAACACATTGAAGAGTCATAGATGTTATGTTAGGCGACCGTAGATGTGTTAAACCAATGATTTTTTACTTAATTACTTACAACTTAATTATGCAATAATTGATTGCCGCCCCAAACTTTTTGTTACTCAAGTTTTCGTTTAAGACAGTGTCAGCACCTCTTGGCTGCCAACAATCGCCATGACAGCGCTTTATAGCACTGACCTGACGATATATTGATAATTTTAAATGTAAGTAAAGAGTCGCAATCACACTTTTTACATTGATTGAACAAAAGCAATAGATTACTCAGAAATCAATTCATTTCATGAAATAATGATCTCATTAAGGTATTATCAGAGGTGGACAGAGCTGAAATTTTCGGGATATACACAAAATTTTACTCAAAACAGTACAAGAAATGTGAATTGAAATAGTTGCTTCAGATTTTGTTCAACTTTAGGGTTAAGTGTTATAATCTGCTCTTTCGACTTTTATTAATTGATTTCCGAACGGATAAAGTGATAGAGTGACTGTCGATACAAAAATTCCTAACTTCGAGCACTTGTTTGACCCGCGATTTCTATTAGTTTCAAATTGATTTTATCTTTGAAATAGATCACTTATGACAATAGGCATTGTTAACATAATAATACTGATAATTAAGTCATCAGACAATTTTGAAAATAACAAGTATCATAAGAGGACAGCAATAGCGAATGACTAAACAATTTAGACTGTGATAGAAAATAAATGTTTTAATAATTAATTTGTGTAAATAATGTCGATCAACTTGATTGTTGCCTTATTTAGTTTATGTTCATGTTTCTTTGCTGTGGGTATGAACTATTGATACAATAATTGTGACTCAATACTATTATTATACATACATATGTATGAATAATGCTATATACGATTTAGTTTAAGATTGAACAAATTACGAAACTCATTAATCTATAATATTTTATGCTTAACTTTAGTATAAAGCGAATGAATCTATAAAGTATCATAATTATTTAAATATCATTGAATGATATGCTAATTGACTCAAAACTTGACTGAATTTAAGTTACTTAGCTTAGATTTAAAATGAATTTTGTTTTATAGACCTATTAACTCAGTTTCCATGTCCTCACGAGAATTATCGACAAAATTGGATCACAATCGACAATTATAGTTGTTATTACATATCCAACCCATCAGAAAGAGCTGATTGGCACGAAGCAGAAAATAGATGCACAACAAAAAAGGCTCATTTAGTTTCAATACATGATATCTATGAAAACAAGTTGATAGCTTACTTGACTTTGTCTCCAAAGAACTATTGGATTGGATTGAATAGTTTAGAAAGAAGAGATGTTTATGTGTGGTCTGACAGAACATCAAGAGATTATAACAATTTATATAACGATTCATCTGGAGATTCTGAAACTTTAGACCCATATGTTAAGGGCAGGTGTGTTTATATTGAAAGCAAATCAGGCTTTTGGAGATATCATTACTGTAATGACGATAAATTAGGATTCGTTTGCTCTAAGTCTGATTTTAACTATAACTCAACAATAAGGAATGAAAGAAAATCAGTGAATCTGAGAGGAAATTGTCCACCAGGTAAAGCTTCACTTACACTTCTTGGTAATATTGCTTGAATAAATTTAATTAATTCAAGGCTGGTATCGATATGCAAACGAGAAATGCGTAAAAGTAATAAATGAATTACTGACACAAAGTCAAGCGAAATCTCGATGCAATGCAGTCGGAGGTCAGATATTATCGGTTCATTCATCAAGCGAGCAAAATTTTATAACAGCAATAACTGCGGGAAAGTTTTCATTTTGGATTGGATTGAATTATATTGGAAGCATCAGCAAATGGTCATGGAGTGATGACAGCAAAGTCACATTCACTAATTGGGATTCGGGTTACCCGAAAGGAGTAAATAATAAATGTGTTATTGCAATGACTGATGCATTAGAAGCGGGTGAATGGCGTAATATGGATTGCAATCAAAGATTTGGTGTCATATGTGAGACCACTAAAAGTAAGTCAAAAAACGTTTAGTTAAACTACACAATATCTTTGGGATTTTCTGATTCTCAAGTTGTTAAAATTCTTATTATTTCATTCAAGAGCTTCTCTTAAATAGATTCTCAGTTTACTCCAAAAAATTTTTATATTTCTGTGATTTTAAAATGATGCACAGCAACAAGAAATGATATGTCGTTATGCGAAGAGTTCTAATAGACCATAATATCTTATATAATATGAGATCCAATTACTAATTATTTTAGACAAAAAAGATAATTACAGTTGAAAATTAAACTGAAATTGATGCCCATGGCTGAGAGGATATGTCAACGCTCCTTCATTAGTAGCTACGCATCATTTTGACCTATCGTACTGAACATTCTATGAGTACAGCCGTTATTAAGACTAATCAGTTTTTCATTATGGTTTCAGCCCAGAATAGCAGTACTCCAACCGAGCCATTCAAAGTCTGCAAAAATTCAGATTCTGAGTTTGGAGAGAAAAAGTTCATAGAATATCGCAACTCATGCTATATATTCGTGGACCAAGTACATCTGGAAGTGGGATGTAGCGAAATTGGAGTGCCAGAAAATCAATGGTTCTAACCTAGTCTCAATATTAGACCCTTTTGAGTATGCATTTATAAAGTATTACACTGAACAAAATTTGAATTCGAGTCAATTTTGGATCGGTTTCTACTCAGACATAGGCAAAAATTTGTCTGAGCTTGTTTTCCGATGGGCAGATGGATGGCCTGTTTATTACACTTATTGGGATGTAAAGCAGCCACTATTTGATTATACAGCTAAAAGAACGTGTGTTTATCAGAATAGAGATGCAGGCAAATGGATTATTGACTCTTGTAACACAAAAAAGTCATTCATTTGTAAAGCCACTCAAAACCATCCCCCATATCCTCAAAATACCTCAATTGCTTATTGTCCGGAATATAACTCAACAAATCCCAAGCTTTCATGGATTGATCTCGATTCAAGGTCTAAATTCTGTTATTGGTTTAGCGTTGATGTTGATTTCTCGTTCTTGAAGGTAACATGGGCCGAAGCATCACTTCAATGTCGATCACGTGGTGGCACATTAGCATCGATCCATTCATATCACGATTTATTATTAATGAGGGATAAATTCAATAAATCAAGAGATAATACTTGGATTGGTTTATATGAATCTAATACTGGTATAAAAGTGATGAATGATAGAAACGAGAAATATATACTTATGCCAAAACTTCTATCTTTCATAATAATTGATATAAGTTTAAATTGATGGCAACAGTGTTATTCTCGTAACTATGCATCATTTGAATATCTCGAACTGTACAATCGCTTGAAGTAAGTTACTAGAGAACTAATTTTGTACTTTCCAATTATTTTCAGGTTATCTATCGTGGGATGATAATTCAGCGATTGATTTCACTAATTGGTACAACAAAAGCATATAGTTGATGACGATGATTACTGTACTTCAGTAATGCCCATTAGTCTTTACTGGAACAATAATCCATGCATGAGTTTGTCACATCGTTATAACTATGTCTGTGAAATTAGAAAAATTTTCAACCCTAATATAAACTCTACTACAACACTATTTCCGATCACACTTAAGCCAACCAGCAAAACAACAGAAACAACGAAGGTATCAGAATTGATGTTAAGCAAAGTATACGAATACGAAATTTCAAATGGAGCAAAAGTTGGTTTTGTGATTTTGGGTTTAATAATAGTTGTTAGTCTTGCATTAAATGTTTATTTCTTTAGTAAAAAATATAATTTCAAATTTCCAAAAAGGAAGACAAACCCGCACATAGACAACCATAGAAGTAGATCTAATGATATTCTTAACTCTCGAGATCCTAAAGTTGTTTTTAGTAATATTAAGTTGAAATAAACAAAATTTAGATTAAAATATTTTTTCATTTATGATTTTTTATTGCACCAAAAATTTTTATCACATTTTAAAAGCGTATTAGTCAATAAAATTTCTCATGTTACAGAATATACATTAAATTAATATTGAAAATTTTATTAGATATTCATAAGAGAATATAAGAATAAGTATATAAGAATATGTGAACCAATGGTCTAACTTTTAAAATGAACATAAATCATAATAGAGTCATAATACATAACGAAATGCAAAAAATCAGTTGCATTTGAGATAAGATGAGAGTTACAAATAAAGTCCATTAAGAGATTTTTCTTCTTCCTGTAAAGAACGTTTTCCTTAGGCTACTTGAAGTTTTCTTCTTCAACTCAAAACCAAAAGTTCTGCTTCAGTACAAAGAAACCTACTATCGGCTCAATCCAAGTCCTCTCTTTTGGAGACCAATTTATTCAACTAGAGACACACGATTGGTATGAATAGGGAATATTCATTAGAGTATCTTTTCGTCTGACAACGGGAACTCAATTTTTATGTCGATTCTTATGGGCCTTATCAGTACCAGATCCAAAGCAGTGACTATTAGTAGCCATGTTTATTTTCGCTTCTGCGTGACCATCGAATCCGTCTAATTGGTTGAGTAGTTCTAACATTGTTCGTTAAATTTCTCGTTCACCATTAGAAATGGTGTTATATCTAACGAGAAGTTCAAACTCGATTCAAAGAAACATATCCTCAATATATTTTAGCGCCGACCGCATCTATTTCGTCAAAGAATACAATCGATGGCGAGTGATCTTCAGTCAAACAAAATAACTCTCGAACCAATTTTGGCCCGTCGCTCATAAATTTTAAGTTAATTCATAGCCGACAGCACGCAGCAAAGCGGCCGAAATCTGATTGTCCATGACTTTGGCCAACAATGTCTTTCCAGTTCTTGGCGGACCACAAAGTATGACCCCTTTAGTGGTTTTATTTCCATTTTTTCATAATTTTCGGGATGAGTTAGTGGAAGTTCTACATTCTCTTTAATTTCCTGAATTTGTTACTCAAGTCTTCTGATGTCTGCATAGGTATCTTGAGGTGCTTTCTAGTTTCATAACTTTGGCCATGAGCTCAACATCGCCTAGAGCTCCAACAAGTCAGTCAGTCCTCTGTGGTTTAGCCAAAGGTTGCAATTGAGGACCAATTATTCCTTATCTACAAACGACAGAATTCGGTAAATAATGTTCAAAACCAAAACATATCAAAACAATCGCATGATTTTCGTTAATTAACTCATTGAGAGTCCCGATAAACATAGAAGTCCCTAAATATTACAGTTAATTAGCTAAGTAATAGATTAGACCAATAGATAATTAAACTCTAAGACTTCCTGGATCCTCGAAATTAACCCTCTTGTCATCGATTTATTGCTTTTATTTTTTCTTTGATATTAATGTTAGATTTTAACAGAAGCTCTATCTACCTAAGCATCCAATCATTGATTGATTCATATTTAAAAGTTTGAATCGACAACAAGCACGTGGCAACGCTTTTAGCAATTTGGCAGAAGTTTCCACTCCATTGCCGCTTTCTTCTCTCAGTTCTCACAATCGGTAGCGGATAGTGTGATTGCCTTACTTCCTATTATTTTTGAATTTATTCTGGCCCGAACATCGGTCTTGATCAGAACTAAACTCTTCAAAGTGCTGTTGATTCTTATGTAAAGCAATTAAAATAAGTATAAAAATAAGTAATTGATTGATACAAAATTCTCGATAATTTATTGATTAGAAGTATACAGATGATAATGAGAATAAATGAAGAGCCCAGACCAGGTGCCTTTGTTGACTCATAAAGTTTTATATAATTGTCAACAAGAACCACAGAGCGAAAAATACCTTAATCACACTTAAAATGCACTGATAATAAGCTAATTTTCAATTAACAAATGTTACACAATAAAGAGCTTTAATTTATAAAGATTAGATTTGATAAAATCGATATGAAGGTCGATTAGGATGAAGTTTTGATACATCTGATAAGTTATAGTTTGTTTTTGTATTGTATGGAATTGTTTGGCAAGCATACTTAAATTTTTGAGAGAATACTTAAGGCGTAATAAAAAAATGATCATGTAATTTATGATTCATTGGTTACTATATTTTGAGACTAGAAAAATTCATGAGGACACTTCTTGAATTGGAGACTTATAGTAAAGTTTATGTTTACTAAATTCTCTATAACATTTACAATTAAAGGCTTAATGAATGTTATCTAGTATTGAATTGAGGGAATTTTCATATGATCTAATCAATTGATGCAGAGCATAATAAATTGATAAAACAGTATTCATCAAACAGATAAAAATCATATGCACGAGAACAACAAAAATTTATTAAATAAGTTTTTTATAAGTAAACGCCCAAAATATGTTCAAGTCATTCATGAACTGGATTTGTGTATTTGAAAATGTTTCTGAAATTAATACTATTTGCATTTTACTTATTCATTGCAAGAATTGAATCTCTTGCAAATATCAACATAAGTAATAAATAATTTATATTTAGGCTGAAGATCATAGTCTTTAGAAATAGTTAATTGAAGTAATGGAAGAGTGAATATCTTTTGCAGATTATACGAGATGTCCGGAACCAGGCTATGAGAAATGGGTAACAATAGATAATGATACTTGCTATTATATATCTAACTACTATGCGGCAGTGACCTGGCACGACGCCACCATCATTTGTAAGCAATTAGGAGGAAAATTACCATCAATTCATAGCAAACTATCAAATGATCTATTGGTGGACTTAACTCGAGAAATTTATAATTCTCAGTATGGTATTACGTTTTGGATTGGGCTTAATAGTTTGGAAAATAGAGGTTTTTATAAGTGGTCAGATGGGACTCCTGTAGAATATACAAACTTAGCAATTCCTCCAGTGCCATATGGTATTAGACCGATCAAGAATCAAGAAATTTATCTTCAAGGTCGATGCGTTTATTTGTATAATACATATGTGAATAATACTTATTATGGGTATTGGTATTACGACAACTGCAATAATGCTTTTAGTTATATTTGCGAGAAGAACTTCTCACTTTCAACTTCTGTCCCATCCGTCACTCCAACACCTCCTGGAAATTGTCCACTAGGTATATTAAGCTAGTGTTTACTCAATTCTGGATATTTTTATTTACTTTAAAGATTGGCTGCAATACGCAGACGAGAAATGTATAAAAGTAATTGATGATGGTTTGATGACATGGGCCCAAGCCAAAAATCGATGCAATTCATTGAAAGGAGAATTACTTTCAATTCATTCATTAGAAGAACAGAATTACATAACATCATTACTGCCTGATAAGACAATGCCATTCATTGGTTTGAATCGACAATCTTCAACGGCAGGGTAAATATTAATACTTCAGTAATTATCTGAAACACAGCATATTCATTTTGGATATTTTTGAGTATTTCGAACACTTTAAATATTTTGAAAATTTGAGAAATTGAGCAGTATTGACATTTTTAAGCAATATTTTTCACCACTAGAAGTGATGTTTGTGTCCAAGTTGAAAATTTGAATGCTTATTTTTGAAATAATAGCTGGTCGTGGGACGATGAAAGTATGATAACTTTCTCGAATTGGGCGATGCAATCGACGGTTTATTACAATTATAGATGTGCAGTTCTAATGACTAACGAAATACAAACTGGTCGATGGTTGAAAGTTCCGTGTGATAGCAACCACACGGCTATTTGTGAGAAACCAAAAAGTAATTCCCTTAAATGTATCAACTAGGCCTTCATTGCTTTTAAACCTATGATTGTTATAGTGCTTTCAACTTATTTGCATAAGTTTGTTCAGATGATGGTGAATGTCAGTACAAACTACAACAATGATAGGAGTGAAAGTTAACTAAAATTTCTAAGAAAAGTTTTAAAATTGGCAAATTAACATCTATGAGTTTACTAAATGATTGAACTACATTTAGACGCGTCAATCACTTTTACTCATCCAAAAACGTTTCCCGTTTGTACAATTGCTGGTTTCGAAGGGAATAATCTTAATTTTGTTCAATACCGTAATTCATGTTATTTTCTGGTGGACAAATTGGAAGAGCAGAGAACATGGAACGATGCAGAAGCTGCCTGTGAAATGATGAACGGTGCACATCTCGTATCAATAGTAGATCCGTTTGAATACGCATTTCTAATGTATTACTTAACACAATATGCAAAATTTGATCAATTCTGGATCGGTTTTTATGCGGATGGTCTTACAGACGCGAATGTATCTCAAGTTTTCAAGTGGACTGACAATTGGCCGAATTACTTCACTAAATGGGATCAGAATCAGCCTCAGTTTGTAGGTGAAACAAACAAAGAATGTGTCTATCAGTCCAAAGCGAACGGTACGTGGAGTATAGGGGATTGTGTTTCAAAGAAATCTTTTATCTGCAAAACAACACTGAATCAAATTCCTAAAATGCAAAGCCGTTTGAATGGAACTTGTCCTAAACTGAACACAACTAATAAAAAGTTGCTATGGACTGATCTAGATAAGAGATCTCAATATTGTTATTGGTTTAGTTCTGATTTGCTGTACGGCCAAGGGTTGGCTTCATGGGCAGACGCAGCCTTTCAATGCAAACAAAGAAATGGAACTTTGGCTTCAATTCATTCAAATCATGATTTATTATTAATGAAGAAGAAAATAAGTGATTTTAAATATAATACTTGGATTGGACTATATCAGACGCCTCTCGGTAAACTATCCTAACCTAACCTAAAACGATGGATAAACTATATCTTAAAATAATTTTGATCTCTCGTTTCAGGCCAATTTGTTTGGGATGATAAAAGTCCAGTTGATTTCACTAATTGGGACGAAAATGCAGCTCCAGACGAAGACGATGACTATGATGCTCCTACCATTAGTTCTTACGGAGACAAATGTGTTGAAGTTAAGTCAATGGATCTTAAATGGGTTGCAAATAGATGTAGTTCTATTAGTAGTCATAAGTTTTATATTTGCCAAATCCCTAAAACATATGAGTCATCGATTAACCCGTTATCTAAGCCTTCAGATTCGCAACCAATTGGAATGTCAAGCGGAGTAGAGGCTGGGATCATATTGGGTGTTATTGTTCTAGTTGCAGTGATTTTTGGCTCTGCTATTTTTGCTGTTAAAAAACTCAAACGTAGTGCCCCCAATTTCCGAAGCTACGAAAATTCACTGTATGTCAGTAGAAGAGGTCACAATTTTAGACCTAATGGTGAAACTGTCACGAGTGAACCTGTAGTCAGTTGGACTGGATCTGAAAATGAAAGTCTTTCTATAGAACAGAAGAAATGAGCCGACGATTCAATTAATTAAAATATTTATACTTAATGTAAGCTTTAATCATTTTGATGAGTCATTTAATACAAGTCTTTAAATAGAAATGATTAGAACAAATCTCTAATTATTTTTAGCAGAAATTTCATTCGATTTGTGTATAAATCTATCAATTGGTTTAATTGATTAATATTTTATTATTTTTCAACTTTAAAATTCTTATCACTTTAGTCAAACTCACAGTCAGGTAGTTCTATTTCATTTTTAACATTATTTTATTTTTGAAAATTCTGTAAGATCTCGATCTAGAATATTCTAAGAAGTAAAAAATTGACTAATGCATTGATTAAAAGAACTTATTTTGTATAAAACCACTTTTTATAGCTTGTCTGTTTATAGGGTTGTATTAAATAACTATAAAAATAGATTCATTGTTCATTTAAAATGTGATTCAATTATTTTAAACAAATAACTTGGAAGAGAGATTTTTTATATTTTATGGAAGTATATAATCAAATAATATAGCAGTAAATAAGAATAGAAAATTCATGTCTGAAATACGTTGTCAACTCATGATCCTTCTGATTATCTTCAATTGATTTGAAGCAATCTGATATTGGAATCGCACACTCATATTGAGATTACTTAATGCGTAGGTCAATAAATCATAAAAACATATACCATCGGATTTGACTTCAAGTGAAATAAAGATATCGCTGATTAACATTCATTAAAATTGAACACAAAATATTTGATAATTTGTTATCAAATCTATTATGCCGTTCCAGCTCAAGCTTCAAAACCTAAACGCATAACTTGAGGTTAAAATTATTTATCCAGAATTCTAAAACAAAAATTTATCAAATTCTGAATAGTATTAAACTTTGTTTGATTGTAACTTTTATTTTCTTATAAAATTATAAGTATTTAAAATATTTATTAAAAATACAAAAAGGAATATTTGAATGTAATTTCATTATTTGTTAGATTAATAAAAATATTATGAACATATTTAAAGGTTTACACGCTATAGAAGACTTTTACTTCTTTTAACACTTTTCACTTTCCCTCAGTGGCTTATGAGGTCCTCTACTCGAGGCCACTGCCCAGAATTATTCCCTTCACAAATGTTTTAACATCTCTGATATAAGCAAAATAGATCTGAGTTGATTGTTATTCTTTTAGTATATGAGCCGCATTTCGTAGCAAACTTTAATGCGGCGATAACCTTGAAAGCATTATGTAAGTATTACATAAAATATAAAACATTTTCTAGGGTAAATGTTCGACAAATTATTTTAAAAGAATGAAGAAATGATTTAAAGTTATGTGATTTATATCTGCATAACAATTCTTATTTCGCAGCAATGTTAATAATATGGATTTATAGGCATAAAGTGTATGCTATCATATGGTAATTGATAAAATCTATTGTTTTAAAGTCTTTTGTTTTTCACCAAAAGTATAATTAGTTTTCTGTATAATAAGAGAATATTTGTTGAAAATAAATTTAGCCATGACTTAAACGCCCATTAGTTTGATTCGCTAAATAAACTTTTGGCAAAATAAGTTTGATTTAATAAACATTGATCAAACAATGATCAAAATGTGGTCGAGACTTGTTTTAATAGTATTTTTACAATTATTTTCAAATATTGATTCCAATAGTATTCCATCTCAAAAACTTATTCGTCCAATAAGACAAATTCTACCAATTCATACAGTAAAACCAACTCTAAACCCTCAGCCAGGTATCGTTTGATAATTTGAATTAAGTCTATCATTAATTAAGTAATATTAGGTCGTTTAGGTTATTTTTTATTTATCAAAACACTCATAACTTATGTCGGTTTTAGATCTGTTAATTCACCGAATCGAATCGCTAAACTCAAGGACGGTTATTTATCTTTAAATTTTTGCATTTAAAAAACTTTAATAGTGTCTTAGGTAACCGCCATGTCTACAGACTAAGTCCACATTCGACATTGTTTGCTCTGTGAGTTTAAGAAAGGCAGTAAGGCCATGAAGGCCACAAGAAATATTTGTCATGTCTATGAAGATGTACTGAATGCGTCCAAATGTCAGTATCGGTTCCGCAGATTCTGATCAGGCAATTTTGGCCTTCGTTCAGAAAGATCGACGGAGCTAAATAATGACCTCTTGAGGGCGGTGCTGGGGAGAACCCACGTCTAGCCATCCTAGAACTGATCGAGAGAATCAATTGTTAAAACTCAACTGTTATATTAATGTTTTTATTACATTTTTATTCTAATGGAAAATAGAAAACTTTTCGAAAAATCTATTACTAAGTATGTGACTGAACTATTTTCTCCTATATAGCTCACACTAAATGACCAAAAGTTGGTTTTGAAAATTGGATAACTTTTGATAACAAGACCTGTTACTACGTATCTATTTATGCGACGACGTGGCACGACGCCAATAATTTTTGTCACTCAAAAAATGCTCAACTACTATCAATTCATGAAATGAGAACAAATAACTTATTCGCAAGTCTCATTGACAACTATCATAACAGCACTTACTATTGGATTGAATTAAATAGTCTGTCGAGAAGAGGGGTATATAGGTGGTCAGATGGAACCGCAGTTCAGTTCATAAACCTCGCCAAAACTACTATTAATGGTTTACAACTTCAAAGCATAGATATATTTTCGCAAGGAAGATGTGTTGCTTTGGGAGTTGTTCCTAGTAAAAATTCGAATATTACAAACCCTCAGGCGAGTGCACTTTGGTATCGCGAAGATTGCAACAATAATTATGGATATATATGCCAGAAAAGTTTGATGGGACCCACAATCAGTCCAACAACACCAACACCTCCAGGAAATTGTCCTTCAGGTAAATATATTAATTAAAGACATCTCTCAATAGGATTTAATAATTTATTCAAAATAACAGCTAAATTATTATTAATTAATAATTAAAAGTTTATGATCTATTAAAGATTGGATACAATATAAAAATGAAAAATGCATCAAAATATTAAACAGTGGTTTAATGACATGGAATGAGGCCAGAGCTAAATGTGCTTCTATAACAGGTTCTGAAGTTAGAGGAGAACTTCTATCAATCCACTCAGCAGAAGAACAGAATTTTATGACTTTTCTGATAGCGGATAAGCCGATGCCATTCATTGGTGTTAAGTATAATCCAACGACTTACAGGTAAGGCTTAGTTATATTCAATTAAACTCTAAATAATTAAATGGAAGATGCGTTAAGACTTGAGAATTAGAAATGTATTAACATTTTGATTTTAGTTGGGCCTGGGACGATCAAAGTCCAGTTTCCTATACAAATTGGGCCTCACAAGATAACATTAAAAACTATTATATTTCCAATTGTACTGTTATGATAACTAATGATGTACAGGCAGGAAAGTGGCTACCCGCTTCATGTAATAGTAATCATACAGCTATTTGTGAAAGACCTAAAGGTATAAATAATACTTCATTTAATTCAAATAGATTTTAGACAAATACTGGTAATATATCAATTGATAAACTTATGTTAATAGATCCGAAAATCGCTACTCCACCTCCAAAGGCATTTCAATCGTGTGTTATTTCTGGTTTAGAAAATTTTGTCCAATTCAGAAATTCGTGTTATCTGTTAGTCGACAATCCAAATAGTTATCATACATTTAATGACGCAGAAAATAGTTGTCAAAGGATGAATGGTGCACATCTTGTCTCAATTCTTAATCCATTCGAATATTCGTTTCTAAAGTATTACATAGCACAATATGGCAATTCTGATCAATATTGGATTGGATTCTATTCTGACAGCTACTCACATATGAATGTGTCTCAAATTTTCAAATGGACTGATAATTTGCCCAATTATTTTACTCAATGGGATGATGGTGAACCACTATTTTCAGGTCAGGCAGATAAAGAATGCGTATATCAATTTCGAAGTAATGGGACATGGAGAACATCTGATTGTGTTTCGAGTAAAGCATATATTTGCAAAGCCACAACCGACATAATTCATAAATCGGATTATGAAGTTACTTCCACTTGCCCTAAAATCAACTCAACAGATAAAGAATAACAATGGGTTGATCTTGACAAAAGATCAAAATATTGTTATTGGTTTAGTGCTGATATCAATAATTCTAATGGTCAGAGTTTGGAATCATGGGCCGACGCATCGTTTCGTTGTAGAAAACGAAATGGAACTCTGGCCTCAATTCACTCAGATCACGATTTATCTCTAATGAAGAGTAGATTAAATAATAAATATAATACTTGGATCGGACTCTATAAAACACTAAATGGTAAGCATCTTGGGCAGTTTTCAAAAATTAAATATTAAATAAACTTAATATCATTTTAATATTTAGGTGAGTTTGTGTGGGAAGACGGGAGTGCTGTCGATTTCACTAATTGGGATGAAAATCAACAGATAGATAATACAAACTTACCTGCAAGAGATGATTCAGGAGACATGTGCGTTGAAATAAAGGCTTTAGATTTGAAATGGAGGCAAAACAGGTGTACGGGTTATGTGTCACTTAACCTTTACTCTTGCCAAATAAAAAAGTATCGAAAGTTAAAGCTCATGGTTAACTTGTTACAAGTGAATCAGCGATCAGTTTCACTGAGACTTAAAATGGGAATTCTTCTATTTCACAGAAAAAATTATCTGATAAATAAGTTAGCAAAATGATACCTAATGTATATTACGATCATTATGATGAGTCAATTAAAAATAAGTCTTTAAATGAAAAGTTTGAAGTTAATTTCTAATTATTTATAGTAAATAATATATATATTTTTAATATAAGTCTATCATTTATTTTGTTTATTTGACACTTGTATCTTTATTTTTCATCTTTGAAACTATAGTAATTTTAGTGTAACTCATAATTACATACTCTCAGTTAAGTTTTTCAGCATTTCTATTGCTTAAAATTGTATAACACGTCGAATTAGGATATACAAATTAATTGGTTATTGATCATTGCACACAAGCCTTTTTATATCCAAAAAAGATTGTTTTATACATTATTTTTTTATCGCAGTCAATCCGTGCTAATGGGTCTAAGGGGGTTCCCGATCCCCTATCCCAAGTGTGATATATCATCTGATTCAGTTCGTTAATCTGTATACTTTGATACCTCACTTGATCAATTATCCTAAGTAATTCTCGAGATATTCAACTTTTAAATTTTTTTAAACGGAATATCTATTTCTACGTACAACGGAGTGCGCATATGGTACGAAGTTTAAACTTTAAACTAACTGTAAATAAAAAATAATCTTTTATTTCAAACAAACTTGATATAAACTAAGTTTAGTTTATATCAGGTTTGGTTTTGGTTACACTTGATAAAGCCAGGTTTATCCATTCTCTAGGGGGTTAGATCTGGATGGCACATATAAGCGATGTTAACTCCTCGGTGGCTGTACGCTGACATTCTGGAGTTATAGAACTAAAAGTTAAATATCTCAACGACTACTTAAGAGAATTGATCGAGTGAGATATCAAAATGCTCAATTCGATGTCCTGAGTTGAACGATATATCACTTAGCGGGTTCGGCTACTTCCGTCGGGAGTTGACTAGGAGTAGTTAGGTTCGGGTTGGAAGTAGTCAAGTGTGACATCAAAATGTTCAGCTCAATGAATTGAATCTAATGATGCATCATACTTATGGATGAGTGGCTGGGAACCCACTTATATCAGTTAGCTCGGATTCACCTGTTTATATAGCTGTATCGAATGATTATAAAAATAGATTCATTATTCATTTGAAGTGTGGCTCACTTATTTTAAAAAGACACTTTGAAAAAGAGATTCTCTATATTTTGCGGAAGTATATAATCAAATAATATTACAGTAGATAAAATAAAAAAAGTCACGTCTAAAACGAATTGTAGACTCATGATTCTCTGATTATCTTCAATTGATTTGAAGTAATCTGACATTTGAATACACATTTACATTGAGATTACTCATTGCGTAGGTCAATAAATTGTAAAAATATATGACATCGAATATGGCTTTAAGCGAAATAAAGTTATCACTGATTAACATTCATTAAAATTGAATACAAAATCATTGATAATTTGTTATCAAATCTGACTTAATATTCATAATAATTTGGACTTATAGGCATAAAGTGTATGCTATTATATGGTAATTGATAAAACCTATTGTTTTAAAGAAGTCTTTTGTTTTTCATCAAAAGTATAATTAGCTTTCTGTATAATAAGAGAATATTTTTTGAAAATAGATTTAGTGATGACTTAACGCCCATTAGTTTGTTTCGTTAAATTAACTTTTGGCGAATTGAGCTTAATTTAACAATCAATATGTATTCGAGACTCTTTTTAATAGTATTTTTACAATTATTTTCAAATATTGATTCCAATGGTATTCCTTCTCAAAAACTTATTCGTCCAATAAGACAACTTTTACCATTTCTCACAGTAAAACCGACACTAAACCCTCAACCAGGTATTAGTTAACAATTTTGGATTAAGTCTATAATAATTTAAGTACACTTAATAAAAAACTAAACTGTCTTCCACTATATAGCTTACACGAAATGTCCAAAAGTTGGTTTTGAAAATTGGATAACTTTCGATAGCAAGACTTGTTATTACGTATCTGTTTATGCGAAGACGTGGCACGACGCCAATGATTTCTGTCACTCAAATAATGCTCAATTATTATCCATTCACGACACCAAAACAAATAACTTATTTGCTAATTTCAAATTTAACAATAATTACTATTACTACTCCACTTACTTTTGGATTGGTTTAAATAGTTTGTCGAAAAGAGGAGAATATAAGTGGTCAGACGGGACTCCAGTTCAATTCAGAAACTATGCCAATACTACTATTAGTGGACAACCTCAAAGTACAGATATTTTTCTCCAAGGAAGATGTGTTGTTTTGAGAGCTAATCCCAGTAATAATTTGAATTATATTACAAACCCTCAAACGATTGGACGTTGGTTTCGCGATGAATGCAGTCGTAATTATGGATATATATGCCAGAAAAGTTTGATGGGACCCACAATCAGTCCAACAACACCAACACCTCCAGGAAATTGTCCTTCAGGTAAATATATTAATTAAAGACATCTCTCAATAGGATTTGCTAATTTATTCAAAACAACAGTTTAGGTATTATTAATTAATAATTAAAATTTATGAACTATTAAAGATTGGATACAATATAAAAATCAAAAATGCATCAAAATATTAGACAGTGGTTTAATGACATGGACTGAAGCCAAAGCAAGATGTGCTTCTATAACAGGCGGTCTAGTTAGCGGAGAACTTCTATCAATCCACTCAGCAGAAGAACAAAATTTTGTCACTTCTCTGATAGCCGATAAGCCGATGCCATTCATTGGTATTAAATTTAGTACAACAACTTACACGTAAGGATAATAAATTTATTCAATTAAACTTTAAATAATTAAATAAAAGTAATGTGAGATCTTGAGAATTAAAATGTATTAATATTTTGATTATAGTTGGGTTTGGGACGATCAAAGTCCAGTTTCCTATACGAATTGGGCCTCGCAAATTAACAATTACAATTATTATGCTAACAATTGTACTGTTATGGTAACTAACGATGTCCAAGCAGGAAAGTGGTTATACACATCATGTAAAAGTAATCATACAGCTATTTGTGAAAGACCGAAAGGTATGGAAAATATTCAATCTAATTCATATAGTTTTAGAAAATTCCTGAAATACATCATCATGTTAATAGATCCAAACATCGCTACTCCACCTCCAAAGGCATTTCAATCGTGTAGTATTTCTGGATTTGAAAATTTCGTACAATTCAGACATTCGTGTTATATGTTAGTGGATGATCCAAATAGTTATCAAACATTTAATGATGCAGAAAATAGTTGTCAAAAGTTGAACGGAGCACATCTCGTCTCTATCGTCAATCCTTTTGAATATTCATTTCTAAAATATTATATAACACAAAATGGTAAATCTGATCAATATTGGATTGGATTCTATTCCAGTAGTTATTCAGATGTGAATGTGTCTCAAGTTTTCAAATGGACTGATAATTGGCCCAATTACTTTACTCAATGGGATGATGGTGAACCACTATTTTCTGGTCAGGCAGACAAAGAATGTGTATATCAATTTCGAAGTAATGGAACGTGGAGGACATCTGATTGTGTTTCGAATAGAGCATACATTTGTAAAACCACAACAGACACAATTCCTAAATTGGATGATGAAGTTACTGCTATTTGTCCTAAAATTAACTCAACAGATAAAAAACAACAATGGGTTGATCTTGACAAGAGATCAAAATATTGTTACTGGTTTAGTGCTGATATCAATAATGGTTATAGTCAAGGCTTGATGACATGGGCAGACGCATCGTTTCGTTGTAGAAAACGAAATGGAACTCTGGCCTCAATTCACTCAAATCATGATTTATCTCTAATGAAGAGTAGACTAAATAATAAATATAATACTTGGATTGGACTCTATAAAACACAAAATGGTAAGTATTTTGGATAATGTTTGAAACTGAATATTGAGTGAATTGATATAAATTTGATAATTAGGAGACTTTGTATGGGAAGATGGAAGTGCTATCGATTTCACTAACTGGGATGAAAATCAAGAGATAGTCAATATAGCCATACCTGGAAATGACGATTCGGGAGAAATGTGCGTTGAAACAAAAGCTTTAGATCTGAAATGGAGACAAAACCGATGCTCGGGTTATACGTCACAAAATCTTTATGTTTGCCAAATACAAAAAGTATTTAAGTCATCTTCTATTTCGTATTCGAATGAATCTTCGACAGGAATGTCTGGCGGTTCAAAAGCTGGTATCGTACTAGGTGTTATTATTTTGGTTGCGCTGGTTTGCGGCTGTGCTTTTTTTGCTGCTAAAAAGCTTAAACTTAATCCTCCAAATTTTTCAAATTTTACAAGCTTTGAGAATTCATTGTATGCCAGTAGAAGAGGTCAAAATGTTAGACCTAATGGTGAAACTGTCACGAGCGAACCAGCGGTCAGTTTTACTAAATCTGAAAATTCCTCTATTCCATAGAAAAATAAATCATTTGATAAATTAATTAGAACATTGGTACTTAATGTATAATTTGATCATTTCTTCGAGTCAATTAAAAAAGAGTTTTCAAATAAAATGATTAAAATTATTCTATGATTATTTATTCTAAATATTTTATTAAATTTATGCATATGTGTATTATTTAATTTAACAATTTGATACTTGTATCTTTATTTTTGAGGTTTCAAATTCTTATCTTTTCATTGTAGCTCCCAACCAGCCGCTTTTAGTTTAATTTTGCCTTTATTTTTATTGCTTTAAATTATGTAAGACCTTAATTTCGAATTAGTCATTGATTATCATACACAAGTTTTTATATTTTGAAGATAATATGTTTTGGGGCGTATCTGTCTGTAGAGATTTTTGAACGACTATAATAATAGCATTGATCTGTTTTTTTATTATATATGCCACTTAAACCGAACGCTTTATAAACGTGGCAAAAAATATAATTTTTTAAATTATCGACTAATTTTTATAGAGTGGGCGGATATTATGTGTAGAAATTGTGCTACTTGTAATAATTTGAACTCTATTTTTTATCCTACTATCTATTAGTCAACCAAAATTTTGCATTGTATATAAATATTGTGATACATCATTATGTCTTTCATGGAAGCGTTTTAGGTTCTGTTCTCTGTTCTATTTACTTCAATCATTTATCTACAGTTAATATTAAGGGTGAAATATTTTATTATTCATATGATAGTGCTATTGTTTTCTCCACTGATAAGTATTTTGATTTGGTGCTGAAAATCAACAGATCTCTTGTTTGGATGAACTGTGACAAACGTTATCTAAATACAGATAGATCTTATATGCTTGTCGAACGCCTCCAATTTTAAACCTATTTTTTGCAAATATGTTTGTCATCTATCTAAGGTTTCATTACTTTAAAGTAGACTATTTGTTTGTGTTTTAATCCTTTGAGCAAATATTTGCACATAAACGATGTTTTCTCCCAGATTAAGGAATGTTAAGCCTCCAGATATTTATTTCCGTTCCATATAAATGGACGCTTTATCCTTTCGAGAGGCAGTTGCCATTTTTCTATTGTAAATGCTACCCGTCTTCATTTATTTTTAAATAAATTATTTCATTTGTATTAAGGGGGGTTTAGACGACGAAACTTTGTTTCATGGTTTTGGCAATTTTGATTTCTGAAACTAGTTTCGTTGTCTAAACGTAACGTTTCAAAATTTTTTGAAACTTGAAATGCGTTTTGAAGGCGTTGATCAGTGTTCTACTACTGAAACGCGTTTCACCGCAACTTTCAATTAAATCTTCCAGCCATGTGAACTGAATAGCATACCTCTAACCTCACGCACATCATAGTCTGACATTTATTTCACAGATATAAACAAATACAATATTGAATCAAATTTATTAAAGTTAAAAATGGTTTTTCACAACAAGAACAATTAATTTAACTGTTTAGCGGAAATCCCAGAAATAATAATTGTAAATCTAAACAACAAAATATATTCACTTTAAACTGCCTTTTGAAGCTCGCATTACAAATGTTTTAATAATTGAATTATATTGGTTATTGCGAAGTGAAGTTTCAAAAACTGATTGCATTGTGTAAACTCTAGGTCTCAATTTCCAAGCTTTTTGTAAATTTTTTATTCAGATTGAAAACTGGTTTCTGAAACCATGAAACTAAAGTTTCATCGTCTAAACCCACCTTTAAACCTCTTTTATTGCTGTGGCGTCCACATTGAACACTAAGTTTCAGGAACACCACAATGCTGATAAACTTTTTGTGTCGTTATTGTGGTCATTTGAATATAAACATAAATAGCGTTATAGTAAATCAAACTAAATTTCTCGATGTCATTTTTAATAAGTTCTCCTTCAAAACTCATATTAATTATATTAAGGATAAAATTGCCAAAAGATAAACTTTTTAGCAACTCTTTGATATGGTTTGCCTGATAAGTCATTGAATTTGGTTTTTAAATTATTTATTCTACTAATCCTCGATTATGGAGTTTGTATTATGGCTTTACCTGTCGATCACATGTAGAAAGAAATGTCATACTTCAAAAATGAGAAATAAGGATAATACACTCTTCTAAAATGATTTATTCGGTTCTTTTTAGAGAACTAAAGTTGATTCCTTTGATTGAAAGAAGAAACTATTTTCATATATTTTAATATACAAATTATTCGCTTTTAGATGTCTTGCCTTTATTAACTTTAAAGAATATCGAAGTACTAAATCTTCATCGAATAATGAGCTAACTATAGCTAAAAAGTTCTTTAGATGTTTTCTTAATTCTGTTCCATATTCAGGAGTAAAAATCTTCAACTAAATTAATGTGAATATTCGCAAAATTGATAATTTTAAGAATTTTTAGTTAATTTGAAGTCGTATATTTTAATCTTACTTTTTAAATTTGATTGTTACTATCTTATTTTGATGTATTATTTAATCACTAAACACATATTAATATGTTATTAGCAATTGGTTGAGTGAACGGCAGGTACAAGTAATGAAAATTCAATTCGAGATGTTCTGTTTTCTTTTGGAATCATATATCAAATTGTTGAAAAATATAGTTTTGATCGATTAAATTTTTTCAGATTATCATTTCAAGATATAGCTTAAACTATATATAATAATGTACCGAAATTTGAACATACGATCTGATTATGAAAATAAAATTTAACTTACTTTTAATTCAGGTGTCATTCTCATAGTACTCAATAGAACTAACTTCAAGTGTTACAGTACTTTGTTAGCGGAACTAACTTGGCATTAAATGTATGAGATTAGATTTTGTTTACACGAAATTTATAGGTTTATAACAGCTCCATAAAATATTTTTATAAGCAATTATAAATAGCATTTAGAACATGATTTGACTTTTCTGATCAATAATTTCAATGATAATTACTATGTAAAATCACTTTTTGAATTTATACTAAACCAAAATTTGACAAAAACTTTTCTCGATTAGATGCTTTCAGCGACACATGCTTTCCTCAGAAAACTAGTCATTTAATATAATCAAATTATAGTACTGTAGATAAAATTCCGAAAAGTCACATCTTAAAAATATTCTAAACTCATGATTCTACTGATAGAAATTGATTAGAGTTGCTCTCACATTGGGATAACTCAATTACATTGCTATTGTTCAATGTGTAGATAATTAACTTATAAAATGTTTTTGATACAAATTGATCTAAAGCGAAATAAAGTTATCGCTGATTTACAATCAATAAAATTGTTCTGTTATCAAATCTGATTGCAGTGATATTCATATTTTTGCATTTATAGACACAAGAAATACAACAATATGAAAATTGATAAAATCTATTGTTATACAAAAAATTTTCTCCCTTTAGTCGATAGTCTAATTAGTTTTCCGTATGATATTAGTTGAGAATAGGTTTAGTCCTAACTTAAACGCCTATCGGTTTAATTCGTTAAATAAACTTTTGACAAAATAAGTTAAATTCAATAAATAATCAAAATGTATTCGACATTTATTTTAACAGTATTTTTACAACTGTTTTCAAATATTGATTCTAATATTGTTCTTCCTCGAACACCAATAAAGCTAATTCTACCAGTTACTTATACGATACCGCCGAAGGTGATAAACCCTCCACAAGGTATCAATTAATAATTTGAATCATTTGAATCATGTCTATCATTAACTAATTGAGAAAAAATTGATTTTTCTCACTCTATAGCTTACACTAAATGCCCCAAAAGTGGCTTAGAAAATTGGATAACTTTCGATAACAAGACATGTTATTACGTAACTTATCAAGCAAGGACGTGGCACGACGCGAATGATTTCTGTCATTCGAATAATGCTCAATTATTATCCATTCACGACACCAAAACAAATAACTTATTCGCTAATTTCAAATTTAACAATTATAATTATTACTACACCTATTACTTTTGGATTGGATTAAATAGTTTGTCGAAAAGAGGAGAATATAAGTGGTCAGATGGAACTCCAGTTCAATTCAGAAACTATGCCAACACTACTATTAATGGACAACCTCAAAGTACAGATATTTTTCTCCAAGGAAGATGTGTTTCTTTAAGATCTAGTCCTAATAACAATGTGGGAGTTGTCACAACACCTCAATTGAATGGATTGTGGTATCGCGAAGAGTGTGGTAGTTATCATGGATTCATTTGTAAGAAAAATTTGGTGGGACCCACAGTCAGTCCAGCAACACCAACACCTCCTGGAAACTGTCCTTCAGGTAAATAACTTATTCGTAAGCTCCTATCACAACAATTTTGTAGAATCGTTTGGTTACAGCAATAAAATTATTATGAATTGATAATTAAAATTCATAATCCATTTAAGGTTGGATACAATATAAAAATCAAAAATGCATCAAAGTATTAGACAGTGGTTTAATGACATGGAATGAAGCCAAAGCTAAATGTGCTTCTATAACAGATGGTTCCATTAGTGGAGAACTTCTGTCAATACACTCATCAGAGGAACAAAATTTTGTCACTTCTCTAATCGCCGATAAACCGATGCCTTTCATTGGTATTAAGTTTAGTACATCAATTTACACGTAAGTCTTATAAATATATTCAATTAAACTCTAAACAATTAAATGAAAGTTGTGTTAAATCGTGAGAATGAGGAGCATCGAAATGCAAGAAATTATCTTACTTATTATTTGTACATATTTAATTTGACTGATTAATGCCTAATACGGAACTCAATCTAATACAACCTAGTTTCGATCATAAAAATGTTTATATTTTTTTCATCTTTAGGTACATATTTATATTTATATCTACTTTCAATATATCAGTCTTTTCCCTTCAATGAGAAAACCTGTAACTTCGTCCCATTTGATTTGCGGCGGATATGTCTATTATAAATTTTTACTCACCGAGTACTAACTGTATACCAAGTTTGATGTTGACATACCGTATAAAGCCGCACTAATTAGTAGCCTTATAGAAGTTTAATTGTATCAATGATTCATTGATTTACTACAAATGTCTAAAAGTAAATATTGCATAGAATTGGGGGAGGGTATAATTTGGAATGGTATATATGATCAATTTAAGTCTTGCTTAGCAATAGATTTTTTTTGTAAAGCTTTGTCTTTTGTACTCAATAATAATCTCTAAATGATCTCGAAATTTAGTATTTCTCGATGATGTTAATGGGTTTCATGTCATGTCATAATATATAAGAATGCAAATACAAAAGGTCAAAAACCAAAAGAGCGAAAATCTGATGTTAAGTTACATTAGAGTTATCTTACCGTAGAGTTAAATACAGTAAGGTTAAATTAGTTTCGATACAAATCTGGAATCGGAAAACTGCAGACTCATTAGGGTTCCCCTAGAGACTAAATTAATTATCTCATCATCGGGTACGTTGGCTTCACCGTTTCTTGCATCAAATTAGACGCATTTTTAGCCCCAGAGCAGTAGATATGATTTCGGGAGTTATAGAGATATATTTTTGCTGATAATCATATGTTAAAAAGCACTTACCAAAGAAATTGAGTTATTAAATGTTTAAATACCACAACAATTATCACAATATAAAATCACAGTAAAGAAGTTGGTACTTAAACTTTATTTACGATCGTTATTTTGTTATGAGTTCTTATTATTTTCGCCCGTACCAACATTAGTCATTTTGTTTTCGCTACTTTTGATTCACCCATTTTGTATTCACTCTTATGGTTTTGCTCTTTGGACGTGACACCTGTTAATGCACTATCTGGTCAAAATTCTTTTGATTCAGTTATGTATTATTGCTACCCTGGTTTAGCAACATAAATAAAAAATTTTCCGCAACCTGATATATTAACATTTTGATTGTAGTTGGATTTGGGACGATCAAAGTCCAGTTTCCTACACAAATTGGGCCCCAATAATGACCAACTATAATACCAACTATTGTACTATTATGATAACTAATGATATACAGGCGGGAAAGTGGCAAACCACTCCATGTAACAGTAATCATACGGCTATTTGTGAAAGACCTAAAGGTATTTAAAATATACGCTCAAATTCAAATAATTTTTATGTTAAATTATTATATATTATTTTGATAATAAACTTATATTAATAGATCCAAACATCGCTACTCCACCTCCAAAGGCATTTCAATCGTGTAGTATTTCTGGATTTGAAAATTTCGTACAATTCAGACATTCGTGTTATCTATTAGTGGATGATCCAAATAGTTATCAAACATTTAATGATGCAGAAAATAGTTGTCAGAAGATCAATGGAGCACATCTCGTTTCAATCGTCAATCCATTCGAATATTCATTTCTAAAATATTATATAACACAATATGGTAATTCTGATCAATATTGGATTGGATTCTATTCAGCAGTTATTCAGATGTGAATGTGTCTCAAGTTTTCAAATGGACTGATAATTGGCCCAATTATTTTACTCAATGGGATGATGGTGAACCATTATTTTCTGGTCAGGCAGACAAAGAATGTGTATATCAATTTCGAAGCAATGGAACGTGGAGGACATCTGATTGTGTTTCGAATAAAGCATATATTTGTAAAACCACAACAGACACAATTCCCAAGTTGGATAATGAAGTGAATGCCATTTGTCCTAAAATTAACTCAACAGATAAAAAACAACAATGGGTAGATCTCGACAAAAGATCAAAATATTGTTATTGGTTTAGTGCTGACGTCAATAATGCTTATGGTCAGGGTTTGATGACATGGGCAGACGCATCGTTTCGTTGTAGAAAACGAAATGGAACTCTGGCCTCAATTCACTCAAATCATGATTTATCTCTAATGAAGAGTAGACTAAATAATAAATATAATACTTGGATTGGACTCTATAAAACACCAAATAGTAAATATTTTGCATATTGTTTGAGACTGAATGTTAAGTAAGCTCGTATAAATGTGTTATTTAGGTGACTTTGTATGGGAAGATGGAAGTGCTGTCGATTTCACTAATTGGGATGAAAATCAACAGATAGTCAATGTAGTCGTACCCAAGAACGATGATTCGGGAGAAATGTGCGTTGAATCAAGGGCATTAGATTTGAAGTGGAGACAAAACGGATGCACTGGCTACGTGGCCAGAAATCTTTACATTTGCCAAATTAGAAAAGTATTGAAATCATCTTCTACTTCGTCTTCGAATGAATCTTCGACAGGAATGTCAGGCGGTTCAAAGGCTGGTATTGCTATAGGAGTTATCATAGCAGTCGCTCTATTAATTGTCGTTGCGATATTTGTGGTCAAGAAATATAATTTGAGTGTTCCAACACTTAACAGCTTTGAAAATAATCTTTATGCTAGTCGTAGGGGTCAGAATCCACGACAAAATGATTCAGACTTTAAAAATGTATCGCATAATATAACAGATGCTGCAGATGATAATCCTTTCAACAAAGTGAAACCTATTCCTTGATTCAATTTGTTCTCTTATAAATTTAAAACACTTATAATATCTTTATCTAATTTGTATTAATCTTATCAAATCTAGATTAAAACTATTACAATGAACAGACTGATGATAATAAAATGTATTTTATTAAATTAAATTTCAGAAACAATCATTCCAGCATAGATTGATAAAGTTTGAACTTATATTAAGAATATATAAGAAAAAATTTATTTCTCCGGAAAAAAATCCTTCACCTCCTGCAAGCGATTCGACCAATTGAGCCACTTGATTGCTGATAAATTTAGCGAATTTCTTGACCGACCACAGTCCAGTTTCTATTTGTAATTAAATAAGATTCAATTCAGAAAATAATTTTAAACCCCTATAATACATTTCGAAAATTCATTCATATTGAAGCTTATGATTATTGCTAAGTTACATATCTTACCCGAAAATTTTCATTGAATTATATCCAGTCTTCGAATATTATTACTGCCCCTGGGAACTTGAGTTATAAAATCGATATTATTACCTTAATTTCCATAGTTTTTTGCTAGAACAATACACATAGCAAATTTCGCACAAACCCAAATAAAGCTATTTTTCCTAATTGTTTTGGCTTTTCACTTGAGAGTCACTTGAGAGATAACTTTCAATTGAGACAGTCATCATTGTCCTATAGTTTTATGGTTTCATTATTGAACTTAAATTTATATATGACTTGTACTACAAGTTGACCCTTAATTTGCACAGCAGGCAATGACTAAATTGGGTCCATTATCTGATTGGCTGAGAGTTTACCTGAAAAAAAAATACTAGAAGTCGAAGCGCTTATTTTGAATTTAATCTTAAATATAGTAACAATTTAGTTAACTGTTTAAAAGTTATTAATAAATAATTAATTTAAAGAAAATAAAAAATAAAGTTTATTTCGGATATAAATTTATCAATTCTAAAATTTTTACAAATAATTTAACTACGAAAATGAGATTAAATTGAATATTTATTTCTCGTCGTGAGGCAATGAATCATAACTTTCACGATATTCTTCGGGAAGTAGTTCTAAATTTTTCATAAATACAACATATTTAGAATACGATATTCCTGCAGGTTTGAGTTGTTTTTTCAAATCAAATAAAGTATTTTCGTTATTATAAATACAATAAATTAATTTGTTTTTTATTTCAGAACTGAGAATATTGTGTTCAACACTGTTTTCTTCGTAATCTTTTTTAACAAAAAGATTTGGAGACCCTTTAATAAATTTAACAGATTTAACTTCTTTGAGATAAAAAGGCTTTTGTTTGATTGTGATGTCTTTAACTTCAATAATTTTACTCGAATTTTTTATAGTTTCAATCATGTGATTATTATCATATATTTGATCAACTTTTTTAATGTTTTTAGTAATATTCGCGTGTGACTGTCTGCAGCCATATATGAATACCTACTTTCGTAATAATCAAACGTTATACAAATTGGCAAAAAACTCAGATTATTAACATTTCCGTATAAAATCCACGACTTATTTTGTTGACAAGAACTATCGCACTCCCTTAAAACTTTCACACATTTGAGAATTGAAAAATTGATAATAAAAGTTGCAAATATCGGATGTGTTCTTATTCATTTGCGGTTCATTTGAAATATAGCATATTGGAGAACTATTTTTACCTATTGTAACAAAAGTTTCATTATAGATATTAAGCTTGTCATTAAAGTAACTATCTCTTGATTGCAAGATAGGTAAGGTTAGGTTAGGGTTCAAGTTTTGAGGTTCATCCACGAATCTCTAGAAGCCTAACGGTTCAGTAGTGCTAATAACAATGATTTAGCGCGAAAATTTTATGTATTATTATATATTAAAACTATTTGACAGATATTTCAAAATAAAGAAATGCACAATAAAATAGACTGATAAAATTTTTAAAGAATACTGAGTATTTCAAAGTAAACTGTTTCAAAATAAGCGGTTTCAAAATATCCAATACCTACTCTAATACGATTTGATACTTATCAATAATTTTAGTGATGACTACATTGTATGAACTAATTTTTGAATTTATTATAAAAGAAAATTCGATAGTAATTTTTCTAGTTTAACTGGTTTAAGCAGCGCACAACTTTTTTAGAAAACTCCCCACCAGGTATAGTCATTGATAAAACTAACTTCCACGGTTTTTTAGGGTTTTCTGGTAGTAAATATCAATGGATTTTGATGAAATTTTTTTGAATATACTAGATGTTGTGAAGCACATTATGGTAGATCGGCGTTGAAATTTCTTGTAATATAGGTGAGTTATTCAAGTAAATTCTGCAAGAGAAACTGGGCGGAAATTTTTTAGTTCTGATGGATGGAAGCTAAACTAGATGAAAAATGGTTAGACATATGTATTTTTGTTTTACTCAAATATCGTTTGTCTAAGAACTACAGGCCTAAATACACGAAAAATGTAATTTTTCAAAAAATCATGATCTCAACGTCAAATTGTAGATAATTTGAATATTTATCAAGAAATTTTATCAAAATTCTGATTTTTAAAATTAAAACTCATAAAATTTTAGGATGTAAATCTTTTTAAAATATGTATGGTCATTCACATAAAGTCAGCACGAAAACTAACTTTAGGGATACAAAGCTTTATAACTTTTGAACCACTCATTCAATTTTGATGCGGGTTTTTTAAATGAAGAAAAACTCCCCCGGTTAATAAAAACTTAGATATAGAATGAATAACAACAAAATAGATTATTCAAATTATACTTTATTTAAAAAATAAGAGTTTAATAAAATCTAGGATTTAGTATAGCCCCCAGAAGCCTCGCGAATAGATTCTAAGCGACGAGGCATCGATTGAACCCAATTTATATAGTATTCCCGCAGGGAAACGTCACACATCCTTTTACGAGATGCACTCAGAGCATTGATTAAGTCCTCTTTAGATGTAATAAGAGGCCTTTCACTTCTCATCAGTAAATAAAATATTCATAATTTACTGTCAATACTTACCAACTTCTCTCATAATTACCGATCTCTTTCGTCCCTGTGCCCTCAATTTTATAAATTTTCGAAATTTTAATTCTCTCTCTTTAATAGCGAAAGGCATTTCAATTAATAATTAATAATTAAATAAATACTAATTTCAATTAATTGAATGATTTATTTCCAAATTTATTCAAAGATCAAAACAAGAATAAATTCTGAACATCAGTTCAATAATAAATTATGTTTACATTAAATTTATTTTGTATCCGAATTTAAAATTTCATGTAAACTCGATTTTTCCTTTATAATTTTTCTTCGATTGTGATTTTATGATTTTAACAAATTTTTATAAAACCGGGAGTTTTTCTTCATTTTAAAAAACCGCATCAAAATTGAATGAGTGGTTTAAAAGTTATAAAGCTTTGTATCCCTAAAGTTAGTTTTCGTGATGACTGTATATATATACTACAATACGTCTTTACGTATCGAATCACGTGTGTTTTACTCATACTTTGATCACATCACAAATAATAATTCACTAAAAGTTCTGAAATTATCATTAAATTTCAGTTAGAATACAAGAAGTTCTTCGAAGAGATGGAAATGTCACTCGATACTGAGTTGACATTTGATTTAAAACAGACCTTTTTAGGGCTACCTAAACTTTGATAAGTGTTGAATTACTATTGCTTTACGTGATCTAATACGCAAGACTATCAATTAGACGATATATTTACTATATTTAATATAATATAGAATTTTGATAAAATTTCTTGATAAATATTCAAATTAGACAGAATTTACTTGAATAATTCACCTATATTACAAGGAATTTCAACGCCGATCTACCATAATGTGCTTCACAACATCTAGTATATTCAAAAAAATTTCATCAAAATCCATTGATATTTACTACCAGAAAACCCTAAAAAATCGTGGAAGTTAGCTTTGTCAATGACTACAATCTAATCGTATTAGTGCAAATAAAAATAGAAAAAGTCACGTCTGTAAAAATATTGCGAATTCATAATTATACTGATTACACTGAACTGATGTGAAGTACTCTAACATTGTGACCGCACACTTACATTGCTATTATTCAATGTGTAGATCTATAACTTGTAAACTACTTTTAATTCGATTTTATTTCAAGTAAAATAAAGTTATCACTGGATTACAATCATTATAGTTGAATACAAATTATCAATTAACTGTTATCAAGTCTGACTTTACAACAATATTCATAATATGCTCAAATTCATATGCATAAAATGCATGAAATCATGTAGTAATTGATAAAATCTATTGTTCTACAAAAATCTTTCCCTTTCGTAAAGTTTTACCTATTTTTCTATATAATAAGAGAATATTTGTTAAAATAGATTCATTCATAACTTAAACACTTATTAGTTTAACTCGATAAATAAACTTTTGATAAAATAAGTTCAATTTATAAATAATCAAAATGTATACGAGATTTACTTTAATATTATTTATACAACTATTTTCAAATAGTAATTCTATTGTTGTTCCAACTTTTGAACCAGGTATCATTTAATAATTCGAATTATGCCTAATATTAATTAAGTAATTGAGAAAAGATTAAATTATTTTCCACACTATAGCTTACAATAAATGCCCTAAAGTTGGATTGGAATACTGGATAACTCTCGATAACACTACGTGTTATTACGTATCTAATGTTATTTATGCAAAGACATGGCATGACGCCAATAATTTCTGTCACTCAAATAATGCTCAATTATTATCCATTCATAATAATAAAACAAATAACTTATTCGCTAATTTCAAATTTAATAATAATTTACATTACCTAACCACATACTATTGGATTGGTTTGAATAGTTTATCGAAAAGAGGAGAATATAAGTGGTCAGATGGAACTCCAGTTCAATTCACATACTATGCCAACACTACTATTAATGGACAACCTCAAAGTACAGATATTTCTTTCCAAGGAAGATGTGTTGCTTTAAGATCTAGTCCTAATAACAATGTGGGAGTTGTCACAACACCTCAATTGAATGGATTGTGGTATCGCGATGATTGCAATAGTTATCATGGATTCATTTGCAAGAAAAATCTGGTGGGACCCACAGTCAGTCCAATAACACCAACACCTCCTGGAAACTGTCCTTCAGGTAAATAACTTATCCGTAAGTTTTTTCACAAGGATGTTGTAGAACCGTTTGGTTACGGCAATAAAATTACTATGAATTGATAATTAAAATTCATAATCCATTTAAGGTTGGATACAATATAAAAATCAAAAATGCATCAAAGTATTAGACAGTGGTTTAATGACATGAAATGAAGCCAAAGCTAAATGTGCTTCTATAACAGATGGTTCCATTAGTGGAGAACTTTTATCAATCCATTCAACAGAGGAACAAAATTTTATCACTTCTCTGATCGCTGATAAACCGATGCCATTCATTGGTATTAAGTTAAATACAACGACTTACACGTAAGTATCATAAATTTATTAAATTAAACTCTAAGCAATTAAAAGAAAGATGCGTTAAATCTTGAGAATGAGAAATATCGGGATGTAGGAAATTATCTCACTTTTTAAGTTGTTAAATCAGGATAGAAATAATTCGCAGATACAATGATAGTAATGATTATTGACCAAATGCATTAGCAAAAAATCATTGAAATCCTACTCATACTTATAAAAGCTTGAAACTCCATCTACTTTAATTTCGGCAGATATTTCTAATGCATTTTTGCTCTACTCATTAGATACTATCTGTATACTAAGTTTGATATTTATATACCTCGTAAGAATACTGTAAAGAATAGCCTTATAGCGATTTAATTGTATCAGTGATCCATTAATTTATCGCTGTTGATTCAAAGTAAGTAATGCATGAAAATGAGAAGAGAGTATGTTTCAGAAACATGTACAAGATTAATTTAAATATTGCTATTTGGAAATAATTTTTTGTAAAGCTTTGTTTTTGTACTAAATAAAATCTCTAAATAATTTCAAACTTTAGTCTTTCTCAATGATTGTTTGTTAATACACAATTTGGTCAATGGCCTTTTAATTCAACAGAGTATGATCGCCATCATGGTTTAACAACACAAGAAGTAAAATAATTTTCTGCAACCTGATATTAACATTTTAATTGCAGATGGGTTTGGGACGATCAAAGTCCAGCTTCCTATACAAATTGGGTCACACAAGATATCAATTACAATTATTATTTAAACAAGTGTACTGTCATGGTAACTAATGATGCACAGGCAGGAAAGTGGTTAACGACTTCATGTAATAGTAATCATACAGCTATTTGTGAAAGACCAAAAGATACAAACATTGTTCTAACTCAAACATTTTTTATATAAATTCTTGATAGGCATCATTTTGATACTAAACCTATGTTAACAGATCCAAACATCGCTACTCCACCTCCAAAGGCATTTCAATTGTGTAGTATTTCTGGTTTCGAAAATTTTGTACAATTCAGAAATTCATGTTATCTTTTAGTGGATAATCCAAATAGTTATCAAACATTTAATAACGCAGAAAATAGTTGTCAGAAGATTAATGGAGCACATCTCGTTTCAATCGTCAATCCATTCGAATATTCATTTTTAAAATATTATATTGCAGAATATGGTAATTCTGATCAATATTGGATTGGATTCTATTCTGACATTTATTCAGATGTAAATGTGTCTCAAGTTTTCAAATGGACTGATAATTGGCCCAATTATTTTACTCAATGGGATGATGGTGAACCACTATTTTCTGGTCAGGTAGACAAAGAATGTGTATATCAATTTCGAAGTAATGGAACGTGGAGGACATTTGATTGTGTTTCGAATAAAGCATACATTTGTAAAACCACAACAGACACATTTCCTAAACTGGATGGTGAAGTGAATGCCATTTGTCCTAAAGTTAACTCAACAGATAAAAATCAGCAATGGGTTGATCTCGACAAAAGATCAAAACATTGTTATTGGTTTAGTGTTGATATCAATGGTAACTTTGGTCAGAATTTGATGACATGGGCAGACGCATCGTATAATTGTAGAAAACGAAATGGAACTCTGGCCTCAATTCACTCAAATCATGATTTATCTCTAATGAAGAGTAGACTAAATAATAAATATAATACTTGGATTGGACTTTATAAAACACCAAATGGTAAATAGTGTTGAAAACTGAATATCTGATAAACTTGATGTAGATTTAATATTTAGATGACTTAATGTGGGAAGACGGAAGTGCTGTCGATTTCACTAATTGGGATGAAAATCAGGAGATAGTCAATATAAACGTACCTAATAACGATGACTCAGGAAACATGTGTGTTGAAATAAAGTCCTTAGATCTGAAATGGAGACAAAACAGATGCACTGGCTTCGTGGCAAGAAATCTTTATATTTGCCAAATAAGAAAAGTATTCAAATCATCTTATATTTCGTCTTCGAATGAATCTTCGACAGGAATGTCTGGCGGTTCAAAGGCTGGTATTGCTAGGAGTAATCATAGCAGTCGCAGTAGTGATTGGCATTGCAATATTTGTGGTCAAGAAGTTTAATTTGAATGTTCCAACTATTCGTAACTTTGAATATAAGCATTAAGCCAGTCGTAGAGTTCAGAATCCATGATAAAATGATTCAGATTTTAACAATGCATCGCATAATATAATAGATGCTGCAGATGATAATCTTTCAATAAAGCGAAACCTATTCCTTGATTTAGTTTATTTACTCATTAACTTAAAACACTTTTAACATCTTCGTTTAAGATGTACCCATCTTATCATAATAAATCGGAATTTGTCACTATTTTTGTTTAATTATGTTGTGAATTTATTGCTTTTATATGATTTCAAATCTAGATTAATATCTTTTCGTTGAACAGACTGAGGATAAAAAAAATTTCACTATTAAGTTTCCCAACCAAACATCAGCACCGATTGATGAAGCTTAAGCTAAAATTAGGAATACATAAGAAAAGGTATATTTTTAAAAACCCTTCACCTCTTGTGAGAAGTTTGAAAAATTTAGTTAATGGTCTATGTAAAAAGTTATTTCCGATAGTTATGAGTAAAACAAATTTTATTTATAAAACCCATATTACGATATCAAGACTTCAAGATTTTCATCGCTTTCGCGGAACTGCTCAAACCATCTCCGAACAGTCCTTTCAGTAACTGAATTCTGGTACACCCTATTGATATTTCGTGCAGCCTCTGAAGCATTTGATCCGCGATGAAATTCATATAACATGACATGTCTTATATGACTGTCTCGTGAAGACATATCCAACACCGGGTAATATTGATTGATATCACTATTATTAATAGCAAATGAAGACAAGTATTGTATGCATTCAAACGTTAGATAAACGATTTATCAGCAATAACATATGTCACGCAAAAATAACATCACCTTATCGGACATAACTTTTTACATAGACCATTACTTTAATAAGGATGAATTTAGCGAAATTTCTTAGCCCACCATTATTCCAGTTGCTATCTATAACTTAATAAGTTTTCATTCAGAAAATAATCTCAAACTCCAATAAAAAATCCCAAATATTCATTAATATTGAAGCTTATGATCATTGGTAAGTTACATATTTAATCATCAAAAAAAGTCTTGAATGAATTACATTCAAACTTTTAATATATTATTCCTGCCTTTTGGACCACGAGTTATAAACTCGACATCATCGCCTTGATATTCATATTGTTTCCTGAAATATTGCTTCTTAACATTAGTAACTGATAAATTGGTACCAGAATTAGTGGTCAATAGTCATTACAACTAGAGTTCGAACATAAGCCAAATTTTAAAATCCAGCCCAACCCGTACCCGTAAGGGTTCGTAAAAGATTTACCCATAAAAACCCGTACAACCTGTAAAAGTGACAATTCAATATTTTATTAAAGGGCATTCATTATTACGATTCATTACTATTAAATTATTGTATTATGTCAGTTATTTCTTTTATAGAAATCAAAGTTTAATCCTGTAAATAGTAATTTACCCACATTACCTTAATCAAGAGATGATTTTTCTCAGATATTGCAATACAGGCGTAGCTAAGATTTCTCTCACTAGATAAATTTGTAGCAGGAATTGATAGCAAAAGCCTTAGAGTTATAAAAGAGGCGGATATTTGAGTTTATTTTGCGCCCAAAATTGCATTATTGGAGTGTGAAGTATGAAACTATGCGTTAAATCCAAACCATTTCATACCTCCATTGATTGAGATTGGACACTGCTTTACTTTCTTGCCACCACCTCTTCGGATTGCCATTATGGTCCTAACACCAGAAGTCTTGGGTCCCAATGTCCCTCGGGAAGTCGGCTAGAGCCGCTAAAATTTTATACAAAAAAAATTAAAATTATAGTTTTAACGCTTGTGTTGTCATCTATGAATGAATTATCCGCTTTATATTTAATTATTAATATTAAGGATGAGATTAAGTTAGGTTAGATTAGGTTAGGTTAGTTTAGATTAGATTAGATTTAGCTTGGTTTTGCTTGGCTTGTTTTAGCTGAAATTTTTTTGCTAGCTATCCCCCCCACGCGTATATTTGTTATCATGTAAACATTTTTAGGCGGTTGTAGCCGACTTAGTGTTGATCATAGGAACATGGGACCTCAATATAAACACTTATAACCTTTACCGCCACCAAAACCCTGGTGGCAAGAAAGTAAAGTATTACCTGAGATTGTTTTTCTGCAATGTTAATAAATTTTTGAGACTGAAGAGTCAACTTTAACATCAGTAGTAATACTTTTGTCAGGTGTTTGTGTATTTTAGATAATATCTAAATAGTACTAATATTATTAATACTTTCTGCAGTTGGTATCAATAAATTTATCTATATAATTAGCACTTAATTTTTTTAAACAAAATAATTTTATTTATGTACGAGTTTTCAGGAAAAATTTTCAAACTCGACCCAACCCGTAAAATTTTTTTGCTGACACAAACCCGTACGGTTTTGGGTTCTTAACGGGTTCCCGACGGGTTTAGGGTTTCATGTTCGACCTCTAATGACAACATCATTATAGCAAAAGTTTTATATATGACAGGTATAATAAATGATTATACATTGCTAGAGCGATGCATAAGAATAATTTCGCACAAATCAAAACAAAACTTTTCTAACAGTTCTGGGGTAGACTTGATCCGGTTCATCACTCCACTTAAATGTCATAGAACGCATATGTGTTGAATTTCAGATTCTGTTTTGGTAGAGCTGCGACCTACTAACCGTCAAGAGTTAATAGATTTAATTCAAAATAGATATAAGAGTTTTAAGAAGTTCCAGTCAAGAAATCTTTTCCTATACGAATTGATTAAACAATTAATAATGAAGGAAAACACAGTTTCGATATTTGAATTTTGGATATTGTTAAAAGTCTAATGAAATTATTAACATTTTCAATTGATTAATAAAGAAAATCCAATGAAATCTACAGTATGAAATTTCCGTCCACTCTGTGTATTGCCTCATGTTGGCGAAATAATGGAAAGATTGGTTATCGATAATCTTTCAGCATATGTTACTGAAAAAGAAATTTTTAATGACTCTCAATTCAGTTTTAGAATTCATTTTTCATATTCAGATATATTATTTCAATCCAAATTGAAGTTTACACACAAAACAATGTAAAAGAATGTGTTTTTTAACATTGGATCGAGAAAGTGCATTTCATACTATTAGTCTTTATATTCACTATAAACTGTTTCGTTTAGACTGACTAGAAATCGTTTTTATGGTTTATCTCACATTTAAGAAATTGCAACTAATTTATTAAAGAAAATAACAAAGTTTAACAATGCCAAGAAAATCTGTTTATGTTCTTCAAGGAAGCGTTTTAGGTTCCATTATTTCCTTTATTTATATTAATAATTTATCTTCAGTTAATATCAAGAGCGAAATATTTTTCTATTCATATGATAGTACTATTGTTCTCTCCACTTATAAATACTTCGATTTGGTGCGGAAAATCAAATGACTCCTTGTTCATATTTGGATAAACTGTAACAAACTCTTTCTAAATATAGATATATTTTAACTGTATGTTGATAAACCTTTCGAGTCGTTATTATGGCCATTTAAATATAAACATTGATAAAAAATGATAACTACTCATGTAATATAATCACATCATATTATTGTTGGTAAAATTCCGAAAGCAATGTCTGTAAAAATATTATGAACTCATGATTCCACTGATTTCCATCTATTGACTTGAGATAATATGACATTGAGGTCGCACACTTTTCCATTGTACAGTGCGTAGATCAATAACTTGCAAGCTATTTTCGGCTCAATTTGATTTCAAGATAAATGATGTTATCACTGGTCTACAATCACTAAAATTCAGTGGAAAAATTATTGATAATCTATTGTTAAATCTGTCTTCTTGGCAATATTAATTATATATTTGCATTTGTAGGCACAAACATGCAACCATAATAAAAATTGATAAAATTTATTGTTTGTCAAAGTTATTTTGTTTGTAGTCAAGAGTCTAATTTTTTCTGTATAATAAGAGAATATTCGTTGAAAATAAATTTATTCATATCTTAAACGCCTATAAGTGTAGTTCGTCAAATAAACTTTTAACAAGACAAGTTTAGTTTAATAAATAGTCAAAATGTATCTGAGATTAATTTTAATAGTATTTTTACAACTATTTTCAAATAATGATTCTATTATTTTTCCTCGAACTCGTTTTCCACCAATAAAGCCAGTTTTTACTATGAGACCACCGTTTGTACAAACCCGTCAGCCAGGTATCAGTTAATAATTTGAATTAAGCATATTATTAGTTAAGTAGTTGGAAAAAGACTTAATTATTTCTCACACCATAGTCTACGTCAAATGCCCTAAAGCTGGATTAGAAAATTGGATAACTTTCGATAACAATACGTGTTATTACGTTTCTAATTATGCGAAGACGTGGCACGACGCCAATGATTTCTGTCACTCAAATAATGCTCAATTATTATCCATTCACAATTTCAAAACGAATAATTTATTCGCTAATTTCAAATTTAACAATTATAATTATTACTACACCACTTACTATTGGATTGGTTTAAATAGTATGTCGAAAAGAGGAGAATTTAAGTGGTCAGATGGAACTCCAGTTCAATTCAGAAACTATGCCAACACCACTATTAATGGCTTACAGCCTGAAAGCACAGATATTTTTCTGCAAGGAAGATGTGTTGTTATGAGTTCTAGTTCAAATGTCAATGCGAGAATTAATAGAAACTATCTACGAAATGGATTGTGGTATCGTAAAAATTGCAATAGTTATTATAGATTCATTTGCCAAAATGATTTAATGAAACCCACAGTAAAACCAACAACGTCTCCTGGAAACTGTCCTTCAGGTAAGAGATTTTTAAAATATCTCTTAATAGAATATTGTTGAAGATTTTGATCACGTCAATCAAGTTATTATAAATTGATAACTAAAATTTGTAATCTATTAAAGGTTGGATACAATATAAAAGTGAAAAATGTATCAAAATATTAGACAGTAGTTTAATGACATGGAATGAGGCCAGGGCTAAATGTGCTTCTACAACAGATCCTCTCGTTAGTGGAGAACTTTTATCAATCCATTCAACAGAGGAACAAAATTTCATCACTTCTCTGATAGCCGATAAGCCAACGCCGTTCATCGGTTTTATGAGAAATCCAACGACTTACACGTAAGGCATATAATGATCTTCAATAAACTCTAAATAGCTAAATAAGATTACGTTTAACTTGAGAATTAAAAATGTATTAATCATTTTGATTATAGTTGGGTCTGGGACGATCAAAGTCCAGTTTCTTATGCCAATTGGGCGACACAAGATGTCAATAATAATTATTATAATTTTAAATGTGCTATTATGATAACTAATGATGTACAGGCTGGAAAGTGGCTAGCTACTTCATGTAACAGTAATCATACAGCTATTTGTGAAAGACCAAAGGGTATGGATAATATTCAATCTAATTCATATAGTTTAAGAAAATTCCTGAAATTCATCACCATTTTGATGATAAGCTTATGTTAATAGATCCAAACGTCGCTACTCCACCTCCAAAGGCATTTCAATCGTGTAGTATTTCTGGATTTGAAAAATTTGTACAATTCAGACAATCGTGTTATCTTTTAGTGGATGATCCAAATAGTTATCAAAAATTTAATGACGCAGAAAATAGTTGTCAAAAGTTGAATGGAGCACATCTCGTCTCTATCGTTAATCCTTTCGAATATTCATTTCTAAAATATTATATTGCAGAATATGGTAATTCTGATCAATATTGGATTGGATTCTATTCCAGCAGTTATTCAGATGTGAATGTGTCTCAAGTTTTCAAATGGACTGATAATTGGCCCAATTATTTTACTCAATGGGATGATGGTGAACCACTATTTTCTGGTCAGGCAGACAAAGAATGTGTATATCAATTTCGAAGCAATGGAACGTGGAGGACATCTGATTGTGTTTCGAATAGAGCATATATTTGTAAAACCACAACAGACACAATTCCCAAGTTGGATAATGAAGTGAATGCCATTTGTCCTAAAATTAACTCAACAGATAAAAAACAACAATGGGTAGATCTCGACAAAAGATCAAAATATTGTTATTGGTTTAGTGCTGATATCAATAATGCTTATGGTCAGGGTTTGATGACATGGGCAGACGCATCGTTTCGTTGTAGAAAACGAAATGGAACTCTGGCCTCAATTCACTCAAATCATGATTTATCTCTAATGAAGAGTAGACTAAATAATAAATATAATACTTGGATTGGACTCTATAAAACACCAAATGGTGTGCAATTTATATATTATTTGAAACCGAAAATTAAATATTAAATAAACTTGATGTAAATTTGATATTTAGGTGACTTTATATGGGAGGATGGAAGTGCTGTCGATTTCACTAACTGGGATGAAAATCAACAGATAGTCAATTCAGACACACCTGTAAGTGACAATTCAGATGACATGTGCGTTGAAACAAAGGCTTTAGATTTGAAATGGAGACAAAATAGATGCTCGGGTTATGGATCACCAAATCTTTATATTTGCCAAATAAAAAAAGTATTCAAATCATCTTTTATTACGTCTTCGAATAAATCTTTGACAGGAATGTCTGGTGGTTTAAGAGCTGGTATTATTTTTGGTGTTATTATTTTAGTTGCAGTAATTTGTGGCTCTGCTATTTTTACTGTTAAAAAACTCAAACTTAATTCTCCAAAGTTTTTAAATTTTCAAAGTTTTGAGAATTTATTGTATGCCAGTAGAAGAGGTGAAAATATTAGACCTAATGGTGAAACTGTTATGTGTGAATCAGTAGTCAGTTGGAATAAATCTGAAAATGAATGTTCTTCTATGCCATCGAAAAATTGAATCGTTTACTAAATTTATTAAAGTGCTGGTACTTAACCTATACTTTGACCATTTTGATGAGTTAATTATAATAAGTATTCAAAAATGATTAAAGTCAAACTCTAAATATTTTCAATAAAAATTTTATCTTATTAATTTATATAACTATCATTAAATTTAATGATTTGATATTTGTGTCTTTTTTATCAGCTTTAAAAGAGTTGTTCTTTTAATATAACTCACAATTACATGCTTCAAGATAAATTTCACTTTATCTCTACTGTTCAATTTTGTTTAAGATCCCGATTTTGAATAAACTATTCATTGATTATACAATTTTCTTATACTTAAGCAATGTCTTATGGCTTATCTTTTTATACAGTTGTTTGAATGACTATAAAAATTATTCTGTTATTCACTTGTAATGTAGTTTAAACTAAATAATTTGCCAACGATATTTCATGTTTTCTATTAATATTATATTTCGAGTTCTCCAAGGAAGTGGTTTCTGGCTGCTCAATAAGGTTTGTTCTAATTCTCATTTCAAAACAGAGTTTCAAACAAGCTGAACATTGCTGCAAACATAATATATTGATGTCTAAGAGTGTGGTCGAAAGATGAAAATCAAATTTGACTGACTTCGAATCTGACGATACTCTGCCAACTGATAAAGCTAAATATTATGTCTACGAGATTAGATATTGTTTATGTTAATTTCATACTTTTGTAAAAATCAGTCAAAATGTTTTCTGTATAAGCTGAATCAAATCAATTGTAAATCAGTACAGTAGAACGTCGTTATTTTGAACTCTCTTGCCAAAAAAATTTGTTCAAAATAACGAGTTTTCAAAATAGGCGGTATATTGAAAAATGATCAAAATAGAGATTTTCATCAAAATGCAGTATTTCAATGATTAAAACTAAGATTTTATTTAGATTAGGGTTCAAGTTTTGAGGTTTATCCACGAATCTCTGGAAGTCGAACTGTTCAGTAGTGCTAATAACAATGATTTAGCGCGAAATTTTGATGTATTATTATATATTAAAACTATTTGACAGATATTTCAAAATAAAGAGGTGCACAATAAAATAGACTGATGTTAAAATTTTTAAAAAATACTGAGTATTTCAAAGTAAACTGCTTCAAAATAAGCGGTATTATTAACATTGTTCCTTATGAAGAAATGACGGACATTTTTGGAGTTTCAAAATAAATTGTATTTCAAAAAAGCGGTTTCAAAATATCAATTGTCTACTCTAATACGATTTGACTCTTCTTATCAATAATTTCAGTGATAATTACATCGTATGAATTAAATTTTGAGTTTACTATAAAAGAAAATTCGATAGTCATTTTTCTAGTTTAATTGGTTTAAGCAGCGCACAACTTCTTTAGAAAACTCCCCATCAGGTACAATCTAATCGTATTAGTGCAGATAAAAATAGAAAAAGTCACGTCTGTAAAAATATTGCGAATTCATAATTATACTGATTACACTGAACTGATGTGAAGTACTCTAACGTTGTGACCACACACTTACATTGCTATTATTCAATGTGTAGATCTATAACTTGTAAACTACTTTCAATTCGATTTTATTTCAAGTGAAATAAAGTAATCACTGGATTACAATCATTATAGTTGAATACAAATTATCAATTAACTGTTATCAAGTCTGACTTTACAACAATATTCATAATATGCTCAAATTCATATGCATAAAATACATGAAATTATATAATAATTGATAAAATCTATTGTTCTACAAAGATCTTTCCCCTTTCGTAAAGGTTTACCTATTTTTCTATATAATAAGAGAATATTTGTTAAAATAGATTCAGTCATAACTTAAACACCTATTAGTTTAACTCGATGAATAAACTTTTGATAAAATAAGTTCAATTTATAAATAATCAAAATGTATACCAGATTGACTTTAATATTATTTATACAATTATTCTCAAATAGTAATTCTAATGTTGTTCCAACTTTTCAACCAGGTAACATTTAATAATTCGAATTATGCCTAATATTAATTAAGTAATTGAGAAAAGATTAAATTATTTTCCACACCATAGCTTACGCCAAATGCCCTAAAGTTGGATTGGAAAACTGGATAACTCTCGATAACAATACGTGTTATTACGTATCTATTTATGCAAAGACATGGCACGAAGCGAATGATTTTTGTCACTCAAATAATGCTCAATTATTATCCATTCATGATAATAAAACAAATAACTTATTCGCTAATTTAAAATTTAATAATTATAATTATTACTACACCACTTACTATTGGATTGGTTTAAATAGTATGTCGAAAAGAGGAGAATTTAAGTGGTCAGATGGAACTCCAGTTCAATTCAGAAACTATGCCAACACCACTATTAATGGTTTACAACCTGAAAGCAGAGACATTTTTCTGCAAGGAAGATGTGTTGCTATAAAATCTAATTCTAATAACAATGCAGTTACAACTAGTCAACAGAATGGATTGTGGTATCGCGAAGAGTGCAATAGTTATCACGGATTCATTTGCAAGAAAAGTTTGGTAGCACCCACAGTCAACCCAACAACACCAACACCACCCGGAAACTGTCCTTCAGGTACATAGCTTATTCCAACGCTTTTCAAAAGATCCTATCAAAAGAATTTCGTAAAATCATTTAGTTACAGCAATAAAATTATTATGAATCGATAACTAAGATACGTAATCTATTAAAGATTGGATACAATATAAAAATGAAAAATGTATCAAAATACTGGACAGTGGTTTAATGACATGGAATGAGGCCAGAGCTAAATGTGCTTCTATAACAGGTGGTCTTGTTAGTGGAGAACTTTTATCAATCCATTCAACAGAGGAACAAAATTTTATCACTTCTCTGATCGCCGATAAGCCAATGCCATTCATTGGTATTAGGTTAAGCACAACGACTTACACGTAAGACTTATAAATAATTTATTCAATTGAACTCTAAGACAATAAAATAGAAGATGCATTGAACCTTTACAAATAAAAATTCATTCATGTTTTGCTTGTAGTTGGGTTTGGGACGATCAAAGTCCACTTTCCTATACAAATTGGGCCACACAAGATATCATTTACAATTATTACATCAACAATTGTACTATCATATCAAATAATGATGTACAGGCGGGAAATTGGTTAACGACTTCATGTAATAGCAATCATACAGCTATTTGTGAAAGACCAAAAGGTATAAACAATACTTCTAATTCAAAAGTTTTTTAGATAAATACTTGAAAGAAATCATTTTGATAATTAACTTATATTAATAGATCCAAACATTGCTACTCCACCTCCAAAGGCATTTCAATCGTGTAGTATTTCTGGTTTCGAAAATTTTGTACAATTCAGAAATTCATGTTATCTGTTAGTCGACGATCCAAACAGTTATCAAACATTTAATGATGCAGAAAATAGTTGTCAGAAGATCAATGGAGCACATCTCGTTTCAGTCGTCAATCCATTCGAATATTCATTTCTAAAATATTATATAACACAATATGGTAATTCTGATCAATATTGGATTGGATTCTATTCCAGCAGTTATTCAGATGTGAATGTGTCTCAAGTTTTCAAATGGACTGATAATTGGCCCAATTATTTTACTCAATGGGATGATGGTGAACCATTATTTTCTGGTCAGGCAGACAAAGAATGTGTATATCAATTTCGAAGTAATGGAACGTGGAGAACAACCGATTGTGTTTCGAATAAAGCATACATTTGTAAAACCACAACAGACACATTTCCTAAATTAGATGATGAAGTGAATGCCATTTGTCCTAAAATTAACTCAACAGATAAAAAACAACTATGGGTTGATCTCGACAAAAGATCAAAATATTGTTACTGGTTTAGTGCTGATATCAGTAATGATTTAGGTCAGGGTTTGATGACATGGGGCGACGCATCGTTTCATTGTAGAAAACGAAACGGAACTCTAGCTTCAATTCATTCAAATCATGATTTATATCTAATGAAGAGTAGACTAAACAATAAATACAATACTTGGATTGGACTCTATAAAACACCAAATGGTAAGTATTTTGTATAGTGTTTGAAACTGAATATTGAGTGAGTTGATGTAAATTTAATATTTAGATGACTTTATGTGGGATGATGGAAGTGCTGTCGACTTCACTAATTGGGATGAAAATCAACAGATAGTCAATATAGGTGTACCTGAAAACGATTATTCTGGAGACATGTGTGTTGAAACAAAGGCTTTCGATCTGAAATGGAGACAAAACCGATGTACGGGTTATATATCACGAAACCTTTACATTTGTCAGATAAAAAAGGTATTTAAATCATCTATTTCGTCTTCGAACGAATCTTCAACAGGAACTTCTGGGGGTTCAAAGGCTGCTATTGCTATAGGAGTCATTATAGTAGTCGCACTATTAATTGTCGTTGCAATATTTGTGGTCAAGAAGTATAATTTGAATGTTTTAACACTTCGCAGCTCTGAAAATAAACATTATGCTAGTCGTAGAGGCCAGAATCCACGACAAAATGATTCAGATTTTAATAATGTATCGCATAATATAGCAGATGCAGCAGACGATAAACCTTTCAATAAAGCGAAATCTATTCCTTGATTTAATATATATTTTTATAAATTCAAAATACTGTCAATATTTTCATCTAATTCGTATTAATCTTATCAAAATAAATTGGATGTTTTGTTACTTTTATTCGTTTAATTACGTTTTGAATCGTTTACTTTTATCTGATTTTTTAATTTAATTAAATTTAGGTCAAAATTTTTTTATTGAATAGATTGAAGATAAGAAGAATCTATTTTATTAACTTAAAATTCCGAAATAAATATATCAGCAACGATTGACTAAATTCAAGCTAAGATTAAGAACACATAAGTAAACGTTTATTTCTATGTAAAATCCTTTTAACTCTTGTGAACGTTTCGACTAATTTAGTTATTCAATTACTGTAAATCTTAGCAAAATATCTTGGCCCGCCATTATTCCGGTTGCCGTCTTTAATTTAACAAATTTTTATTTAGAAAAAAAATTTCAAATAGCAATTATATATCTTGAATATTCATTGATATTAAAGCTAATTATCATTGCTAAATAGGTTGTCCAAATCTTTTAGAGCCCAAACCTAGGTAAAAAATTCGTAGGGTCCTCGTTTAGGGGTTTTCTAAAAGTTTTAAAATTTATTCACTCTACTCAATGGATATGAAAAGTTATAACTAGCTCAAAACATAGATATACTGAAGTATGCGCTCTACATGTTAAGTAAGTTGAACTTATATGACTTAACTTTTCAAATGCAGATGACCTTAAATACAAATCAATATTATTAATTCTTTAATAAAAATAAATATTGATATTAACATTGAATAAACATCAAATTCAATACAAATTGTCATTTTATAATGGATTCTCATTTCGGTAGAAGTGTAGTAATAAGGCGGATCAAGTATAAAAATCTGGAGACCACATATTCCGATAGTACTCGATGTGAGAAGTCGACTGAGCTAATTATTTCGGCCACGCCCGCTTTTCTATATCTCCGCCCCGTTGATCCCGCCCCACAACATGGGGGTCTATGAAAAGGTCTCAATGACTACATTGCAACAGTATGGGCCACACCCACCTATGGCTCAGAGTCCTTTGTGGGCGTGGCTCATGAACGTTAGGGTGTGGCCAAAATAATTAGCTCAGTCGACTCCTCTCATTCAGTACTGTCGGAATATGTGGTCGCGTGATTTTTATAGTTGATCCGCCTTATTACTACACTTCTACCCTCATTTCTATTTTGTAATTTTTCTAATAACATTTATTATATTGCTTATGTTAATTGGTTTTGGGAGAGGAAGACATCTTAGATCACATACACAACAAATTATAGTGAATACCAAAAAGTTTTTCGAAATAGAAGGTCGGAGACCACTAATCAATGAACTCATCAGTGCAATTGCCAAGAACTACATTCTTGGAAATTTTCAAAAGGTTTTATAGAATTTTCATACTATTAATAGTCTTTTTTATGATTATAATCTCCAAAAATTGATATCACACTTCCTATTGTTTCAACCATCTAATTAACTTAATTCTACAATTTTATCAATATATATAATGAAGAATTGAAAATAATGGCCAGGCTCGGTCTCCACAACTAAGAAATAGACCTAAGAAATATATTGCAGACTATTATGACATTTCTGCAATTCAAACCGTTGTTAGAAACCAGTATTTACGCGAATTTGTACCGAATATGACAGAAGATCATCGATAAGTTAAAGCTCACCAAAGCATTAGCATTGGACAATGCATTCCAAATACATTTTTTTAATTAATAAAATACAGGGTTGGCGATAAGTCACTTCATTTTTAAATTTCGCAGTATTTTTAATTTAGCTGGCTATGATCTATTATATTATTATAGAGAGATTTAGGAGAAGTGGAGGTTTTGTTTACATATTCTAGTTAAATTCAATATGGCGTCTCCCACGAGATGTTACACATAAGACGAACGGGTGGCTATTGTCCGACTCTATTATCAAAACGGACAAAACCTAACTCAAACTGTAAGAGCGTTTTTCACAGAATTTGGACATCACTCAACACTCAGTATCCATACAGTGAAAAGGTAAAATTTTTAAAATCAAGAAGACCTCAAGCAGCGCATCAGTGCCTTGATCCAATCGATAGGAACCGATATTTTGGAACGCACTATTGACAATTTTGAAATTCGTCTTCGCCACCTCACTGTTATAGGTGGTGCTCACTTTGAAAACTTACATTAAACCTCCACATATCTTCTTTTGTTTGCTTTTAGTTTCATTTAATTATCTGTTATAGTTTCTGAGAAATAAAATTTTCAAAAATGAAGTGACTTAACGCCAGCCCTGTACTTAGACTATAAAATGGTCAACAGTAAGAAGTTAGCTCGACGTCTCTAAATGGAAAGGCTAGAAATTATTTGAGAGCTAATAAGAATTTAATGAAACTTTGTCCACAATGAGATATTTTATTTGGACGAAACTTACATACATAAGGATTTAGGTTAGTTTCAGTTAGATTTTCAAAAAATTCATGTATTGAGAACTGTTTGATATAGTATAATTCAACTATTGATATCAAAAAATTTTGATTTAAAATTTTTCTATTTATTTGTATATTTTTTCTTATAGTTAGAAGTATGTTAGTTAGTGTATATGTATTGCCTCCAGCAAATATTCCTATAAATCCGGGAGAAAGATACATTATTCTTCATATTGGATCAACTAATAGGTTTTTAGATAATTGTGAGTTTGTCTCCAGATTACAGGTATAAAGGGTCAAAGGTTAAAGGTCACGTGACTGGGTCAAGTATAGTATCGATAAGCTCAGTTCATTGAGCTAAGTCCAACGATATACTATACATGGGGGCGGAACCATTGGAACACCTTCATTCTGGTATTCTAGGAATCGACCCAAATATTCATAGCAACAATTGGCAAAGCGCGATTTTGAATTATTGACTTTTTAATTTTAGACAAGGTAAATAAATTTTGACGATCTTCTGCAGTATTATTCACATCCGCACGTATAAAAATTGTTTATATTTAAATTCGCATTGTTTTTTCTTTTAAAAATATTTTTATAATTCTCTTGGATCCCGAAACTCTCTCCATTTAATATAATCTGATAGTAAGAATGTAGATAAAAATTGTCACGTCTGTAAAAATATTATCAACTCATAATTCTATTAATTACTATTAATTGATTTGAGGTACTCTCATATTGGGACCGCACATTTATATTGCGATTGTTTAATGCGTAGATCCATAGATTGCAAACTAAGATTGCAATCTTATTTTTGATTCGATTTAATTTCGAGCGAAATAAGTTATTACTGGTTTACAATCAATAAAATTGAATATAAAACCATTGATAGTCTGTTATCAAACCTAACCTTGCGGCAACATTCATAACATGCTTACATTTATAGGCACATTATACATGAAATCATATAAAAATTGATAAAATCTATTGTTCTACAAAAACCTTTACCCTCTAGTTAAACGTCTAATTATTTTTCTGCATACTAAGAGAATATTTGTTAAAATGGATTTAGTCATAACTTGAACACCTACTAGTTTAATTTGTTAAGTACACTTTTGATAAAATAAGCTTAATTTAATGAATAATCAAAATGTATTCGAGATTCGCTTTAATATTATTTTTACAACTATTCTCAAATATTGATTCCGATGTTCTTCAACCAGGTATTGTTTCGTAATTCGAATTAAACCTATTTTAAACTAACTAATACTTAAAGTACTTGCTTCTATAAAGATAATGTAGAAATTTGTTCATCATATTTTTAAAATATGGTATTAGGTAACTGAAATCAATTTAAAAAAACCATCCAAATCAATTCCTATTAGACATGATAAAATATAAATAATTCATTATTCCACATAAATTCCTACATCAATATTACTAAAAATGATGCTTCGCTCAAGTCAACAGACAAACTTTTCTGACTATTCTTCATAAAATTATTTACACCGTATTCCAAAAATTGACGCTTCATTAATTTTCTTAAATTTAAAATGGATAAGTATATCAACAAAATTTTAAAAGTATCACAAGCATGAGATGATGCAGATTAATGATTTAGATTTTCAGTCGCCTTCAGTGGCCACCAAATGGTTAGGTCTAACTTGATAATTGTCAATTACTCTTTTGAGCACATTACTTTCGATCTCCTCAACTTCTCTTTTTATGACCAATTTTAGTTTATCAATGTTGTTTGGAGTAGTACTGAAGATCATGTTCTTGAGATGTCCCAAAAGAAAGTAATCAAGCTGCGTGATGTCTGAAAAATAGGAGCCATTCAATACCACTGTCCCTGTGGTGATCGATGTCCAAGTCTATAAATTTGCCTGTTACAAACTCATCGACACTGTAAACAAGTGGATGTTTTAATGTATTTACAATCTGCATGCTTTGAGGAATTGTGACGTATCAAAATCTACCATAATTTTAAATAGATTTAATTTTACTTTTTAAAAAATTGATAACGTATCAATTTTGGGATGCTTAGTAATATGTAAATACTATAATACAAAAATTAATATCCAAATAGCTATAAACTGTAGGAATTAAAAACATATTTTGTATTAAAGGTACTTACATATTAGATATTTATATGTAAAATACAAACTATTGTCTATTGAGTTGAAGCAGCATTTTTTGGCACATTCATATAGGAATTTATATGAATTAATAAATGGTTTACAGTTTTCAATCTCTACTACAAGTTGAGTTAGATGATATTTTTCTAAAAATCATATTGATATCTGATACCATATTTTAAAAATATAATAGAACTTTTCTACATTCTCTTTAGAAGAGAACGCATTGCTTGTAAGACTAGACGACTTTTTGTCTCCATAGCTTACACTAAATGCCCCAAAGATGGTTTTCAAAGTTGGATAACATTCGATAACAAGACCTGTTATTTACTGAATTATTATAATACAATAACGTGGCACGATGCCAATGAATTCTGTCACTCAAAGAATGCTCAATTACTATCAATTCACGACATGAAGACGAATAACTTATTTATTAATCTCAAAATTCCTTTTTACGCCGCTTACTATTGGATTGGATTAAATAGTATGTCGAAAAGAGGAGAATATAAGTGGTCAGACGGAACTCCAGTTCAATTCAGAAATTACACCAACATCACTATTAGTGGACAACCTCAAAGTACAGATATTTTTCTGAAAGGAAGATGCGTTGCTTTGAAAACTAAACCTAGTAGTAGTATAAATATTGTAAACTCCCAAACGAATGGACATTGGTATTTCGATGATTGCAATCTCTTTGAAGGGTTCATTTGCCAGAAAAGTTTGATGGAACCAACAATCAACCCAACAACACCAACACCACCAGGAAATTGTCCTTCAGGTGAGTAGTATAATAAAAAAACACCTCTAAATAAAATTTTTGAATATTTATATCATAGCGACCAAACTGTTACGAATTGATAACTAAAATTAATAATCTATTAAAGATTGGATACAATATAAAAATGAAAAATGCATCAAAATATTAGACAGTGGTTTAATGACATGGACTGAGGCCAAGGCTAAATGTGCTTCTATAACAGGCGGTCTAGATAGTGGAGAACTTCTATCAATACATTCAGCAGAGGAACAAAATTTTATCACTTCTTTAATCGCTGATAAACCAATGCCATTCATTGGTCTTATGAGAAGTCCAACGCTTTACGCGTAAGGCTTATGATAATTTTCAAATAAACTCTAAATAATTAAATAAAAGATTCGCAGAATCTTGAGAACAATAAATGTAATAATTTTGGTTGCAGTTGGGCTTGGGACGATCAAAGTAAAGTTTCCTATACAAATTGGGCCACACAAGATAATAACTACTATTATGATTCCCTTTGTATTGTAATGATAACTAATGATGTACAGGCAGGAAAATGGTTAATTACTTCATGTAAGAGTAATCACACAGCTATTTGTCAAAGATCGAAAGGTATAAACAATATTCAGTCTAATTCATAGTTTTAGACAAAATCTTGAAATACATCATCATTTTGATGATAAACTTATATTAATAGATCCAAACATCGCTACTCCACCTCCAAAGGCATTTCAATCGTGTAGTATTTCTGGATTTGAAAATTTCGTACAATTCAGACATTCGTGTTATCTATTAGTGGATGATCCAAATAGTTATCAAACATTTAATGATGCAGAAAATAGTTGTCAGAAGATCAATGGAGCACATCTCGTTTCAATCGTCAATCCATTCGAATATTCATTTCTAAAATATTATATAACACAATATGGTAATTCTGATCAATATTGGATTGGATTCTATTCCAGCAGTTATTCAGATGTGAATGTGTCTCAAGTTTTCAAATGGACTGATAATTGGCCCAATTATTTTACTCAATGGGATGATGGTGAACCATTATTTTCTGGTCAGGCAGACAAAGAATGTGTATATCAATTTCGAAGTAATGGAACGTGGAGGACATCTGATTGTGTTTCGAATAGAGCATACATTTGTAAAACCACAACAGACACAATTCCTAAATTAGATGATGAAGTTACTGCCATTTGTCCTAAAATTAACTCAACAGATAAAAAACAACAATGGGTTGATCTTGATAAAAGATCAAAATATTGTTATTGGTTTAGTGCTGATATCAATGATTACCTTGGTCAGGGTTTAATGGCATGGGCAGACGCATCGTTTCGTTGTAGAAAACGAAATGGAACTCTGGCCTCAATTCACTCAAATCATGATTTATCTCTAATGAAGAGCAGACTAAATAATAAATATAATACTTGGATTGGGCTATATAAAACACCAAATGGTAAATATTTTGGATATTGTTTTAAACTAAATATTAAATAAATTTGTATAAATGTGATATTTAGGAGACTTTGTATGGGAAGACGGGAGTGCTGTCGATTTCACAAATTGGGATGAAAATCAACAGATAGTCAATGTAGCCGTACCTAAGAACTATGATTCGGGAGATATGTGTGTTGAAACAAAGGCCTTAGATCTGAAATGGAGACAAAACGGATGCACTGGCTACGTGGCCAGAAATCTTTACATTTGTCAAATTAGAAAAGTATTGAAATCATCTTCTACTTCGTCTTCGAATGAATCTTCGACAGGAATGTCAGGCGGTTCAAAGGCTGGTATTGCTATAGGAGTTATCATAGCAGTCGCTCTATTAATTGTCGTTGCGATATTTGTGATCAAGAAGCATAATTTGAGTGTTCCAACACTTCACAGCTTTGAAAATAAACATTATGCTAGTCGTAGAGGTCAGAACCCACGACAAAATGATTCAGATTTTAATAATATTTCGCATAATATAACAGATGCTGCAGATGATAACCCTTTCAACAAAGTGAAACCTATTCCTTGATTTAATTTATTTACTTATAAATTCAAAACACTTCTAACGTGTTTATTTAAGATGTATTAATCTTATTTTTTGTCACTTTTTCGTTTAATTACGTTTTGAACAGTTGTTTTTATCTGATTTTTAAAATTGATCAAATTTAGATTAAGATGTTTTTATTGAACAGTTTAATCATAAAAACAATTCTATTAAATTAAATTTCAGAAATAATCATATCAGCATCAAGTGACAAAATTTAAACTAAGATTAAGAATACATAAGAAAAATTTTATTTCTTTGAAAAAAATCCTTCATCTCTTGTGAGCAATTCGAACAATTTAGTCACTTGATTACCAATGAATTTAGCGAAATTTCTTGGCCCCCCATTGGTCCAGTTGCCGTCTGTAATTCAGTAAAGTTTTCTTTCAGAAAATAATCTCAAACGCCAATCAAATATCCCAAATATTTATTGATATTGAAGCTTACGTTCATTGTTAAGCTACATAACTTACCTTCAAAAAAGTCTTCAACGAATTGTATCCAGTCTTTGAATATATTATTTCTGCCTTTTGGACCTCTAGTTACAAACTCGACATCACCGTCTTGATTTTCAAACTCTTTACTGAAAACATTGCGACCTAATAGCAGCAAACGATAAGTTGGTTCCAGAGTTAGTGGTCAATAGTTATGAAAGTATTATTACAAGAAAAGTTCAATTCATAACTAATATAATAAATGACTTACACTGTGCGAGAGTGATGCACAAAACTAATATCACACAAACCAATACAAAACTATGTTTCCAAGCCATTTTGGGGTTCTTTCAATCAATATAGTACTCCTCAATAGAACTGAGTCTCGAAAGAACAGTTTTTAACATGAAGTTAACTCGAATTAACTTTATATATACGTGACTTTCAAAAAGATTTGCCTTCAATTAAGATACAAATAAGTATTTCTGAGAAATAAATTGATTTTAAATGGTAAGTTATAAGGAAAATCCGGACAAAAATTTCACAAATCATTTTTCAATTGAAATCATTGTTGATTTGGTTGCATTGTTTGACAACTTTTTTGAATAGAGTGCTAATTAGAAGCATAAAGATTGGATCGCGTGCTTCAAAAGTATAACTAACAACAAACGTAACTCTTTTAATCTTAAATGATTTATTAAGAAATTACACAATAGTTATGAGACTTTCTGCTTAGATGAACACAAATTATTGATGTGAATACTAAGTAAGATTGAAATAAGGCAATCGATGTGATCAAATCTTAACTAATTTTATATCAAAAAGGTATCAAAACTTCGGAAATGTATAACAAAATGCATATAAGTTTTAGTTTGAATTTGACTAAATTATGCGAATGTTGAAAATATCTGAAAAGTGGTGCAATAAAGTTTTAAGTTGATTATCTTCCCGACCCATACATAGGGTTTATATGTTCAGTTTTTGCAGATTTGAAAAGAGGGTTTTGTTCTTGCGTTTCCTACAAAGTCAGATGGAAAATAATTATTTCACAAAACCAAAACATATATAGAAATACAAACCAAAACTGATTTGGATTTGTTGACATCAGCAAGAAATCGTTCGTATTCTTTTTTATCTTTATACCAAATACAAAGTCGGAATAGAAGCAAAACAATCAAACCAATGACGAAGACAGTGAGAGCGATGCTGCCGACAGCCACATAAGCATTGAAAACAGTGGGACATTCTCTTTCTTCTAATACCCTTACGAATAGATTGTTATTTCCCATATAGTTGTAATCAAAAGTTATTCTGCAGTTTTCCATATCAACGAATATACACTGACGAGCATTTTCTTGATATTCTACAACAAACAACAGAATATTCTCATTATAATTCAATAAGTGGTTATTTGTGATATGGGGCTAAACAATTGCATTGGGATAATAATCTTGAAGATGCCTTTATCTAACAAGACATGTTAATTATCTCTTATATAGGCATAAGAAATAACTTATTAGGACATAAATGCATAAAATCTCTAATGCAATCATTGACAGACTCTAAAGGCTTGCGATCAAAACAAAAGGATTTGGTATCTTTTCAATTATAAGATAAGTTGAATGTTAAACTAATTAGAAAACAATGGAAAATTATGATTGGATTAAAGAAATAGCAATGGAATAGTTTAAAGGGCAAAGTTTGTTTAGTTAGTGCTGACCTAATGATTGAGCGGTTTCATAACGAAACGTGCACTTATCGCGACATTCAACCGGTGAATAAATACCAGCCTTAAATATTAGACATTCGACGCATGGTTGCAATTCATTACATCTTCCTTCACAACTCTAGCATGAAAAAGAGATCATTTTAAGAGTCAATGGATTGACTAAGTTATGAGTAGAGCAATGATAAATATTTATTTATTCATAAGTTACGTGTCAGATGTCTCAAGATTAGTTTCCCTCTAGATTTACCCTTTAAAGCCCTATTAATATTTGAACATGTGTTTCACGCTAATTTTGTGGATCATTCCATGAACTATGTTTTTGTTTGCTACAGTCTGTTACGATAGTAGGTGGCAAAGGGAGTCAAATACTCTGATATCTTCCACATAACTTGTAAATCAAAAATAATTTTGCTTGCTCTAGTTAAGAGTAAACATTTGGGAAACAACTAGCTTACAGCACAATCTTGGCAATATTCTCCATAATAGCCTTCCTCACATCTACATCTACCACAATAGCAATCTCCACGTGCTGAACACAGTTTTTCAGGTAAATCAGGGTTAATACACGTAGCATTAATAGTACTGCATTCACATACATTTCCCGACCATCCATGCTGTCGATCAAATAGTAATTTTAAATAGTTATAATCATTCTTTCACTGTAATCGAAATAATAGTTACCGCACAATGACATTCATTATCACAACAAAATCCCTTTTGAGGTCCACCACAACTCAAGCCGTTTATATCTCGAGGACACGAGAAAGTATCGCACTCACAAAATTTTCCAGATATGATTTCCCCGAAATTTTGTCGTGTGTGACATTGACATTGGCCGCATATACAGTCACCCGATTTGAACACAAAGCTGTTCCATTTATATCTCTATAGATCAAAAGTTCTTAGATCATTGGCTGGCATTTTAGCGAAAACTTTCGATTTAATTTTTCATAATAAATCTTTGATAAGCTTAAGTCTTCATAAATCAAATACCTTTTGCACTGATCTATCATGTCCTGTCTGATGGCGTCATCTCCATCACATTCGCATTTTTTACCAAATCTATTTGAATAGCATTCACAAACACCACAGGCAGAAGTACCAAAATCAGAACAATCGGTAGAATTGGGTTTGGCTAATGGTTCCAATTCACAATCGCATTCGCACATCACATTCAATTCAACGACAGTATATTCATCGATACCAATAGGAGTGATAACTAGAGTCTCCTTTCCATTAGGTGGACATTTAGTCACTTTGAGTTCAACGTCGAACTCAATAGTTTGTCCAATTCCAATATTGTGACAGATATTAGTTTCACTCTTGTGATTACCTAAACAGCTGGACATATAACGTATTTCGACTGCATCTGAAGAATTGTCTCTCAGTTCAACTTTTGACGCAATCTTCTCGAAGTTATCTCTAATAATATCGACGATGTTTGACGAATCATCTTTTAGAACACCATAAGTAGAGCCAGGAATGTGTTCACTCAGCTGCTTATAAACATTAATACTATCTTCTGGAACCGCAAAAATTAAATTGACTTTCGATTCTGTAACTTCTCTGTTGATCTGTGCAAGTGATGGGTAGTCTTGAAGTATAGATTCAGTATAGAACCCATCAGGACTGAGATGACATTTACCTTTTTATGGAGACAATTGAAATACTATGAAGTGTTTATCAATTAAATTAGACCTGTTTGTTCGGTTCAAAGTCCTCAGCTTGACCCGGCCCGAACGAAATTTTCGAATATCTAGCTTTGAACCTTGATTTTCGAGATTTCTTCGAGCATTCGTCGGGTTCGGCCTGTTTCGAGCTGATATTCTGTATGAGCCGAACGAACCCGACCTGAGAGTACTTAAGCGCCGAACAAACAAATCAAAATAAATAACAATACCATCATTTGGTTTGACGATTCCACCTAATTTTCCATCTCCCGCGTAATGAAATATCGAATCAGTTGCAAAGAGTATTATCTTTCGAGATAAGTCATTCCATTTAATATGATCGCGACACGTAATCACTTGCATTATGGCATCAAAACCTCCCTCTGCGTTGTCTAAATTGCCCGATAGTGGTGTTGAGGAAACTTCGTGAGTAAATTGTGATATATTATCACTAAGTGGTAAATGATTTCTGAAACCATAGGGAGATTCACATTCAATTGAATCAATACAAGGATTGGCCAGTTTTGCCGGAACCATATTTGCGTAGGGCATCACCACTTTGTCAATGAATGAACCAAAACCAAGTCTGAATTTCTGAGTTATATTGTTCATGTTGGCGGCTATTTCAGGCGTTATTTAAAACAAATAATAATAAATTTTTATCTTCAAAAGTTAACTATGAATACCTAGAGTGTCGGCCAATTCAACGAGTTTTTCCTTATGTTCTTTCATCGAATAAGTCAAGTCCATTAAATAGTATAAGTCTATGGGATAGTCGAGTGCCTGTTCGTACTTTATTGTGAAACGTTGTAAATCATCTTTGAAAATAAGATCAATTTATCACGTCTACATTCAATAAAGAGAACATTATTTGTTTCTTACTTTTTCTTATGTGCAGATGAATTCGTTGTGGGTGTAATTGTATTGGTGATTCACTTGGTTTAATTTGGACTTCATCCTAAGTAAAAGCTTATCGTTAGATTAGGCTAGTACAGCTTAGCTTAGCGTAGCTTAGTTTAGTCTAGCGTAGCTTAGTTTAGGTTAGATTTGTTAGAGATTTGACATACTTTAATGATTTCGACAGAACTGGCCGGATTCACGATCTCATTATCCGGACATCCATTAGCTAACAAATTCTCGTAGAAGTCACAGCGAGAGGCACCAGAAATGATTTGTTGTGATGGACACCACGAACATTTAGGATGAGATATACAACTGCTACAGTTTGATGACAGAGAACAGATCACATTTTGGGTGGATTGTTGTGAGATGATATCTGCATAAATATTTAGTTGTGTCAAAATACTGTCTGAATTGAGAAAGTTTTGCTTAGCAAATATAAATATGTAATAAATATCACAACATTATTAGTAATTTATTTACTAATGCTATTTATAACCTGATAGATAATGATATTTAATGAAATAAACATTATAGCGGTTCAAACCTTGAGTTGATATGAGATGATTTAATTCAGTATTGCAATAGATATATAGAAATATTATTGAACAGTAGAATCGCATTTTATCTTTATTGAAATTCGTATTAAAATTCAAACTTTCACAACTTTTCAACACTCAAACACATTTGTTGAATATGACTTTGACTGAAGTCTTAAGAGAAAAATGCCTTAAGAAAACACTTATAAATAATTCATTAAGAAAAAACTTTAGTCGACAGAAACTCAGACTCAAAAAAAAGATTTTAACAAGAATTTGATTGGTAACAAATTCTTAAATATATTCAGTAGCAGAAGTGAATTAATGAACAAATGGATGTAAAATCACACCCAAATACATATATGTAGTTATGAAAGTTTATTAACTTTCAAGCTAGAAGAGAAAGAGAGAAAAGGTATATGAGATAACAATAATCAACACCATAACAACCGCTGATAATAAAAATAGTTTTATTATAGCGACAAAACAAGTCGAAAAAATTTTATTAACCATCAGTCCAATCCATTTTCTGTAACTACAATCAAATTTTATCTTATCTCAATCATTGATTCATTTACAGCTAAATACAGTTATTTTTTCAATGGATGCACTGCTATTTGCAGTGGGCAGTACTTAAGTAGTTATATCAGAAAAGTTATGAACAGTTATTGCATTACTATTTCCATATTCAAGTCTACTTTGATTTCCTGCTTTGACATGCATTATAAACACAGTAAAACCCGTTTAATGTGAATCAGTTGGTGTAGTTAATACAGCTGACAATAATCGATATTAACAATAAACGTTTATTATCAATAAGTTAACAACAACCTTTAATATCTGATTTTTATTGGAGTAAAAGCCGACTACATATGGGAAGTATGGTAGAAAGTACACTTATCAAATATTTACAGTAAACTAATCAGTAATAAAACAATGTTTAATAGTAAACATATTTTTTAAAACCAAGTTTTCTAACCTTATTGGCCAATCATAGAATAACGTTTCAACTTCAGAAAGTGACTTTAATTCAATTTCCAAAGTACCAACACGTGTTCGTTTAATGAAATCAATGTTTAGGTTAATTTGTACATCACTTTTATACTGTATTTTAAATTTTATTTTTTACAACTTTACAATTTGTAATAAATCGACATTAAGCGTGTATCATATATGTAGTGAATGCCAAATCGGTATAGAGAAAAGTGTTGACAATAAGCCGGTTTTGACAATAACCGTTTGAAAATTAACGTACTGTTTCGTTATATAGCTCAATGAGAAAGGCTTTGGTGCAGGACTAAGAGTTAACAATGAGTGAGTTTTGATAATAACCGGGTTGACACTAAACGGGTTTCGCTGTACTTTGCTTGTATTAAATACTCGAACATATTGCGTTATACTTAATTCTACGGTTAAAATAGAAGACATAACTGAATTGATATCTGATAATGGTCGCACTATAAGGTCGCAACAAGTCATAAGTAACAAAAATTGGAAAAGTAATCGTATACCAGATAAATAGTGGTCTAATTATTTCAAAAATATGATAAGATACTTATGACCATGTCTCACATAAGAAACAATAGATAATTAGCATAATCTCATTAAGATTAAACGAATAGTTATTATTTTTAAACTTTTTACTCCTTTAGTAAACTTTTTTATTGGAAACAACTATGCATATATCGGAAATATAACTGAGTTTGACTGTATTTCAATCAATTAATTAATTTTTATGCAAATGCTTAAAAATATGAGTATAGTATTAGATATTATGAAAGGTTTGATTACGATTTGCTTTATGGTGTTTTTAAAAACAAGTCTAACTGTCAATTAAAATATTTGATATTATAATGTTTCAAAGGTTACAACTAGTGAGTTATTATTTTTAACATTAAATTTGACACAGACTATATGCAGGTGCTATCCATTGTTGAAAAAGTCTCGATTTTATTAACTAATTCAAAAATCACTTGCAGACGAGGAGACACTGAAATAACTCAAAGATGAATTCTCACAATTAGTTGGCCCAAAATCATCCAGTTGTGGGAACAGTTGACCACATATTTCATTATTATTTTCAGTTGTGCTAGAGAAAAAATTCTCGCTTTCCTGAGTTTCATAATATAACTGTTGAAAAGTCTGTGGAAAATGAATTAATACTTCAGAGATGATTAGGTGTAAGAAGCACTGAATACATACATTTCGCTTCTTAGTTGTAATACAAAAAGTACAAATAGTTTTAGATGTAAATGAACCTATTCTTGAATTTCTGACGCATATGTTATCAGACGCATCACCATTCAAGCTATAATAAAGATTATTTGAAATAGACATAGAAAAGTTCTCCGAACTGCAATTGTATATTAATTTGTAAGAAAGTACATATAAAATCAAAGTGTTGTGAAAGTTCCCAATCATTCATAAGCTAATCTTTAGAAAAGAGTAAGGAGATCTCGATAAAGAACAACAAGTTGACTGTAAAATATAAACATGATATAAATAAGTAAAATCGTGTATTTCATAATATATATACACAAAACTATTCTGATTACAATCTTATATGAAACATAGTTTATGAAACAGTTAAACTGAAGAATATGTTGTGTTGAGTCTTACATGCTGAATGCAGTTAAAAGTTTATATATGTTATTTGATTGAATAGTTACTTTCAAATTGATATACAATTTTGAAGTTTAATATAAATAAAAGACAATCGTACTTACAGTGCATTCTTTACATTATTCAAATGCTGGATATAAGAAGTGGCCAAACGTAAGGTTTCGATTTTTGATAGCTTCCTATCTGGAGGTTCAGTGGGTATAAGACTTCTTAAGAGAGCAAATGCACAGTTGACAGATTCAGTTCTATCTCTCTCACGTGCATTGGCCACTTGTCGCTGTTTTTGTAAGTCATACTTTCGGTCTCCTTTTGAACGAAATGCTGACAAAGGATTGTTTACATTCATTATCTTCATTAAGTTTTAATTGTTTTCAATCGGGATAGATTTGAAGATTTTTAAAAGTTTTTCAAAAAGTTATTAAAAGTTCTGGCTTATACTAAGAGAACACTTGTTGATTACTTTAAACTAAATTTGAATACTAGAAGTTTCTAAAAAGTTGACTGCAGTTCTGAAATGTACAGTTAAACCTTGTTTTTTATACTTTAAAAAAGTTCATATCATTTAAGAGATTGGGTGCCAAGCAATTCAGTAAGACCTTCAATATATGGTTAAATTAATAAATAAATTTGTATTAGAAAACCAACTCATAACTTAAGTTAATTATTTAATTTTAATAATTTTGTAAAAGCACGTTTGCTATCTTTTCAGTAATAAACTTAACCGAAAGTTGAACGTAAGCCACAGACCATGGATTCCACCCACACTTATATTTCCTGTCCTAATGGGTGACAAGTTTAGAACAAATTGTGCGTAAATACTAACACGTGCTGTGAAAAGAAAAATTGATCAGTCTTAGTGTTCAGTGGCGTACACTTCAACAAAATCAAGAATGCGTTGAACTTACTTTATTGTTTACATAATTTTTTGTTCTAAAGTCTCATTTAAAAATTGAATGCATTTAAACTTTTAAAAACTATTTAAACCTTATAGTGCAGATAAACTGTAAATTAAAAGATATATTTTTAAATGAGTACATGCTTCAACTTAGACTTATAAATTATTGAAATAATGGTTGCGCCACTGTATTGCTGCATTGTCGAGCGCAGATTTGAAAACTTTTTTCTACTGTTCATCCGTGTGATGATTAATTAGTTTCCGGTTAGTAAGAAAACAATTAAGTGGGTTAGAGATGAGTTTAACAATTTGTCACTACTTAGTGTCGATACTTTCTATCATCACTTCATTACATAACAGAAAATATTTTACCTAAATATCAATAAATAAATGCCATACTAGTTTTGAAGTGAGGAAATACTTATTAGGAAAGAATTTAACACAAAATATCGCAATTTTACAGTTTATGAACAGCACGAAAGTTTTAATCAAAGTTGTGTGATAATTCTTCTTAATTGCTCATAAGTTGAGCATATTCGAGAACATGTGAAGTTTTCAAAAATTTAGCCTTTTATCTATTTTACTGTTGAAAGAATAGAAAATAGAAAAATTATTAATATTTCAGATATTTATAAAGAAGCCAAATTGCAGAGTTGATACATCAGAGTTGATGATTTAACTAATCATTTCAAAATTGATATAGGTTTGAATAATATGTCCTATCAGATCGAGAGCTTCGAATTCATGTTTTCGTGAATATCTTACGCTTAAAAATGTCTGATCACAAAGAGGACACTAAATTGTAAAACAAAGATTTATTTAGAATAGTTTTTATTTCGATCATAACTATATACTAATTGAAGTGAGACTAAAAATAATCTTATCTCAAGTTTTATAGGTTTCAAAATTTAAAAAATAACTTTAAATTATAATAGGTGGATGTCTCTTTCATCGACCTCTTTATTCTCAATATTATTGGCACTTATTTTGATGGTCTCACTCTCAACAATATTTGTTCGAAAGACATTTCCGATTGGATATCTGTATTTGCTTCCTATTTACTTCTCCATTCACTTAAAGAGCATTCAAAAAGTTTGTCAATTGGCTAAAGGCTCAGATTAGCTGTTGTTGTTTTGAATCGAATCATTAGTTATCTGACTATTCTATATATACATCTTCTAGTGTTGTGTCACCAAATGTTGGTGTTCTTATTGAAGCGATAGTTGGGAAAGTTGTGTAAATCCAAAAGATTTGACATCAATATTAAAAATACTTGCATTGTATATTTGTTTCGTTACAGTTCTGGTGATAGAGTTTCCCTCTTTTCAATGCATTTGTTTATATTGAAATCAATTCCAAAGAGTGCTCTTACACTCATTGATTAGTTAAGTCTTTTACTCGATTTAACATATTTTCGTTCGCTTCTTAATCTTTTATCTGATTCTGAAATTAATTTGTGAACGCTATCTTCTGGTGTCTGATTTTCTTAAATTTTTGTTTTTCATTCTCTTACTCTCAAACTCTTCATTCAATTTTTTCTCATTTTCTGAATCGGTCTCAAGTGTTTTCTCATCAACCGTCTGTTCTCTAAGACAATCAAATGCGACAACTTTTTCATTAAAAGCGATCTTAAGTTTCAAAGCATTGATTGCCATGTTTTTGACGACATTCTTTTCTTAGTTCTCAATTGATTTTTTGAACTGTTCGTTACTCAAATAGAAACTTCTCAATTTGTTGATATCACTTTTCAATAGACTTATCTCCTGATCAAATAAAGCTTTCATATTAGCTAAACTTCTCTCGAAGTTCTCAATCGAGTCATTTGCCAAACCATCAGTCATTCTAGACGTCTTGAAGGCATGAACAAAACTTCAAACGTAAACTAATTTTGAAAACCATTGAAAAAAGTTATAAAACTATATCTGCTTAACAGTAAATAATAAGGGATAAACTATTGGGCTCACATGCAGATTAATTTTAACAAAAATTGAATATAGCTAATGAAATTCAATCTAAAACGTGTTCTAATAAAGTTACTGAGCAGTCACTAATTTTTATAGAGTGCAATGGAGTAACCAAAAGTGAGCCTGAAGTATGTGAGAATATTCCTTGATGGACTCATCTATTAATTAAGAAAAACATTATATAAATGTAAAAACAGCAAATTTCAACATTTTATTTATTTAAACCAAATTCTAGAGTCTAATCATAAATAGGTTGATGGTTACGGCACTCATGCAAACTAATTTTTACTGTAAAAAACTGTTGCATGCAATCAAAACTTTGGAAAACTCTTAAAAACCTTATGCTCAAATCTACTTCTCACGCATAGCTTCTGCTCTATATTGAGCTTTTCCCTATCTTTTAACATTATGGCTAGCATTTAGTTAGTTTATATGAAGAATCCCACCCTCTAAAAGCATAACGTTATTGAGTTATAAAACTTTACGTTTTATATGATGTTTCATTGTGACACTGATCTACAAACCTTTCAAATGGTGTGTATTGATGGACACATTTAAAAGCATTATATGTAAGTACAATTTAACGTAAGTTTTCATAGACATGAAAATATTTCTCTATGAGCATGAGATTTAGTGAACGCCTACTAAACAAAACAATTTTTATTTACATTAATTAAACAATTGGTTAAATTGATTTATATTACCACAGAAGTGATGGAGTTGTGTCGCGAAGTAATCGACGGCTTATTGCTGTTGAACTCAAATAAAATAAGTGAACAACAAATGGAAACAATTTTGAAACAATGCGAACAATTATTACTCGAACCAAATAGTGAACAAATGGAAAATCAGTTATTCAATACAATCGAAGAAAAACTTTTAAAACTATCCATTTGTTCGCTAATCATCGAATCGGTTAAATGCAACTCAAGTCTAGACTCAATTAAGAGGTTATTAGAAGAAAATGGAATCGATTGTAACACAAATAATAATTGTCTTAAATTAATTGAGTTCTATCGCAATATTAAATCTGAATTAAGAGATATTATGAATGAACATACGATTAGTTCATTACCTAATATTATTGATTGTCAATGGAATCAATACTATCTTATGAGGAGTGCAAATAGAGATAAAATCAATGAAATGAGTTATTTAATTAATATTAATTGCGATCGAAATGTTGGTATTAGTCATTGTGATAATGATTTCATGTTTACTGCTTCCCTTCCAGAACTTCAAGACCTCTGCTCTAAACTGAGAGAATGTCGAAAAGTTGTCGAAAATATTATTAAATAATTTATTTTCGACATCTTTCTATTATTCTCTTCTATTAATGAGTTTGTTTTTGACAATTACTATATTCAAACTTAGCTATAAGTTATATAATTTATTATAAATGTTTCAGTAATAAACAAATTTAATTGTAAAATAAATTTTAGTTTGTTATATCTGAATCTAATGTTTATATTTTTTATACAGTTGTTAAAAGGAGGTAAAGATCAGAGACAATTGATGTCAAACAAGTTGTTAAATAAACAAGATTCACTTTTGTTTTCTTAAATAATAGGATTCATATACGAGAAATAACTTAAAAATTGGAAAACATCAGTAAAAATAAACTCTGTGAGAATATGAAAGATCGCAACAGCACTTACTAAAAGTATAACAAATCAGTTTATGCAAACAATTGTGAATTGTCGTTAATTTATATTGAACGTGTTTAACACAAATATCGCAATTGCCATTTATTTACTGTAACCTATTGATTGGTATGAAATCAATTGCTATTAACTTTCATTATTCCTCATTGGAAAAACAAAATTTATACGCAATTGATGTAAATTTCGCAATATCATAAGAGAAAGTTGATAAATAATTGTAACACTACACGCAATTCTTCTATTACTTTAATATTAGTATCGATTATAAGTAAGTTTTCATATTAAGTCTCTACATTCAAGCGCTTAAAGTTCTGGACTTGAATTTAAAGTTTTAAACTAATATTCATTGCATAGTAACTATAAGAGTTATGTGAATTGCTTATCACGGCAAATAAATTAAATTGTAAGTGAAAATTTTGACTATTATGGTGACAATAAACAGGTTTTATGTTATATGTGAAAGAGTATTTGAATGGTTTCAATTTTTTAGAATACAGTTTCTATGGCAATAATTTTCATTTTGTTTGATTAGAAGATTCTTCAATGAGAATTTCATACTAAGACTAGAGGAAAGTACTAGAAATATATCCAGTCTGATCATCAATAAGAGTAGAAAAGACTCATGTCATTGTCGACGGTTTGAGTTAAGCTTTTAAAACAAGTTGTTTCAATTACTCAAGCTTTAGACAGAAAAGGCTTGATTGTATGATAGGATATGGAAGTTGATCACTATTATACCAGTTATTTGATTGTTTGAACCATAAACTCTTGATATGACGAAAATTTGAGTACAAAGTTTTAACATAGCAAATAGAATAAAAAGTTTGTCAGACTATGACCTTAATCTCTAGTTTAATAAAAATAAGAAGTATAGTTTTCGGTTCTATTATAGTAGGTATAAAGTATTTTTAGCTCAATACTAGTACTCTAAATAAAGCATTCGGATTTCGGCTCAGAATATCTAATCAAATTATTATTTGTTAAGTGAGTTTCTATTTTCAAACAAAAAGTTCTTAGGGTGACTTTACTAGTAATTATACTTTATTTCTTAGGAATTCGGGTGTAAAATAAGAACTGTATAAATGTTGAACTGATTTGATAGTGTAAATAATAATTTTGAAAACCGAAAGCTGCTTTTTTAAACATAAAGTAATATTGCGTTCAATTAATCATAATATAGTTCATATTGATTTTTCTTATTCGAAGTAAACTCATATCTTATGCCTTATAACAACTTTAGGTAAAATCAATATTTTAAATAAGTTAGAATAGAAACTTCAAATGCTATTATGTGATCGTCAGCTTAAGTGAACAATTTTAGAGCAAATTATTCTTCAAGCCTACAGGAGAAAAATATACTTAAACGATAAGTTTAGTCATGTCTGAAGAGCTAATTACAGTTTCAACAAATGCAACTAATTCAACAAATACAACACTTTCATGGGCTAACGAATGGTTAGGCTATTTAGCTCTTGGCATGTTCTCAATGGTTCTATTAGTTCCTACTTTAGGTATTGTTGGACTGATGGTTTGGGAATATTTCTCAGATGAGGCTGAAAGAAAAGCTGAGAGACAAAGAGAAATTGAACAAGTCGTATGTATTTATATCACTATTTTATCATATCCTCGTTCAGTTTTGTTGTGATTTGATGTTGACTTTTGAAGTAGTATGTTGTTGGAAAACTGCTCATTCGATAGACTTACCGGCAATCAAAAATTTCCAGTTGTAGTTTTAACCTTTTCAAAGTTTGGTTGCTATTTTTTGTAAAATTCTGAGAAAAAGTTAGATTTTATAATTTACTTAAATCTCAATAAAAACTCAGCAGCAATCCAGAGTAAAATAATTAAATTTAAGTTTAAAAACAAACTTGTAGAATTTTGAGAATTCTCATAAATTAATTACAATGATGTGGGATCGTATGGGTACTAAATTTGACTAGTACCAAAATCTTTTTAGAGTAACTTCAATCTCATAGTACTGTTTTCACGTTCATTCAGCCTTAAAGTTACCTATTGATCACTTTTAAAATATTTGTTGTTTAAGCCTCTAAGTCTAGATTTACAAGAATCTTCGAATATTTAGGCAAAAATTTTAACATTTTGTACTTATAAAATTTATAAATGAACTAATTATCTTAAATTTAAGCTATATTGGAAAGGCTGAACGTGAGGTTACGTACTACAGTTTCGGGTTAAAAGTTAGGCACATAGGGTTTGTATACGAAAAACTTTTATAAAATGCAGACATTCTAGGAAATATATTTGTTTCACCCATTCTTTTATTGAATTTCATTTTGATGAAATTGGATAGTGTATAAATTTAGATAGTTACATTACGCTTTAATATTTGAAATAACTGAAATTAACATATCTGAAATTTGAGTTATTTACATAACAAAGTTGAACAGTTTTAAAGATATTTTTGCTAATATATAACTATAAAAATATTCAGCTTTAACCTAATACTGTGATCAATAACCTTGCGTTCTAATATAAGTTTATGACTTAATTTTAAGATAATTAACCCAATTACAAGTTTTAAAGTAAAAATATTAAAACTTTTGCACGAATATTCTGAGATTCCTTGTAAGAATAAATTTCGATAAAGTTTGTCCTCATTCTTAAAATTTAGGATTTAAATTTGCTATTACTAAATGGAAGTATTTACTGAATTCGTGCCAAAAGTTTTATAGCAAAGGTTTGACAAAATAGTAGCGTCACAGGGAATTTATGGTAGAAAATTAAAAACTCTAAGAGAAGTGTATCATAGATCAAAGTGAATCAAAAACAAGCTTATTAAGCAGTATATATGAAAAAATAGGTTAGCTTTGAATTATATAATAAAATTATGTATTGTCAATTCATTTTCTATCAAAATACTGGCAAGGTCAAAAATATGTTCATCATAGCCTCTAAAGCTCATTTATTGCTCATTTTCATCGAATTTCACATAAAGATCAACATTTAATTTAAAGTAGATTTTCAAAACGGTAATCAAAATTTTATTTGACATTTTATTAACTAATAAGTCTTAACATTAAAATTAACTTGAGTTAAAGTGAATTTAACTGACTTTCATCAGAAACAACTTATTAGAAATATATAAAATCAGGGTTTTTAAGTCAGAGATTTTATTGCTTCTCTGTATGCTTATCTAATTCGATTTTTCCAATTTTCCGATAATTACTAAAGACTTAAATTGAAGTTAGGAGAGTCTGAGCTGGTCTACTCTTACAACGATCTTATTTGGTTCTGATTTCGAACAAAGATAATCTAACAAATACCAAAGCTTAGCTTAAAGTTTTAAAGCATTAAAGCTTATCAATGTTATAATTTAGATGCGCGAGCGCTATTGTGGTAAACAATACGAGCCATTAGATGAAGAAGAGGCGGACACAACAACTCTTCATAAGAGAAAACCAAAATTAACTAATCCAGATGATTTCGATTGTATCTAATTCTAGTACGTCCTCATCAAAAATTGTTTTGGCAGATCAAAATTTTTCACATATTTAATCTGAATATATTAATAGAATGTAAGATAAGTGTATTCTTATAGCAATAAGTGATCACAATGTCTTATAGTTAAAGAAATATTAGTTCAAAAGTAAAATTATATACAGGAAGGTCAGAATTATCTACCGTTCAGGGCATTGTGAGCTCATTGATAGATTATTCAGTCAATTGAAATTTAGATACAAGTCAGCATTTAATTTAACCTTGATTCAAGAAAGACAATCAAATTGCTATTAATGATTCTCTTAATTAAATTCTATACTTTTCAAATAAACATAATTTGGAGTGAATTCGACTTTTAAAAGAAATAATCCTTTAAACATATTCAAAATTCAGACATTCAAGTCAGAGGTTTAGTTGTGTTTATGATTGTAGATAATTCTGACTTCTCTTGTACTATGTTTGAAACAAACTACCAAATCATAAAGTTGTGTGCTTTTTTCTCCAATGTATATCACTTTAATAAGTTGACTGTATAGACTATGTATTGTGGCTGCGATAAATAAGATAAATTATGACTCATATCTATTCAAAGCTTATCTCAATGAACTATAGCATTTGTTAATAAATATTACAGTTAAGTTAATTACAGAACCCATTCAAAATTCTTTTTATGTAGGAAAGTATATATTTTAAAAGTGCAGAACCTTCGCATTTGAAAGTATACTTTCATGTATAGTATTGAATTTATGCTTTAAACACGTTATTATGAATAAAAAAAGTGGATGCACAAAAAATTAGCACTAGAGATCTTTACAAAACTTTAAAAACTCTTAGCTCTAAAACTTTTCAACCAATAAAAGGCATTTATTAACGGAGATGCACACGCTCGATGCTCGCACTTGGTCGAAAATTGGCTCTCGGCGGTAACTTTTTCGAGGCACTCGAGCGCCGAGCGTTTACCGAGCGTCAAGTCAGTAGAGTTCATGAATTGAAAGGTTTTTTCAACACAAAATTTATTTCAATTGAACTGTAATTTTATCTGTATATAAATTTAATAAATATGATACTCATTGATTGAAAACCATTCAAACAAATACTTAAGTTTAAAAGCTGATGTCATATAAATGAAATGCTTATATTGAAGATATGTGAACACATTTAGTTTCAAACTCAAAAAGTAGTTAAATGCCACAGCAAATATTTGACCTTTTAATATTGATTTCTTTAAATTACAGTTCTATTGTATGAGTCGAAGTAGAACTAACAATACGAGTGGATCACTATATATAGTGACGCTAAACGTTCGCGCTCGGCGCTTGGAGATCAGAAGTTCGAGCGTCCACTCACGCTCGGGCAAAATCAGAACGCTCGACACTCACGCTAGCTCCCAAGCGCCAAACGTTCGAGCGTTGGGCACCACTGTTTCAATAGAACTATCCAAAGCTAAAGTTTGTTTCATGTAAAGACTTTTAATACTAATATTTTTCTGCATTCACTTCTTGGATTCACAGTATTAATACTTTATGTATGCTATTAACTCTTCACGCATAAGTATATTATACAATCTTGGACAAATCTAACAGTAATTTGCTTAAATTAAGATAACTTTTGAACACGCAATCGGATTTTAATGAAATTTGAAGCAAATTAAACCTTATAAATCACGCACTAAGATAACAATAAATATTAAATTTTATCATAAATAGTAAATTTACAAATAGTGTATTAAACAATAATCAATAACTAGTGTGTCCACCGGAGTTGTCTATGACTTCTCTCAATCGATCAGGCATTGAGTTACACAAATTTATGAAGTATTGGCGCTAATCAGGAGAGCATATAGTTTGGTGGGCATTTTGCAGCGCTTCGACTAAATCATCTCTCGAGTTGAAAATAAGCCGCTCCGGCCTTTGGACCGTTTGGACCAACGACTTAAGCATTAAATTACGTTTTTTATTTGCTTATTCTAGTTAAGTTGTTAGCTGTTTGATAAATGCATTTATCTAAATTATAATTAATAAAACTATTATGTGTTTATTTTTAAAATATTATTCTATAATTATCAAGCTACAAAATCCTTCAAAAATCATTAAAATCGGATAAGGCATTCAAAAGTTATTTAACTTTTTCAATATTGCAGTTAGATTTGTCCAAGATCGTATGTGCTCTCCTGATTTGCGCCAATACTTCATCAATTTGTGTAACTCAATGCCTGATCGATTGAGAGAAGTCAGACAATTCCGGTGGACACACTAGTTATTGATTATTGTTTAATACACTATTTATGAATTTACTATTTATGATAAACTTTAATATTTGTTTCTATCTTATTGCGTGATTTATAAGGTTTAATTTGCTTCAAATTTCATTAAAATTCGATTGGGCGTTCAAAAGTTATCTTAATTTAAGCAAATTGCAGTTAGATTTGTCCAAGGTTGTATATATCAATTTTTTTAAAGCAATTAGATTAGGCATAATACTATAAGTCTTGTTCTTATGTTTAAGTTTCCAAAGTCATTAGTTTTGGGTAATAGATTTTGAATTAATATTTTCGTTTAGAAGAGAAGGGCCAAAAGTTTGATACAAATTAATTTGATTAATTATCAATTTTCGAATCAAATCATAGCAATAAGTATTGAAAAGTATATAAGGTTACTCATTAATTGGTTGGAGGTACACTAATCATACAATACAAACACCAACTCCATTACGTTTGCGAAAGGAAGAGATAAGATATAGAATTAGGTTTTGATTCATCCAATAATTGTCATAACAACAGCATTAAACACTGTATTTTAAGATATTACTAATTCTGACATTTTTATTTGAGATTATATTGAAATTCATTCATCAAAATAAATGTATTTCTTTGTTTAATTAAATTATTGTTCAGTTAATAAAATATTTTGTTTCTTCGGAAGTAATAATTATCGTTTCATAACGTTTTTATTGTTTACTAAGAATAATCTCAAATCTGGTGATCTGAGTACACAATTAAACAAATCATTGCTAGAATGGCATTCAAATTATTAGTAGTTTTGATCTTAATTCAAGCTTCAAAATCTGAAGAGGGGACTCATGATGAATCAGAACTTGATGACAATAGGATAACTTTATTGTCGAATTTACCGTTTAATTCTGATATTGAAGTTATGAAAAATGTTTCGTATTATTGCTATGCAAAATTTGATTGTACGAAAATTTCGTGTGGACAATTTTTACCATCCGTTCAGTGGTTATTACCTCGAGAATTAAGAGAATACGAGTTCTTGTATGGTATCAATTCTTCCAGAGTTCAGTTCAACAGACAATCGACTGCCTGGCTCAACAATAACTCAAGTTTTTTGATAAGAAGTGCAATGTATATAACAGAAATTGGATTAATTCATAATGGAATCTATAGCTGTAGTCATGATTCCTTAAATTCAAATGTGGACTTTACCGTTAATGTCAAAGGTATTCGAATCATTTAGTCACTTGTTATTATTATTTAAATTGTCATTTAAGATATAAGAAAATTACTGATTTAAAATAAGTTGTTTCATAATCAATGTTATTCGAAAAGCTAGGGCACAGTTATATTTCGATTTAGTCGAAACACTTGTTTTGTATAAATATATATCATTCAAATAATAGTTACATATTCGTGGTCAAATCTCTTCAAAGTCAATATAAATTGTAGATCGATAGTCATTCATCATTTCGAAGTATTATTGTATTAATCAAAATTGAATTGTAGGTCATGACAGTGGACAAACGTGTCATTTGAGTGATCAGTGCATAAGTTATAATTGTTATAACGAACAGTGTAAATGCAATCAACAAGATCAGGTTTTTATAAGTCAACAAAATCAATGCTTCTCAGGTAATAATTTTAAAATTCAAAAACCTTATCAAATTCATTCAAAACATTTTGATCTTAAATCAAGCTTCAAAGTTGAACACTTCTTGTAAATATGATGAACAATGTTCTCATAAGATACCTAAAGGCACGGCAAAGTGTATCGACAATCTTTGCAGTTGTCAAAAAGGCTACACTTCAGTCACTATTCCTTTAGTAGGGAAGGCATGCTTAAAAATAGGTATAAATTTTAGTTTTAAGAATTTCAAACAATAAAATGGTTTATTCAATTCAATGTTTTCATGAAAAGCTTCGTTAGAAGAATCGTGTTCTCACAGTGATCAATGTTCGATAAGTGATCGGAACTCGTATTGCTCATCTAAGAACAAATGCGAATGTAAAGATGGTTACCATGGAGTAGATGGAGGACGAACTAAAATTTGCGGCGCTATAAAAAAATGTGATTCTTCTGAACTTGGATTCAACTCGAATATGACTCAAGGAGACTGTAATGTGAATCAATTTTGTCGGAATAATGTCTGCCTTTGCTTGTCAAATTATGTTGCGACTGATGTCGGAGCTTGCAAATATTCTTATCTTACCGGTAAACGTCATTAATATGTTTTTATATTCGTGACACATCTTTCAAATTTGAAATAACTGTTACTTTTGTCTCAAATTTGAAAATATAGAGTTGGAGACAATACACCATATAAAGTAAACATAAGGTTTTACTCTAACTCTCAATGGTATCATTTGACAAAAGACTTAAATTTAGTGTTTTGATTGAATTTAGAGAAAAATGAGCCTTGGTATAACACATATGGATATTATATTATTGGAGGGATGTCTTTACTACTTGTTATCTTGTTAATAATGATAGCATTTCAAGTTATTAAATATCTGAGAAAGAGGTATGATTCATAGTTTTATAGATCGATACTCCAAGTCCTAATGTGCTTCTTCTTTGACTTTTCAAAACGATAACGCTTATTCAAAACTATCATAAAGTTTAACCGATGGTTTATATGAAAACATTGAACATTAATACTCACTCGTTTTGCTCTTAGCGAAAACTCGCTTCTATATAAAACCAAATGTTTAAGACCGAATCACAGTTTACATTTCTTATAGAATGAATGCATATAAACAATAAAATACTTTTAAAAATTGATTAACGTATTTAAGTGTTTGAATATCCTAATAAACTAAAAAAAATCAGTTATTAAAATACCGTTAAAATTATTAGTTTGCAATTTTCGATTCAAAAACATTTCCATTCGACTAGTTGTGCAATAAATAAAAGTTTTTCTTCTAGTTAATCAATTCAATAAATATCTACTATTTGTTGAACTGTTATAACGATATATTATGAGAAAAGCTTGTAGATGACCAGCTTCTGCAAAACTTTTAGGTCACATCGTATTCATGCTCTACTTGCAAAATAGTATATTGTATATTAGCACATGAATACTATGTGGCCTAAAAGTTGTGCAGAAGACGGTCATCCACAAACTTTTATCATAATAGATGAAAAGTTCACCAGATACTGATAGATATTCTGAACTCTGGCATTATAAAATTATTAAAAAGTCGTGACAAGCATTCGGTTAACTCTCTATTGAGTCGAATGTTGGGCAAAGTCTAAAGTCTAATTATAAGCGCTTTTGTTTTTCAAATAAGAGAAGAAGTACTTTTCGACTTCCAAGACTGATATTCTAATACAACTGACTTTTAATATACAGAAATAGTCTGCAACAATCCAGAGCCAACAGCAGAGATCCTTTGAGTAGGAATATAACTCATCTGTAATCTACAAATTTATTACTTATTTATATTTGGATAAATCACATTCTAATATTTAAAATTGATTTTACATGATCAAACAAATGAAGACCAAATTATGGACAATAATGCGGGGACAAGGTCTAAACTTTTTAAGGTTAACTCAAATCTGGCTTAATATGAACAAGAACTATCAATGAGAAGTTGAAGGTGCAGAAATAGTCTTACTTTAAATATATTTCAATAACCTGTTATGGTCAATTCAAATAGTATCCAAAAGCTTATCATATTTTGTTAAATTATAATATTGTTATGTTATTGTGCAAAATTTTGTGTGATGACTCTGTTCTGAAGTTTTCACATTTAACTTCTGTCAAAAACTGTTGTTATTGTCTTAGAAAATCTAAGAATAAAATAGTATTTTATTGTTAAAATTAGATAATTCTAGTGAGATTCAATTTATTTCTAGAAAATTTATGATTAAAAATATTATAAACTTGAAGTAATATACGTTCAAAGACTTAATAACCGTTGATAGAAATGAGGAGTTATGTGTTGTGATGACATGCTTTTCAACATGTTATGAAATAGAGGTTATCAAAAGTCTTATTTCATATCCATTATAGTATTCAAAGCAAATTATAAATAAAATTTGGCAATAAATTGATGCGCTTCATAGGAAGGTTGATATAGTAGCGGACATTATCTTGTTGCAATCGCCGATCATTAAGTATTTAACTGTAAGGTTAAATTCACAAGACTTGAGATCTATGATAACATAAAACACTGAAACTGTAAGACACAGATAAGGCTGAGAGTAGAACAGGTGTCTTAATAAGTGAAATTGGAAACTAATCAATCATTAGTTAAGTTGGTGAATAAGAATTTATAACCACTTGATGCGTAAAATAAACCAAAATGAAACGTAAGTAAATAATTAAGTGTATGTTTGTTCATTATTAATGTTTAAAAATTTAAAACATTTAGACGCATTGGTTGTAATACTATCTATAAGTTTGATAAACTCGATCGCATCGTTCAAATGTCCGTCGCCTGAGTCTATATATCCATGTGTTTGTCAATTAGAAACTGAAAAACTCATTTGTACAGACATTGACAAAAACTTTTCATTAAAACAAGTAACTGAAAATGCAGTAAAAAATTCAAGTCAAATTAAGTTTAAATTTGTCGAGATAACAAACACCAGTATAACTGAAATTGGAGAAAATGACTTGTCAGCGATTGCAGTTGGAGACAATAATGTGCTGACAATAAGCGGTAACAAATATTTAACTAAAATAAGTTCAAAAGCTCTAAGAAATGTGAAGGCCAGAACTCTTGCATTCAATGATAATGCACTTCGAAATGACGCACCCAATCAACTGGACATATTTCAGGTATAGCTTGATAATTATCTTCTCAATTCTAGATTTTTTGGTTTTAACAAATTTAGAAGAATATTGTTAATATTAAGTTCTATGCTACTCACTAATTTAAAGCATTATAAAAAAGTTTTTTGTTTGAAGGCCATATCAAACGTTACGAACGTTGACCACATTTTGTTGATGAACAATGAACTATCATCAATTCCTTCGAATGCATTTAAAACTCTGCTCAAATCTGAAGAGATTTATTTATTTTCTAATCGCATAACACATATAGCAAAACATGCGTTTGCCTTTGATGTCAAATCTAAGGATCTTTTGGAGATATGGCTCGAATTTAATAATCTAACTGAAAGCTCATTCGAAGTCGGATCACTTTCAGGTTAGATTTTTCATTATTTCTTTGGCTAGTGACCAACAATGGCCGATTTTAATACTAACGAGTTGATAGATTATCTATTACTTGAAAAAATAAAATCCAATAACTTTTGAGGGCAGCGTTTTTGATCTTATACTGAGAAATATTATGATTGCAAATCACGCTTAAGCTATATTTACGTTGCCTACTTAAGTAGACCTACTCAAATAGATACAAGTCTTAATCAACAATATAGAGAAATATCGTTGGTGACTTATTTAAGCAAATTTATCAAAATAACTCAGGTGTCGAATCCCAATCAAGTAAATCTACTAGCTTAAAGAAGTCTAAGTGAACGCACTTTGATTTGATTGTTCATTAAATTGTATTGAATTCATTATTTATACTAGTGCGTCCATTTTGAAAGAATTAAAATTCAAAGGTTTGATAATGTTTTAAGTGAATACAATATGAATGGTACATATACTTCATTAATACCTGAATCTTATTCAGTAACTCACATGAACATCGCTTTACATTTGAGTTAATTTTTTAATATAAGCTAAGAATAGGTGTATAGAAAGCATTAAGTGTTCTCACATTGATGCTTAACTAACTTGAATTAATGACTGCTTTTCATTAATAATACGAATTGCGTTTTATACTTAAGTAAATGTTTACCATTGAATTGCAAGTGAGAAGTGTTTAGAAAAATTGACATAAAGAATGATTTAGAAATTGTTTTTAATTGTAGGTATGAATAGACCAACAATGATTCATTTGGCAGAAAACAGCTTAACATATTTGAATCAATCGATTTTCGAGCCATTCTTTGATGAAGATAAGATTAACGTGATGAACGTGGATAGAAATGATTTTATTTGTGATTGTCGTATGAAATGGTTAGTGGACAAAAATATGAAAACTAAAGGATCAATGGAAAAGAAACTTTATGGTCTAGTGTGTCAAAACAAAAAATCGATTTGGCAACTCTCAGATCAAGACTTTAAAAATTGTTAAAAATTTCAAAAGTAGAATAAATTTACTGTAACTTGTTTCTGATTTGATTAACGGTTCATTTGTTATTGAAGTATTGGCTTATAATATACAGTCAACCCTCCTTATACCGACACCTCTATAACACGACAACATCTCAAATTCGACTTTATCTTATTTCCGAAAAATTCTTACGTAGAAGTTTGTATTATAAAAACCTCTTCAATTCGACACCTCCATACTCCGTAATCCGGCAATAGTTTTTTCCTTCAATAGTTATCTCCTATTCATTAGAACCTCTACAATTCGACACTGAGGTGCCTATTTAATACACTCAAGATGTGTTTCTTTGGTTTAAATAAATCATTTCTGATGGTAAATAAATTATCCATATTTCCTCAACCAAAGCATCCTGAGCTGATTCAAAACATTGAGAGTATAAAAAGCACGTTGGAAGCCACTGTTGTTAAGAAAAAATGTAAAGCCTGACAAGCCACTTTGAATGAATTTTTTAATTGAGAGGTCTTTCAGTTATTTTTAAGTTTCTAAATAATAATAATTAGATTTTATTATCAACGCACTTAAAATTATACCTCTTTATTCCGACATGTCGAATTAAAGAGGTTTTTCTACAAACCGACAACCTCCATAAATCGACTAATGGTGATACCAAAATATCGTGTCAGATTATAGAGGTTTGACTGTAGCTTGACCTGTCATAGGAAGCTGACCAGTGAGTAGAAAATAAGTAGACTATAAACGGGTTTACCTATGTCCCAACGCTTTGACATATTATTGGATAGTTTGGCGCTTAATAAATCATTTGCTAAGAACAGAGTTTGCCTATACTCGAGTTGTCAATAACCGGGTCAGACTATATAAGTATAGTATTGATTGGAAAATGTGAGAAAACACGTTAAGAATTAAGTCCGAGTGACGTTGTGTTTCAAGTAAACATTAGGAACTTTGAATTGTTTCTAATGTTAGTTACGCCCTAAAGTTGTAAATCTTGAGTCTCGAGTTGAAACACTCGATCGAGACTCGGGAGTATCGACAGTCAGATCTAAAACAGTGGACTTAGGGCTGTTAATAAAGAACTACATAACCCAAAACTTAAAATGTGTTATTGTTGGAAATCGCTCAACGCTCTTAGCCAAATAATACTATACTTAGGACCCTAGGACCAAGAAGGACGACATTAGGTCTAAGTTCCCAAGAGTTTACTCAACCGAAACAAATAGGATATTATTGAATTGTACAGTCAAATTGATTTCAGAGATGGCCTACATATGGACTTAGAGTAGTAGGGAAAATTGAACAGCAGGTTTTCAAAAGTCTAGTCGAGTTTATTCCGTTTCATTCAAATCTCAACAATTCAATGCTTTTAGTTGAAAACTTGTTCCAAACTTTCCTTACTACTAACGTAAAATTCATACCTTTTATATCATACATGTATTCTATATTTTTAGCTCTTATTGGATGATATACACATTGATATTATAGAACATTGTTGTAGACACAGGCACGATTTTCTAAGAATCGAATTTAACCAAAATTGCAACATAATATTTCTTATGTCAATAAAAAAAAGCGAAAAACATGGCGTGACAAACAATTCACTGTCTGTGTCATAAAACGGTAGAGTAATTGGATAAAAATACCTGCAATCAAAGTTGTCATCAAAAATGAGTGACAAATCGGAGTGAATTGCAGTGAAATATAACTACAAAATAATATCAATTCTGTTAAAATCATATATGAGTCCCGATTAATGTTTAAGCAAATGATTTATATTTGACATTTCTTACAAAATAATCAATAAAAGTATCTGTAAACGTGACGCACAAATGGGACACTTATGCAATCATAGAGTATATCTATAATGATTGGGGAGATGTATAACAAATTTTGGATTTCGAAACGTTTTCAAATATATAAGAATGAGTGGTATTCCCATTGAGAATCATTGTCACAACTAAATTGCAGAAATATTTTCCTATTGATCTTTACGTGTAATAAAGATTTAAAGTTTTCTCTAAAAGAAAAACTTAATCAAACTTCTAAAGAATTGAAAATTATATCATTTCGTTCTCCTTCACTTTTATGAAATAATTTTGAGGAGACCTGAGCTATATTTTAAAGTTCATTTTATTTGATAACAGTGTAATTATTTCACATCGTCTATGTGGGTCTAGATCTTACAACACTCGCGCCCTATATCCACTTTCTAAAAAAGCACACATTAGTCACTATTTATGGCATACTCTTGTCTGAATCTTTTCTTCTTCGATTAATCACTAAGTGAGACACATCTCCTTTCTTTACAATCTTGGTTAGACGCCATTTTAAACAAAATTTAATTATTTTTCGTGTATCAATATTATCAATAAAGTTGAGACTTGTTCTAAAATTGTATGCCTTTATTATCTGCTGGTCAATCCACATCTCTAAAGCAGTCGGTCTCCACAATTTAATGATTTGCAAATTTTTCTATGATTTTAGACGAAATTAAAATACATTTTACTAATAGGTATTGTTACGAACAGCTATTAGAAGAGTTATATCAATTGAAGATCTGAAAAAGTATTTGTACAATTCATTTCACACTTACACAAAATATAGTTGATTGCTTTCCCGACTCAATATATGTTTGAATAATGATCCACTTCCACTTAATACTTTGATTTTAATAAAGCTTTTTAATAGAATTCATTTCAAGTATATTCAATAATAAAAGTTTAATGAGAAATATTGTGAGTGCATAAAATATTTCGCACTCATAAGTTATCAACTATTGATAGGACTCAAGGTCCTATTTCTAAATTTAAAATTGGGCATTCTCCTGAGGTGTGATCTACACACTGACTATAAACCCCAAGGTGCGATCTACATATTTAGTAGCATATAAAAGTAGAAAATTTAAAGCTAATGTTAATATGCTAGTGAAATCCATATTACAATTTACAGAAATATTTATACTATTTTGCACATGTCTAGAAAATTTTCTAGAAAAATTACAAGAGTGCAAAATAATAATAATTCTAATAAACTACACGCGTGTATTACTAATAAGGTGACCACCCGTTCCATTTTTTTCAAAGATAAAAGACAGAAATCCCGTCAGACCAAAAACTCTCGACGAGACAATCAGTTGTCCCGTTTATCAACTTTCATTTTGAAGAATGTGTTTAGAAAAATATTTCTGAGAAATTCAAATGTTGAATTTATTGTACAAACGATAAGAGATTAAGGAAACCAGTTTAAACACAAAAAGTTATTGAATTAATTTTTTCTGACTTGACATCTGATATAAACCAGCATTTCTTACTTTTGTATGACTTATGAAAGATGCCATTTCTAACAAAAAGCATCTTTGAAATCAACCATGAATAACAATTTTCAACGTTTTAATACTAGAATGCATCATTTGACACCTAAGTATTTTTAATGACTAATAAAAACGATATCTTTACTACAGAAAAATGTAAGGGTCTCCCCTTTGATGTTTTTGTCCCGTCATGAGACAAGCCAGAGGTGGTCACCCTAATTACTAATAATAACTTTCTATAGTCAACTAAAGTTGACTTTCTAACTGTAGATAACTCATGACTTGTAGATCACATCTCAGGAGAATGCCTAAAATTGTAAACAAACGTTTTTCCGAATCCGGGCTATTTTCGGATTCAGAAATACGTGTATAAACAACTCACTGATCACTCATCAATAAGTGATTTTTGAGTTCCTTTAGCTGATCATGTAGCTGGTCAGCAACAATGATCAGCAAATAATATCGGTCGATGAACACGTGATTTTGGCCTCAACTTCAAACGTACTTAAAGGGACGTTTGAGTTGAGGAGGGAGAGAGAGAGAGAGAGAGAGAGAGAGAGAGAGAGAGAGAGTTCGTGTCCAGCTCAAGAATAGCTGGTCTAATGTACATTTTTTGTGAGATGCAATAAAGTAATTCTATGCAAAGCCCTGTTGTGCTCATTCTTTTTCTTGAATAAGTGTGCGAAATTAAAAGAAAAGTGCAGTGTACTCAATCCAAAAGAGGCAGTTGCACTTACAATATCAAGTGAACAATACTTTGATTTGATTCAAAATAAGTAAAAGTTTTGAGTGATTCAATAATCAAATTGTTCATATCTGATTCTTTAAAAGTTAATTTTAATACAGAAATTTAAATATGTGAGCGATTAAATACTTTAACTTATGCAGTAATGGAATCTAAATACAAGTAAAGTACCAAGTAAATTTGATCTAGTTCTTTATTCTTTGGTTCGATTTGGATTTCAGAAATATTGTTTGTGAATAATCATGAAAGGAATAATTTTAAAAATCTTCAAATATTCATCGTGATAAATTTTCTAGAACAGATATCTTATAACTTAATAACTACATGGTATATTTGATATTTTTCAGTTTTATCTAGTAAAGCTTAGAAAATAAGTTGATTCGTGTTTCAGGAAATTTTTGAAAAATTACTCATTTGACCATGATAGTTTGTTAAACATTAATGTAATCAATACAATTCCTACTTAATCGCCGTTTGATTTGTACTCTAATTTTTCCAGAAACTCTTGATTTTATAAATTTTTAAAGTTTTTAAAGCCTTAACTCTATTGTATTGATTATATTAATATTTAACAAACTACCATGATCAAATAAGTAATTTTTCAAAATTTTCTGAAATACGTATTGACTTATTTTCAAAGCTTTACTTGAAAAAAACCTGAAATATACCTGTAATTTTCAAGTTACAAAATATCTGTTGTAAAAAATTAGCAGGATGAATTATTGAAGTTTTTAAACTATTCTTTCATGATTACTCACAAACAATATCACTGAAATCAAAATCGAACTATAGAACAAAGAACTAGATCAAATTTAGTTGGTGCTTTAGATTTTTCCATGACTATATATTATAAGATATTCTCAGTTGTAGTATAAGTTCCATTTGCTAAGTTAACTCTTCAAAAACTATTCATGTTTTATACCAAAGATTTTTTCCATAAATTGAATCAAAAATTAAAATTCAAACCTTTTATTAAAATAATAGTATAATATTATGAACAGAGTAAATCAGTTTTTAATTTCTATGTTGTTACTTTTCTCTGTTTATATTTTCAAAATTTTTACAAAGCAGTTAACAGTTATTTTAAATTTGAAGTACATGTCACAATTAAGATAAATATTAATGTTTCTTACCAACAAATTATTTATGTGCAGGTTCCGGCATCAGACGCAACATAATTTGGCAAACAAAGGCAAACATTATTCCGACAAAATTGATTGACATTACATTCTCCTCGAGTCATATTCGAGTTGAATCCAAATTCAGAAGAATCACATTTTTTTATAGCGCCGCAAACTTTAGTCCGTTCTCCATCTACTCCATGATAACCATCTTTACATTCACATTTGTTCTTAGATGAGCAATACGAGTTCCGATCACTTATCGAACATTGATCACTGTGAGAACACGATTCTTCTAACGAAGCTTTTCATGAAAACATATTGAATTAAACTAACTATTTTATTTAAAATTTTCAAAACTAAATATTGTACCTATTTTTAAGCACGTCTTTCCTCTTAATGGAGTAGTAACTGATGTATAACCTTTTTGACAACTGCAAAGATTGTCGATACACTTTGCCGTGCCTTTAGGTATCTTATGAGAACATTGTTCATCATATTTACAAGAAGTGTTCAACTTTGAAGCTTGATTTAAGATCAAAATGTTTTCAATGAATTTGATAAGGTTTTTGAACTTTAAAATTATTACCTGAAAAACATTGATTTTGTTGACTTATAAAAACCTGATCTTGTTGATTGCATTTACACTGTTCGTTATAACAATTATAACTTATGCACTGATCACTCAAATGACACTTTTGTCCGCTGTCATGACCTACAATTGAATTTTGATTAATACAATAATACTTCGATATGATGAATGACTATAGATCTACAACTTATATTGACTTTAACGAGATTTGACTACGAATATGTTACTACAGGGCGTTTCTTTTAAACAGAACTTTTTTAAATTGGAATAACTTCGGAACTAATTGGAATATTTTGATAATTCTTTTAAAAATAAACTTTGATTCGCAAATATGAGTTTGAAAGTTTTCTATTCTAATTTAAAGCCGCGCGAAGGTCCAAGTATTTCATAGTTGCCGATAAGCTAGAAATTTTTTAACTTGTTTTTGAGAAAGATCATCAGTTGAAATTATCATCCTGAAAATTTCATCGAAATGCCACAAGGGGTTGTTACATAATTGAAAATTGAAATTTTTTGATTTTAACGTTCAAAACGCGTGCTTTTCTTGATTTTTCAATAAAAACACTTTTATCAAGTGTTTCATAATTTAATCGAATGAGACTTGCCAAATTTGATTAAAATGAGGTTTAAACTCCACAAAAATTAGTGATGAAAAGCTGGTAGGCACAGACACCCCGATAAAAAAACTTGCCTGAGGTGCACAAAATCCAACTCCGCCTCCTCGTGGTGTGCACTGGGATGGCTGAAGGAGCTCTGGTGCTTTAAACTGTTATTCTCGTAAACCCTTTTGATTATGTAAATGATTCAATATCAGGTTGATTCTCTGATCGGGTAAATGTTTTATTTTTGGACTAAAAACCTCATTTTAATCAAATTTGGCAAGTCTCATTCGATTAAATTATGAAACACTTGATAAAAGTGTTTTTATTGAAAAATCCAGAAAAGCACGCGTTTTGAACGTTAAAATCAAAAAATTTCAATTTTCAATTATGCAACAACCCCTTGTGGTATTTCGATGAAATTTTCAGGATGATAATTTCAACTGATGATCTTTCTCAAAAACAAGTTAAAAAATTTCTAGCTTATCGGCAACTATGAAATACTTGGACCTTCGCGCGGCTTTAAATTAGAATACCTTCCCCTCATCCGAAAACTTTCAAACTCATATCAAATAAAATTGCACGAATCAAAGTTTATTTTAAAAAAAGAATTATCAAAATATTCCAATTAGTTCCGAAGTTATTCCAATTTAAAAAAGTTCTGTTTAAAAGAAACGCCCTGTATTATTCGAATAATGTGTAGAGGTGACAAAAATATGCGAATATGCATTAAAAACTTGCAAAATATGCACTAAAATATGCACTAGAAAGAACACAAAAAGACAATTAACCTAGTACAAATATATTTAATTAATACGATTAGAAATTATTCCTGTTGCATTTAACTATGATATACATATTCAAGACTTGTAAATTGGATATTTTAGTCTACTTGTTCTCAATGTATTTTTATGCTCACTGAAGGATCTCTCAACATCACATTGAGTTGCTGTTGCACACTTAAAATACCCAATATCATTTGCTTTTAAGTTATTATTCAACTCTTCTAATGATAAATTTTCTCTGTTTAACAACTAAGAAATGATTTTAAGTGTTTTATATGCAGAGATTTTGTACAAACTTCATCAAATTTTTAATAAACTGATCAAATTATTTAAAATACCTCATTTTATGTAATTATGATTTTATGTCGCAAAGGCCTTTAAATCTTCGTTTTTACAAATATGCAATTTGCAAATTTACGTCACCACTAATGATGTGCTTTTATACAGAATATGTGTTTCGATTAAATCGAAATACAACTGCGTTCTAACTTTTCAGATAACATTAATTAAGAACAACTTATTTTAAATCAATAATTTTTTTATATCTTAAGTGACATTTTAAATAATAATAAATGATTTGAATACCTTTGACATTAACAGTAAAGTCCATGGTTGAATCTAAAGAATCATGGCTACAGCTATAGGTCCCGTTATGAATTAATCCAACATCTATTATATGCATTGCACTTCTTATCAAAAAACTTGAGTTATTGTTGAGCCAGGCAGTCGATTGTCTGTTGAACTGAACTCTGGAAGAATTGATACCATACAAGAACTCGTATTCTCTTAATTCTCGAGGTAATAACCATATAACGGGTGGTAAAAATTGTCCACAAGATCTTTTCGTACAATCAAATTTTGCATAGCAGTAATACGTAACATTTTTCATAACTTCAATTTGAGAATTAAACGGTAAATTTGATAATAAACTTATGCGATTGTCAATAAGTTCTGATTCATCATAACTTGTTTGACATTTTAAAGACTGAATTAAGGTCAAAAGTATTAATAATTTGAATGCCATTCTAACAATGATTTCTTTAACTGCATACTCCGATCACAAGATCATATATTTTGATGTACGAACCTAGATATAATTTCGGATAAAAATATCAGATTTAATATCTTAATATAAGGTATTTAATATTATTGTTATCATACTAATTGATTAACCCCTCACCTGAGTTCATATCTTATCTCTTCATTTAGGAAAGGTTTTTGAGTTGGTATTGATATTATCTAAAAAACCTCCTACCAATTGTTGAGCAACCTTATTTACTATACAACACTTGTTCATAACTATGATCTAATTCAAAAACTGATTAGGAATCTATTTAATTCGTATCAATTTTGGTCCTTCTTTTTTAAACGAAAAATCAAATTAAAATGTTTCACTACAAACCAATAATTTTCGAAATTTAAGCATAAGTACGAAAGTGTTAGAATTATCTGTCCATTTGAACTATTTATTTTCTAAAAATAATTTAAATTTACTTTAGATCATTTTTATTTGAAAAATAAAGGCACCTCTTGATTAACAGAACCATTAGTAATAATTTGATTGCATTTTTGAATAAAAGTTAAATTAAATGTTGACATGTAAAACTCAATTAACAGATCAATCCATGAATTTGGAATAGGTTCGTATAAAGAGCTACTAAAACACGATGTTGGACAGATATTAAACAAATTAATTTTCTAAGAAAGAAATCCTTCAAATATTGATATTTACTTTCACCTGAATTTTAACATACTATTTACTAGAAATATACAGTCTGACCCTGTTATAGGCAACTGGTCGGTGAGTAGGAAATAAGTTGCCTATAACCGAGTTACCAACAACTGGGTCAGACTGTAGTAAAAGTAAAGTTACTAAAATTGAGAAACTCCATTTAATATTTGCGACTACATTGACACTCAGTTTTGTTGACTAAAAATTGAAATGATTGTATATAAATAAGCTAAAAATAAAATAATCACGTTTTCTATATCATATATACATAAGTAGTATGAGTGATGCTATAAACTTGATTTACTCCTCTTGCGTGTCGACAAAGCCACAATTGTTGTGAAAGTTTCAATTATAATTGCAAATTATATATACTGTAAAATTCAGTAGACTTTCCAAAGTATGCAAAACTTTTCTGAATATTGAAAAAAATCCTCAATTCTGATCACGTACTTCAAACCAACAGCTTAGTCGACAGATAAACCCAAAATTGAAAAAATTTCCAAACTCTAAAAAGTCAACTGAATTTTATAGTAAAGATTTGCTTAGGAGAAATGTTTTTTCTATCAAGAGTTAACTTTCAATAAAGAGCTAATTTATCAATAAGTAATAACTGACTTTTCTTATATATTCTTCAATATATTTTGATTGAATTTCATGTTTATTCACTTTCAAAGTAATTTTGTTGATTGTAGTGATGATCTTTGCCATGTCTGAATTCAATTCTATGCAATTTAACTCCTCCTTCTATTCGCAATAGCTTTGCTCTATCTGAAGACATTCTGTGTTGATATTCAACTTGTCGCCCATTGAAAGTCACAACATATTTATGCTCTTCTACTGTGATTTTCATCTCAAAACTATCACCTTTGATAGAAAAAATTGAATTTTAATTACAATAGGAATCAAGCTTGCAAATAAATTTATATTAAAAACCTCTTTGGATGGGCAAAAATCCTTTTTCTTCGTGACCCCACTCGCCATCACGTCTGGTATTTCTAATTAATAATTGTTCATCGAATCTGACGCTTATTCTGAACGGAATATCTGCGTGTTTCAAAGTTTGTTCGTCGATGTGTTGACCATCAATTAAGTCGATATCAAATCTTGTGCTGTTTTGTGGAATATGACCTTCAATATAGATAACAGTCCCAACACATACACCTTCGGGGACAAAATCAAAGAATGGTAGCGATGGATAGGAAACAGAGAGAAGTTCTGTATAAACGTTTTTTGACATTTTAAGTGTTTGTTGCACTAAACCTCTCAACAATAATGACAATAGTTATGATGTATAGAATTGTTTTGAGTCCAAGTTTGGCAATGCTGAAACTGTGGAAACCATAAAACTAGTTTAGAGTTTGGGCGTTTTGATCAACTTAATGAAATTGCTTTAACGCATTCCAATACAGAAAAGGAAAACATCACTCAAATGAATAGGAAAGAGTAAAACTAATTGTGATTATGTTGTGTATCATAAAATCACAATCAACTATAGTATTGCGACACATATTGACAACAAGCTAGCAAAAAGTTTTTTCTAATTACTGATTTCACTCTTAAATTATTTTTACTATTGTTCTGTTGTTATGTTAATCACTGGTCTGTTATTTCAATTACTAGTTGTAAAACAACTTGTAATCCTTGATAAACAGTTTCAATATTTGTCGGATGTATGTTTTGTTATTTATTTGAGTCAACTTTTACAATACGTATTATGTAACTTAATTACGTATAGAAAATAAATATTAAATAAGTGCTTTTACTTGTGCCTAAGCATAAACTTTTCTCTATTAGCTGTTTAAGCAGTTTTGAATTTGCAGTGTATTCAATACTTGTAAGTCAGTGAAAAGTTTGCTCATGTCATACGAGATACTCACACTCTAAACTTTATATTCTTTGATAGCAACCAAAAGTGATGTGTCGTGACAGTATACTTTCCATTAGACCATAATGTCCTTAGATATCAACAAACTTATAGAATATTCAATATAGTAATCAAAACAAATTAAGAATCAAAATTGGCAATAAATTGATGGGCGTGGTAGGCAGATTGACATAGCAACGATCTTTTCTTGTTGCTATCGAGGATTATTAAGTTTTTATGCGACAGTGCACTAAAAATTTTCTCGATTAAAGCATTTTGAGTAATTTGATATATAATACGAGACGAAGAATCAAAACTGACATTTGACCTTATTTTATTGATGGATGACTAGTAAATTCAACAATTTCCTCAACTTATGCTTTGAAAGTTACTGTGACTATAAGAGCTATATTGAAGCTAATGTAAATGAAATGATTGGTACAGAGCTTTCTGTTATTAACCTTCATTCTTATATCACTTTAAATATCTCAGGAATAAAAATGTATTTGCACATCATTTGGATAATACAAAGATATTATTCAGTCATGTAATAGATCTTTTATTAAAATTGAAGAATAAAATGCAAAACACAATAACATATAATCGATAGAATATGTTCAAGCTGCCTTCTATGGCAACACAAAGTTTTTATCTCAATTCTTAAGTTACGAAGACATTTTTGAGCATCAGTATTTGATCTTATACTGAAGTGTGTCATTTAAAAGTTTAGATCGAGTTTGCATATTTGATTTTTAATCCTTTAATTGTATATCTGCCTTTCGCTCATTGCGTTACTTTCTTAGGCCATTGTACATCATTAGCTAAGTCGAAATAATTGAATTGCTAATAATAAAATAATTTATACAAGTCAATAATGTTCAGAAAAATTTTAATAAAACATGATTTGTTGTACAGAAGTACTTTGGGTTTGTATTTATATATTCTTCAATCAATAAAATGATTTTCCCCAAAGACATGCTTTTTTGATTGACCAAAATTAATAGATTAAAAAACTGATTACTTAAGTACCAAATAAATTAGTCATTTTAAAAGCAAGTTTATTAGAATCAGATTTGGATATCTATTTATTGTACATTTTGATTTTGATTAAAAACCTGAAACTTTTCTGTATAACTAAGATATTCGACTTATTTAGAGGTTTTAAATGAAACCAAGAAAATTGGATTTTATTAAATAATAGAACTTATTGGCCAAAATCTATTTTCCATAGCCATAACCTCCATGTCCGTGTCCTGCCTCCATGTCCACCTCCGTGGCCTGTTTTTTTGTTTTTCGAAATAATTAGTTTAAAAACCTTAAAACTCTCAATTAAGTTATGTTACCATAGCCTCCATGTCCGTGTCCACCACCACCGTGACCTAAGAATAGAATCAATTTTATGACAAATAATCTGTAAGAGATCCAAATAAAAATAGCGTACCATAACCTCCATGTCCATGGCCTCCACCGTGACCTCCGCCATGACCATAACCTCCACCTCCGTGACCTTTGATAAAATTTTTCGAATATTTTTTAAATTTTCAAAAATAATGAAATACTAATCAAATATTGAATTACCTCCATATCGATGTCCAGCCTCAACAGTAAACAGAACAGCGCTTACGAGAAGCAATCCAAAAATCAAAGCTAATGTCGATTTCATCTTTGCTTGAGTTTGAAATTTGTGTTCACTCAACACTTAGATGCAGAAATGTTTTTGATATCTAAACATTCGCGAACAGACATATTTATACGAAAAGTTGTGAGTATTTTTTCAATTATTCTGGAGTCTAATTAATTGTCGATTGGTACTAAAAGTTTCATAATAATTCACATGAAGAAATTCTGGCCTTAATACGAGTTGATCCAATAGTATGCAATAGTGAAACGATTAATTTGGTTATAATTGAGTCTCTGATACGAAGGACATAAGTTCGTAAAATTTGATTATAGCAGAAATCTATTGACTCAATAGAAATGTAAAAACGTTACATAATTGTTGCATAACATTATTACATAAGAGCAATGCAATTATGTGATTGAATGCACCGTTGACTATCTGGTGTTGTGCAAAGAAAAGCTAAACTCAAACTTAGCTTTTCGTACTTTCAATTTGAAAGGTAGCCTTTGAACAGTCAAGTATTCAAGAGATAGCTCTCAAATAACATTAATTCAAATGTCAAATTAAAAATAGTGTTAAAGTAAAAGTTAAGAAGTGACCAAATAATGTGTGAAGTTGAAAACCCGCAACATATGTTTATCAATGAATGAAAAGTTGTTATTATCTCTGAATAGGTGTAATGACAGAATTTCTGATAGTATAAAATGTGAACTTATGATTTCTGCGACAGGAAAAACCATGGATTAGTTGGCTTTTAGCTGTAGATGAGTTTCTTATAACTTTAGTGAGAGATAAAACCGATAAACCAAACCAAAGGCCCAATAGGCTCGCGATATAACAAATAATTTCAACGATGTCATATTTAGGCGCATAACTGAATACTTCGTCGTCAGCTATCGGTGTGTTGATAATGACTTTGGCCGTATTATTCTTGATATCCATTAAATGGGTGTCTTCAGAGGAACGAATCCGTTTGTGGACGTTACGAATCTTGGATCTGTATCTAACAATCTGACAGTCACTTGATTTACATTCTTCAAAGCAATTCTTTTGAATAGATAATTTGATGGCATTACTGCAACTGTTGTAAGGCCAGCAGATTCTATCTTCCATCAAGTAATCATCAAGTGTTACACCACTTGGAAAACATCCGCAACGATTTAGATAATTTCGGATCAGGCATTTATCATTACAATCGCTTTGAGAAAAATGAACTCCTCTCTCTGAGTAAGTGATGCATTGTGTTGAGAACGGCTTCTCTAGTAGTCTGAATGTAAATTTTGAATAATTAATAAGATATGACATTGTATCTAATTCAATACTATTATCGATTAATTCGAGTGGTTTTACATTCGGGTCGTGAATTATAAGGTGTGCTCTTCGAGGCAGCAGAAGTCCATCGGTATTGTCAAGTCGTATGTAAAACCCTAAATAGGGGTTCACCTTCTTGAATGTCTTAGTCAGAATTTTATTATCAGAATATTTATCAAACATTGTATAGCATTGATTACTGTCATCATAAGTAATGCTGATATTAGTCAATGCAGAACAGTCTCTATCATTTCCATAACCTGTTTCGTCGATTCTTTTACAATCAATTATGACTTCATCCATGAACGTCGATCTGATGTGACTTCTGGATATATTCTTATTTTTGAGATAAACATTCAGATTGTTCCAAAATAACTTAACTTTGTAGTTTTCAGGCTTATAGTCAGAAACATGAGAATGCAATAATCCATATGTATTCTGAATATCGGAGACTAGAGACTCAAGTTTGGATAATCGAATCAACATAAGCATTGGTATACAGACACTGATTGCTGGTATTTCGAAGTTTGTGGCGAAATTCTTAACCTCAAGGTTAAATGTGGTCGGATAGTTTAAGTATAGCTGAATAATGCTATAACTTTGGTATAAGAATCCGCTGATCGAAAGCATCCAAATAATTGTTTCTAAAGGAGAAGTTGTTAACCAACCTTTAATATTTGTTCTCTTAAATAATATACTCATCATACACAATGAAATTGGTTTGACTTTACGAACAAAACAATAGGATCGATTTGAGGTTTATGCCTAAAGAATACTTTAAAGATAGATGAACATACTTTTAGACTGAATTATGACGAACAATACAATATAAGAATATGTCAAGTATTTGCTAAGACTCTGCAAATTAAAGTAATGGTAATTTATTATTTCTGATTTCCATAAATTTAACGATCACATAGGATATAAGTGTTGTTTAATTTATGCGCATAAGTCATGGCATCTTATATTTGTTTGATAGAATAGAAGGAAAGCATTAGAGAATTAGCATACAGGTAAAAGTTATTTATCTCGAAATATTGAACTTTTTATTTCGATTACTATGAGAGTATTGTTGTGCTATTTACTGAGTTGTTTTTATAGTGGAAAGGTAACAAATATATACGCATGTAAGGATATGACAATCCTATCGATTAGTCAGTTTCATTGAATTTGATATACAAGTCAGTATTTAGTTTAAACTAAATTTAGTTAAACATTTAAAAAGCAATAGAAATCTTTGTTTATCGATCTATCAATCAATAAGTTCTAGTAATATTGAAATAAACTCGAGTTTAAGTAAAATGAAATTATTTTTGTGAAAAATATCTGAGGTCAGAGTTTTCGAGTCAGAGGTTTTATCATATTCTCTTCGTGTGTATATATTTTGACTTTTCCAGTACAGTATACGTAAACGTAAACTGTTGATAACATCATAACACAAATATTCTTTCGATCGTTTAAATTATGCTAAACAGTATTAAAACTGAAATAATGGAATTGACTAGACATTTTAGAGAAACAAAGTAGTTCTCAATCATTTATGGAGAAAATAATAAACAATCCCAGTTTATTTGACAATAGCTTTTAATCAGATCTTAAATTCAAAATAAATCCGGAATAATAGCGCATAATTTAATCATAGCTTATTTTATTTGTGAACTAATTATCTAATAATAAGTAATGATTGAAGTGTTAGTCATTAGTTTCCACTTTTCTAAGAGTGTTGAACCAATATTTACCAACACCAAATGATAATATCATTATGACTGTAACTGAGATAATTAGTAGCAATTTCGGATGTTTTTTCATGAAATAAGATTCAAATTTGCTGGTATTAGATTCAAACTTTTTTGCATTTTCGTTAAGTAGTTGACACGTCTCCTCCAAATCCTTCAAATTATCTATTCGTTCGTCAACCAACAACTTGTTTTTTTCTAACTGTTTATTTAGCTTTTCTGATTTTTCCAACAAAAGCTTCATTTTTGAAATACGAAAACAAAATTTTGATTATGTAATAAGATTGAAGACAACTAAAACTGATTGTGATTATATGTCGGTTATTTGGTTGAAATTAATCGATTTCTGATGGCATATTGGATGAAGAAATTAAAATTAAATTATCACAAGAAGGCATCAATTATTCAAACAAAAATAACAAGTAGCAGATCGTATCGCATGTGCAAACGAATTGTTTAACACGTGCTCATATTTTTAGCTTAGTTTTGGTTAGATTACATTTTACAATTTCTATATTTGATGTACAGCTAGCGACAAATAGTTTTACTTAATTCCGAACTAATGCGCTCTGAGCAAATTTTTGAGGGTTTGCTCATTCATTGAGTTACTATTAAACTTAAAATATGAATCATTTGATTTTAAAGTAGTGAACGACCCAATAATCACTGATAATCAGATGATTTTATGCACTTTTTAAGTCAGTAAAGTTCAAAAATATTCAAAACACGTTTCAGCACAACGTAAAATCTATTATCGCACGTGTTTATAGTTAATTGATAAATTCAATAAAATCATGTCAATAACTCCTGAAGTCGGCAGAATATTGATTGTTATCTTGCTCCCCGACTTGATTCTAATATTTTATTAGTCTAAATTTGTATCTTTTTTGTATAATTCATTTGCGATATGTGAGTCAATAAATACTGTAAGTGCAACTGCCTCTTTGGATTGAGTACACTGCACTTTTCTTTAATTTCGCACACTTAGTAAACGAAAAGAATGAACACAACACTTTGCATAAAATTGCTTTATTGAATTTCACAAAAAATGTACATTAGAACAGCTATTCTCGAGCTGGACACGAACACGAACTTCCCTTTCCTCAACTCAAACGTCTCCTTAAATACGTTTGAAGTTGAGGCCAAAATCACGTGTTCATCGAACGGTGTTATTTGCTGATCCTTTGTTGCTGACCAGCTACGTGACCAGCTACATGATCAGCTATAGGAACTCAAAGATCACTTATTGATAAGTGACCAATGAGTTGTTTACACACGTATTTCTGAATCCGAAAATAGCCCGGATTCAGAAAAACGTTTGTTTATAGTTCTAAATTTAGACAGGACCTTGAGTCCTATCAATAACTGATAACTTGTGAGTGCGAAATATTTTATGCACTCACAATATCAATTATACAGTCCGACTCATAATTATTAGGCCGCTATAATTTTTAGAAATTTTAGCACTTAATGTAGGAATAATTTAATAATATTTGGTGGGATAGTGTATCTCAAATATACTCACATTTTGCCGAGACTTTATTTTACCCGCGTCTATCAAGACGCCGCGCAACGAAAAACATAAAAAACCGTGTGTGCAAAAGTATTAGGCCAAAACCGAATTTATTAAATAAAATAAGATTAATATTTAGTTTGCACCCAATTTTTTAGAATTACATTGCTCTTCACAACAATTGGGCCGACATCAATGAACTCAAAGAAATACCAGAATTGAGAGACAACGAACGGATCCAATCGACTAGTGAGGCCACAATTCGAAATCGTCTTAAAGAACAAGGTTTTTAGATATCTAATGATTTTTAAAAATTAATTTTTTTCTGAATTATCAGGAATTACGAGAAGAGTGGCGGCGCAGAAAGAGCTATTGACTGACATTCACTGTCAAAGAAGACTCTAACATTCGGAACCGTTTTCTGATTGAAATTTAATCGACTTTTCACGATTCATATCGATTGATGAATTCGCTATCTCTTCTGATGAAAGAGTAAAAGTTTACGTCTGGAGGTTGAATGGAACACGATTTGATGAGCAGAACATCGCTCTCAGATCCAGAACACACTGTTTCAGTGTTTCATCTATTGCTTTATAACTTAAAAATTTTGATTTTGTTTTACTAATTTCTGCTTCTTCAGTTTTAGTTTTCATGGGACCGATATTTCCAGTCGATCGTCTGACAAAAGAGTCCTACATTGAATTTTTAGACAATTCTCTGATTCTATATATCCAAACACATTTCGATGATGGAAAAGTTTTAATTTTGTACGACAACCATCTGGTGCACAATTTAAATCATGTTAGTGATTGGATAACACGGAACATCGGGCAACAAGAAGTTTTTGTTTTACCGCATCCAAGGTATTTGAGAATTATTAATTGTCGATTTTTTCTGATTTATTGATTTTTCAGTCTTTCTCCTAATTTGAATCCCGTTGAGAATGTTGGCTCGATTTTGAAGCATTTGGTTCGAAATGAGCGCACAATATTTGGTTCGAGAAGAGACTTGTTGAGTGCTCTCAATAGAGCACATGCAAAGCTATCGAACCCTACTTATAGGGGTTACTTCATAGATTTGTTGGAATCGATGCCTCGCAGACTCGAGGGTGTTCGTTTGTCACAGGGGGGGGTCACACAAGATATTGAAATTTTAAAATAAACTCAATAAATTATTTGTTTTTCTCTTAATTTTTCTACTTTTTCATCTGAACTGGAATATTTCGTCTTCCATATTTTATTTTCAAAAATGAGTTACATTTTAAGAAATTACATTTACACTTGATTAATTTGATGAAAATATTTTCAAAATCGGTTAATCCAGTCAAAAGTTATAAAGATTTTGCGAGTCAACCTAATTTCTGCGTCAGGTGTATATTTACTGAAAGTCATAAAAAAATATTCCAAATCTGCTATTAAAACTGCTGCAATAGAATCATTTTGGAACTTGTCTCATATCGCTGCTTCTTTTCATGTCTTAGCTAAATTCAACGGTATTGACATAGAATACGTCAATTATATTTTCAAACTTTCAAAAATAACTTTTACAATTCTATAACATAGAGAAAATTTAATAGTATTCTAAGACAATTTTTATTTCAATAGAAATAATTGGATATATAATTAATCGATTATTTTAAAAAATTAAACATAAATTAGTGCAAAAGTATGACTGATTAGAAAACTAAGTCAAAATATAGAATTAGCTGAGATCAAATATTATCCTTTTAATTATTGAAATTATGAGAATTTTAAATTCCAGGATAGAATTCTGAAATATCTTTCAAAATTCAAACAAATTTCAAAATTTAATAATATCAAAACTATTATAAACTAAAAACAATTCAAATCTCCCTCTAATTTAGCAAATTAATGTTTGAAAATATAATTGACGTAATTTATGTCAATACTATAGACTTTAGCTAAAATATACAAAGAAGCAGCGATATGAGACAAGTTCCATCATTTTTCCTATTAATAATACCCCTGAACAATTGAGAATTATTACAGCAGAAGTTTCATATATTTATCATTCTGTAAAACAGCATCATAGCTATAGATCACTAGATTATTCAGTCAAATCAAATCATAAATCGTTCATTGAATTAGATATTTGTAAAAAGACTCATTACGGTCGAGCCAAGACAGAATGTATAGTTGAGAATATTCTCTGCGATTTAAGTGTAAATAAACATGTGGATTATCTAATTAAAAATGATAATAAATTTTCTATATCTATCGATGCTTCGAATAAAGGAAATGTAAAATTATATCCTTTAGTAATTCACTATCATAAAATAGGCTCTGGAATAAATAATTTTGTGATAGATTTATATGAGAATGAAAAAGAAAGATCAATTGATATTTTTACAGATATAAAATCAGTTTTGAATAAACACAATTTAAAATTTAAAAATATAATAGCTTATTCTGCAGACAATGCCTCTGTAAATTTTGGAAATCATAAATCAGTTTTCATAAATTTACAAAAAAAATCAAAATATTTTAAAAGCTAACTGCAATTTTCATGCTATTCATAACACAGCTGAATATTCTTTTTTAAAATTTCCAATAGATCTAGGTAATTTAGTTATTAAAGTTTATAATCACTTCTCTAATTCAGCTAAACGATTAAGTGAATTAAAAGGTTGTTATGAATATATAGATTCAGATTACACTAAATTATTATAGCAGTCATCGATTTGTTGGTTATCTTTATATCCAGCTATTGATAGGTTAATTAAAATTTTAAATGTGGTCAAAAAATATTTTAGAAAGATTAATGAACCAGATTTATCACTAAGTATTTGTATTTTTTTCCAAGAAGATCCTGATGAATATAAATTGAATGAAATTTATTTATTTATATGTTTCAAATTTTTTCCTTAAACTATTTCATGATAAGATTTTAGAGCTCGACAATAAAAGAATTAATTCAACTAATTTATATGATAGTATGTATATTTTGAAAACTAAAATTTAAAATCGAATGAATCATAAGTTTTATGGTGAAAAAGTCAATGAAAAATTAGAATTATTAGATATTGAAATACAAAATACATTCCACAAAAAAGCTGAAATTGTTTATAAAAAGGTCTTTAGATTATTTAACAAAAAATTTCGATTTTGATTCATCATATTTTAAAATGTTTAAAAGTTTAAATTTAGATTCAGAACTGAACTATAAAGAAATTAGTAAAATCCCTAAATTATTTGATAGGGGATTAAAGGTAGTAACAAACTATTTAATGAAATTTTTATTTTTAATGATATTTATAAAAATTTAAATAATGAGCCAAAGGATTGGAATTATATTCTAAATAAACATCAATTTGAAAATTTATCTAAACTAGTTACTTGTGTATTAAGTATTCCTATTGCAAACGATTTTATTGAAAGAGTTTTTAGTGTAATAAATAATTTATGGACACCAGAAAGAAATCGTATGAATATTAAGCTAGTTAAATCAGAAACTTGTATTAGATTTAATTTTGATATGAATTGTACAGAATTTTATGATTACATAAGAGTTAATGAAAAACTTTTGAATAGTTTTGAATCGGTGGAGAAATACAATTTTAAATAAATTTTTGTAATAATTTTTCTTAATTCAATTTAATATTCAATTAAAGATAAAATTATGTCAGTATTAAACAAAAAAATTAGTTTTATTTCTGAATAATCGATAGTTTTTAAAAGTATTTTTATTTAAAAAGTAATGCAATATGGATAAACCTCAAAATATATAAGGGTCCCCCTTTGTGTATTTTTGTAAAGATTTGAAGCTCTTATAAGTTGGTCACCCTAATCATAGATGAAATCACTATTATATGCTCGATTCCTGGTCACTCGTATTTAGATTGTGACCGAGATTTTGGCCGAATCGAGAAAAATAGACTTAAACTAGAAAGGGTTTGCTTCCCTTCTTATTAGAGAAACTGATATAAACTTCAATATTAATTATGTAAATTCCCCTTTAACTGATGATTTAGAACCTAATGGAACTCCTATCATAATAGTTAAAGCGTATAAAAAGTTTTTCGATAAATTATTAGTTAATAATGTTGAAAAGCTAACCCGAATTAGAAAAATCAAATTCACACAAAACGAATTTTTGCAATAACTAATCTGTTATCTGAAAACTTTGAGTTAGAAATAAATCTCGTAAAGTCTGATATAATAAAAAATTTTGATTTTACTACATTAAATAATGCTTATGATGGTTATTTGCCTTTAAAAAAGGCTAAATTTGACGATATAAAAAGTTTACTGAAATATATTTTGATACCAAAAAATTTTTAATTTTATAGTACTTTATTTTACTCAAATTCGGATCAAAAAGTTTCTAAAAGTAAATCAAAAATTCAGCTTTTGTTAGAAAGTAATAATCAATTTTATTTTAGCTTTAAAGCTAAATGCGTTCGTTTGTGTGATTGTAAAAAAGTCGGCCAAAATTGTAATGAAAATTGTTCATGTAATTCGTTAGAATGTAAAAACAAACCTTAAAATTTTAAAATATAATCAAAATGTCATTCATACAAAGTTTTGTTCACTGAGAAAACATACTTTAAAGAAATCATTGATCAAAACTCGAAATGAGATCTAAATTTCAATCTTTGTCTCTAGTCTAGAGAATTGACCAAAGAAACTTATATGTGTAAAATGGGCCCACATTTAACTTGGTTTATATTCAGTTTTAAAGATCAATCCTAAATTTAGTTATTATGACATATATTCAAAACTTTTAGTGGTTGAAAGACTCGACTATCGCTCGTAAACATTTAGCAGTATTCATGAACAGCACCTGAGGCTTTAATTGACCTAACCAAATTGTCTGGCCTGGTTGACCACCTTTGACTTGTCTCATTACGGGACAAAAATATCAAACGCGGGACCCTTACATTTTTAAAAATAAATGTGCCAAATTTATTATTCACTACAAATATTTAGGTGTCAGATAAGACATTCTAATATAAAAACATAGGAAATTTTTGGTCATGGCTGAATTCAAAGGGTTATTATTCGTTAGAAATGGCATCTTTCAGAAGTTATTCAAAAGTAAAAAATGCTGGTTTATATCAGATATAAGTCAAGGCAGAACAGTTTATTTCAATAAGTTTTAGCTTTAAATCACAGGCGTTCAAGACATTAAACTGGCTTCTTAATACCTTATCATTTGTAAAATAAACTCAATTTTTGAATTTCTAATATTTTTCTAAACATAATTTTCAAAATGAATGTTGAAAAATGGGACAATTAATCGTCCCCTCGATAGTTTTTTGTGTGACGGGATTTTTTATCTTTATATCGGCTAAATCTAGAAAAAATTTAAAATAGAACATTATGAGTTATAAATTTTTGAAGTCACCCTTAACTTAAGTGTTATTTGTGAATTAGGCTGATTATTCCTACAAGTTTATCAAGCTATAAGTGCTAAAATTTTATCAAATATGTATTTCCTCGTTGGACTTAATTCATTAACTTTGATCACAATATTATCAATTGGTTTGGTCGCACTTTATTTGTGAGTATTATTTAATATTGATTTTTGAATGTGTTATCTATGAGTCCAAATTTAGGATTGCTTTACTCTCACAATCGTGAAGAAAATTTTAATAATCATAAAACCGAAATAGTTTATATCCGAAGAGCTTTTCTAAGTATAACACTGATAAGCTCATATGTAAATTCGTTATTTTTAACTACTATTGTTTTCATGTGCGACTTATAAGCCCAGTACGGCGTATATGTTCAATCAAATGTTTAAATTTCAAAATTATTGCTGCGACTTATTCGCAAGTGCGTCTTATCACCCTTGAAATAGGATACATTTAATTTAATTGATTTACACATTTGTATCTCTATTTGCGCTTCAAGTTAGTTCTTATGCTTTAAGTAGAAATAATAGTATTTGTAGTAAAGTAGAGAATATTAAAGTTAGTTATCATTTTGATGCATTTGCCTTTCTTAACAAATATTGTTTAGTTATTTGAGTTAATTTTTAAAAATTATTAATTTAACATTTATTTAAAATCTAGTTGTTTTGATAAATACATACAGAGCTTTTCTTGATATACTCGACATTATTGCCTATTTCTGATGAGATTCTTCCTTGAATTACAGGTACAAGTGAAGTAAAACTCGTGATAACGGGTTATCACTAGATGAATGAAAAAGAAAAAAAGATATTCAGGGTTGCGCTTAAGTTATTAAATCTGAATTTAATCATTTTAGGATAATATTTATATTTATTTTTATTTTTAAAAATTTGAATGTGAGTTTAATCTATTCTACATCTGAATCATCAGAAGTATCACTTTCTAAAACTGCTGATCCACAATTGAAGTAAAATTACGTGACTTCTGATGCAATGCTATGCAGTACACAATATGCTATACGTAAAGCGCACAATGTTATTAAACTATATATGCTTATAAAGGAGTTGTCAGGACTTCATATTCAAAAGTGCCTAATAACCAAATATGACCAAACTTTCAATCCAAATAATAAACATTAAAATAGATATGTTTTGTGATGTCAATAAATTATAGTTTTTCCGTTGAAACACGTGCTGACTCGTTATATGAATGAAACAAAAGTCAAAGAGTATAATTAAAATAAAATTCAAAGAAGTTAACTGGAGATAACCGCCTATTACTCGTTTCAAATTAAGTAAACTTTTATAATAAGAGTAAAACGCACAATAAACAAAAACAAATATATGAAATAGTTAATGTTATAATTATCAATATTTGTAAAGTTTACCATTTCAAAATTTTGATTGTATCTTATGAAAAGGTGGACTATAAGAAGGCCCGTACTTTCAGACTTTGATAAAAGCTTCATTAATACAAACTAATTCTTTAATAGACTTAAAGTTAACAAAACTAATCCTTAATCTTACATTTTAATTATTTAGGCCAATTTTTCTACTTTTTTAAACAAATTTCGAATACAAATTATAATTTCTTTGAAGTAAAAAATTCGTGGACTTGTGTAGAGCAATCAAAATTTAACATATAGTTTTATTAAACAGTTATTTGACTCGTAATTACAAATATTGGTCTTCTCGTGGAATCGATGGCCCGAAACCAATTGTATTTTTTCGGGACGCTATATGAAGCATTCTTTAAAACAATGCCTGAAATTTTGGAGAAAAACAGCAACAAATATGGAAAATTTTATGGGTAAAAATTTTGACTCCTATATAAATCAAAGATTATAAATTAAATGGTGTATTACTTTTTAAAATAAAGAACGTTTATGGGCACTCGTCCGATTCTTATGATAGCCGAACCCGAACTGATAAAAATTATGAACATCAAAGACTTCCATATATTTGTTGATCACAACGATTTCATAGCTGGTGATCCATTGAGGGACAGAACATTATTTAACTTATTCGGTGATGAATGGAAGAAAATGAGATCTATTGTCAGTTTAGTTACAATAATATTTACTTTTAAACTTGTAAAAATCAGTTTTAAATTATTATTTTTAAAGATAAGCCCAACGTTCTCAAGTGGAAAAATGAGAAGAATGCATCCTTTGATTGAAGATTGTGTCAACAGACTTGAAAACGCATTGATTAGAAAAGCAAACGACATTAACAATGAAATAGAATTGAAACAAATGATGGGAAACCTAACAATGGATGTGATCGCTTCGTGTGCTTTTGGAACTAAAATCGATACACACAACGAACCAAATAATCAATTCATTAAAAACGCTGAAGTCGTATTTCGAGGCAATTGGAGATTTTGGGTCTTCTTTATGCTCAAAACAACATTTCCTAAGATTTTGGATATAATAAGATTCGAAATAACAGATCCTAAAGTGGCACATTTCTTTAGATCAGCGGTTTGTATTTTATGAACGAATTGATATTTAACAGTTACTTAAAATTTTCTATACTCAAACTCAGATAAGATCAATACTTAATAGACGTAAATCAGAAAAAAATGGAGTAAAACACACTGACTTTCTACAATTAATGATTAACGCGAATAAGAAAACTGATGGTGAAGAACCGGATGAAGACTCTGTTAATAGTGAAACACTTTATGGACAATCAGATGTAAAACAGTCAGTAGACAATAAGTCTAAAATAGAAATAACAGAAGATGACATATTAGCCACATCTTTCTTATTCTTTGTGGCTGGTTTTGAAACGACAGCTTCTCTTCTGTCGTTTTTATTTTATTCACTGGCTTTAAATGAAGAATGTCAACAAAAATTATATGACGAGGTTCTAAGTTATAACGGAAAATTCGATTATGACAGTATCTCAAAAATGCCATACTTAGACTCATGTATTGCAGAAACATTAAGGTTTTATAATCCTGTGGGTACTACCAGCAGAATAGCTTCTGAAGACTACAAATTGGGTATTCAATAATATCAAATACTAATGAGAAAAGTTTTGAAAATAAAATTAATTTTTTATTTAATTGTAAGGTGACACAGGAATTACTATACCTAAAGGTATGATCGTTAACTTTGATATTCAAAGTATTCATCACAATTCAGAATATTATCCAAACCCTCATAAGTGGGATCCCAAACGTTTTATCCCTGAAAATAGAGATAAATTGATTCCTTATACGTATCTTCCATTTGGAATCGGACCACGAAATTGTGTTGGAATGAGATTTGCATTAATGGAAGCAAAGACAGCAGTCGTTCATTTGGTGAATAAATTTCGATTCGTCAAATCCAAAAATACTCAAGTTCCACTGAAGTTTAAGAAACTTGATTTCTTGTTGAACGCAGGCAATATTAATGTTGGTGTTGAGTTAAGAAAATAATTTATTTTATTAAAATACATATCAAAATATAATTTGATGCCTAACAAATTTCAACCTTTTTTATATATTGAATATTATTTTTGACTAAAATTAATGCAATTTTAAAGAATGTTTTAAATTTTAACACTTGTTGTTAGACATGATTTATAAGATTGATTTAGATATTCTATAACTATAGGAAGTTTAGTTCGATCGTATATAGTGTCAACTCAAAAATTTTTAAATATTGCGGACACATTTCCTTAAAATAGTTTGAAAATTATTCGTATTGTTAATCAATTAATCACTTATTTTGTATTTTTTTAGAGAATAAATAACAAGTTTTTGAAGAATTGCACCATTTGCTTACTGTTTATAAGAGAAATCTAGGCCTTAAATTTGAATCGAATTTCATAATTAATTCTGTTAATGTTCGGTTGAATTGGCCTTCAATTTTGTAGTTATGTCGTATATTCTAAACTTTAATGTCTAAAAGACCTGACTATCGCTTGACATTATTATCTCTATATACGTTGAATAAATGGTACTATAACCCCCAAAAGTCCTTGTAAAATTTAAAATTTCGCAAAAAATTACAGTTAAAATTTTGAGGGAATGTTATAAAGCTCACTATCACTAAATACTAAACTATACTGAATACCATACTAAATACTAACCCTGTTAATAATGAATACAATATCATTACAATAAAAATCCTAAAGTTAAAAATTATTTTTCTGATATCGCTTTCCCTTAATTTTTGGCATAGAGTTTAACAAAGACTTTTGGAGGTGATAATACCTAATATATGTTAATCTTTTGTTTAAAATTTGTTTATTGAACCGAATTCGGTTAACCGGGAAGTTTTGTGGCACTCGACCATAAAAATCGGGTGATGGCGCCATTTGATAGTACTTTATGAGACGAGTCCAAAAAAGTCACCACCATGAGGCTCCGCCCACCCGATATCGAGCCACGCCCATTATTTATTTTAGCCACCCCCACTGACTCCACCCCCACAATATGGGTATCAAAGGAAAGGTCTCAGTGAGTAGAGTCCATTGGGAAAGACTGCGTGATTATAGGATGCGTACTTCCTGAGAAATTAACTAAAAACACTCTTATATTCTACGACCATATTGCAATACATAGAGAATTGACATTGTTGACCAAATCTGAGACAAGCCACTAGTTTGGTAATGTTTAATCTGACTTTTTTGTATGTAAAAAAAAGTCCGAATGATCTAACAAAAAATTTTGTCAACCTATGTATATACAAATGTTAGAACAATTACAACATAAATCATCTCGAAGTCAACAATGTCAATTTTCGATGTATTGCAAAGAGAGTTCCGACCCAATCTTTTTGGAGTTATATACTAGATAGTGTGCTACTGTTAGAATAAAAGAGATCGGGTCGGAACCCTTGTGGCAACATTTTGGAATAAGTATTTGAAGTTTTTGAATTTTTCAATTATTCTCTCATTGGGTTAATTGAGAATTTCACTATCGTTAAATACTCTTGATTGCCATCTCTTAATATGCAAAGTTTCATTAAATTATGTTTGCGCGTTTTTAAGTTATAAGCGTTTAAAATTTTTACATTTTTCGGTTTTGTCAGCTTCCCGTCGCACTTTTTTTGAAATTTCTTCAGCCATTTTGCTTAACTAGTGACCCTCAAGGTTCACACCAAATTTGATCAAAATTGGTTGATGGACCGATTCTCTATGGAAGTACGGAAAACTTCTTTTTATCTTGGTCAACAATGTCAATTCTCGATGTATTGCAATATGGTCGTAGAATATAGGAGTGTTTTTAGTCAATTTCTCAGGAAGTATGCATCGTATAATCACGCGATCTTTACCAATGGACTCTATTCACTGAGACCTTTCCTTTGAGACCCATATTGTGGGGGTGGAGTCAGTGGGAGTGGCTTAAATAAAAAATGGGCGTGGTTCGATATCAGGTGGGCGGAGCCTCATGGTAGTGACCTTGTTGGACTCGTCTCATAAAGTACTATCAAAGGGCACCATCACCCGATTTTTATGGTCGAGTGCCACAAAACTTCCCGGTTAACCGAAAAATTTTATACTTAATTTTTACAGAATTTAGGAGCCATTTGCAAAAATAGCTAATTATGTGATATTTTGTAAGACTTTAGTTACACTTTGAACTTGGTTTGATTCTGAAAGCGTTCCGAAAGCGTACGACGTTCCCGTGTCAGTACTTTAAGAGTCTGAGTTCAGTCGAGTCTAAACTCAGACTCATCGCTCGGAAGTCACATTTATATTACCGACACTCATTCTATCGACAATTCATTTGATCGACAATCACTGTATTGACAGTCACGTTTGTAATAATAGCTGAAAAACGCAAGCCAAAGAAGTTGTTCGAACAAAAGATATCGAAGCAACACTGATCCACACCTTCAGACGAGCGGTTAGAGCATAAACATAACTATCATCATATGTGACCATAGATCAGCTAAAGGTGATAATTATTTTTACACTCGAACAACTTGTCTGATGAGTTGGTGGTATGTGAGTACTAAACTGTCTCAACAAAACGTCGAAATATTAGTGTGCGTCGTCAGGCAAGTTGTCTTCCACAAATGATAAAAGGGCAAATTCAAGCTTAGTTAGTCGAGTTAAAAAAAAGTAAAAGTATCTTATGCCATACTTTTCATCTGATTATTGAAAAAATAATTTTCGTTCAAACGAATTATTTCGATTGAACTTTACTTCGAATTTCTAAAATTAAGTCTATTATTTTAATCAAAACGCATAAAAAATTGGTATCTATTTCGAAAAATGATACAAAAGAAAACATTTCGATGAATGGTGTTTTTCATTATATGAAAATAAAACTCGATTTATATTTAGCTACTATTTTTATCACACACCAAGCCATTCAATCATAATAAAAATCAAATTCGGTTCTTATTTGATTTTATTTGAAAATTACCTTAATGACAAACAATAATAATAAATAAGATAAATGAAAGTAACCGACGCACCGATCATCCGATCGTGTAGTTGTGCACAACATTTTGACTATACAATTCTGTGAATTGTACAATAAACTTTGCCATAAAGTAGAATCTGATTTAGTTCGAATTTTCAACAGAGCTTAGATCTAGAGAATAGGATCTGTTCACAAGGCATCTCATTTGATGTGCTTCTGTTTTCATCTGAGATTTTTTTCTCAAGCTGAGTATTTATTTTTTGATTTTGAAGTGAAATTGCTGCTGTCCCTATCTATTAATACTATTGTATTGCATATTATACTATAGAATACAAGCTAACATTGTATAATATTATTGTTCTAGATTAGGGAAAACACAAACCTGTTTCCATTTGTACCAACGATAACTTAAACTTGTGTATGCATTTATGAATAACTTTGAGTTTTAAACTTAAGACTTTTCAAATTGAAATATTGATTTGTGAAACTGTTGGTACAAAATCAGATTAAGCAAAACTTATAATTATGATGCCGTAACTTTTATATATTTACTAATCTTTAATTATGTCAATCCACTAATAATATGTTCGCATGAGAGATTTGATTGATGTCCTAATTCAAGTTTGTTATCGAAGTACTCTTTGATTCTTCTGAAGTCGATAATGAATGAATGCGCGAAACGGATCTGCGACTGTGACTCCAAAACGTTGTATGAATGTCTCAATTTCATGCCATGATGTGAGGACTTCGAACACTTCTTGAGGATACCATTTCATAGCCTCATCCTCCAAATGCTCGTAAAGGTGTTCAATTTTATCATCATTTGTCCACTGAGCGCTTACTGCGAGCTTATCGTAAAGACGAGGCCATTTTTCCACCGGGATTTCATCGGTATCGCCAGTGAATGAACAAATCTTGATTGTTTTAGATACTTGATTTAATGCTTATCGTGGCATTGTTAAGGACTAAAAGTCTTGTGTGGTGTCGTTCTTTGATAATTGAGATAACTGTAAAGATGAGGTATCTGACAGTCACGCTTATTTATGATTGGATAGATTTGAGTTGAAAATGAGAGTATTAAGGGTAAATCCTACCGACTTTTGTAACAATTAAGAGCGGAAGTGAGTGTGTGCAAGTAAAGGGTTACGAGTAGGAACTGAAGAGGGAGTAGTAGGTGTCACATATATATTGTCGGGGTATGGTAGTACGCAAGATAGACTGCTTTTAGAAACCTCTTTTGCTGCCGAATGATGTAAACTTTATTTAGTTTCTGTGTCTCTTTGGCGAGTTTTGTTAGTTGCCCGATAGTTGACCCACTTCGGACCAGTATTGCAAATGAAAAGCAAAGAATTTTTATTAAATGTCATGTGATGTTGGATACTCCGCCAAATGAAGCTTGTCGAATGCTAATGAAAATTACCAGAAGTAAAGCATTGAGAAAGCTACAGGAGCTACCAAATGAAGGCAGATGGACATCGGGAGAGTTGACTCAACAATTGGGTATCAGCAAAACAATCACATTAAGACTATTGGCAAATATGGATATGCGAAAATTTTCGTCATGTTGAGTGCTATACACATTGACAAGTTATCGTCAAGAACTTTGCATCATTTATTCATTAGAGTTGCTTAACCATTGTGATAGCGACTCAGAATTTATCAATCGAATTATCGCAATTGATGAGACATGTATCAAAAGCTACGGTCCAACCGACTCTTAATCAGACATGGAATGGAGATTATGCGGAGAGCCACTTTAAGTATACATGTCGAAATTTGGGAAAAATTAATTTAATACAAAGGGTTTGTACCTTTGGATATTCAAGTACCCATCAAATAAATGTGTAAAGTTTTATGTATATCTGTTCTATTTAGAAGCTTACAGACTCAGGCTTAGGCTCAGGCTCAGGTCGCAGATTTCGAGCCTATGAACAACATTACTAACGACAGTTAACAGGAGTTCATATTTCTTAAACTCGATTCAAAACTCAGTGTTTTATCTCCTAATAAATCTTTCTCATAATTAATAAAGCCTTAGAATCAATTGAATTAATTAAAGTTTGCTAACAAAATCAAGGACATGAAAGTTCGAAATTTTTTTAAATATTTTCTATTTTCCTACTTTTACTGTTATTTTACTCTAGGGATATTTGTTAAAATTTATTCAAACAGGTTTGAATTCATTTTTCGCACAAATACGAGAATTAAATGTAATAATTAATTTGAATAAAAAAATATTAATACAGTGAGCGAAATAAATGTATCACGCTATGAAATTTCCTAGAAACTTCTTGCTGCATTGCCGCAATTTTTTCTTACCTGGAACATAGGATTATGGTGAGGGGATGGACGTATAAACAGATTTTGACATGTTTAGTCCGGCCTGTTATTGCACGGGAATGCGAAATATGCAAGAACAGATTTTAAAAGTGCGACATAAATATACCACACTGACTACTGAAGCCATCAAAAACTATTTTTCTGTCAACATTGTGCAACTTCCGGAGATCTCCACAGACCTAGTGTATGTTTGAGCTTTATTTAATTGCTCAAAACTTCTTTATGTACCATACCGAAAGGATCATCACTTTCCCTCTTCGAACAAAGTCAAATCATCTCGTTACAGGACCAAGGACTGACTCCTACAGCTATCGAGAGAAAAATAGGACGGGACAGGTCAACAGTGAGCCAATACCTGGAAGACTCGGAAAACTACGGCCAGAAGAAGAGGCCAGGCCGGCCACGAACACTCAACGACGGGGCAGAGCGAAGGATCCTTAGGGCGGCCAGCATTGGTAAGCTCTCGGCCAATCAGATCCGAATAGCGCAGAAGGTACCCCAAGCACCAGAAGCGTACAGCGGGTCATCAGTTCATCACCGTACATGAAGTACGAGAAGAGAGAGACAACTGAAACTGGAGCCAAAATATATACAAGCGGGGTTGGCTTGGGGCAAACTACTAGTGTGCTGGACCACTCTATGGCGGACTGCGATATTTAGTGACGAAAAGAAATTCAACTTCGACGGCCCTGATGTTCGCCAGTACTAGTGGCATGACCTACGGAAATAACCTCAGTACTATTCCAAAAGGGCTCAGGGAGGAGGTTCTGTTACGGTTTAGGCTGCCTTCGGATACAACGGAAAGATAACTATCGCTTTCCTGGATGTCCTACAGGACGCGGCAGCATATCAAGAAGTTCTCCGACAGCACCTCTTCCCCTTCGGAGGGCTAACTGGTGGTCGCAGCTGAAAATTCCAACAAGGTAACGCACCAATACACATCGCCAGATCGACGAAAGAATGGTTTCAGCAGCGTGGAGCTTGGGTCCTGGATTGGCTAGCAAGTAGCCCAGATCTCAACCCAATCGAGGATCTCTGGGGGTCCTTGGTTTGGCTGGTGTACGCTGTTGGCCGTCAATACGATGCCACTGCCGAACTTAAGGCCGCAACCAAGTCTTTTTGGGACCAGATCCAGATGCCCCAACTCCAGAATCTGATACAGTCAATGCCCCGACGTATCATCCAACTAATCAAAAAGAATGGCAAGACCATAAACTATTGATCATCTTTTAACCAACTAGTGGCATGCATGATGTACTTATGTCGCACCCAGATATCCTAATTATTTTTTCGGTCTCTGCCGCATTGGGTTGGGGGGGTAGGAAACAAACTTTTTGCGATCATTATACTCTAGTTTTAAACAATCAGTCAAATCTTTTTTGTATTTTCTTGAGTTAATAAAATATTAAAAAATTTCATAGCGTGATATACTTATGCCGCGCACTGTATTAAATAATACTCATGAATAAAGTGCGATCAAAGAAATGAACAGAAGTGTTGTTAAAGTATATGAATTCAGGGTTAACCGGGAAGTTTTGTGGCACTCGACCATAAAAATCGGGTGATGGTGCCCTTTGATAGTACTTTATGAGACGAGTCCAACAAGGTCACTACCATGAGGCTCCGCCCACCTGATATCGAACCACGCCCATTTTTTATTTAAGCCACTCCCACTGACTCCACCCCCACAATATGGGTCTCAAAGGAAAGGTCTCAGTGAATAGAGTCCATTGGTAAAGATCGCGTGATTATACGATGCATACTTCCTGAGAAATTGACTAAAAACACTCTTATATTCTACGACCATATTGCAATACATCGAGAATTGACATTGTTGACCAAGATAAAAAGAAGTTTTCCGTACTTCCATAGAGAATCGGTCCATCAACCAATTTTGATCAAATTTGGTGTGAACCTTGAGGGTCACTAGTTAAGCAAAATGGCTGAAGAAATTTCAAAAAAAGTGCGACGGGAAGCTGACAAAACCGAAAAATGTAAAAATTTTAAACGCTTATAACTTAAAAACGCGCAAACATAATTTAATGAAACTTTGCATATTAAGAGATGGCAATCAAGAGTATTTAACGATAGTGAAATTCTCAATTAACCCAATGAGAGAATAATTGAAAAATTCAAAAACTTCAAATACTTATTCCAAAATGTTGCCACAAGGGCTCCGACCCGATCTCTTATTCTAACTATCTAGTATATAATTCCTAAAAGATTGGGTCGGAATTCTCTTTGCAATACATCGAAAATTGACATTGTTAACTTCGAGATGATTTATGTTATAATTGTTCTAACATTTGTATATACATAGGTTGACAAAATGTTTTGTTAGATCATTCGGACATTGTTTACATACAAAAAAGTCAGATTAAACATTACCAAACTAGTGGCGTGTCTCAGATTTGGTCAACAATGTCAATTCTCGATGTATTGCAATATGGTCGTAGAATATAGGAGCGTTTTTAGTCGATTTCTCAGGAAGTATGCATCGTATAATCACGCGATCTTTACCAATGGACTCTATTCACTGAGACCTTTCCTTTGAGACCCATATTGTGGGGGTGGAGTCAGTGGGAGTGGCTTAAATAAAAAATGGGCGTGGTTCGATATCAGGTGGGCGGAGCCTCATGGTAGTGACCTTGTTGGACTCGTCTCATAAAGTACTATCAAAGGGCACCATCACCCGATTTTTATGGTCGAGTGCCACAAAACTTCCCGGTTAACCAATATTTCACATAAAGTCATCTCTCTATGAGTAGTAAATATGATGCGAATTTCATTAAAATATGAAATTGTCACCTGGGAATGTTCATTGTAAGATGTGTCAAACAGTTAATTTTATTGAATAAACCACTTGTGAAATTAATTTATTCTTTGATAACTCATAATATTCGTACGAATATAAAACGATTCATATATGAATATAGTGAATTTTTACTTATTTTGTGTTAAAACGATTCTCAGTTCTGCTCAAGTCTTATTGACTATAAAAGTTAATGAAAAAATAAAATGAATTGCACCAAAATTAATATTTATTTATTTAACAAACAAACAGTTGTAGTACAATATATTATATCAAAGTCGAAATGATAAATGCATTGTATAACATTATGAATTTAATTAAACGCCTCTCTAAAGGCATTGTAGGCCTGTTTTGGTTTATAGTTCTCATCAAAAAGCAGAGCGTGGGCATTCCCGATCCACGAGTGCTTATCAGTGATGCCCCAAACGGTGATTCCGACACAACTTTTGACCGCAAGGCACACAGAAGCCACCTTTTTGTAGTCCTTAGCCTGTGCACTAAAGTCTCCTGAAGACGCATTGATATCAAGTTCAGTAATGGCCACATCTACACCGAGATCAGCAAATCGCTGCAAATTTTGCTGCAAATCACCCGGCACATGTCCCGCACCAAAGTGTGACTGAAATCCGACTCCATGAATGGGTACGCCGGCCGCTTTCAGTTCCTTCACGAGATTATAGACTGCATTACTCTTTGCACCAATCGACTCGATATTATAGTCATTGATATACAGTTTGGCATTCGGATCCGCTTGATGAGCGATTTTAAACGCCTCCGCCACAAAGTTCTTACCCAATACTTTATAAAAAACCGATTGGCGGAAGTTTCCGTTTTCTTCGAAGATCTCGTTAACCACATCCCAGGCATATATTTTGCCCTTAAAATGGGTGGCCTCATTGGTGATATGAGCTGTCATTACTTTAGTGAGCTCGTCACGGTTATTTATCGCCGATACCCAAGCAGGAAGTTGACCGTGCCATACAAACGTATGACCTCTCATCTTATGACCATGCTTCTGGGCATGATCCACGATCCTATCAGCGGTACCGTAATTGAAGTTGCCTCTAGAGCCCTCAGTTGCGTCCCACTTCATTGCATTCTCGGGAGTTATACTACTGAATTCCGAATCGAGAACTCTCGTATACTCGGATTCGCTAAAAAAATTTGGGGCGACTGCAGCACCGATGTATCTGCCGTGTTTGGCAGCGGCATCCTTAAGGGTTTGACCTGAAATCAAAGTTGCGCTAAATAGATAAAATACATTTTATTAACAGAACCTAAACAGCATTTGATTGCAAAATTTGAAAAAAGTTGGCTTAAATTTAAATTATTTATATTAATAAATATTTTTCTCATTTAATGACTTTTATTCTATTAATAACATAATTTTTATATCATTAGAGGATTTCTAATGTTTTAGTGAAAAAAAATTCTTAATATTGTAAGTGTAACTGCCTCTTTTGAATTGAATACACTGCACTTTTCTTTTAATTTCGCACACTTATTCAAGAAAAAGAATGAACACAACAGGGCTTTGCATCGAATTGCTTTATTGCATTTCACAAAAAATGTACAGTAGACCAGCTATTCTTGAGCTGGACAGGAACACGAACTCCCCTTAACTTCTCAAACGATCCTTTAAATACGTTTGAAATTGAGGCCAAAATCACGTGTTTATCGATGTTATTTACTGATCATTTGTTGCTGACCAGCTATGTGACCAGCTACATGATCAGCTATAGGAACTCAAAGATCACTTATTGATAAGTGACCAATGAGATGTTTACAAACGTATTTCTGAATCCGAAAATAGCCCGGATTCAGAAAAACGCTTGTTCAGAGTTTTAAATTTAGACATAGGACTTTGAGTCCTATCAACAATTGATAACTTGTGAGTGCGAAATATTTTATGCACTCACAATATAATATCAGTTAAGTTCTTAATCAACTGATGATTCTCTAATGATATTTTTTAAACATAAAATTTAACGCTCTTTTAAAGTTCAATTAATGTAACATACAAAAAATAAAATAAAATAAAATAAAATAGGAATAACTTAAATGATACCTTATGGCAACAATAGAAATGATTAATAATTTTGCCATTATTACAGTTTAGTATTTAATTGCTAGAAGTAAATACTTCACAAATAAAATAATATTTCTTTGTCGCCCTTATATATTATACTGTGGGAAATAACACAGTTATTAATATGAAATCATGTGTTTTTGTACTGATTCATCGATTGGATCACAATCTAGGGATACACATAATTAAGGTACTTTGAGTATAGTTATAGCTGCCACCTGTATGGAATTGGACTGTACAGCACAGGAGTTGGCAAATGATGTGAGTGTACAGACAATAGGTCCTCTTGTACAGCATTTGTTTAGTACTTTAAGAATAAAAATTGTATTGTATATTTGACTATAGAGCAATATTTTTATCTAATGTAATTTTAAAACTGCAATGTTATTTTTAAAAATTATATAATAAAATTTTGACTCGAATCACAGTACATTGTGTTGCATTCTTTTTCAATTTATATATTAAAACAGAAGTAATTTTCCATTTATTTACTGGATACCAAATTAAAATAAAATTGGTATTATATGAAAAAAATGATAATAATAACCTCTCGTTAGTGTTAAAATGTACGGCTTTGAGTCATCTGAAAGCCCTGGTAAATCGTAGCTACAGTTGTATCAAAGTTCTATGAGTACAAATGAACATGTTGTTTATTGTACAGAAATCACTCAATAACAGAATGATAATGAAGGTCAACAATATGAAAGTGCACTTTTGATTGCGTAAAAATTATAGAATAGTTTTAAGATAAAATTCTTAATAATAAAATAATTCTAATTATTTTGCAACAAATTAGATAATAAATAGATATATTGCTGTCATAAAGTGACACATAGTGATTATTATATCTTTAGTTACTAATTAATTAAAAAATTGGTTAAAAACTGGGACCAACTAACTTAAATTGGGCTCAAACTTTATCTAACTCGAATCATGAAAAGACTTGCGTATCTAAGTAAAGGTTGCGGTTAAAGCCTGAATATTGTGCAAATAATAGTTAGGACATAAGGAGCATACCATATTAACTTAGATTCATTGAAAAAGTTTACTAGTTGCGGCGAATTTTCGGCCAAAATGAGATTTATATTTTTGGTATTATTGTAAGGGCCGTTCGGTAAAGGAGGATCACCATATTGGGCCCAGTCGCGCGTCAAGATAATTTATATAAATTTGAAGAGGTCATGACTAGAGGATTCCAAATATATAATAAAATCGGGACATTAACTTGCAGTGTGACTGCAGTGACCATTTTCCCGAAACTTAATTTTTTTGAATTTCCCGCAAAGTCCAATGATCAAATGGGTCATGTAGTATACCAAACGACGCGGATTGATGAGACGGATATTATGGTGAAGAATTTTTTAATGATATTTTATAAAACAAAAAAGTTGTCAAATAGATACAAATTGATTGTTACATTTTTACACGTAATTTATGGAATACACGAAAATTACGTACAAAAAACAAGTCATTTTTATCATGCTAATATATTCATATAATAAAAAAATAAATATGTAACAATCAATTTGTATCTATTTGACAACTCTTTTTTGTTTTATAAAATATCATTAAAAATTCTTCACCATAATATCCGTCTCATCAATCCGCGTCGTTTGGTATACTACATGACCCATTTGACCTTTGCACTTTGCGGAAAATTAAAAAAATTCATTTTTCGGAAAAGTGTTCACTGCGGCCACACTGCAAGTTAAAGTCCCGATTTTATTATATATTTGGAAACCTCAGGCCATGACCTCTTCAAATATATATAAATTATTTTGACGCGCGACTGGGCCCAACAACCTATTGGTTTTGGTCAAACTCCTTTGAGCCCGGTTTATTTTGGTTGGCAGTCGTTAGTTTTTGTTATGTACCTATTACATGGAATACACTTATACGTCACCATTTTTTCTAAATTTAGTCTATTTTCATCAATTTGTGTTTAGCTGTCTTCACATGCATGTACTTATATGCTTTAGTTATCACTCTATTACATTTAGTGCATAATATGCAAGATTTATCAATGGTCTTGAATGTAAAGTCTTTAACTGAAGTCTTCCTACACTCTTTACAGGTCAAACGCCTTCCATCCTTTTTTCTCCTGTTTTTATGAAACAATCCTAACTCCTTAGTGTTTTCACACATAGTACAAGACTTGGAGGCTATCTCTACCTCATTCTGTAAACCGTCAAGCTGGTACACAGTCCACTCATCCTCACTTGAACTAAAATCACTACTTTCATTACAATCTTCGCAAATACCTTTCTTTACTTCATGATTTGGTTTGTATAACTTACATTCAGTGCATTGAATTGCCATATTTAAATATGTTGAAATTTATGGCTTAAAAAAGTGTTGAATTTTCATGACTAGAACAGGGTAATGAGTCAAAAAACAACACTTTCATAGTGTGCTAAGACTCTTTTATGAAAAAAATTGTCAACTTTTATTACTTTTATTAGTGTACTTGTAATGAAAAATAGACAAATTTTACTAGAATAGGAAAGTAAAATAAAAGTATGAAAGTGTTGTTTTATTTGGCTCGGAGGTAATAGTTTTATTTTTCACTCCATCTTTTATGTTATTATTCATCAGTTTGTTAAGTTTTATTGTTTCATACATACAAAAAAATTGTATTTTATATGAATTTTAGTGAGTAAAAAATGAGGTACGAGTCATATTGCGCCAGAAAATGGAATAGTGAAATATGGTAGTTTTATGTGATTGTTTGTAGTATTTTAATTTAAATTCATCAAATTTGATGAGTTTTATTTAAAAATACATTATTTTTGGTTAGTATTTTGAGAGTACGAGCTCGTATCCTCATACCCTGTGCCCCATATATATACTACTGTTGTGTTACTTGGACTCCTCTCAGCCCAATTGGTGAAATCTTTGTCATCAGTCCACTTATACTCATTACTACTATACTTTGCTCCAATCCAGACGGTGTCTAAGACCTTGTGTTTTGAATAAGAAATCAGAGAAATTTTCTTGCTCTTCCAGGGATCGAATGGACACTAAACTAGCACTACTATCTCGCTGCTGACAAGTTTTTATAGCATCATCGTCCTAACTAAATCCTAAGTGTTTCATCAATAATTTTGAGACGCTTCTCAACTTTATATGGTTCCCAATCACCACATGGTGAATCTGCAGCCGTGGTTATAGCTAAATTAACTGTACTTATTAAAGGGGAATATATTTGTTAACAAACTGACCGTAGAGTATAGACAAAATGTAAAGTGAAAATATTCCATGCTGTTGAGATTTTTTCAATGTTGTAGATTTTAATGAGCACTCAAAACATGTACACAAAATGATCAGCTGAACTTCTTAACTACGTGGCAGGATTTTATTAGCCTTATAATGTTTTTAGCTCTATGATATCAACGTTAATTGATAAAATAAGCTTGAGTAATAGACAGGTGTTACGCTTGATAAGAATAAGAAGCGATATATTAAATTCTTTTAATGCAATTTTCTGAAACACAAATTTAATTATTAAGTCGACAATGCAGACTAAATATAACACTAGGAAGTTGGCGATCGTATCTTGCACGGGCCTAAAGCATATGAGGATTTGAACTTCGTAAGAGCTAAAGTTATCATATTTTAAAGTGTTGAATTGAAACGGGTGGAGTTCCGAAAAGGGTCATCTTTTTTTGTACTTTATATACCTTTCTAAACCGTTATTGTGACCTGAATTTGAACATAAAATTTCAGACTCGGGGGCACCCATTTAAAAAAGTTATGCCCACTTTTATCGTTTTCCAGGAATTTTTATTTTGGTGATAATTTACTGGCTTGAGTTTATTCTTTAAGCAAAGATCGGAATGGGATTCTAACCTGACCTGTCGAACTGAGCAAACAAAGTTAGCCCACTCTTTCTACAAATTCAAATTGAAGTTATGGTGTTATTGATCAATTACCATTAAAATCCATATAGCAAATGTTAATAAACAATATAACTACATGTAAGTATGTCATTAATTACAAACTGTAACAAAAACATTATGTAACTTTGGATAAGTAAGTTATATATGCAAAATATTTAAATGTTGTTGTATTGATTACTAACATTTACTATAGGATTTTTAATGGTAATTGATCAAGAACACTATAACTGCAATTTGAATTTGTAGAAAGAGTGGGCCAACTTTGTTTGCTCTGTTCGATAGGTCAAGGTAGGAATCCTATTCCGATCTTTGCTTAAAGAATAAATTCAAACCTTCCTCTTCAAAATAGTTTAAATCTGATTCAGTTCTTAAGAAGACAAGGGGGTCAAATAACTTTTTTAAAACTTTTATTTCTGCACAGACTTCATTATAAAAAAGTAACGATATATCCTGTTATTCCTAAACTATACATAATTAAGATTCAATAGTTTTTACATTATGAAATCATACAAGGGGGTTGTATTGGTGGCCTCAAATTGTCTCAGCTAGTTACAATTCAAAGTTTTCTCTTCTCCTTTGCGAGCGTTTCAAATACAGAGCGATCAATTCATCATTTCCACTCGAAAATCTTTATTGTTTTTAATCTCAAAAGATATAATGGCAAAGCTTAGTTTAAACACATCGTACCTCATTTATGGACTAATGAACTTTAGCCAGTAAAACTCGCATAAATTGTTCAGAGTTTTAAAAAACTAACTGAACATTTTCTTATCGAAAATTACTTTATCAGTTGCCACCACAGTCATCCTATTCGACAGGCCTTGACTTTTTTATGAAGGAATTTGAAAAATCACATTTATTTGTCTAGTCCGAAAAATATTAACGAATTAAGATTAAGCATTACGAATGAACTTAAGAAATAAGTTTTTGATAATACTGTGAATGCAAAATATTTTCTTGCATCCACATATGTCTCTTGTTAGAAGGCAAAATAGGGCGCGACTTCAAGTCTTTAGAGAAGCGACCTATTCTGCGAACTCAAGTAATAAAACTTTATTGCTTGAGCTCAAGAATAGAGCTATTTTAGGATGAGTTGACAGTAAATATCAATTCATCGGAATTAGCTTAAATATTTTAAGGTCAGTCGATTGAGACTGACTACTAGTTGAAGTAAATAAATGCCGATCAATTGAATGACTATTTTACTACTGAACCCAAATCTATCGTCGATAGCAGTTATGGTATAACTGTTGATACAAATGATATGAATGTCCCGATAAATGGCATAACATTTTCGATACCATCTATAACAGAAGAAAATATACATAAAATAATAAATAATTTCAAGGCAAATAAATCCTTAGGAAGTGATGGTATTCCTATGAAATTTATTAAAAGTTTGCTGCATTTTTGATACCTTTTTTGATATACTTAATGAATTGGTCGATCTCCACATCTTGTTTTCCAACAGCTTGGAAGATATCAAGAGTTACCCCGATTTTTAAAAGTGGTGAATCTCAAGAGTCTAATAATTATAGGCCTATATCCAATTTACCTATTTTTGCTAAAATTCTAGAAAAGCATATCTTCAATTCGCTTTTCGAATATTTAACTTTTAATAAGCTGTTATCCGACTATCAGTTTGGCTTCAGATCTAAGCACTCAACCATTGACGCGCTTTTATATCTGGTTAGAGTTGTTACAACCGCATTAAATAATAAGGAAAATGTGTTGTTATATCGCTAGATCTGCGAAAATCCTTTGATACGGTTGATCACAAAATTTTATTGCGCAAATTAACCTTTATTGGACTTAATAGACCTGCTAAAAGATGGATTGAGTCTTATTTAACAAATCGATACCAGTTTGTGAAAACCAATAAAAGCGTATCTAAATTTGGTAAAACTGGTCAAATATCTGTACCTCAAGGAAGTATTTTGGGTCCTCTGTTATTCTCAATTTACATAAATGATATTTTTTCTCTCAAATTGAACGGAAAATTACTATTATATGCTGACGACTCAACTCTCATTATATCTGCTAAAAGTTATGAAAAATTGCAAAATAAAATAACTCAAGATATGAAATTAATAAATAATTGGCTTAAACAAAATAGACTTGTTATTAATGATAAGAAATCAAATTTCATGGTTATGGGTCAACCAAAAAGTGATCCCCATATTAATGTACATATCGATAATAAGCCAATTGAAAGAGTCTTTCATACAAAAATTCTCGGAATAATTTTAGATCATTCGCTTCACTTTGATAAACATATTGATAACTTATGTGAAAATTTAAGCAAAAAAATCAACTTTTTTTCGCGACTGCGACACTATGTTCCTAAAAAGACAGCTCAATTGGCATTCGAAGCTCTAGTTTTTCCTATTTTTGATTACGGTATACTAGTTTATGGGTTTACATACGACACTCACATTGAAAGAGTAAATGTATTATTAAGAAAAGCAGCCCGAGTCTTAACTTTTTCATCATTTACTGCTCATCACAAACCATTGTTTGATTCACTCAAATGGAAAAACTTTCCTAAAAGACTAGAAGATCATTCGGTGAAATATATCTACAAAACATTACATAGATTGTCATCGATAGCATCTCACGAATTCTTTGAATATTCAACTATTAATTCGAGAAACAGTGATAAATTGATGCTTAAATTGCCTCAAATAAAAAATAATTTTTTTACAAAATACAATTTTTTATAAAGGCATAAATTTTTTGGAATTCTTTGCCTGTAGAACACAGAAAGATTAATGTTTTTCATAAATTTTTAAAAGTCTTATAGATTTACCAAATTGTTACTTAATTTTTATATATATTTTATTATTCATTAATGGACTCTTTGGAAAATAGTGTGTATTAATTTACTTATTGTAAAGATTTTACATAATACTAAAAGAGATCTAATAATAATAAATAAAACTCTAAACATGAGTGAATATGTTTGATCACGACCCTAAACTTGTGAGTATTTAAGGGCACTCACAAGTAGTGTTGTAAAAAGAAAATTTCTAAGAAAATTTCTCGTCAAAAATCGAGAAATTTTCTTTTAATGAACACCCATAGAAATATATGAACCTCTCATAGAAATATATTAACCTCCCATAATAATATATGAACCTCCCAATGAAGTATATGAATCTCATATAGGAATAAGTGAATCACTCATAAAACATGACTTACACATGCAAATATTAATCTTTAAGTTTAAACAATTTAATTTAATTTCGAACTTAATTTTTAATACATTTAAGTGTTATTTATTCATAAATTCCTTAAAATGGTTGTAAAGACATGCTATTCTGTTTGATGAATCTGAGGTTCATTATACTTCAATAGGACGTTCATATATTTCTATGGGAGGCTCATTAAAAGAAAATTTCTAGGCCATAGAAATATTTCCAGAAATATTTCTAGAAACTTTCTAGAAATTTTCTCGTCAAAAGATAATTTCTAGAAATTTTCCAACACTACTCACAAGCCATACTCGAGGCTGATAAATGATTTGTTTAATCATCTTATCAGACGTCTTATTTTCAGTATCCTTACTTTAAAGTCTTTGTATTTTATATCTCAAAATAAACTTTATTCTAATAACAGCTAGTGTTTTGACTAGTTATTTTTTTATAATAAGTTTGTATATCTTTTGTTGTTTCTTTAAAGTCGCACTTAAGGCAATCCGACTTGCTATGAACAATGGATACTTTAAACATTTATCATGGCTTAATATAATTTATCAGTAAATAAGGCGTACTTATTTAATATTTTGCCACTGTGTTTTTGAAATTAAAAAAACTATTAAAGATTTTCGGTAGAACGATAAATTAATCTCTTTGTATATTTCTGATTTTATAGATAATTTCTTCGAATATAAAGATAATATTTCTTAATTAAAGATTTTGAAAACTTTCAATGAATACGATATGAAAATAGGGCCTTTAAGAGTCGATGTTGCTCTAGAGGTGTCAAAGTTTCAAATTTTGAATCCCGTCCCGGAAAAAATAATCACAACTTCAGTATGGTAAAAATCAATTTATTAGTATAATTAATAAAACAATGCAAGAATTAGCACAAGCAAATGGTAATATAATAGATAAGGCAGCTAATTAGATTGAATTATATCAGTGTTCTTATAAATAATATGTTGTCGACTTTTCCTGAATGTAACTTTGATCTTCAGTCAGATAGAACTAAATTGATATAATTGAAATTTTGTTTACTTGAAAGATTTGTTGAGGGAATTAATTAAATTTTAATTGGATTAAGAAAATTGAATGTGTTGTATTTTATGCTTTTATCGAAGTAATTAAGGGGGACTTTAAGGAAAAAGTAGGTTCTAAATCCGAGAGTTATTCAGGGAGAGATTGGCCTCAGACTCAGTTGCATTCATTTGAATCGGAATAAGGAAATAAGAGATTATAAGCCCCAAAATTAGTAATAAGTTTGAGACACTAATCTTAACAAAACACCAGGTTGACCAACCGATTTCATTAGTCATATTTTTCGACAGTAGAACGTTATGAATACTAAATTGATTTGTTTGATTTAATTCAATTTTTACTATTTTCAACTAAATCGTAAAACCGTTCTAAACTTTTAGACAAAATATCACAAACAAAATACAATAATATTAATAGAACAGAAGAATCAATAACTTCAATGAGTAAGAAACTGTCATAGGAATTTGCAAAGTCTATTGAAATGATGCAAGTTAAAGTAATTTCTCAAGCGGTCACATGAAAATCATAGTAAAAATTTGAAAAGAAAGCAAATTATCTAAATTTTTGACGTGTTTCTTAATCAAACATATCTTCTGTAAAATTAGTGGTAATTTTAAAGCTCTTATATCTTTGGCTAAACATTCCAAATCATTAACAATGACTACTTTCATGTGCAATAAGAGCTATAAGTCGATTGATTAACGAGTAAAAAGAATCGTAGGATAATGTTTATTACATCTATTAATATAAAGCCTCCTTTCATCTCACGGATTAATCTGTATAGTGGATAGCAAAACGAGATCGACAATAAATGAATTGAAGTTTGGGTTCAAGTGTACTAAATGGGCGGAACGCCCATAAAAACCAGATGAGGGTTGCGACCGGCAGTACTCGATGAGAGGAATCCAACTATGACATAAAGTGTGAGTATAAAGTATTGACCAGCTTAAAGGATTAGTGAAGCTGATAACACAGGTAGGTAACTTGAATCGTCCAACAAAAACGAGTTTAAAACGAGTTTAAAACGAGTTTTCACCCACAGCAAAACAACAGCATACTCATATCGTTTTAATGTCACATAAATGTCAATTTAATTTTGACTAGAAAACTTAAAATTGTTAGCAATATTACTATATTAAAATGGATATTATTGAAAGCAAACATTCAAGAATGACAATTAAAGAGCGTCAAGAAATCATCAAGCTTTATTATTATTTTAGTTTCGTTTTTCCCCATTTCAATAAAATTACTATGATTGAATCAATTCAGATAAATTAGATATTGGCACTTTTGCATCAAACTTTCTTTCATTTACTATAGTTACTTTTTATTTTTAGACACATTTTAAAGCTAATAATCAATACACTCCAACATATAAGACAATAGAAAATAGAATAAAAATATGGGAAACAAATTATACATTAGAAGATTTGCCAAGATAAGGGAGAAAAAGGTCATCAACAACACCTGAAACTGTCGCAAAAGTTATGGAAAATCTTACAAATAAAGTTGCAACATCATCGCATGCTTTATCTAAAATTTGTGAAATCAGTCAAAGATCTGTGATAATTATTCTTAAAAATATTCTTAAAATGTTTCCTATAAAATACAAATTGGTCAAAATCTTTTACCTATTCATGAAGTGAAACGATTAAATTTTTGTGAAAATATGCTTCTCAATATCGAAACAAAAGAAGATTTTCTCGATTGGTTTATCTGGACTGATGAAAGTCACTTTCATACCGATGGATGAGTAAAAATTTAATAAATTTTCAAAAATTTTCTAATTAAAATATGCAAAAACTCATTTATCAATATTTAATATTAATTTTTAGATATGTTAATACGCAAAATATGAGAATATGGGGAGAAAAACCTAATCCTAGTGAAGAATGGGGTGAATCCGGGCTAATGGGTCTAAGGGGGTTCCCGACCTCCCACCCACAAGTGTGATATATCATTGGATTCAGTTTGTCAAGCTGAACATTTTGATACTACACTTGACCACTTCTGATCCGAACCTGACCACTTCTGGACAACTCCCGATGGGAGTGGCTGACCCCGCCAAGTGATATATCATTGGACTCAGGACATCGAACTGAGCATTTTGATACATCACTTGATCAATTATCTAATAATCACAAGTAGTTATCGAGATATCCATCTTTGTTTCAGTACCTCGTAATGGATAAACCTGAATTCTCGAGTCGTAACCAAAACAAGTCTGATATAGACTAAGGGAGAATAAGTTAGGTCGCGAAGCGACCTAACCTATTATACCTTAGTTCAAATCAGGTTTGGCTTGGGTTACAACTTGGTAAGGCCAGGTTTACCCATTTTCGAGGGGCTTAGGTCTCGGTGGCCAGAAGTAGCCAGGTTCGGCATGGATAGGATGGGCATCGTTGGATTGCTCTCATCGAGTACTATTGGATGCAACCCTCATCTGATCTATATAAGCGTTTCCGCCCACTTAATGTCTAATTTAGGAAATTTTTAAAATGTGAGCGTATCTTTTGATCTAGTGGGCGGAGCCATATTAGTACTTTACTTTAACCGAAGTTTGTACTATAGTAACTAATTCAATCCTTTTCTCGATTCTGTCTTCAATCGATATAAGGCTCAGTTCGCGTAATATTTCAATCACTTTTGGTCCTCTTATCAGAAATATTTAGTTGAAAACAATAGTATGGAATATAATGACATTGATACTCTACTTGTAATATAGATTAATTTGACGGTAGCACGTCAATTCAGCGCAATCAATTCAGCGCACAACAATTCAGCGCTATAACAATTCGGCGTCGCGACAATTCAGCGCATTTGAAAATTTCAGGAAAATCGAAAACTTGAAAGAAAAACAGAAACTAATTACAAAAACTCTAAATTAATAGGTGTTCACGGGACACAAATTTCGACCTATAAAAGTGTTTACTTTCAACCAATAATTACAAGCAAACATAGGTGATGGAATGATTATTTTTAATTAAGTTGATTTGAATTAAGGAAAAAGATTTTTAAAATAATTATATTTAACAAGAATATGATTATAAATAATGGAATATTAATAGTAAAATCCAAACATGTTTGTTTTAATCAAAACATTATGTGTTATGTTTTTTACATTTTTTGCTAAAAATTTATTTACTGGGAACACCTGATAGTCTAGAGATCTCTGTTTTTCTTTAAAATGAATTTATAATAAACGTGCGCTGAATTGTCGCAGTGCTGAATTTTTACGCGCTGAACTGTCGTAGCGCCGAATTGTCGCAGCACTGAATTGTCGCAGCGCTGAATTGTTGGCGCTGAATTGACGTGCGCTGAATTAACGTGGAACCAATTTGACTACCAGTAGTTGTATGATCAATGTAGTAATCAACAGAAGTGATGAATTAATAATCGGTTCATAATGCTAGTAAAATAAATGGAATATTCCGACTGATCACTAAGATGCTCGGAGAAAAAATCCGCACAAAATTAGCCTATGTGTAATACACATATAGAGATTGCTTTCTAAAATATCTTAGTATAAGAACTAATCCAGTAGATATTGTAGCTTTTAGAATTGAATATAGTTCGCATAAATTAATATAATTAGTAAATATACAAACGTTAATTCAAGTCTATAGTAAAATGTTCATTGGGAATTTCTATTAAAACAATATAGATAAAGAAAACCAAGTGTTTTCAAATTTTTTTAAAGACAGAAAGTGAGCCCAAAAGCTATGTATCATATAATAAATTGAGTAGAAGTGAAAACAACTCAAAAGAGAGCCTGGCAGTGGCTGAAAGCCCAAAAATCAAAAAGAGAATGAAAGAATAAGCTGAACAAAATGTTAAACAATCTTTAAGTCATGTAAAATTTGAAAAAAGAACTAAATATCTTCTATTAAACTGCTAAAAGTTATTTAGTTAAACATGAAATCAAAAAAGTTCAAATAAAAACTCCTCTAAGAAATAATAAAAATCAAATACTAAAGCAAAAAAGTGTTTAAATAAGTTGAGAATGCGTGCACTTAAGTCATCACTAAATACACAATAGAAGATGACGAAAGTTATTGACAATTGATGGTTTAAATGATTACAGTAGTGATTCATATTTTGCACATCCATCTCTTAAAACTGAATTTGTTAAATAATTGATCGAAAAATTAAAAGAGAAATGAAGAAACTGTCAGAAAGCTATTTCTAAAGCCTATTTTCGTGTATTAGAACTCGAATACTTTTAGTTATGGACAACAGGCCACCATCAGTAATTACCTAAACTAAAATTATTAATCTATTGTTAAGTTAATTCTATACAAAATTTCTTTCGTTTTCATTCACTAATAAGAAAGTTATATATAATTGAATTTTGTGTTGATTTTTTCTCCGAGCATCTTATTATTCTGCTATAAATAGTTTTTGCTTGTGCCGTTTGTCGAAACGCCTAAATATGGCAGACCGCACATACGATCTAAACTGATTAAGATTTTTAATCCAGATATCATTTAACAACTTTTGTTGAATACCTGATGAGTATTCTTATACTTCAGCTACTTCTTGAGAAGGAATCAGCAAGATATTGATATAAGACTTAAATATATTCAGCGATTTCCCCATTCAATGCTTTGAAAATTACTGTCTCAAAAGAAGTGTTCAAAATATACTTATTATTAGAATGTATTAATACTGATCTTTTAGTTGAAACTCACATTAATATAATGTGACTTCATATAGCCCTGCAAAACCTGAACTATCCGTCAGTCTATTTATATGTCTTTGAAAGTGATTGTCAGCTTGATTGTCATAACAGAAAATTTGTTCAGATAAATGATGTGTTTTGAAAAATGATTTCTAATACTCAAATGTTAAGAATTTCATACTTGTCAATATACTATTCAATATAAGTCTTAAGTCTCAAATAATTTGTCTTGCATTCACTTTCTTAATGGGTGGAATTCAGACGATTAATCCAAAATATATTGAGTTTTTTGCTTTTATAAATGTTTTGTAATATTTGAATTAATTGTAAATATGTACTTATTGCTAAACATTAACTTAATTGTAATGCTCGCACGAATTTGAAAACTTTTTATTATTTAACATAAGAGAGTCTAAGAAACTTAGCAATTTTATAATCACACATCTATAGTTCAAACATTGGTTGAATGTCAAACAGATCATAATCAAAGAACAGCATGATATTCTATTTATTTAGAAATTTGAGCTTATAAATCGTTTTATTGCATTGTTTCATAAAAGGTTATTCCTTTATGTAATAGTAATAAATCTCATATGAAAGATTTTAACTTTTGAAAATTTTACTGGCTTTTAGCTAAATCTCTGAACTTAATGTAGGTTAAACAGTGTTTAACTTGTAGTGAATGGATTTTGAGCTGAGCCACATTTTGATTGTTTAATATTTAAAAAGATTAGTCAGACAGTTACTTTGCTGAAAACAGTAAACAGTGCATTAGAGTTATATTATAAGAAAAATTGATTTACAGCATGATAAAAGTATTAAAAATGGTGATAAAATATGTTATATATAACAATAAATGGCATTGACATACATTAAATAGAAGAAAAACTTAATCAATTCAACCCTATTCTAATATATAGAGTTTTGCAGCTTTTCTATTGATATTTGAGTGGTTAAATAAATTAAAAACACACGTTAAACTTCACCAACCAACAATCATCCTACTGATAGATATTAGCATTTTGTGTACTTCAATAATAGTAAGAGATAAAACTAAACTTGAAATTATAAATCTAATGATAGTTAAGAATATTTGTGATAAATTTATGATTCTGAAACAATGATTACGAAATGATTACTGTGAATTTAACCACTATTATTTCGTTCTTTATTTATCATACTAAAGATTTGATTATACAAATTACCTTACAAATTAATCTCTTTTAAATCTTGTCTAGTTCAATTGAATCTAACTAAAACCTAGATTTTTACTCAGTATACCCTGAGACCTCAAGTCTTATAAAGTAGTTCATAAATACTACGTCAAAATATTTCCTAAACCATTATTAAATTAATGTATTTATCGATAAAGGCATATAAGTTATGTTTTATTGAAATTATTGATAGACATTTAGGAAAACTCTGAACAGGTGTGTAAACAGATGCTCTCACAATATTCTGACTTTTTGTGATCTAATATTAAACTACGCTTTCAAATAAGTTAACATCATTTCATAGTTAACACTATTATCTTATCATAGCTCAAGTGAAATATATACAGGTATATGATTCAAATAAATTATTATATGTGATTCATATTTGTTTATCGTACGGACTAACTTTTCTTTGTGTTCTCGCGGGTCTTCACTTCAATCTAAAGTCCGTTAATTCATCCTCAACGAAAGTTATGGTAAAATCGTTTGTTTTAACTTGAGTTTCATGACTCTGTTGAGAATAAAAAAGAGAAAATATTGAAATGTTTTGAATCTCTATCACGGATCTAACATAAGGCATATGTGGATTAATTATTATAATTTATTAGATTTTTATGTTGGTCGAGATATCAGTACTCAATACATAGTTATTTTTGCTCTAAATTTCACTCAAAATATGTGTTAAATCGACTTTTATGTTGTTTTCGACTGTTTTAAGCAAACTATCGAAAATTTTATATTATGAACAATTCTAGTAATTTACTAGTCGATGAAAACCTTCGTCAATTATTTAACTATTGGGACACCGATGGATCGGGATATTTGTGCAGAAATGAATTGAGAGAATTGTGTGCCAGATTTTCTATATCAGCTTCGGATTCAGACTCTATCTTTGCTGACTTGGATCGTGACGGGGACGGAAGAATCAGCTTTGAAGACTTTCAATCAGGTTTTGATGAGTATGAAAAGGGAATCATTGTCTCTTCAGCTCAGTCTCCGACAAATCACGCTGAATCTTATGAGAATATTAGGAAGGCTTTAGAAATAGATCAAGTTAGAGAAAAAATTATGGACCCATCAGACTTTGCGAATAGAAAGAATCTTAAAAAATCTGATTTTAACACAATAAATGGGTATGTGTTTCAACAATTTAGATTTATTTTTCTAAATTTATGAGTTTTGTCAGACAATAGTTGAATATCTTTTGATATTTTTCTAATTCTCACATAGTTTCAAATATAAGGCTATTTTTCGAAAATAATTTAATTATCTTATCATTCATTCTCAGCTATTCCGAACAATATGTATCAGAAAGTTCAGAAACTTTAGGAGAGTCTCAAATGAATGCTCAGGCAGTCATACAAGATTTGTTGGAAAGTGTGCAAAATTTGCAGGAAGAGAATAAGCGGTTAGCTAATTCTTGGATGAGGTGAGAAAGTTTTACTGTAATAGAAAAGCTGTTTTTAAATCATTGAATTTAAATTCAAAAGAGAAAAGAAAGAACACGAAAGACATTTGGTTGAACTGGAAGAAGAAGTAGATTCGCAAGTAAAAGAAGTTGAGATCAGAGTCAAGCAAAAGGCAAAAGAAGAAGTTGAAGCTGAAAGAAAATCAATGAGAGATTTGATGAAAGGAGAAATGGAAGAATTGCAAACACATTTGTCTATGTTTGAAAAGGTGAGTATAAGTTAGAAAAAGTTTTTCTAATATAATTTTTCTAAAAAGTTAGACTTTTACAATTAGGTGGATTCGTGGCTAAAGTCCAATCAGAACAATGTTAGTGACGAAAGAGTGAATGAAATTCGAAGTAAATTGGATGATTCTATGCAAGAATCGCGACAATTGAGGCTTTCATTAATGGACACACAAACAAATGTCGCACTACTGAGAAGCGAATTGGCACAGCTCAGAGTTCAATATGAGGATAAATGCAGAGAATTATCAAGTGAGATGGGAAAGGTGGCAGAACAACAGCACGAACAACAACATCTTCAAAGACAACTATATTTATTGCAGTAAATAATATCTATTTGTTATCATTCATTTTTTCACTTATAATTCGTTCTCATAGAGACGCAAATAAGAGACTACAAGACACAAACGACACATTGCGGACATTCATGGATCATACATCGAGCCCGTTGAAGTGTCCGTCACCACAACCGATGAGTCAAATTAATAATAATACAGTGCCTTACAGGGAGTACAAACGTGGCTCATTCATTGGTGACTATATCAAAAATGACTCTGGCAGTCCAAATAACTCTAAAGCATTCAGCAGGTATTCTGTGTAAGAAATCATTCTCAGTTATTTATTTCTATTTCTTCTCACTTAGACTTTCAGAAGTAGATCTCGAATCCATTTCTACCATCGAAGACGAAGCGGCCTCTATTTCACATCAATCATTCGCATCGTGTCCACCGGTCACTAGGTTTCAGACTAAAACAAATGACGATGAAATGGATAGCGGACTTTCATTTCTGACAAAAGATGATGAAATATTAATGTCAACTCCTAGGTCATTGCAATCATCTCCAGTTCATCGTTCTTTTTATAATAAGTCTAAATCAGTGAACGATGTGATTCTATCGAATTCATTGAATGGTGAAAATGTTAATCAACTGTCTACTTCATCAATTTCTTGCGAAACGATGATCTCTGAAGCCGATGGACCTCCCGAGAGAACTTATAAAATTATTTTCATTGGCGACGCATCTGTTGGAAAGTCAACTTTCATACTTCGATTATCGAAAGGGGTTTTCGTTTCTCAATTGAGCACTACATTAGGAGTCGATTTTCAAGTATCAGCTCTTTTTCATGAATTCATCTGAAATTGTTGAGGTTATTTCTAACAGAAATATTGGTTTTCAGGTCAGGACGTATAAGGTTGAGGGCAGGAATGTTGCGCTTCAGTTATGGGATACAGCCGGACAAGAGAGATATAGGAGTATTACTAAAAATTATTTTAGAAAAGCTGATGGTATTATGTTGCTTTACGATGTGACTAATGAGCAGTCATTTCTTAGTGTTAGAGAATGGATAAGTGCTGTTGAGGTTCAATATTTATTGATTATTCACATTAATCTTAAAACTCATCTATAACTTTTCTCTCATAGGAAGTCACTTCAAAAGGAGTACCAGTTATGATAGTCGGCAATAAAACCGACATGCGACCAACTTTTCAGGCACAGGGTTTGACTTGTGTTAAGGCTGAGGACGGATACAAAGTATCGCAACAGTACGGACTCATGTTCACTGAAACTAGTTGTAAAGATGGAAATAATGTGATGTCATCGGTTGCACAGTTGACTAAGATCATGACTCAAAACGAAGATAATCTGATTAAAAGCGCCGGATTAAATCTGGCTGATAGCAAGGGAAAAAGATTCGGCTGTTGTAGCAAATAACTTATAAATCATACTTGTTAAGAACTATACTTTCGAACATAAACTAAGTTTATTATATTACTCTGCTTGTATTTAAATATTCTTAATCGTTAGTAACTATTAGTTAAGTAGGAAATTAATTATTCCTCAAACTAGATTTACCGAGAATGAGATTACTATATTATAAGATGTTGTAATGAATTCCTTGTTTGTGTTGCGAAAAGTAGGTAGTAGTTTTTAAAATTTGTTACATATTTCTGTTTTTCGGCTAAATGCAATTACGAGTTAACTATTTATAAGAATAATTTATTGCAGATTTCATAATCTTTTAGGAACATTTTGTTTATCATAAATTGTTTGAATATTCCTGCACTCAAGCTGAAATTATCACATTATATAACTTAGTTACAGTTAAATCTATCTACAGACAGTTAAATGGTATTCAAAGAATAATAAAAGATGAGCCTCGACTTTCTATAGATTTATTTAGCCTTTTTAAAAGCCATTTAACTGTATGTTCGAGCTAGACAGGTTTAACTGTATCAACTTTTTGATTCAACCATCGCAATGGTAATGACTTAAAAATTTACAATACAGGAGACTTGAGTTGTTGTAAGAGTAATCAAAATTATCCCCAGCTTTGTTTTTTAGCTGAAGCAAACACCATGAAAACAGAAACTCCTGTAACACTCATAGCAGATGCATAATAAAAACAATAAGACCATAATTGAATGCTATGAGGATTTGCATCAATTATTAGTCCGACGATATAAGGAGTCAGAAAACCATTTATTGTTGAAATTCCGTTCATGACAGCAAATACTGTGGCTGGATATTCACTAGTTATGTCAGTAACTATTGGTACATCTCCTCCTGAAGAAATTCCAAGTGAAAAACCAGCAATTGTTAGTAGTATAACAACTGTTAATTTATTACAATTAACCATTGGAACCAATATCAATACGACTGCCATTGAGTATCCCGCTTTTAAATAAATCCAGATTTTAATAATAACCTATTAGTAAGTTAGTATTTCTCCTAGAGACTAGTTCATTGTTGTCTCTTACTACGTGGTGTTAAAAATTAATTGGACTCCTGTCTGTTGAACCTTGACTTATTTCAAATGTGCTATCTATCCAGAAAAGGCATGCAATTGAATTCAATAGTAATCTTAATAAGACTTTTGAATAGTCTTTAATGAAATCATTGCTTTGCTTTTGAATACGTTTTTCTATTAATCAATTAAAATGTATTAATTTGATAGCTTAATCTTTTATTTGTACTATTTTAAATCATATTGAAGTAAGCAAGAGATATAAATAATATCAATAATATTAATATATAAATTGATGAATTAATTAATTTCAATTGATTAATAGAAAACATGAATTAAAAAGCAAAGCAAACTTCATTGTAGACTATCCAAATGACTTATTAATCGATAATAAGTCTAATGAAATTCAAGTTTTGATAAGACATTTTCGAGGAATTATAAGTCTTACCAAGATTATTATTGAGTTCAATTGCATGCCTTTTCTGAATATACAGTACGCACAATTTTCAATAATATTTGCGTGAACTGCAGTCAAAATTTGACTTCGAAATAAAGTCAAATTTAAGGTTTGTTAAATAGCGTAAACTCTTTGATATGACATAAAAGTGGGAATTATTGTAAGTTACTATAAAAAATAAATTACTACAATGTGCAAAATATTAAGTTTTTACTTTTTTATAGTAATAAACAATAATCCCCTTTCCTATACTATATCAAAGAACTTGCGCTAATTAACAACTTTAATTATGACTTGATTTCGAAGTCAACTTTTGACTGCAGTTCACTCATTTATCATTCTATCTTGAACTTGAATGAAGTGCTCGCGACAACAATGTGCTCGTACGGAATATGACTAACAGAGTATAGACTTGAAAACGTAACTTCGGTAGCAACAAGATAAAGATCGTTTCTATGTCAATTTGCCTGTGATACGCATCAATTAGTTACCAAATTTAATTTGTAATTTGCTTTGGTTACTGTATTGAATATCCTTTAAGTTTCTTAATATCTGATGTATCATTGAAAGATAGAATCACATTACAACGCATCACTTCTGGTTGCTATCGCGAATTATTAAGCTTATCAGTGTTCATAATAAAAAATATCATACCTAGAGCTTCAAATAGTTTTCTGACTGTTGTTTTGCTTAATGAACTTTTATTAATTAACATATCAGCGATATATCCACCGAAGAAAAGAGAAATAGCGTTTCCACTACAGATCAGTGAATTAATGAATCCGTTCTTTACTTATTTAAATAGAAAAAGATATTTTAGTTGAGAGAAATTTAGGAAACTGAGACGAATATAGATTTCTGAGTAACCTCATCAATAGAGAATCCAATGACGTCTTCTAAATAAGTTGGAATTTTCGATAGTAATAATGTAAACGGACAATTAAGCATAAATTTTACAAACAAAACTGACAGAAACGCTTTAGACTTGAATATCTCAAGCCATGGAACTGATGCTCTTTTATTATTGGCTTTTGTTTTTGGTTCATCAGTGTTCGCAATTATATGATTCAACTCTTCCTGAGAGATCCATCGATGATCTCTTGGGTCGCTTTGAACGAAAATAAACCATGGAATGAGCCAAAGAAGAGCACAAATACCTATAAAATCAAATCAATTGTAAAATATCGATCAAAATTGATATTAATTGAATCCCAAAATTCAAAACCTGACATATAGAAGACCATTGGCCAGCTTCCTAATTCAATGAGTTCTCCCGCGCCTCCCATTGCAATGATAGTTCCTAAAAGACATCCAGCATCAAGCCATGGAAGATAAGTACTCCTTTCATTATGTGGAATCCACCTGTTGAATAACGCATACATCGATGGATAGACAGCAGATTGAGATAGTCCGAGTATTATTCGAGACCCGATAAAAGCATATAAATTATATCTGGCTATAAAAGGTGTGGCGATGTTTATTAAACCCGATAACAGTATAGCTATTCCACAAATCCATTTTGCGCCATATATTTCCGCTATTCGTCCGCCTATTATTTGCAAACATATATACCCGTAATCAAAAGCCCCCAAAACTATTCCTTGTGTTGGTTGAGACCAATTGAATTCACCTGAGTTTCCAGTCTTTTTGGCAGATGAGTGAACTTATTTTGAGCGATAGGATAAAAAGTATAATTAAATTTATGTCTGGGACTGTGAAAATATGTATTAACAAACTATATGGGAGCATTTGGTTCTCTTTTCAACATATTGTCTGTATAAACAGTTGCAAAGAAAGCATAATTGGTGAACGACTCACGGATAAGCTTTACTCGTCACGTGTTAAATGTGTTAAAATATTAATAGGCTATAAGGGCATTGACATAAGTGAGGCAAATCTAGTGTAGAGCCAAACTTTAAACATCTCATATGTAATAAAACGGATAAATAAATATTTTTCATATCCTCAATTCCCAATGTATATTTATTTGAAACGTAATTAGTAATTAATAGAAAATTTTGAATTTTTTTCATTATTAGTTGAAATATCGTTTAGTTCTTTCAGACTTACATATGTTATTATTGGGCAAAGTATGATTAACACCCGTATCAAAGTCTGCTCGAGGACATGAAAACTCAATATTAGTGTCATTTTCATCACTTTGAGTACTGGTCTGGTTAACCATTGCAACAATAGCAACACTTAAATTGATACGGGTTATATAAAGCACAAGACATCCGAGTAATGATAGAAATGCTAAATAGAATCTCATAGAAATACATCCTTTCTTAGGTTTTCGATGTCGTTTGTCACTTCTTTCACTTTTCGACACCAGACTCACAGTTGAACCAAAGTCTAAACTATCAGAATTATGGATCAAGTTTGACATTTCTTTAAACTCAATTGGTTTTATTTATGTATTTTTCTATTGTCTAAGCTCTTTCCATTCTAATGAAAGAAAGTCATGTGTTTGGCTCAAACAAGTCTATCTTTCCTTCATTTTGATAAACAATTAAATATTGATTTATTGATAATTTGTGTTTCGATATGATTAGTGGGTAAAAAATAGCGGAATTTTGGGTCAATTAGTGATAAGAGCAGGTGGATTCCAAGTTTTCTAAAAGCCTTCATTTGTTGACATCGAAACAAGGATACTGTGATAATAAAATAGATAACAACTTTGAACTAATTTATTGTATATATTGTTAGTTAAGCTGCTGCCCATATTTCTATCATATCTCTGTTGAATTATACCAAAGTATTGATGATAAAATAAAATTATAAGATAATAAACTATTAATTAAGTTATAGAGAATTTTATTTCTGATATGATTTGGATTTCATCTATTCTCTCATAGGCAAAAACATTCTTGGTTTATATTCGCTGTCAAAAAGTGTCTGATTTGATAAATATTTGTACAACTATGGAGGCCCAAAAACTTACTTCTCACTTCTCAGTTCCCAGTTTCCACTTCTCACTTCTCTCTTCTCTCTGTTTCTCTTCAAAATTATATAAAACAAAAGAGTTAATGAGAAGCAAATAGGTATCTGGTCTAATCGCAGACCAGGCCATTATGTTTGGTGACCCAAATCCTTCACCACTTCAATTTTCATTTTACACTTTTCAAATCCTTTCTTATTGGTAACATACGATAATATTCGAATGTGTTGAATCGTTGTATTAGGATAATTGATAAGTTCTTAGCATAGAATACTAATAGTGATTTTTTCAGTGATTTTTCAACATATAATTCAAACATGACCTAAATAATGATGATTGATCTGATTCATCTGTATACGCCACTTGCTGATGATTTGATGTATTCCTTTTTGTGAATTCTCGAAGGAGAGAAAATTACCAAAATGAATGACACACTTGACAGAAACTTCCACTACATCAAGGTTATTGCACATAATTCGATGCCCACTTCCAGTTGAAATTTTGACATGTTCAACTAACTGACTGATCCGGTTGCTTGGATCTCTCATCCAGAGGACTTCGACTGTAGGCTTGGATTTTACGGTGATCTTTGCGAATCCACTGCCAATAACCTCTTGAGGGAAGATCCGATCAACTGAGTCAGGCAGTAAGCAGAACTAGTGAATATGTTAAGAGAGGAAGAGCATCTTGTTGTACGCAGTATTCTTCAAATGGCGAAGGTTTGAGTTCAAAAAGTGCCTTCAAATGTCATTTTCTTCTTTTTTCCAATGGAGGAGAGAATTCGAAAATATTTTGACAAGTCATTTAACGTTAACGGCAGGCCTGTAGTTTAAGGGGTCCAACAAATCATCAAACCATATATATATATTCTGAACCTACTCGAAGGGGGAAGTAATACTAGGAGTCGCGGGTCCGCAGTGGCCCGAAAATTTTCTAGTATGTGGAGCTGAGCATTTTGATACCTCGCTTGATCACTTGATCAATTATCACAAGTAGTTCTCGATATACCCATCTTTACTTGGCTTAGTACCTCTTAATGGATAACCCTGGATTTAGAGAGTCGTAACCCAAACAAGCCTGATATAAACTAAGGGAGAATAAATTAGGTTGCGAAGCGACCTAACTTACTATATCTTAGTTTAAATCAGGTTTGGCTTTGGTTATAACTTGGTTAAGCCTGGTTTACCCATTTTCGACGGGGTTAGGTCTGGGTGGCAACTGCGGACCCGCGACCCTCTAGTATTACTTCCCCCTTCGAGTAGGTTCAGAATATATATATGGTTTGATGTTTTGTTGGGCCCCTTAAACTACAGGCCTACCATATTAACTCATAAATCAGGTCAATCATCATCATTTAGGTCGTGTTTGAGTGATTTGTTGAAAAATCGCTGAAAAATCACTATTAGTCTTTCATGCTAAGAACTTATCAATCATCTTAATAACTATAAAGCGAGTTACCACAGTTCTTTCACACACAATTAATCACAGAATATTAGTGATGACCATTTCAACCCTAATTGACCAACGGACGTCTACCGATGACCATTTTACACTCAGATGGCCTACGGAAAGTAACTAATGGCCATTTCCATATCATATGATCTACGGAAGACAACTGATGGCCATTTCAGATTCAGGTGACTTGCGGAAAGTAATCGATGACTATTTTTAATTCATAAGACCTACGGGAAGTAACTGAAATCGCCATATACAGTAAACACAAACTTATTTATATTATGATTTGAATGTGTTGAATTGTCGCCTTTATAAACGTTGCTGAGCGACGCTTAGAGTTGACTTATAACCTTAGAACGACTTGGAAAGATGTTTGATCACGTAATGTTAAATAATTTTTATTTTTACACAAAATACTAGTTTGAGCCAAGATTGTTTTGAACATTGCCTCTAAACGTTAGACAATTGTAATGAAATTCTTGAGTAAACTATGGGTTGGAGAGAACACTTTACAAAGCCACTAATTGAAATTCCCAAAAGCATGAACCTGCCCACCTCACACATCAATTTGTTGCTCAATTTGATTTCTAATCTGTTTTGATCATTATATTCAATGTAGAAATGGCATCTTAATAATTGATTTATTATTGTTTAATGGAAAGCATTCTACAACCTCAAGTCACAAGCAACAAATAAGTTTCTGAGTATACGCTACTAGAAGTACGAACTTCAATCCAATGCTTTATTTAAATCATATTTCAATTTGATTTAAGTGTTCAATTATTACATCTGATGAAGATCCAACTCTACTCATTAGTTAGTATAAGAAATATAGCTCTGATAACAGTGTTTATATTTGTGATTAAACCTAATTCAATATAAATTTTAGTATAAGTCAGGTTAAGTCAGAACGAGAAGCAAAAATACAAATGCACTTAAGCTAAAATATTTTTGTTTAATATTCAAAAACAACTTCAAATTTTATAAAAGTTAAACCAGTTTAGTGTCGAACTTCTCAAGTATTGTTGCAAATCATGTTCATATTTCTATCGAATTGGAGCCAGGCACTACTGAATATGTGAGACCTGACAAATTTCAACTTATGATTCTAGAATCTGATTTACAACAGTGGGTAGTTCTACACTATAACCACTAAAGATTTGATTATAGGTGTTGATACTGAAAACATTTGAAGTTAATCATTCATTCTTTACGATAACTCCTTCATCGACAAACATTTGTTTAAGATGAATATAGTTTTGATATCCAATCTCTGCAAATTGCTATAAATAAAAGATTATCATAAGAAATGCATAAAAATTGTCATTTGAAAAGGTTTATACCATTAATACTTTCTTATCCATTGGAAAATCATTGGATGAATCATCATTCTTGTAACAAAATAGAACCATAAAAATGTTATTCACTAACGTAAAGACCTTGACTTCTTTCAAGATCTGTTCAAACGAATTCCTCTTATCGCCAGAATATTGTTTGCCATGAATTTTGATCGATTCATCGATATACGAATCAATGAATGGTTTTATTACTGAATCCTTTGGAAAATTATGCAACGTTTTGTAATCATTCATAGTTCTGCCCCATTCACCAAATATAGATCCAAAATCCATTCCCCGGTATCCATAACTTGAATATTCGTAATCACAAAGAACCAGCTTATCTTTATCATTATTATTATTGTTATTCTCTGACTCAATCACCATAATATTACTTCCTCTGAAATCATTGTGACTGAAAACGATTGGGTAATCTGTTTCAAGGACTATGCCTTTAATCCATTCAATTTCTTCTTTCAAATCGTACTTCTTTAGTGTTTGACAATTGCATTCCTCGATCAAGTCATTTATGGGAAAGTTTCGATATGCACTTTCATAAAAAGTGTCAAATGTTTCGAAAATCCAATTGCCAGTCTTTTTAATGGGAACATCCATTGCATGAATTTTAGCCAACTTTCTCGATAGTTCATCAACTAATTTCGGATCATTTTGTTCATCGACTCGAAATTGTCTGTGCTTTAGATTGTATTTTAAAAATTGAGCAAAAATGAAATTATTTGCTTCAAATACTTTAAATTTAAAAATTGTAGAAAAATAATTCAAACTAATAGCACAATATTTTCCTGTTATCAGAATGAACTGCTTCACATAGTTTATCTATAGATTGACAAATTGCTTACTTTATAATAGTGTTGTATTTGTCCACTTTCGAACAAACCATATATTTTTGGTCCCAATTTATATTCAGATACAAGAAGTGCAATAATTACATCAGTCAGTCTTTCATTTTGACCACAATCCAAATTATTAAAATATTTTGCTCCATATAATCTTATGGCAACTTCTTGTGGTTCGTCATTAATAGGTTGAATTGATTTAGTGATTGCACAATTGTATAACTGATTAGTCATTCCTCCACTCAATCGTTTGACTTTAATCTCATCGATACTGACTTTAAGCCAAACTCCTGCCAAATAATCTCTACACAAATTATAACATTTTTGTTTAATATCTTCAGGTGTTTCTCCACGTATAAGTTCAATATTATCAAAATCAAATTCTTCCACACTTTTAATATCTTTGAAACTTTTCTTCTCTTTAGCCATTTTGACTAAACTATGTGAACAGCTCTTTCTCTTATTTGATATTTGACTTTTATATATTAAACACTCTAAGTGAGGAATGTCATTCTTTATCACGTGAACGCATTAATATTTTAGATCTTTGTATTCGGTTTTTAAAACTCTAATATTTTAATACATCATATATTTAGGGAACTTGTTCGTAATAGTTTTGAATGAAATAGTTAGCATAAAATTATTTTTATTACAAATGCACAATCATAAATTAAACTATATTCATATAAATAGCTTTATAATCATAGCTCTAAATGTTTGATTTTAGATAGGGATTAACCGAAAGATTACCAATTTCAATCTTTGTACATGCTATTGGGTTTCAAGGATAATCAAATTATCTAAAATGCATGACTTTAACTTTTTGATAGCTCTTGAAGGACAGCGACAACCATTAATCATTTTTAAATTCAATAGGGTATTATTAATCTATAGATTAAGTATTCACAACAATCTGGTAATCTTTAGTATGAATTTTTTATTGAAAGCATAATAAAGAGTATATAGATATTACTCTGATTGATGTCCTCCAGCTATCATCTTGAGATAAAAAGCTATCAGCACGAAACTCATAAGTTCTATTCTATGTTTTAAATGCTTTAGGTTTTGATGTTTTTGATAACTTATAATAAATTACTAATTACTTTAATTGAGATAATTTTTTAATTAGTTTGTACTCAAAAGAAAAACCAAAACCATTAGGTATAAAATTATTTATAAAATTATGTTTAATTTATGTCCACAGAGCATTGCATTAAAGATAATGCTAACAATAATTACTTTCAAACTTATTAAACAGCTTCTAACAACACGCTAGTTATCGAACAGTTTTTCACCGATCAAGCTTTCTATGAAAGTAAGTTCTATAACACATTTTGGCGAGGCGCTACAAATAAATTAATTTTTAAAAAATCAATAATAGATTTTTACCATAGTTCTCTTCCTATCAAACTCCAAACCAACCGCTGTTTCACATATTTTAAGGACATGAGTAGTAAATATCAGATTTAAAACTAACTTAAATATTTTGACCTCTCTTACCAACTGTTTGATTGAATTAGTTTCTTGAGTAGAATATTCTTTGCTATGAATTCTGACCGATTGAGCGATATATTCTTGAAAAAGGTTTAGTGATTTATTCACCAGGAAACTGATGTTTTTGCACGAATTGACTCATATCTCTGCCCCATCCAGATTATAAAGTCCCAAAATCTTTATAACTATTTGATCATGGAGAAACTGATGCACAAAACAACTCAGAAAAGTTAGTTGCCTGTGATTTTGAGTATTCATGCTATGGCTATAGAGGCACTGATTTTGATAGTATTTTTGCCGAATGAAATCCAAATCCCTTTGTAGATGCGGATTGAGATGAAAATTGATGAAAAGGTTATTTTACTTACGTGTAATTATGAAATTTTGAAACTAATGACAAAATAATGATTTAATTGAATAAAGACTAATAAATGGCTCAAAATAATTACGTCAATGTTTCAGTTGAACCAAAACTGAATAGTAGTGTATAAAAATTAGATGAAATTATGCTATCACAGAAATAATTGTATATCAAATGACATTCAATCTGACAAATAAACAGTTGGTTAGCAGTAAGACTTGAAATAGAGATATAATTGATCTTCTGTTTAAATCTGAAATTCTTAATAAAAATTGTTTAGCATTTGACTTATGCAACAATCATTAGAGAAAATATCTGTATTTATAACTGGTTTTCAGTGAAAACTTAAAAATACTAAATACTTGAATATGTTACTTGAGAATGCTTTCTAACTTCAGATTTTCGGCTTCACATCATTTATTTTAATTGAGACAAATGCCATTCAAGCAAACTGTTCGATCACTTCCCTCTTAACATACGGTTAATTTGAGGTCAATTCTACGGTCTTCTAAAAGGTTTTAGATCTGTTTCTCCACTACTTTGATGTTTGGTTTGTGTTTCATTATTATATTCGCATTCACATTATATTTAGTGGAATAACATTTGCCAAAATTAGAATAATGACAAAAATTTTAGACCGAATTCAATCTGAATTACAGCAATAACCAGAAGTGTTATGTTTTTTTCATGTGCTGACACAGTTCATTCAGATGTGTAGAACTTATAAGTATATTTGAAGACTGTTTTTGAAGACCTATCTTAGCAGACTCACCCAAACTTAGCATAAAAATTTCTGAAGACTAAATGCATCATAATTTGTGTTTACTTTAGTCTATAAATCCTTTAGTAATAGTAAATAAGAAATTTTAGTCTATTGAATGACCTCATATTCTATTAGTAATTACACTCAATAGATTTTATTTCAGATATCAAATACCTTTTTATTCAAAGCGAAAATTTTAGGGAAGAGAAAAAGTACAGATTGTCCAAAATACAACTAAACTCAAATTTTGAGTACAATTTTTCTTTAATATTACGCATCGATTAGATGCAACCTATGAATAAAGTTTGAAACAAGTAAATGAAAAGTCAACCTTTTAATCATAATGTTTGAGATAAAAACAAAAGTAGTATTTAAAATGGTCGTCTCAATAAAACAGTGAGTTTTTATTCATAAAACTTATTTGTTAACTAAGTCTTATGATCAAACTAGAGAAGAATTTGCTGATAAATTTGGTAAAAGAGGGTCAATGAATGCGACTATAATCGATATTAATTGCATTTATATGCATATGTTGATGTTGTAAAAAATGTTTCTAAACACTATTTTTGTATACCACACTGGATTAATAAAAGTTCACTTTGATAGATGAAATTTTCACTATAAGAGTAATTGATATTATTTGCGATTCAAATATCAAATTGTAAAAAGCCTTTAGCTGCTTTATCTGAGTTTAGTTTTATTTTGGACAATCTTTAGTTCATAACTAAATTTTAATGAAAGAAACCTTTAAATAAAGATTTCTTTCATTAAGATTTAGTTATGAACTACCTTTTCTCTTGCTTAAAATTTTCGCTTTGAATAAAAAGGTATTTGATATCTGAAATAAAATCTATTGAGTGTAATTACTAATAGAATATGAGGTCATTCAATAGACTAAAATTTCTTATTTACTATTACTAAAGGATTTACAGACTAAAGTAAACACAAATTATGATGCATTTAGTCTTCAGAAATTTTTATGCTAAGTTTGGGTGAGTCTGCTAAGATAGGTCTTCAAAAACAGTCTTCATTTATCTGTATTAGACTCATATTTTATTTATTCTCTTCTTTTCAGTTTAGAGGCTTTTATTAGCTTTGATTTGGTTTGTCGTCCAATTATTGGTAATCGGATTGACATAATCATCATCACCACCATTTGATTCATTATTCAAATGAATCTCAATTTCAGTATCCGATTAATAGTTCTCTAAATTCATTATTTCTTTCACAATATCTATGTTTTCGATCTTAACGTAAGGATTTGATAGAAGACAACTGACGCAAAGTTTATTCGCTATTTGATACTTCTTCAGGTTCTTCTTTGACCACTAAATTGAGACCAAATTTCTTCTTGTTTATTTGTTTGACTTTCATTTTCGTTTTATTTCTCTTTCTTTATTACTATAAAAACAAAGAACTTCTAAAATAAAATGTAAGACTTCGATAATTGAAATATCTTTTGATCTCTTGCTGGGGTACTTAAATCCGTTGTTTAAGTTGTTTGATCTGATCCTTCAGCAAAATCTCTTTATTAGAATTGATTTGAAGGCAGTCTTCATATAATTTCTGAAAATGATTTCTGTGAATTATCTCTAAGTTAAGTCTATTTTTCAAATGATTGCATTTTGTCTCTAATTCAGGTCAAATTAGTTTTTCTCCATTTAACCGAAAATACACTACTTCGTTTTTATTTCCTTTTATTGTACATGATTCGGTCAACTAATGTCCAGAGAAACTAGATTCACATCTACGGAAGTTTGTAAGAAGACTAGTCTGAAACTCCTCCGTAACCAATAAGTTTACCTTCGCTATTATAGACAAACTTGTTTGCTGTCGTTAACTTTTTAACATCTTATATCCTAATTATGAATACGTTTTGAACCAGTTTTCACTGTTTTATTCGCATATTAATGTTAGGAACTAGAAGTGATGCGCTGTAATTACATGCTTTCCATCAGGCCATAACATGTCGGACATTAACTTATAGAATATTCAATACAGTGATCAAAACAAGTCTTAAATTTAATTTAGCAAGTCGGTGCACATCACAGACAGTTCGATATAGCAGGTTTTTCTTGTGGCTTTTGAAGATCGTTATGTTTTTAAGTGTATACTGTTGAAAACTTGATACAGTTTCTCTCTAACATATGGTTAAGCCCTTAAAAAATTAAGCCTTTATTTCTCATGAAGTTTTTATGCCATTGTATAAGGAGTCAATTATCGCGATTTTCAGACATAAAACGCTCGGATTCCACTTATGAAGGTTTGGATAATATTCTGGATTGTAATGAATGCTTTGGATATTATAGATAACGATAATTGTTCCTTTAGGTGTAATAATTGCAGTGTCACCTAATAATAAACATAAAAGCAACAGTTTGAAAGTTTTCTTATTAGTTTTTATTATTGAATACTCAATCGATAATCTTCGAAAGTCGTTCTACGGATGGCACACAAGATTATAAAGTCTTGGTGTCTCTACAATAAATGTTTATCGTCTAAATATTGTATTTTTGCGATACTGTCGTAATCGAACTTTTTGTTATAACCGCAAACTCCTTCGTGTGATTTTTGTTGATATTCATCTAAAACCAGTGAATAAAAAATGACAGAAGAGATACTATCATTTGAAAGTGAGCCACAAACATTAAGAAAGACGTGGCCCAACATGTCTTCAGTTATTTTTTCTAAACTTACTGTCCTCTGATCGTCCATAAAGTATTCGATCGTTAACAGAATGTTGATCCAGTTGTTCGCTATCAGCTTTTTATTCGTGTTAACCATTAATTTGAAATAATAGTTATTATACGTCATTCTTCTCTGCTTTTCGTCTATAAAGGACTGATCGGATCTGAATTTAAATTTCAAAGATTTTAGGATTGAATATCTGTTATAAATGACTTATCTATAAAAATATCCGCGATCAAAACTGTTGAAGTGGTCATCACTTTTATTATTATCATAAATATTATTGAAATGATTGATGAACTGTTGACATGCGTTTAGTTCTAACTGTCCACTCGTCGTTATCACTGTTATTGCATTTAATCAAGTGTTGTTCGCTGCCATTAATAACATATTTGTCTAGTATTTTTCGATTTCGTACTCAGTCATAATTTGATTGACTTTCAGTAATTAATTAATGATTGGATCAAAATACAAAGTATAATATATAACTCTATGAAGAAATTAATGTGCTTTTGAGGAAATGCCGCTAAAAACTGAAGATTCATTTGAATAAAAGTTTATTATCTGTAATCTATAATCTAATAGATGAGTTTTGAGCGCAGTCAAACATTTAGACCACTTTTAATCAAATCTGATATTTTGTAAAAATACTGTCGAACTTAAACATACAGTTAATTGATCTTAAAGGATTCAACTCCATATCTCTAGACTTTTGTTTGAGTGACAATATTTTGCTTTAAATAATTCTAATTGAATTCAGTCTATTTTGTTTATAGCGAACGCTTTTCACTGCAGAAACTGTAAACGAGTTCAACTGTACTTGAAAGGAATCATTTAAAGCTGAAGAAACTTTCTATACTTGAATTCACAATTAGTTACAGCACCAATTTTAGAAAAAGATAATTTTATACTTTTTAAGATAATCTTTGAGTCAATAAAAACTGAAATTCAAACATTAGTTGGTTCAATGTGTTTATTTTCAGTATTTATAAGTTAATTGGAGGCAATAATAAGTTGTTTCGAGATATAGATTCAAGTTTTGCAGAGTTCGAATATTTACTGGTATTATATGGTTTGTACCACTAGCCCCTAAACTTCTATATTGAGTACAATTTTCTTTAATATTAAGATCATTAATGAGATAGTAGCTAATGGCACATGTTATATAGTGAAGGCTTAATCCACAATAAATATGTTGAATTTCCCTCCTTATACCCTAAAGTGATTAAATGACGAGATGATCGGTATTTCAAAGCCAATTACAGGTAAAAGAAAAAGAAGACTATTCAATTAAAGTGCTATTGAGGTCAAACTAGTTTACAGAGCAGCAAAAGCTTACAGTTTATTTCCTTCAAATATGTTTAGCAACGTCTGCAAATGATGCGTAAGTAGTTTTTTGAGAGCAAAGTATAAAATGCACAGAAACACTGTTAGGCTATAAAATATGCTTTACTTTGCGAACAACTGATTCATAAGAAAATTGGAAAATGTTAAAATGACTCAAAACCAACGATTGAGCACAGCATTAGGACCTCAAACAACAACAACAAATCGAATTTTTGTTAAAGAGTTTAATTGATATGCGTTTGTGATAAAAGTTTTTAAGCTATTAAACTACAAATAAATAAAATTTGATCGTTTGACAATTGATTTAACTCTGATTTGAATGCATGACTTTATGTATAATTAATCGTTCCTCATAAGTATTAGAAATCGTCGAACCACTGCTACTTACTGGTGAACTTCACAACTTGTTAACTAAGAATTAAATACGTTCAACTCTTGAATGTTTGCTAAGGTCAAAATAAATCGAATATAAAATTATCAAATGCCAAATAATTAATTCAATATACAACTAATCTGTTTTAACGTTTATTACATTATATTTAACATAACGATTGTCATATTGAACATAAAACATTTTCCAAAAACTGACTTTAAAGGATCTATCTAAAGATTTACAGTATGTAAATTACTTAAAAAGTTTTGTTAAAACAGATTAATTGCATACTCAATTAAGTACTTGGAATTTATTAGTTTTATATTTTTTTAATCTCAACTAATTTGTAAAAGTTTAACGGATTTAATTCTTAGATAAGAAGTTGTGAAGTGCGCTATTTAGTATGCGTTGTATCCCTCAATGTCAGTAAACGAACCTAAGACGCAAAATTAAAGAATTTCCTATCATTGGCTCGTTTACTCACGTTGAGGGGTATAACACGCACCAAATGGTAGTTGGTTGCCAATCGAACTCGACGCTTTAAAAAGCAGACATCTAACATTTAGTAAGTCTCATATTAAGGAAATAGTAAGAAACTAAATTATTACTCAAGGGATTTTCACCCGTCTTTATATCTGCATTAATTGATGGCGCATTCCTTAAAACATTGAAGCCCTTTTCAAAATATTTAGCTTTCATTTAACACTAAATATTGAATGAATGAACACGAAAACTGCTCATGTAATCTTGGTCTATGTAAATATAGAGAATAAATTGACACAAACTTTATTTTAATTCTTATTTTCCGGACTCAATCTAAAGATCAAACTTTGATACGAGATAAGAGGGGGATCAAAATTACCCCTTGTAACTCACTTAAGAGTATTTCACAATAAAAAGGTTCTAGATTTTATAGTTGTCTGCCTTTTAAAGCGATTCCTTCAATTCCTAAAACTTATGATCAAATCATAATACAGTATGTCTTTTAACTTCTAAATTGGGACAAAGCAGTTAAAGCTTTTTATATTTTGATGTTCTAATTAGGATATCAAATAAATTACTGATTGATTCAAAATTTGATACTTTCAAACAAACTTAATATATGTAAAGTTTTACGCAATGGTACAGAACTTAGTTCAACTTAGTTCTGTACTATTCCGTAAACTTTTCTTAAACTATAAAAAATAAACTATTAGGACTTGTCATTGACTCGAAAATCAATGACTAAAAGTAATAAACTTCAAATAATTGTCAGAGAATGATATGTCAGGCCTCGCCAAACCACGGCTCACGAGCCAGATCTGGCTCGCAAAACTAATTCATGGTTAGCGTAGACTTTCGAGAAAATATAAGTAAACTCTTAAAAGTATTTCTAGAAAGGCTTCAGTATTATATACGATCTGTATTGACTGTACGACTGCATTGAAATTTCTTGAATGCTATTTTTTTACTAAGGTAGAAGAACTGTTATTTTTCAATTAGTGATTTTATTATTTGAAGCTGTCGTTCATTCTCAGAAATGAAATCATATGATTGTAATTGATGTCTTCTCATTTAAAGAAATTGAGTCACATTTTCACTAGTGATTCAATTATTAGCATCAAATTATTGATAAAAGTAATTGCTAAATGAACTTTTCAATAAAACTATTTTTTAGCTCTCGGCTAGAATTATTTTCATTTTCGGCTCTTCAATAAGAAGGTCTGGCGAGGCCATGTATATGTACAAGGATTCTACTCTCTTCAAAAAGAGTTTTTATTGTGTAAGATCTCATGAATGGTCGACACATGATTTCTAACATATAAAACAATAAAACTTAATGTTTGTGATGATTGTATTGACCTGTAATGTTCAGTGAATTAAATAAATTTTATTAATTAATTTGATTAATTGTTCAAATATCGAGATTCTACTGTATTAAGTAACTAACAACGTAATAAATTCAATCCCAAGCCTAAAGACCAACACAGACGTTAAATGCAGTTCACGAATGTTATTCTTCGACCCGAGAGTAGATCACATGTAACAAACTTTTAATAACCAAATTGAATGTAATAGAATTAGTGTTTAAAAATAGCAATTCAATACTTTATAACCAGACACGTGATTCTTTCGGAATGAAAACCATAAAAATTCGGTCGGAAGATCGGAACGAAAGCAGCTGAATTTCGGAACTTTTATGAATATATTTAATCTTGCATATGATATAAAATTTTTGCTTTTAGATAATTTACCTGGAGTTACTAGAAATTTGCGCATTTTCACTAATTTACTACTTTTTAAGAAAATCAAAAAAAATATGGAATGAAACTTTTGAGACCAAATTTTTAGGCAGTTAAACTTTGAGGCGATTCTTGAAAGAATTTTAAATTGCAAAATACTTGCAATGTTGATAATAGAAAAGATTGCATTTCAATAGGAGAATTCACATTCTTAAATAAAATCGGATAAAATCTGAGTAAAATCAGAATTTTCAAAAAAATTCGGAGGTCTGAGAAAAACTTTGAATTTTCGGACTTTTCGGAACTTAAATATTAGCTAATTTCATTATATTTCATGATCGGGACATATTTTTTTAGTTCCCGACAGTTTTGAGCTTTAGAAAATAAATTCGGATTTCCGACAAGGCCATGGCTCTGTTATAACATATGTTGAAAATATTGTCCACTATTTTCTAAATAATGTTTAACTCTTTTAATAATATTGTTTGAAACTCTCAATAGCGTTTCAGAAGTTATTTTGTTGATCACAACGACAGTTAGTGAATAAATAAGTTTCATAAACAATGACTTTCTCTATTGTAAACGCCATCTTTGATACTAAAAGTGCTTTTAAACAAAACATTATGATTAAAGAACAATCTTTTCTTCTACTTATTTCGAACTTTTTTCATAAGTTTGATCTGATTGGTGCGTAATATTAAAGAAAAATTGCACTCAATATATGAGTTTACAGGATAAAAAGACACTTTATAGTTCGCAATTTAAGCGTATTTGAAAGAAACAAGCTCTAAGCTCTATACCATAAAACTTGATACGATCAATACAGATAAGGTCTACGGAACCTTGTTCCTATACTTTAAGACATGTTTCCTATATCATACGCTGTAAGCCATTAATACTTGCACACGCTTTTTCTTATCAGATGTATAATTAGAGACTGGAATTTCCTAAATGTGTTGCCGATCATTAGTAAGAAATCACTCTATGCCTGAACAATTTTTAATGATTAGTATGTATGAAGCTTTGAGGACAAGAGGAGTTTCTTCTCTATCTTCAAATGTCAAAAGGACATCTCAATAATGATTAAAGCTAAACTAAAACTTTGATATTCAATATTGAGTTCTAGTCATTTAGTCTCATTCACCAACTCGACATTTTTTAAATCCAAGCCTTATGTTTGTGACTAAACACAGAAAAGTATACATTAACACATACTAGTAGATGCACAAGTTTTGATAGTATAAAAACAAAAATAATATATCAATGATTTACATACTACATAAATGATTATTAGTGCAAGCTCTCATTCATATCAAACTGCACTGAAGTAGAGCTAAAAGTTTGGTGAATATATCAAAAGTTGGATTAGTTCCTAAACTGCTAACAATCAGAATCAAATTGAACGGTAGTGTTCAATAGTTCTTATGCTGACAGATGTAAGGCTCAGATTCGAAATAATATTGGAGAACTTAAATAATTAAACGGCTAAATATAGTAAATACCGATGCTTTAATGAGTTCTTTTGATGTTTTTCGTAAAGAGACTCTGTTGCAGTCAAGGCTTGATTTGATCACAATAAAGAAAAACTTTTCAAAAGTGAAAAATGTATATAAACAATATTAAATCGCATTTGATGAGACAGAAACAATGAACAAATAAAGCTTAACCGAATGATTATCTTTTTCATCTTAAATATAAACCAACGATCAAATTAAAGGAAATTTACTTATTAGTTCTGGATTTAAACACATTCGAAGCAAATAAACTCTAAGCCTTACACTATAAAACTTAATAATCTGCGATGGATAGATATAGGGTCTGACGGACAGCTCGCTCCCGTGCTTTTGAGGCATGTTTCCTATAACATACACCGTTAGCTAATAAAACGTGTACAAAATATACTTTTCCTAGTTAGATACACAGGTAAGGACCTAAATCCTTGCATTCTAACTTCGATAAAAGATAGAGGTTATGATTTTGTTTGCTTTCAAATAAAATTTAATGTTTTAAAATCTATAAATGTTTTAGCACATCAAGAGATGCATTAAGTTCAAAGCAAACATTCCAGATGCACTAAATAAGACAAAAATAAGTATATTTTTGTAACAAAATTACATTTTATAAAGATATTTGTAGACAAACATATGAAAAGTTGTATTAGTTCTAAACTGCTAACAATCCGAACTCAATTCAATAGTGGTGTTCAATAGTTCTTACGTAAGGCTCAGATTCAAAATAATATTGTATTGGGAAACTTAAGTAGCTAAAGCACTAAATATAGCATATAAATACTAATGCTTTAACGAACTCTTTTGATGTTTTTCGATAAAGAAGAGGCTCTGTTGCAGTCAAGGCTTGACTTGGTCACAATAAAGAAAAACTTGTCAAATGTAACGAATGCTTGTACATGAACAATACTAAATCGCATCTGATGGGACACAAATAATGATTAACCAAATGACTATCCTTTCATCTTAAATATAAACCAACGATCAAATTAAAAGAAATAAAACTACATGTAGTTCATGCTGTTTTCAATGTGGGCAATTGTCGAAAAAGTGATCTGTAGTCTAATTTGCATTGCTAATCAGTAATTCTTCGCAAAAGTAATTTGACTTATGAGAGCGAGTTTTTGCAAATCATGTATTATGATATCAAATTGTTATGAATTGCGGTCAACAAATTTGACGAAAAATTAAAGGCAGAAAGAGAAGAAATGAACTAACTATTCGACCAGAGAATGAGCCGAGAATTTACATCAAATTTAAGTTCATTATGACTTGTGTGATAAACTTTGACAACAAGTTTGACTTAGGTATCAACTTTTTGCGAATATTAGATAAGTCGTAGATTTTTTCAATGACTAATAAGAAGTGCCAAACTTTTATTTCTTCAAAGACCGAATTGAGTCTTAAAAGTTTCGCATTTCTTATTAGTCATTGAAAAAAATCTACGACATATCTAACATGAGCAAAACGTTGATACCTAAGTCAAACTTGTTGTCAAGGTTTGTCGCAAAAGTCACAACGAACTTAAATTTTATATAAATTCTCTGCTCATTCTCTGATCGATTCGTTAGTTCAATTCTTTCTGCTTTCAGTTGTTTCCAAGTGTGAAAAATTGTTATTTTCGATTCATTTATTCAATACTACTGAATGCTTTTTGCAAACTTGATTTTTTTATGCATTTACTGACTTATTATATGAAAAATGCTTACAAAAATCCCTTAATTTGATTGATGAAAACTTCATAAGCAGTTAATGTGATGGCCTCAGTCTCAATAGTTGGATATCTCGTCATTACAACTATTGTGAATGCATAAATCAGGTCAACCAGAAACTCATCGAAGTTGAATTTTAGTTCAAATCTTTAGGCCTTTGAAGAAATAAAGCTTTTTTAACAATAATTTTGAAAGTTTAGAAAATTTGAGAAGTTTTAATAGAGAATATTTAACAAACAACACTTATAACGGATTGAAGCTTTTGATTAGATTTCAATAATGCTTTGGTGTTCATTATAGAATATCTGCTCTGAAGTTTTTTTAAAAGGTGGGTAGGAGTAGTCTTGTTCATAGTGTAGAGTAGACTATAAACTTATAGGTATTTTCAGGAACCGACCCGAACCGAAACCGTATTAAATAAAGAGTAATTTTTAAAGTAAAGAAATTTTTGTCTTTTGGATTGACCACTTTTTCACTTAAATCACATTCTTCTGCATCTGATTCACTCATTTTGATCATTTGTGTCGCATTAAGTACACAAAGAAATACAGAATGTATTACTTATTCGTTTGCAATGCGTTTGTAAAATAGATATTATATTACAGTTTCATAAGTCACTATTTTACTTGCATTTGAATAGACTTTGAAGACCAATACTTATTTGCAATAATTATTTTTAAACCAATCCTTACAGACCCGCACAGACCTGTTTCAAAACTTAAGAAACCGACCCGACCCGAACCGTTTTCGGTTTCAGTTTCATACGGGTCTGCTCGGTTTCGGGTTTTCAAGTTTATACTCTAGTGTACAGTACTGTTCTTGTCATTTTATGTCTAATGAAACCGATACTTAGCTTATCACTAAAAACAAATTACGTTTTAAAATTAACACTTTGATAACATTAAAGCAGTGCTAGGGTAAAGTAATATTAACAGTTTTTAAATTGCAATTTATGTATACACATTATAGCCTATATCTATATCTTTAAAAAACTTCAGAGCAGCTATTATGAAATCAACCAACAAGTTGCAATATTTGAAGAAAATCATAATATTTGGTGGAGTTTAATGTTATTTTCATATAATTTTTATTAGATTCTATGCTTTCGATTTGAAACGAGAAAATTGGGATGACCTTAACTGTTATACATCTTTTTCTCTTATATTATTTGAATCTTATCTATTGATTGTAAATCGAAGTGTATTTTGAAATACCTTATTACATTATTTTTCCTTCAAACGGTCCAAACTTGCGTCCTTTTTATAGGTTACGAAAGTTTAATCACATCTGAAAACTAATTTTACAAATGTTTGTCCTGTTGTAAAACCTTTGATTTATCAAAATCTGTCATATGAAATACCATATCCAGCAAATTAATCAATTGATTCTCCTATAATCTATTACTTTGTTTCTGTTCATCTGTTTTTATAATGGCATCAATTTGTATGAAAACTGATAGTTATGACGACAAAAATTGATATTTGTCATACTTCTATTGCGTTTTAATCTTTTCATTGAATTATGTTTGTGAACTTATCTCCCGAAGTACTGAAAGCTTTTGTGATTCAATTCAATACACATTAAGTATTGATCACCCAATGAATCGGATGCACATTCAGTATATTCAACGGTTAAATAGTCTGAAACATGAAATATTCTTCTAACCGTCTGGAATGTTTCTGATCAGTTTGAATACGATTGTCTGTGTTGTCTCTTTGGTTACAGCTTATGCAATAATAGTTATTGAAACGAGTAGAACATGAACTGAACTAACTAACGAATTTATTTGACACATCAGGAAACTTGAGACATGTTAGAATAATTATGTTTAGAAACTCGTTATTATTTTTAATATTGTTGTTTGAGTAGACGCTCATTGTATATTTTATCACTCAAATTGAATTTTAAAAAGAGCATTTCCATTATTTGAAGTAAGATTTCCAGAGAGATTACAAAAATGCGGTAACTATGAATTGCCAAATTGTTCGTTCGAACTTCAATAATATGGAAACATATCTATCTGCTGATCAGCTCAATTGATAGTAATATTCACATAGTTTGTGGTTATTTTTAAATCAGTTAAATAATCGATTGATTGCAAAAAATCAATGATCAAAACGACAAAAATGAGATAAAAGGAAATGTAGAAAGAGGACAGAAATGGATAGTTATTTGTGTGGCCTGAAGCACAAATGTAATTTGATTATCATATAAAGAAAAACATTAAACGCTATTACGAAACAATACTTATATGGCGTCTGGTGAGACACAAACAACGAATGAACAGTGCCTAACCAACAACTCATACTTTTGCTTTAAATATAAGCTAACGATCAAATTAAAAGAAATTAATTTATTAGTTCTGGATTTTAGCTTATGCGAAGTTAATATGCTCTAAGTCTTACACCATAAAACTTGACATTCTGCGATGGATACAGGTTGGGTCTGACGAGCAACTCGTTCCCATGCTTTTAGGGCATGTTTTCTGTTATATATGCATGATATAAGCTGTTAGCTATTAATACGTGTACGTAATGTGCTTTTCCTTATTAGATGCACAGATAAAGCACTTAAATCCTTGCATTTAGCTTTAATAAAAAGAGAAATTATAATTTTGTTTGCGTTTAAGTAAAATTTAATGTTTCAACAACTGTGAGTATTATAGCACATTAAGAGATGAATTAACTTCAAAATAAACATTCAAAATACACAAAAACAAGACAAAAATAGATGTTTTTCTGTAACAAAATTATATTTTTATAAACTAACAATGGAATTGGCGCAAAATATTTTGTGACGAACTTTGACTCTTACTTTGACTCTTACTTTGACTCTTACTTTGACTCTTACTTTGACTCTTATTTTGACACTGTCGTTGACTCTATCGTTGACTCTATCGTTGACTCTATCGTTGACTCTATCGTTGACTCTATCGTTGACTCTATCGTTCAAAATAACTGGCCTCTAGTAAGGCATTGTTTATGAGTCATTTTAATATATAAAAGGCTGTTGTAAATGCATTTTTAAATCAGTATCAATAAAGGCTTTGTCGAGAACACTTGTCTTTCGAACAGCTATACATATCTGATAGTAAGATTGCTGGATAAGCAATTTCTATCAGATATACCTTTTTCCCTCCAAATTTATACTAAATAGTAGACAATAAATTGTCTCATCACACCGGCTAAATCAATTAATGGTCTACCGGTGATTAACGAATTAACTCGCGTCTTAGGCGCAATAAATTCGTTACAATTTAATGAAAAAAAGACAGAATGTGATTTGTTATTACTATTTGATGGATAAAATTTAATAAATTTAGTAAATTCAATGTTCAGAAGATTGCAATTAGTTAGAGACGCCATTAGTGGGTAAACAAGTATTTGTGTTTTATATATATTTTGCAACTTTAAATGACTAATTATGAATTTTTCTATTTCTATTACTCGAATTGTAATTTGAATGAAATAAAAGACTGCTTATCTACTTTTTATTAATAGTTAAAACAATGATTTAAATATCTCATTTGACTTTGAAAATACGACAAATCATTTCTTAGAAAAGTAATAGTATTTATCAGAACAATACGATCATGCAGCTAATTAATATCGAGAAATACTTTTATTGCTCATTTTCAAAGTCATTTTTAATAGTTATTTTGTTTTGACCTCAACACGTGTGTTAGTAGTGTTTACTAATTTAAATTTGCATATGTCCTTGTATGTATTAAAGTATTTTTGTATAGTTACTGCGCTGTCCCTCAAAAATATTATTGCTCTATGTAGCTTCAAAAAACCAGTCCAAGTTTACAAATTAAAATTTGATCAAATCTTCCTTACTTTTCTCAGATATAATCGAATATGAACAGCCAGTTGGGTATGCCTCGCGCATCTATTTACTATATTTATTATCGACGATTAACAAGTTTCTAACTGTACTCAATAAATGTGAGACGATACCTCTATTTTGAGATACTTATGCTTTTAGACAATTATAGTTACTCTTGTGAAAAACTTTATGTGCAATTGTTGTAATTTCAGGTTTCTTTTGTTTAATTAAACAAAGTTTCTATAACTATTTTTATGCCATCTCTCGGTTTTGTTCATCAGGTTATTTCTGTTGACAATTGATTGAATTGGTGACAATATCAATATAATTTACAATAAACTAATCTCAGGCATTGATGAAGATATTGAAAAATTGTCACTCATTCTAATAAATATCAGCCTTGAACTTTGGGTAAAAACAGACATTTTAAAAAGAAATTTCTTAAATATCTTGAGGACATTGATTGCAAAACTCCTGATCAAACTGCAGTTGGATTGATTTCAAAAAATAAGATCTTTAAGTTATCGATTGATTGCAAAAAATCAATGATCAAAACGACAAAAATGAGATAAAAGGAAATGTAGAAAGAGGACAGAAATGGATAGTTATTTGTGTGGCCTGAAGCACAAATGTAATGATTATCTATTTTGTACTTCATATATAATTAATTTGAATCCACATATTTTTGAAGAGCATAATAAAGAAAAACATTAAACGCTATCACGATTATAAAACAGGTAATAAGTGAAAGATTAATAGCATAATTGAGTGATAAACGCTAACTTCAACGTATGTTACGAAACGACTCAAATGTGATTCAATGCAGTAAGTCATTCATCCAATTACCCAATGCGATACGACATCGCATAAGACGTTTCTCTTTAATGTCACTTTTGCAGTAACTAAGGTTCGAATCAACTGTTTTCAAAATGAACATTTATACAATTTTAATGAAAAATATTCAAATGTTACAAATTTTTATAGAAAACATTACAAAAATCATATCTGATTAGACACAAGCAATCAACAAATAATGCTTAACCAACATGCGATTACATTTATTGTTTTAAATATAAATCGAGAACAAGTTAAAAGAAATTAACTTATTTCATATCGCTCTAAGGATGAATAAATTGCCAGTAATTTGATCTGTAGTCTTATTTATTTTATCAGTGAGTAGCTCTTCGAAAAGTATTATTTGTCTTATGAAATATTCAAACGAGCTTTGTTATAGGGTATTAAGACATCAAATCAATATGAATTGTAGCAAACAATTTTTTGAAAAGATTGTTTATTTCCTTTTCACTAATTTAATAAGATTTCAATTGAAAACTTAAAAGATTTGAAAAGTTGCAAAACTATTTCTATATTCGAGTCAATTTAAATATGATCTGAAATATATTGAGTTGAATCACACGTTCACAAACTTCTTAATCATTATAAATATTGAACAGATTCCGTTGAGTTTGGGAGAAAATCACTGCTTATTAGATCTAAAGATTATTTCATTTGTGACAAGGATCAAAAGCATGTTATTAAACGTGACTATGGCTTCAATAAGATATTAATCTGAATTTCTTGTTCATAATGTGAAGATTCAATTGCTATCTCAAAAAGAGTTAAATATTAAATGTGTGAATAAATGTTTTGAAATCAATTGAATTGTTGAATAGTACAAAATTGAATTATAAGAATGTTGCTTCTCAGGCAATAAGAAATTATTGTCCATTAATCTGATTTTAATAAAACAATTAATTCAATACATTAATTAGCAAAAAGACATTTAGTCAAATTTAGTAAACAATTATTTCATTTCTATTGAAAGATTAAAGATTTGATTAGAATTATAGATACTTATCTGTTTATCCTTATCATAAGTCCTATAGTAATACCTGTTTGACCGTTGTCTCTTATTTAATTGGATCGCTTTCACTTTTCACTGAGTAGGCACTCGTCCTTAAAGCTAAATCTAGAAATAATTCACTCTTAAATGAGACTCTCCTTAAAATTAATAATGATTTTGAAGGGCATAAAAGTATTATAGTTTTCACATAATTTTCAGTCCTTCGATTTAATCGATAAAAGATCTTACTAAATTATTACTTCTGCTTCAAATTAAACTATGATTCTAAAAGGTGTTAACATATGAGTATTTCTATATGATATATGTCCTTTCGTCAGAATTAGTTAAATGGCTTTTTGTTAAATTCATACCTGAGTAAACCAGATATCAATTGCTAGAAATTGGTGACCAGCTTTGTATACTATTGAATAGTGTTTGTTCAAAGACTACATTTAGGGATCTGAAACACTTTCTGATGATGGCCTATTATCTGTTTATTCTCTCATTCTCTGGTAATGTAATTAGCACCAAAAGAGCTTTGGAAACATATATTTTGAAACCCTCTGTTTGCATTTTATGTCAGAAAATTTCAAAAAGTATCGACTTTTTGAGAAGACCTTGGGTTTGGTCAAGAAGAGTCCAATCATATTTGCTTTATGCTTTGATCGCGCCGGGCACACACTTTTGTACGCATGCTGATGTTAAACAGACTTTTCGTACTTCAATGTAATTTTAATGAACTTATACTCATTAATGATTAAGAAAAAAAACTTTCAATTTCAATTTTATATTCTATGTATTAGTGCGTTTGATTTTTAGTTGGTTCACTCTAATTAATCGAATGACACTCTAAGTATAAAACATTCATTTTATTGATTCAATTCTAAGGTTTTTGAAACACTTTATGTTTTATAATTTATTAATAATAGCTTATTATTAAAAAATTAAAAATTTTTAATCAGGTTTTTGTTATACTTCTCATCAAATCTAATATTAAGATGGATGATTATTCCTTCACGAATAGTTCTGATCATTTCGATCATACTTCACTCAACGCTGTTCATTTCGACTTATTTGGTCAATTTGATAGCAATCACGATTCTAGTAAACAAATCACTGTTTACTCTGACTGTCATAATAATAACGATAAGCACTGTCAGCAAACTAATAGAGCATTACAAGATATGAACCAAACCAACTTTTATATTTATAATAACTCTACTTTAAATATGAACTATTTATTCTGTCAGCCGATATCTAAAGCATCAAAAGAAACATTAGAGACTCATGAAGAAAGTGGTTATGCAAAGAACGAACAGTTTCCAGCAAGTACTAAAGCTACTGATCTTTCCATAAATAAGATGTAAGAAGAACTAAAGTCAAACTTTAGTAAAAGGAAACTCAAGCGAGTGAAGAAAACAGGAACGAATTTGAATCTGACTCAAAGTAAGAATTCTGGATTATGTTCGAGAAAGTTGGCTCATGTCGCGGCTGAAAGCAAATATAGGTCATCAATTAATGAACAAATAAAAAAACTGAAGACATTAGTGGCCGGACCTAATGTTAACTGGAAAAAGACAACTATTTTAGAAACAGTGGCTCAATATATAGAAGAACTATAGAGAGTTAATTCTAATTTGGCTGAACAAAATTCACAATTGAAGCTTAAATTGAATCAGTTCTCAACAGTTGCTCCATCGCCCATCACTACTACTTACGTAGTGATGCCTGTGGTCACTCCTTTAACTAAGAATGACATTGAATTGCCAAATTCAACGATTATGCATTTATGTATTTGAATATTTTAATTTTCAGATTTGAGGTAGAAAACGTTTTACTTATGCAACAATAAACTGTTTGTTTTTTTGTCTTTAAAATACTAAATAAAAAACTGATTTTAAACCTGATTGAGTTATTGATAAACTTAACCTATTTAACGAATCAGTGTATTTTTAACAGGGTATGTCAGTATATATTTTTATCTTCTAAACTTTTATATTAAATGCAACTCTCTTTAACATTACGCATCGATCAAATGTTACTTATGAATAAAGTTTGAAATAAGTAGAACAAAATATTGTTCATTAATCATAACGTTTTGTTTAAAAAACTTTTGGTATTAAAAATAGTGTTTACAATAAAAAAAGAGCTTAGTTTATAGAACTTATTTATTAGCTAACCATTGTTATGACCAATAAAATAACTTCTGAAACGCTATTAAGAGTTTATGATTAAGAGTTAAAACTTGTTTAGAAAATGGACAATATTTTCAACATGTTATAAAGTATTGAATTGCTATTTTCAAACACTAATTCTATAAATTTAATTTGATTATTAAAAGTTTGTTTGTATCAAATTATGAATTGATTAGTAATTTACTTGACATCTGATTAAAATATGGAAATATAAAAAGCTTTGACTGCTTTATCTCAGTTTAAATCGCAAACTGTAGATAAAATCTTCAGCTTAGATGACTTGTTAGGAGTAAAGTTATAATTTTAACAAATGAATTATTAACTACGATCTGTTTACATTTTTACGTTTGTTATGAAGTCTCAAAATTATAAATTCCAATTTAAAACAACTTCAATTTTCGAAAGTATATTTTTCAATGTATTATAGCTCTAATATGATTAATTATATTTGTAGCACTTTTTTCCTATCAATGTTAATGAAAATAAAAAAAATATCTAATCGTAATTTTTATTTAAAAAAAAACATGTAGAGAATCCCGAAAGCAATTTGCTTAAAGTATGCATTTAAGAAGGATCTGATTAGAATTACTAACTTTCTTCATTTTCAAGTGCTAAGAAATTAATTTTTATGGGCAGTTTTATTTCACTCTGCCTCTCAAATATTACTTTAAGACTTGATTTATAGCTAGAGGGGAAGCTTCTGAAACCTCGCAATAATCAACTTGATAATGAGTTTAATAAATAAATTTATTTATTAAACTTATACACTTTTTATTGATTAATTTTAAGAAAATGTTTATTTACTCAGTTTTAAGGTTCTTGAATTTTCAAAGCAGTTAAAGCAAAATGTGTTCTTAGCCCTAATTAAATATTCTTTTCATATTTCATTTTGTAAATGAATATGTGATAGATATAATCTTTAATTATTCTTTAGAATTACTCAACAATTTCTTGAATTTTATCAGTTAAGATTTATTACGAAACAGGCATTTAATGCAGAAATACACGAAAATAAGTTTTAGACTTAATTAACTTTTTTACTTACCACATGAAAAGTTGGGCAATTACTAAATCAAATGACAAATATTATTGCTTCGAAATTTATATTAAAAAAACATTAAGAATTTTTTTGACATTGATGTTTTTAAGGACAAATTAATTAATGATATCGAAGATGCTAATTCAAATCAACAAAACAAATCAAAATAGCATTTATGATTATTGGTTCGCTAAATTAAATGGTCAGATGTTTAATTCTCATTGATTGGTTAAAATTTTGTGCAGCTTCTGATAATTTCAAGTTAGATTTGTAGTGATTACGTTGAACGAAGGAAATAAGTTTAGATTTATATAGTTTGCATTAGAAAATCTGTGAACCGAATTCAAAAGTTCTAATCAAAATTATTTTCAAGTGATTTGTTATTAGGTGTGCTAAAAGTGTGTGAAAATTTTCAAAAATATTAGGTATTGTGCTTAAGTTTTAAGTATTCTGGGAATAGCTTTTAGAAATTTCCTAAATTTTTGGGTAAGTGTGTAAAACCACAATTTTTGCTTTTAAGTCTTAAATTTTATTTTTAAGTGATTTTTTCTAATCTGATTTTTCTATAGATCTCATATTCTTTTATAATAAAGTTTTTATTTAGAATAAGTTATTGTCCACGAAAAAACTTTCGGTTATGTTTTTTGAATTTTTATTTAACAATTTTGAATGACTAGATTTAGTTATTAATATTTTTTAAAATGGACTCATCAGTGTAAAGTTAAAACTTGAATATAAAATTATGTATATAAATGTATATCAAATTTGATATGAGAGAAGTTTAAACCTGTTTTAAGTTGGAGCACATATTTAGTATGCACTCGTCTCTATAGCGTTCCTAAACGTGACATAAAACTTTCGATAAATACTTTATATTAAAGTATTATCATAAAGACTGTGATGCCCTCTCCTGGATAACATATTATGCTTTGATAAAATACTCGCATGAAACTCAATTGTTTATAACTCTTTTTATTAGTTAATGAAAACAAGATATTTTACATAGAATTAAATTAGTAATAAATAAATTTAGCTTAGTTGATTGATAATAGTGCCTGTTGTCTATTGCTATTTGTATTTAAGAGTAATCCAATAGGCTTTTGACAATTTCCTCATTTTTCTTTTAACTTTTCAATCAGTTCAACAAATCAGATTTAAGAGATGGATATGCAAAGTATAATTCACTACTTAATCATTTGAATCATCAACTATAAAATTATTTTCGTCGTCCCCAATGTTGTATTGTTAGTGATGGCTTAAGTGTGCCCATTTTTAACTTGTTTAAACACTATTTGCTTAAGTTTTTGAATCCATTACTTCTTTGAGCAGTTAAATTTCTTGGACTTTTTTGATTCCATATTTAACTAAATAATTTTTATTTTAAATTTTATTGTAATCATTTAGTTCTTTTCCAAATTTTAAGTAAGTTCTAAGGTTGACGTTTAGGTTATGTCCAACTTATTGTTCCACTACTCATTTTAATTTCTTAGGCTTTCGCCACTACCAGATTTCTTTCGAGTTCTTATTTTCTGATCGAGCTATTGTGCAGTACGCAGTTCTTATGTACACTTTGTCTTTAAAGAACTGTAGCATTTTGCTTTCCTTTATCTATATTCTCTTTTATAGAAATTTGACTTTCCATGGTGATTTTAACTTAACGTATGCATATTGACTAAATACATTAATTCATGTAAACGATATTGGATTCTGAAGGCTACATTAACTACGGAATTAATTTATGTACTCAGATATTCTGGAAACAATCGATATTAAGTCCCGTTCAAAAGTATCTTATTTAAAACTTTTAAAACTGATATTTAATTTAATCGTTGTAAAATAAACCTGTTTTAAGAAGAAAGCTAATATACAAGCAAGTTTAATTTAGGTACGTTTAATATTTAAATATTTAATAAAAGTAAATAAAATTTAAATTTAACTGACAATGTTTCAAAAAGAAAATTTGAGTACATTATTGTAGTACAAACTTTCAACACGAATTTTCTAGTAGTAAATCAACATTCCTGCAGTATGAAATTTTATCAAAACCATTATATATAAGATAGTTAAATAGATTGAGCAATAATATTTGGAAACTGGGTCCATTTTTGTCAGTAACAAAGGAAAACCTGAAAGGTAAAAAACAGATTGTCGACCAGATATCAAGATTTTCCTTAATTATAGGTAAGAATGGATTCATTTTCTGACAATTTAATTACTTATAATTATTTTGGTGTGAATTTTCTGTTGAAGGCACATTAATTTACTACAGGACAAACTGTGTTGATAAAAGTGTGTACTACAATGATGGCCTCAACTTTAGATTTTTGAAATATTTTCAATTAATTTAAATTTTACTTACTTTTTATTAGATATTTAAACATAAACGTACCTAAATAAAACGCTTTTATATGGGCATCAATCGGTATTATTTATTAATGTCTAATTAAATAATCATTTATAAAAATTTAAACAAGATAAGTTTTTGAATAAGGCTTAATATAGACTATTTTCTAAAATATTCCAGTAGATGATATAATTACACAATCATTGTTAATATCAGAATCCGATATCGTTTGCACAAATTTATATACTTAAATATTTTATTTAGTAAAAATGCATATATTAAATTAAGATCACTATAGAATCTCCACTTTAATTTCTACAAAAGAATAAGTATAAAGAAAAACAAAATACTATAATTTTTTGTAAATAAAAGTGGACAGAACTGTGTATTATACAATAACTCGAGTAGAAAATGAAAAATTCTTAATTAAATCTGACAGTGGCCAAAAACCTATGAAATCGATAAGAGAAGTGAAAGAATACTTTGCTCAAAATGTTGACACAATTTGTAAAGGTTATGTAAAATTGGCAAAAGTATTTCGCAATACTTATTAATGAAATAATAGATACAATTGTAAAAATCTCCCAAGCTTTCATCGTTATCTGATTATTTAAAAAATTTGTTGAGTTTGGACTACTTCTTATAATTTACTTTCATTTTATTTTGTCGCTTTTTATTTTTTAAAATTGTGATATTAAAGTTGAAACAAATTTCAGATACAATAAAAACATGTCTTTATACGAAGTCGAAGACAAAGATTCAACTGAAGGAAAGACTAATGGATTGTTTAGTGAGAATAAAGGCTTGGGACCGTGTGGGAGAGTAGCAGTTTGGCCAATGAACGAAGAAATTGTTATAACTGGTATATCGGGCAGATATCCAGGTATTAAAGATATATTATTCAAAATCTTGTTTTCACTAATAACAATAGCTTTTCTAAACAAATTTTAGAATCTGATAATGTGGAAGAGTTTGAATACAACTTGTATAACAATATAGATATGGTTACAGATGCTGAAACACGTTGGCCTAAAGGTATTAATTAATTCAAACTTTTGAAACTTCTTGATATCTATTTTAAATTCACTTGATTGGTCATGACTTTCATTTTGAAATCCTATTCAGGCTATCTGGGGCTACCTTCGGGCAGAGGACATCTCAAAAGTGTTGACAAATTCGATGCTGAGTTTTTCGGAATCAGTGAATGGGAAGCAAACCATTTGGACTCAAAATTGAGAATTATGTTAGAACTGACTTATGAAGCCATTAGTGACTCAGGTATTAACAATATATAATTGACCTTATTTTATAATCATTTGTCTCAAAACTATTTTGAGTGTAAGTTGTAAGTCGAATAGGCATTCCCTGGGTAAATTAAAACTTTTAAACGCATAGTAATAAACAGAAATAACTCTAAGTTTATCCAAAATTTTCGAAAAATTGCTAAAATACTCAAATAAATTGAAAATCGGGTTTTAAAACATAAAAGATCTATAAATTCTGTTGATATCAGTTAAATTTTTATAGAATATTAAAAAAATTTTTGTTGAACAATATCCAAATCTAAAATGTATTTTGAAGAGATTTACTTTCAAAACTGAGTATGAAAAGTATCGAAGACTACTTTTGAGTCGAAAAGCAATCCCAGTTATTAACACTTTAGAAACTGATACAACTTAAGATATGTTTATTAAGCTTTAGCCTTTACGTCAGTACAGTTTGATATGAATGAGAGCTTGAACTTAAAATCATTTGTTTAGTATGTATATCATAGATATATTGTTTTTATTCTTATAGTATCAAAACTTTGGTGATGAGACATATCAGGCTTTTCACTATATTATTTAAACATTAGTTAAGAATTGAGTAACTAACTAAAATCAAAATCCATATATACATTTGTCTCGATATATGCTCTTTGGTGTTTTAGTCTCAACCTTTAGGCTCAGATTCATATGTTCTGATCACTTGCTATTCAAACGAAATAAGCAGATATCCTTATTTGAGATAATTTGAAGCTTATACTGAAAAATGTAATAATTTTCAAGATTTAATACTTTGGCAGCCATTTTGAACAAACCTCTTCGAATTGTTCAGGCTTTGAATCGGTCAAGACTGAGTGATATTTTACGGTTAAAATGGCTTAAAACGATAATGGAGAATCCTTATCATAAATAACATGAATTCCATCAGTTTGTTCAGGAAAAGTCAAAATTACGTACACATTTGACTACGTAATATCTCTAACAAAAGCTAAATGATTGGTCGGTTTGACTACATTTAATAAAAATAAACTTTAAATTTAAACTAAACTTGGAAAATGCGACTAAATTATTGAAAATCGCTCTATTTATCTAGACATCTCTATTTTTCAAATAAACAATAGAGTGAACTCAACTTATCTTTAAAAGGGTTTGTTATCAAAGCCTTTCCAAAATTAGGTACTTCGTATAAAAAGCTTCATAATTTATCCATAATTAGTAATAATTTCTAACCTTTACTATTTAATGTAATTTCAATTAAATCTTTAAGTGCTGATATGTTGTAACTAAAATCACAAAGATATCGATTTTTCTTTTAAGCTTATACTCATTTTGTGTTTTAATGTTTTTAATAATTGATTAACATCCAGGCACTGATCCAAATTCATTAAGCGGCTCAAACACTGGAGTATTTATTGGCTGCTGTTTCGACGACTACCAGAGTGCATACTCTGATCGCATAAAAGTGGTTGACTACAAACAATTCTTTACTCAAATTATTTCAAATAAATTCAACCTGAAAGGGCCGTCGATGTCATTTGATGCTGCGTGTGCTTCAAGTTTTTCTGCATTGCATGAAGCCATTGTTTCCCTTAAAACTAACCAATGTAATAATGCTCTGGTGGTCGGAACTAACATAAGTTATAGTCCTATGATTCAGTACGAGTTTTTCAAGATGTTTATGTTATCACCTGATGGTCGTTGCAAGTGTTTGGATGAGTCCGCAAATGGATATGCGAAGGGAGAGGCATGCGTTGTGGCTTTTCTCCAAAGAAAATCCACTGCTAAACGTATTTATGCGACTGTAGTTCACACGAAGACTAATAGTGATGGATATAAAGAGATGGGAATCACTTTTCCAAGTTGGGAACAGCAGAAAAATGTTATGAGAGAAACTTATTCTGAGGCTGGAATAGATCCTCTTCAAGTCGAATATATTGAGGCTCACTGTACTGGAACTCAAGCTGGAGATCCTGAAGAAATGCGTGCGATTTGTGAATCAATGTGTGCAGGTTTGCAACTGTCTTCTTGATTTTAGTAGATATTTTTTAATTAAATCAAAAAACCAATATAAATTGCATATTAAATTAGACGATATCTGAATAAATTGATAGTATATCTAAGAACTATTGATCGATTATGGAACATGAAATATTAATTGAAATCATTTTTAAAAAACATTTACACGTATCTATCTTATTACTTAGTTAAGTTTTAAATAAGTTTTGTTTCGACACTTGCTTATGATTTTGTGTTTTAAATATTCATAGTTTTGAACAAAGTCTCACTACATTTGCTCAACTATTTATTGTTTATTTTACTTTATTTAACAGGAAGAAAAGATCCACTTCTGATCGGAGCTCTCAAGTCAAATATCGGTCACACAGAAGGGGCTTCAGGATTATGTTCCTTAACCAAGGTCATTCTTTCGTTTGAGAATCAATGCATTCCTGCTAACTTGCACCTCAAAAATCCAAATCCTGCTATCGAAGGCTTAAAGAGTGGGATTCTCAAACCCATCATTGAAAATACACCATTCACTGGAGATTTGGTTGGTCTAAATAACTTTGGTTTTGGTGGTTCTAATGTTCACGCAATCGTTAGATCACCAAAAAAGAGTCCAACGGTTGAAAATCGGAAAATAGTTGATAAAATTCCTCGTTTGATTCAAATGTGTGGCAGAAATGAAGAAACTCTCAACCATTTCTTCAAATCATTATTCGATAACCCTTTAAAACTGACTCGAGATTTACTATCGCTTATTAATGATATCTCAAAGACATCTCCCTTTCAAATGAATTCTGGTCTTAAAGGAATGAGATTTCGAGGCTTTTCCATAATTGAGAATTCAGATCAAAGTTCGTTGGATACTACAACTATCGAGACAAGAAAGGTTTCGAAAAACAAAAAACAGATTTGGTTTATATTCTCAGGAATCGGCATTCAATGTCCAGTAGTGACTGAATCACTCATGAATATCGACATCTTTGCAAGGTCTATCGAAAATTCAGCTAAGGTTCTGAATGAATATGGAATCGATCTATTGAGTCTTCTTATGGAAAATAATCAGAAAACAATGGAAAACCCACTTAATTCATTGATAACAACAACTGCAATGCAAATCGCTTTCGTTGACTTACTTAATGAACTCGATATAAGGCCTGATGGAATAATTGGTCATTCAATCGGGGAATGGATTTGTGCTTATGCGGACAACTGCATTACTGCTGAAGAAACCATTCTTTTAGCGTATTATACGGCGACGTGTATTCAACAACATAATAAAACAAGAGGTATGATGGCCGAAATTGACATGAGTTGGGATCAGATAACAGAAAGATATCCCGAGAATGTATATCCTGCCTGTTATAACTCAGAGAATTGTGTAACTATTTCTGGAGAACAAGATATAATCGACTCAATCATTGATCAACTGAATGCTGAAAATATAACAACTCGTAAAGTCAACAGCTGTGGCATTGCTTTTCACTCGCCTATCATTGATCAATTACTGAAGTATTACTTAATAAATTTAAGAAAATAATAACAACGAATAGAGTTAGATCTTCGAAGTGGATTAATACTTGCCATAATAATAAGGAAGCCAAATATGTTTCGCCTGATTACTTTGTTAATAACCTGATATTTCCGGTACAATTGGATGATTGTCTCAAACAGATACCTAAAAATTGTATAATTATTGAGATATTTGGAAGTAATATCCTTCATTCTATCTTGGAAAGAAGTTTGGACATCAATTTGATTACTCTCATGAAGGAAAAAAATGATAACTTGAAACAATTGCTTGCAAGTATTGGGAAATTGTATACACTTGGCCTGAATCCATCGATTGAAAAACTTTATCCTACAGTTGAATACCCGGTTTCTACTGGAACCCGTTCGATATCATCTCTTATTAAATGGGATCACACGAAATCTTATACAGTTACACAATATCCAGACTTTTTCAATATATCTAATTTTGATAAAATAACGATTGGAGTTGATTTGAGGGTAAGATTTGAAATATATCATGATCAATTGAACCTTTTGAAACGATGCGTTAAAAATTTAACTAAATCAATAATAGATTAATACTCTTCTGGCTCTAGTGTTGAATAGTATATCAATGTTACTACCACTAGAACCTAAATAATAAGTGAGTGATCTCGATCAAATCTTGAAAATATACTAAGAAAAAATCGATTGATTAATGTTTCTATTCAGTTAGATTTCTTGATAATCTATTTAGCATGATTAAAACAGCAATTTTCACATTTTCATAGGACAAGAAAGATTCGTATCTATCTGGACATCGCGTCGATGGACGAATTCTATTTCCAGCCACTGGTTATCTCCTACTTGCTTGGAAACTGTTTGCTCAAAAGAATGGAGTATCTTATGAAGAATTCCCAGTAGAATTCAGAAATGTTTGCCTAGATCGCGCCACAATTTTGTCAAATACTGGATCTAAAAGATTCACGGCAACAGTCAATGAAACGAACGGAGAATTCGTTATTTATGAAAGTGGAACAAATGTTTGCAATGGAAAAATTTTTTCCTTAAAAGACGAACCACTGCTGAAATATAAGTACATTTTAGATGAAAATCAGTCATTTGATACATTAAAATCAGAAAATATTGTTTTGGAAACAAAAGATATTTATAAGGAATTTAGGCTTAGAGGCTACGATTATGGACAAAGTTTCCAATGCATTACAAATGCATTTCGAGACAATAGAAAAATAAGAGCTCGAGTTAAATGGACTGATAATTGGGTCACATTTGCTGACTGTATGATACAAATGTCTATTTTGGGTATAACTTCAAGAGCTCTTCGACTACCAGTTCGTATAGACTGTTTGAGGTGTGATCCAAGAGTGCTTGTAGAAGAATCGGAACAATTAGGAGAGAATCCAGAATTTGAATGTATTTTTGACCAAGACTTAAACATCTGTGTATCTAAAGGACTAGAATATCGTGGAGTTAAAGCAAGTCTTACTCAGAGAAACTTAAGTTCTCAGAAGCCTACTATCGGAAGTTATCGGTTTATAGCGCATAATGAAGTTGTTGCTTATGATAATGAGAATGATTTACTGGATTATATGAGATCTTGCGATAGATTTGCTTTAGAAGTGGCTGAAAAGTACAAGATTTCAACTGATCTTATGATAAAAAATCATAGAAGAATTGAGATTACGAAGAAATGTAACAAAACCGATACTTTTGATATTGAAGATAATTATTTGCATCAATTTCTTAAAGATTTGATACAATTTAATGGAGAAAATAGCCTGGAAAATATCACGTCGATATTCAGCACAAAATTATCGACAATTGATAAGGATTATCTCATTGAATCCTTTAATAACGAGCTATTACTCAAATTACAGTTACTGACAGTTGTTGAAAACAATCACAAAAATCACATTAACTTTCTTGAGGTTAATCAGAGCTCATCAATCATGTACTCAAATATCATAGATCTAATTGAGTCTAACTTGGTTGATGAACAAATTGACTATTCCTTATTACACCCAAAACCTGATGAAGTATCAGCAGAACTGAAGCAAAACTTGCAGATAAAAGAATGGATTACTGAGAAGTCAAGACTTCCCCCAGATATGGATAACATCGATTTTATTATATATAAAGACACAAGTGTTTGTCAACTATCATCGAATCGTTACATTGATCTGAAGCTATTGTTTGAATCATTTTGGAAAACATTGGCTCCAATGGGTTTTCTGCTTATTGTTTGTAGAGATAGTCTCACCTTTGCTGAACAAGTCATTTGTAAACTTCTAGACCTGACTTATTATGAATCAAGAAAAAATCAAATCATAGAAGAGGCTGTAAAAACTGGTTTTCATTTGATATCAACTAAAACCGACTCATTCCATGCGAACGCACTTTTCTTCCGCAAATTATCATATGATATACAAATCGACAAACAAGTATTTTTTCATATATCAAATGATTATGAATCATGGATTGAAAGACTGCAAATAGAACTTAAGTCAACGGAAACAAAGCCTGAAGGAGAGAATCTCTGGATTATCGCTAATGATGAACCTATAAATGGTATCCTCGGTTTTTTAAGTGTTTGTCTAAAGAACCATATGGCAATAGAATTCGGTGTATTTTCAACTTTGACCGGAATATCAATGAGAACTTATTGGATTTTACGAATAATAATAAATTTTTGGAGACAATTATAAAGCAAGATCTAAAGATAAATGTTTTGCATGATAACAAGCTTGGTAGTTTTAAACTATATTCTATAGGTTTGTATCCACAAACAGTTTTGACAGGGCATTGTTTTTTGAATACGAGTACAAGAGGAGATTTATCGAGTTTAAAGTGGTTTGAATCTGAACATAAGTATTGGCCAATCGGAAGAAAAGAAGAGGAAGCAATTTGTCATATCACGTATGCGTCATTAAACTTTAAAGATGTTATGATAGCAACTGGTGAGTGATGTCTCTTTCATAAAATTTGATTTTTAGATCAGAACTTATAATAAAACATTTCACATCAAATGGCATTGAGTATGATCAGAATTTTGGTCAAAACTTATAAATGCTATCATTTGAATGGGTGTTCAACTTAACTTTAAGCTATGTTTAAAATTTTCGATTACAAACCAAAGTATGTGTGATATAGGAAAACCCAAACCCCGCCTGATTTAAAGAGTTTAAAAATTCAGTATCTCGTAATAGTAGAGAACTTTCTAAACTAGACTTTGAAACTAAATTGATTACGCAATAGAAAAACTCAAAAATCTCATTTATGGTATGAACAGATTGATAAACCTGTATTTCAATTGAAATTATAGGTAAACTACCAGCCGATGCATTACCTGATGATATGGGTTCTCAAGACTGTTTACTTGGGCTCGAATTCTCTGGTATTGATGAAAATGGCAATAGAGTTATGGGAATTTATCCGTCAAAATGTTTAGCCACAACTATTGTTATCAAAGATCCACAATTTCTATTCTTCGTTCCCAAAAATTGGTCACTCGAAGATGCAGCCACAGTACCTGTAGTTTATGCAACTGCTTATTATGCACTTATCATTAGAGGAAATCTTAGACCCAAAGAAAAAGTTTTAATTCATTCAGGAAGTGGTGGTGTGGGACAGGCAGCCATTTCTATTTGTCTTAGTCTCGATTGTCATCTATTCATAACAGTTGGATCTGATGAGAAAAGAGATTTTCTTAAGAAGTTATTCCCAAGACTTTCAGATCGAAACTTTTCTTCTTCTCGTGATTTAAGTTTCAAAAATCACATTATGTCAGAAACTAATGGATTAGGAGTTGACGTTATACTCAATTCGTTGTCTGAAGAGAAACTTCAGGCAAGTCTTGAGTGTCTGGCAAATAATGGACGCTTTCTTGAGATCGGGAAATATGATTCAGCAAAAAATAGTATTATAAGTAAGTCTTCTTAGAAATCATCAACGCTTGAATTTCTTGCTGGAAAAAGAATAAGTGCATGCAATATGAACTTTCACTTGTTACTCCTTTAAATGATTCAGTTATTCAATAAAATTTAAATATGAAATGTATGAAAATGGAATAGAGTCTTATCTTAATAATGATTCGAATACATACAAAGAATTTTTCAAACTCATCTAAAAACATTTATTTTGCAAATTTCTCACAGATATTTCGCATTTACTCAGAAATAAGACATTTCACGGAATAATTTTGGATTCTTTGTTCACAAGTGCAAGCGATAGTACACCACTTTTTATGAAACAGAGAGAAATGCTCAGGAATATGATTGAAGAGGGCATCAAAAATGAAATCGTTAAACCATTGAGTCGAACGGTGTTCAGCGTAAACCAATGCGAAAAAGCATTTCGTTTTATGGCCAGCGGTAAACATATCGGAAAAGTTTTGATTAAGATTAGAGATCAACAAAATGGTGACCCATTAGCCAAACAATTTAAAATGTTAGCCATTCCCAGAACTGCTTTTTATCCAAATAAGTCTTATGTAATAACAGGTGGTTTGGGGGGGATGGGTTTAGAATTAGCGAATTGGATGATAGAAAGAGGTGCGAAGACATTGATTCTGACCTCAAGAAATGGTCCTAAAGAGCCGTATCATCGCCTTAGGCTCAAATATTTCGAAGAACTTGGAGTAAATGTTAAGATTTCAACTGAAGATTTATCCACTATGAAAGGTACCAAACGTTTGTTAGAAGAGGCTTCAAGTCTTGGACCTATTGGTGGTATATTTCACTTATCACTTGTATTAAGTGATGCTCTTTTCGAGAATCAAACTTCAGAATCATTTAAGAAAGTTTTTGATCCAAAATCTAATGCTTTGATTAATTTGGATTCACTTACACGTGAAATGTACCCTAAAATCGACTATTTTGTCGCATTTTCTTCTGGTGCTTCAGCTCGTGGAAATGCAGGTCAAACTAATTATGGTTTTACCAATTCAGTGATGGAAAGAATATGTGACTTGAGGCGTATGGATGGTTTTCATGGATTAGCCATTCAGTGGGGAGTCGTTGGAGACGTCGGTTATGTCGTCAATAATATGTCTGAAAATGAGATCAGTTTATTTGGAACTGAAAGTCAACGAATGTATTCCTGTTTAGCAGTTTTGGATCGTTTTCTACAATCAGAATATTCTGTCTGCTCAAGTTTTATAAAATCTGAATCTAAACACAGATCTATTGGTGGTAAACAGGATCTCATGATATCAGTGGCAAATATCTTAGCTATTGAGGACTACAAGAATTTGGATCAAAACAAAAAATTAGTTGACTTAGGAATGGATTCTCTAATGGTAGTAGAAATAAAACAAACAATTGAGAGAGATTTTGATTTAATTCTGAACACTGAAGAAATTCGTAGCCTAACAATCAACGATATAAGAGAGATAAGTTCTGGAAAATTCAGCTCTTCAGGAAACCTTTCAGTTTCTAGATTTGATCCTATATTTCAAATTCCGACAGAAAGCGTAACATATTTGAATTCCATATCAGAAGGAGAGCCAATATTTTATTTGCCACCAATTAATGGAACTTATGATTTATTCAAACCGATTGCTGAAAGTTTAAATAGGCCTGTGATTGGTCTTAATTGGACACAAGAATGCAATAGATTGAAGACAATCGAAGCAATGGCTGAGTATTATTTGCATTTGATAAAAGAAAAATTTTCCAATGTCAATTCTAATTACAAATTGATTGGTTATTCAGCTGGAGGTGTTATAGCTTATGAAATGGGGATACAATTGAAAAATAAATCAGGATTTGATCCAAAAATCATTGTTTTGGATTCATCTCCAATTCAGTTCAAATTGAATCAGATGGAGATCGTTAACTTTTATCAATCAGATGATGACGATGATTTCCGCACTGCATCATTAGTTATTTTCCTTATGGATAAGGTTGATATCGATATAAGAAAAGTTTATGATACATTGAAAAGTACACCTAGAGAAGGAAGAGTTGGGAAAGTTTCAAAAATGTTTCTGGATTTGAGTGGACTTAAATATGATCTGAAATGTGTTGAGTTCGCAGTTGAATCACACGCTCACAAATTTCTCAATCTTTTTAAGTATCCAACAGATTCTGTTAAGTTTAGTGGAAATTTATTGCTTATTAGATCTAAAGATTATGTGCTCAGTGACAAGAATCAAAAGTATGCTATCAAACATGACTATGGCTTCGATGAGGTATTAATTGATTGTTATAATCATATATGAATTGAATTATTTCATTTTCTTTTTGTTTCAGATCGTGTCTGGAAAATGTGATGTTATTGTTCTCGATGGAGATCATCAAACATTTATGTCTAATAACAAGAGTCAAATTACCAAATCTATAAATGATTACTTGGAAATCAACTGAATTTCTGAATGGTTCTTGATATAGAATCCTTACTTATGACATTACTAACCTCTAATTTGTTTTCGGAAAAGACTTTACTGTGGAATGTCGTACACTATTGTTGCGAATCACGTTCTGCGATAACACTCTATAAGTTTAAAATGAGGCCGGGTTACGAATTCAGTATACCTAACTTTAGCTTTAATTAAACGTGAGTGCGATTTGTGATAATAATGTGCGAAATTCCACAATAAAGTTAAAAAATTAATTAGAAATCAAATATGAAAAAATGATATTAAATATTTTTGATAGACTTATTATACCTGTTATACTAACAATCAAATTTTTTGGTGCTTTAAGTTTATTAGTGAGTGCAAATTTCGAGTTTTCAGTTTTTCTAATTGAAAAAATAACACAAAAAATTTCAAATATAGCGCTTATTAAAGCTCTTTATAGTCACAGTCTTTTATTAAGTATTTTCGTTTAAACTAAGACATTTTTATTAAGAGCACTTCATTAATAGATTTTTTAATAAATGATGAACGTCTTTTATTAACTCAAAGACCAGCACTTGAGAACATTCTTTCAGTAGTAACAGAAATCAAAATTATAAAGCGTGCTATAAAATGATTTAATGTATTGCTTTTGGCAAAAGAGATGCGTTTTTGATGCAATTGTTTAAATGCTTAAATTTTAGATTGTATGTTTTAAAGTTAAATATTTTATAGTAAAAATACACACTAATTAATAATACTCGAAAGCTCAAAATTTAAATTCGCAACTCGATGCTTCGATCGAGTTGCGAGTTTGTTCGTCCATACACTAAAGTTTGTTATCTTTATTTTTACATTTAATATCTTTAAGTTTATGAAAATCTAAGTTTTACAAAAGTTGGATTTAAAATGCATTAATTTTTTTTATTATTTTTATATCTTATTTTGATGTCAAAGTACAGTTATATCAAAATAAATTGTACAGTGAAAAAAGTTAACGTTTTAAGGGTTAAATTTCAACTTAAAATTTGGATTAACTCAAGCCGAACAAAACTTCTCCCCTATCAGTAACTAACTTCTATTTTATTACAAAAAATGTTTGCAAGCAGCTGATTATTAAATGATAAAATATATCCTTGTTAGTCGTTTCTTGCATATTGACCATAACTGACTTATTTTCATTCAAAGTTATAAAGTTTTGATTTTGATTTAAGTTTTAAAAACTCATATTTCTCTGATATTACATACTAAGTATTTTTTCAATGTAAAAACGAATTTTAACTGTCTACCGGTAATTGACTCGTAGAAATTATTTTGACATAACTGTACTTTCAGATTGGGTTAATGGGATTTATTTTAAGGTTAAAGTTATCTAATACTAAAATTTGCCTTTCACTTCAATTACCAAATATGTATCACAACTGCAATAATAAACAATGAACTGATAAAATCAAATCTTTCAACTTATTGAAAAAATTTGTTGAACTTAATAATAATTATGGAGTTGAACATTACCCAAAGTTAAAGCATTACACTGAAAGCAAACTATGAATAATCGTCCTGAGTATAAGCGAATCAACAATAAGTCAAGCGTAACGTTTTTATTAAATGAAAATTTGACTGTCAAAGTGTTTTAATCAGAAATTATATTATCTCAATTTTACAACAAATAGTTGATTTGAATTTAAGTCTCGAATTTGTTTATTTCTATCATAAGTAAATCCTGAAATCATACTCGTTTAATCGCTGTCTCTATGGGTGAATGGAATCGTTTCCACTTTGTACAGAGTATACCAGACTCTTATTTACAAAAACAAAATAAAATAAAGATACAAGAACTGTGTGACAGGAGAATCTCAAGATTCAAGAAATTGTTATTGAATTTTTCGGTCTTTAATTATTCCTTTAGAGATAAATAGACTATGTGTTCACTTTACTAAAGCTGAAATGAGTAATTAAGTTAAGTTTTGTAATTTTATAATATACAAGTGTCTAATTATCAAACATTATTAACAGTTGCAAAAATCTAATATAACTGAATATTGCTGAATAATAACGTTAATGCTTGTCTTGCTGCATACATTTACTGACATAATTTCAAAAGTGCTTATAAAAACTCACTTCATTTTTAATTTCACCTTAACTATTATGAATGCATAAATGAGATGACCGCAAGATTGATTAAAGTTGAATACTATTAAAGTACTAAAAGCTTTTGATCCTTGAAAAAACGAATAGGTTATATAAGAATACTTTTGAAAGTTTAAAAAACTGAGAGGTCTCAATAGGAAGTATCGTGTATGCCATTATCCCTAAACTTCTATATTGTGTGCAATTTTTCGCTAGTATTTCTCATCGATGAGATGCGACTTATAAATAGCTAATTAAAGTATCAAAATATTGGTAAAATTGAAGTGTTGCCAGATCTATATTTGTTTAATAAGATATGATCATCATATACTTAAATCCTTAGATTATACTATACGCTTCTCTTCAAGCTTTATGCTTAAATATTAGACTTAAAAGACGCGAGTTGCGAAAACCGAATACTAGAATCATAGATTGTATACACTAATGTGATAAAGAATGGCATCATTAACAAAATTTATTTTCTCTTAGTCAAAGGTAAATACAAGAATTCTTTAAACGAACGACCTTTTAAAGAAAATCACATTCCAAGAGATTAATATCTTACTATGTGTTATATGAATAAATTAATATTTTATTCAAAGATTCGATAAATATGCTCATCAAACTCATTTTACTTCATTTTTCACATCATATTATTAATGAGTGATTAAAATCAAAATCTATATTTAATAACTCCGTTATAAAAATAATTAAATGAAATAAACTAGTAGTTATAAAACGTGTAAAACGATTCTTTTAAAGTTTTGTCTTAATGCTGGAGTTTCAAATTCTTATGTGCTAAATTTGTGGTTCGTTCTCTTGAGTGAATCGCTCAACGAATCAAAAATTTAATATAATTTTTATTTCAGAATGTGTCCTAACTTCAGATTTTCAGTTTCAAATCATTTGTTTAAACCGAAACAAATGCCGGTTAGTTGCCGCTCATTCAAGATGTTCGATCACTTCACTCTTAACGTACGCTAACCTAAGGTCAAATCCACGATCTTCTAACCAGTTTTAAGTCTGCTTCTTCACTACTTTGATGTTTGATTAGTGTTTCCTCTTATGTTCGCATTGAGATTATATTTAGCGAAATATGGTTTTTCACAATTAGGATAACGACAAAAACTTTTAGATTTAATTGGGTCTCAACCGGAGGTCTTATGTTTTTAGCTGAAGTATAGCTCACTTAAATGTTGTGTAAAACTTGTCTGTATTACAAACATTAAATTTATGGTCTTTTCAGTTTAGAAGTTCTTTACTATCTTTGGTTTCATTTGTCGCCCAACTATTAGTAATAGGATTGATATAATCGTCATGACCACAATTTGATTCGTTGTTCGAATCAATCGTAGTATCAGACAAACAGTTTCCCGATTCATCATTTCTTTCATAATATCTGTTTTCGATCTTAATGTAAGGCATTGAATAAAGACATAACTGACGCAAAGTTTGTCTTCTATTCGGTACTTCTTTCGGTTCTTTGACCAACGAACTGACACCGAATTTCTTGTCACTCACGTGTTTGACTTTCATTTCTTATTCTTTTCCTCCATAAAAACAACTAAAAACTTGAAAACAAAACAAAATCAAAGACTTCAACAACAGGAATATCTTTTGATCGCTTCCTTAAGCATTTGAATCTGTTGTTTAAGTTGTTGATCTGATCCTTCAGTAAAATCACTTTATTGGAACTGATTTAAAGGCAGTCTTCATATAACTTTTGAAAATGGTTTATCTCTAATTTGAGTCCATTTGCAAATGATTGCATTTGATCTCAAATTCAGATCGAAATTAGTTTTTCTTCGTTTAACTGATCGGCAAATACTTTGTGGGCATTCGTTTGAAGAGACTTAAGGATCAGTAGTGGACCGGGTCTAACGTCTCTATTGTCAATGATTTGATTGGCGAATCAGCTCAAAGAATGTTAATATTTATATTAAATATACTAAAGTTTAACACATTTTGAAAGCATTACATTCGTCACAAAAGACATTACGCTAAATAAAAGTTTTGATAAGATTTCAAACTTTTCTAATCAAAATCTCTTAATATAACTAAACTCTATGAATATAAATCTAAAAACTGATTCTCTAACCAACATTTGGAAAGTTTGTTCAGATCAGTTTTCCAAAAGACCAAAACGATTGAAAGTCATTAAAATAAATATGTTCTTCTTTTATTATGATCATTTCAAGTGAAGATTGGCAATTAAGCCAACTGATAACATCATTTTATAAAGTTGAATATTAGAGTTGACATCAATGTGAAACACATTCACCAATAGATGGAAATGTGTTTCTCAAAAGCAAATTAAGTTTTTTCGTAGACCGAAATATATCGAAAACTATTCATTAAAGTGTTATAAATTGCATTCGAATAATAACGGAACTGATTTTTATTGAATGATAGATACACCCATTTATTCTTTTCACAAATACTTAAAAACATTTAAATTAATTAAACGAAGAGGAAATATTTAATAATCAGAGCTTTTTAATCCTTTCTCTGACAGACATTAAAGTTTTTCCCAAAAACTTGCTTCTGTACAGCTTGCTTCCTTGAAATATGTCTTGAAACGTCTTTAAATGATGTGTTAGGGTAGTTTCTTAAGGAGGAAGTATAAAATTGATAGAAACATCAGTTGTTAAGAGATTGTTAAGTAAACAAATTGATTAAATTTGATTATCTGACAATCTCCTTAGTTTTGATCCGGATATATAACCTATAGTTTCCGATTTTAGCATATTTGAAGGAAACAAGCTGTATATTTGATAATCATTTATTAGTTGGCAACACTTCACTTCAATAACGATTTTATCTACCAGAACGTAGATTACTTTGTGTTAATATTTGACTAAATAGACCTTATGGCTTAGTTATAATCAGACTACGTTTATTAAATACAGACATTATCCCATATCTTTGTCAATAAGTTGTTTAATACATTCAAATGAGTTTATCCAAGGTCTTCTACTTCTTCATTACGGTCAATGGTGTAATTATTGTCCTATCAGTTGCCTTCGTGTCAATGCTATTACGATTTGTCACATGGAGTGTACACAACGCTCATATATACTTTTCAAACATAAAATCCGAATATGCAATTGATTTTGATCTAACTATCATTGTTTTTGCTCTAGACTACAGGAAAAATATTTTCCCGATCCTCTACATATTTATCATGAAAGTTTTCAGCTTTAAACTTTGAAGGATTGCAATTATGAAAATTATTCGAGTATTAATTAAATGGAAAAAATTAAATCGTTTGTAGAGTTTCTGAGTATTGAAAGATAAAATGAGTAAATTAATTACGTATATCTATAATTTATTCATAAATTTAAAATTACTTTGCATGTTAAATTTTCAACTGATAATTAAGCGCGCAGCATAAATTTTATGAATAAAATTATTCCTAAAAAACTCTTAAATCTAACAAAATACTTGCTACTCGTCTGGAACATCTGTTATTATTAATATTAGATGATTTATTTTTTGATGGTCGCGAGAAATTCAGCGCACATTTCTGTGCATGCATACAATCTCGATACTTTCTAGTTTTTTGTTTTTAAGGAAACATCAGTTACTTACAGCGCTAATAACTGCCAAATGATATTAAGACAATATGTAAATTTACATAAGAGCAGCACAAATAAGTTTTTGCAATTTACATCTACTTAAAGATATTCATTTATTTTAAAAGAATATTGATCCAATACTGACTTTACTCATACTATCGCTATGAAGAATATATGAATAAATAGACTTTCGATCAGTATAAGTGATATCTAACAGTTGTTCATTTGAGAAACATTAAGACTTTGTTACTGGAAGTCAAGTCTTTATTTGAGAGTTGTATTTGTAGAAAAGGATCATTGAATGATGAGAAACATGGATTCGTTATCTGGCTTTGATTATTTGGTGAATTTGCATCGTTTATGTGGTATTTCATATTTAGGGGGGACCTTCTACTCGAAAAGAGAGTCTCATCTGTTAAGAATAGCTGCAGTTGGATGGAGTTTCATTTGTTATGTATTCTATTTCTGGATAACATCTAATGATTTTCTATTATTAAAAGTCATTTATAACTCAAAGCTTAATAATACTAAATCTATTATTTACAATATTATAAGCAAGCTAGTAGGAACTTCGTATTTCTTGCTACCCATTATAATAAATCTAACCTTAACTTTAAGAGGAAGCAAAATTTTGGAAATTATTTCGAAAACCAGTCACCAGTTTGGCAGTAAACATAATAATAAGAAGATTGGCATTTATATCACTTTAATCCTTGCTTCGATGTCCATAATATTTACAATTGTTATAGGAATACTCTTCAATTCCTTCAGAGAAAAGTCAGAGGTCACTACAGGCATAGATATAATATCATATGCCAATTATTTTTTTGCGGCTATAAACAAGTATTCGTTGATCACTTTAATCATGTTCGAGAGTATAGTTATTTCAAATTATTTGCATCACATTAGGGAAATCGCAACTCAATCCAAATTCTTCTGTGTTTATAAGGCTTTACGTAGTGTTAAACATTCTGTCAGATTATTGGATGAATCAATTTCATTAACCAATTTAATTATAATAATCGTCAATACTTTTATCAATCTTTCGTGTCTCTGTCTTTTGGCTTTCGATTTCAATGAATGCTATTATTATGTGATTCCAACAGCGCTCGATACATTAAATTATCTGATGACCTTTTGTTTCGTATCTGAAATAATTCCTAAAAATGTTGAGAAGTTTTGCGATCACATGGAAGACTTAGTGACAGATGTACACCCAATTAATCCGACAACAATACAATACTTACAATTGATTAAAAGCTATGAAAACAAAATTTGTTTTACAGCATTCGGTTTATTTAGAGTCAGGTTCAACACAACTCTCACTATTTTATCAATTATCATATCAAATGCAGTTATATTAATACAAACTGGTGGTATAACTTAGTTTGACTCACTGTATCCTTATATTTATGGTGAAGTTGGAAAATTAATAGTCCGCGATAGCAAGAGGAAAAACATTGCTGTGCCAGCTTTTTGTCATACGAATTAATTTATTATCAAGTTCAATTTTTAATTTGCTTGCACTACAATAATGAATACACTGTGAGTTTGTATGTATCTTTAATATTATGGGCTGATTGAATCATGCCATCACTACGCATCACTTCCGGTTGCTATGAGGGATTTTTAAGTTTCTGAATGTATGATGTTTTGTTTGAATGAATATCAAGATTGTAAGCCCAAATGTATAACATTATCTCGATAAACCACCAAATTGCTTTAGAAAATATTTATTCAAGAAGGGTTTCTGGTAAAAATATTGAGTCTATAGTGAGAATGAGTAAATACAGTATGTTCAAATTTGATATTATATAATTTATATGCAATATGTCACTTTACTCAATAAATGCAACTTATAGTATATTCATGAGATTGTTTCGATTAACACAAAGAAAGATACAGATGATACATTTTCGATACATTATTGCTTGGATTAAAATAAAAATATGAGGACGCTTTGCATTTCGAAATCTGTCAGATCCATATTTCTTAACATTTAGATTCAAGGCATAATTGCTTCAGATTCGAATCAGATCAGCTTTTTCAAGTTTAGAGCTATGATCGAACTTGAAAATTTCGAGTAAGGGTAACATTGACCAATAGTTATATTGATTTTGATTATAGTTATAATTTTACAGTTAGTATCTATTACATAACAGCTTTATACTTGAAGTATAATCTACTTTTACTTTATTGTAGCAATTGTTACAAAATATCAACTAAATTTCATGTTCAAAATATACAAATTTTGCGTAAAATTGACGACAGGTTTGAAATAGAGGTGACTGTACACCTTCGACCTTTGTGTTGGCTTTAACATTGGTGTACAGAGCTTGTAAAAAAGATAAACTAATATTTTATTTAACTGAGAGTACAGATAAATCAATAGTTATTAATGTTACACATTAAACATCAAATCTTCAAATCTAATGAATCTACAAAAATACAAATTTAATTCTTTTAATCAAGCACCCGTGGAGTTGTTTGAATAAGAATTACTGAATATGTGATAACTATTGATTCAAATAGAAGAGTAGATGACATGTGGATTCTGTGAATTCCAAATGTTGTGAATCCAATTTTGCTAATTTCATTATTCATCAGCTGTAAAATATTCATGTTATATAAACTTTCTGTTTGTTGATTTGTTTGAATTGAAGATTTAACAATCCAAATTTTCAGTGAATCATTTAACTTTTTCATTGATTTGGATATTCACAAAAATAACATAATAATATCAATAACGATAAGTTTGAACCATTGCAGGAATCGAATGGCCATAACTTACTTTGAAATCAACTGCCATTAAACAAATTGACTCGATTTGAACTAAAATAGTTATTACAATTATAATGAGTATTGAGGGCGATAAGAGAGAATCAATTTGTTTGACGTGATCATCTATTTCGCAAAACTTGTAATGGATTTTTGACAAGCTCATTTGTTTGGAGTCATGTTTGATGATATTTTAGAGAAAGGCTGAAATTATTTTGCTTTTATAACCAATAAGAACAGGTAATATCTGAAATTTGTCCAAAGATAAATATAATATATGAGAAAATACTAGCCTAATCTTTAGATCCATTTCGCGTTTTATAAAGATAAATATCAAATAAAAAATCCAATAAAACATTGATTGAAATAAGTTGATAGCAGTTATTATTATTCCGATTTTTCTTTCAATGATTTGAATATCAGTTTTGAGAATCACATCCAAATTAGAGATCGATCTCAAAATTTGTTTACTATTAGTAAATTGAATCAAAACTAGTAAATATGTCAGTAGATGGTAAGATGAAGATGAAATAACTCCTATTACTCTTATACCGAATGATCTGGTCGAATAAATAATAAGGTTATTAACCATTCGAGCTCTTACATCATGAAAATAGACATTGACTAAAGAACAAACTAACAACAATATATTCCAAGAAATAGTTATTATTTTTAAAGATGATTTCATACTTTTTCCATCTGATTCATAACCACCATAAGAAATGCAAAATATTTTGTGAATGCTAATCAAAAATTTGAGGCCTTGTTTGTTGCTCATTTTTAAATTGAGGACTTGTATTCTGAGTTGAAAACAAGTTTTTACGTGAGTGATATATCAATACATTTAGAAATGTATAATGAAATAGCTAATGAAATATATTTAGCTATTACTGGTAATACTTTGTATTTAAAGGTACTTTAATGCCTCACTTGATTTTTTAATGCAAATAACAATATGCGATTGAATCTACTTTAGTGTTTTCCTTCAGGAAATTCAAATAAAACTAGATCAATAAATGAGAAGTGTCTAAAATTTGTTATTCATATCGATTTCTATAGTTAGATAAAATTCTTTATTACCATTATATGTAAATAACCACTTCATTCCTTATTGTTAATTATTGTAGGAAACCTAAACTTCTAGGAATTGCTTATTAAAAACTTATTTCCTAGTCCCTACATACTTTATGCTTTTAGCAAACCAAAACAACCTGTTCAAAACATGTGTTTGGAGTGTCATTTCTATACTCTATTTAACTATAAACCTTACTATGCAGTCTTGGCGGTAATCATGTAGTACGCGATCCCACTATCAATATATGAGAAATTTACAAATTTACAATTTAAAATTTTATACTCCTTAAGTATAAAATTATAAATAATATAAAATATGAATAATATAAAATAATATACAGGTTTGCTTAATTGTTGAGGAAAAATCAATTGCCTTCATTAGGACTTTTAGGACTACTAATGCAAAAAACTCTGTTGGTATGTCTTTTACAGAAGCTAAGACTGGACTACAATATTCTAGAATTATTTTACTCATTTTCACAAAATTTTCACTGAAAATTTACAGTATATTGATTTGTAAAGTACATTGATAGTGAATGACTCTTATAAATGCATTTTTAAAGTTCGGATCGCAGGGATCGCATACTACACTCATGGGATCGCATGCTATATGATTACCTAAGTTTATCAGTATTATACTCACTAGGGAAGTTTTTTGGTTGTCACAACGGAATTTTATTTATATTTGGCTGAAATACACATGAATATAGGTAATTGAAAATTTCTTAAAAATGTGATGCTGAGCTGCTAAAATTTTCTATAGATTAAGAATTTAAAAGTGGGCCTTTAAAGAATAATCGCGTTGCCACAACAACTATTACTAAATATATTGAACCGTTATTGCAATCATTATTAAAGTCTCTTTTATTTGATTATTGTGTTGAATTTTAATATAAGTTTCATTATTGACGCTTAAATACAAATAAACTTCAATTTTAATTTCTTTCACTTTTATAATAAGACTAGAACACTATGCCTATTAATACTAAAGGATTTAAATTTTAATAGCGCTTTATTAAAGTTTTATTCTGTTCTTTTAGTTATTTTTTAATCAAATTTGAATAAACCCATTAATTGATTAATTTAAAAGCTACTGAATAATTGGCTTATTAGCATTTTTTGAGTGAAAATATACTTTTCGACAATAGTTGGTATCAGTTCAATAACTATACAAATTAAGCACATTTAATTAAATTGCTATTTATACATTATATACATAATCTCAGCATCTAATTTTTAACAATCTTAAACAACTTATATTCACGTATATTTTAGCTAAAAACAGATAAAACTGCTTTGTAACAGCCAAAAGACTTCCTAGATAGGAAAATTTTGAATACCGATAAGCAGGTCCGAGTCTTCAGGTCTTTCTGAAAGACTCGAACCCATATTCGGACCTGCACCTCAAGACTCGGATCCGAATTCAGACCTAGACCTCAAGACTCGGACTCAGACCTCAGGAACCTGACTCCCATACGAAACAAACTCATTTCGCGCACAGCAACTTAAAACGTGTGGAATAAATACTATCACATTACCTAAATAAACAAGTTAAATCATTTATCGTTGTTTTAAACTTTATTTCTATCCTGTTATAAGAAAATCATAATTAATTGTGTCTAAAATGAGCGTAATAGACATTATAGAAAGTTTTGATTCAGATAGATCCTATCACTCAACAGAATCATCTCAACCCTCAACACAATCAGCAAAATTTAAAACTTCAGGTCATTTTGAAGCTTTAGAAAATAAAATTAAATGCAAATATTGCGGAAAGGTTTTTCGGATAAATCAGAATCAGATGCATTAAAAAGACAACTTTATAATGCACGCAATAAGTTTGGATCAAAAAGTATGAAAATAACAGATATGCTTCAAAAAGAAAAAGCGTCTAAAAAACTGGATCCTAATGAAGAACTAATAAGTTTTTTGTTTTGTGGTGACCATCCATTCAATACTGGACCCAGGGTTCTACTGAAGGGTTAATTTTTAATTTGAGTTTTAACCCCTCGTCACAACTGTGGGGTAAAATGTACCAAAGTTTTACTTTAAAAATCTCGTAAAAATCAACAATACGTCGTTGCTTCTTGAGAATTTAGGTATTCCTCAGTCATATATCTGGCTTTGAATGACAAAAAAGCCGATTAATTTAGACTTATAACTTTATTTTAAAAAAATTTTTTCTAGCAACATGTTTGGCTGAGGACAGAAATTTCCCCTAACATCGCAGTGCGTTGTGTTTACTATATGTGTCGCAGTGCTGTAATGTCTCTACTAGCAATTTGAACCACTGATGACGCTGTAGCAGATAAACTAAAAATTAACTAATTAGTAAATTTAAACTTCGAAAACAAGGGCTAATCTTGATTCTCAAAGCATTCAGACTAACCTAGAACAGATATAAGGGGGGAAAACATGGGGTAACATTTTACCCCACAGTTAATTTTACGTTTTCGGAAGTTAAGTTGTGACGAAGGGTTAAAGGGAGTCCAAGTTCAGCACCTGAGATCGTTATCAAAGACCCGGACATGTACTTCTATCAAATATAAGGAACTAGACCCAGACTTTAAGACTGCAGAACCTCAGGTCTTTGACCGTCTTAAGGTCCGGACTCGCTCATCAGTACATTTGAAAAGTTCAGATACTTTCAAGTTTTAACTTAAAAATTTGGCAGTAAAGTTGATTATCTAAGTCATCTAGAAAACAATCTTAACATATTGACATGTTTTGTCCTTTAGGTGAAATCTATTAAACATTAAAATTTTAGATTCAATTTTAACTTTGTATTAGTATTTCCTGTAAGGGTATAAGTCGCTTGTTTGAAAGTCGCACCCAGTTTTTCTAATAATATTCACTTTTTTATTCTCAAAGAAGCGTTTCATCAACCATAAAATAGGTGAATTAAATTATGGATTAATTTAAATTTTAACATGAAAACATTCTCGACATGAAATCAAATTCTAAACTTTTGGTTACGATATTAATACGAAATGTTTTGTGACTAAAATAGATATGAGAATTATCTTAATTTTATCGAATATTGTGAGAAAGTTGTCACATTCTAATAGATGAGAGTTTTGGATTACTTCAACAACCATATTGTTTGACGTAATTATCGTATCATCTGAAGCTCACATAAGAAGTTCTGAGAGTAAAAATTTTGATCAGTGGCCACAAATTGAATTAAGTTGTTTTCAAAAGTTAATATGCGATTATTGATAGTAATATCATTTATAACTTTAGCGAATGCTAATGTTTATTTTGATATGAGTAATGAGTCATATCAAGAGGTCAAGAACTCGAGGAATTTCACAGGAAAAGTAGTTTTGGTTACAGGTTCGAGTTCTGGTATTGGTGAAGGAACTGTTAAATTGTTCTCAATTCTTGGAGCTAAAGTTGTGGTAACGGGAAGAAATGAAACTAGAATTAAACACGTTGGCGAAGAAGTACGCAAATTATCTCCATATGGATTAAAGGTACTTATTTTAACATATTTTGTACAAACAATTCCTCAGTTTGTTTATTTCTTACTAAAAGCCTTTAGAAGTTGTGGCAGATCTCACTAAAGAAAATGATGTGAAAAGACTAGTCAACGCAACTATTAACGAATACGGAAAATTAGACGTTCTTGTAAACAATGCTGGTTCATTAACTTTGAGCTTCATAAAAGATGAGAAAATACTGAATGAATTTGATAAGACTTTTAATATAGATTTGAGATCTGTTGTACAACTGATTCATTTGTCGATTCCATACCTGGAAAAATCTAAAGGAACTATTATTAATATTTCAAGCATTACATCAATTAAACCGGTATTTAATAAAAATCGAACACTAGATTATTTCACTTTTGAAGAATTCACTTTTATACTGACTTTTGACTGTCCACAATTATTTTGATTCAAATATTCTTTCCTTTAAATTTTAAATCATTACTTTTAATCAAAAGTTCACTAAAATATAAATATATAAAACGTTAATAAATAATTGAAATTCAACTTGATATTTATTAAAACACAAAGCTTATAGGACTTCTTCCATACAATATGGCAAAAGCAGCACTCGATATGATGACTAAAGTTCTGGCCGTAGAATTGGGTCCATCAGGAATTAGAGTCAATGCAATCAAGTAAGTATTATTTCAGAATTAAAAAGTATCATTAATCCCTAAATTACTATCTATAACTCATGTACAGTCCCGGTCACATAGAGACAAACGGTGATGCGACAGGAGTTAATGTACCACCAGAATTTTTGAAGAAAATAACAGAAAAAGCGGTAAGCGCTACACCACTTAAAAGAGCAGGAGAGCCTTTGGATATCGCAAAAGGAATTGTATTCTTATCCTCAACTGATGCTCAGTTCATAACAGGAGCAAATCTAGTAATTGATGGCGGATTGATCTATAACACCCCTGCAGATATTTTGTCATAATTTAGGAGGTATTATTAATCTAAATTATGAATTTTTTAATTGAAAACTTTCAAAAGTTGTTTAAAGAAGCAGATATTTATTTGGAATATTCTGAATAAAATTTTAATTTGAAAATATTTACGTAATGAAATTATATCAAATTCAAGCATAGAAGTCGAAATGTACTTCTTGCTTGACTTTTGAAACCAAAAGGCACATAAAAATCAAAAGATAAGATTAGACTGAAAACTAATGTTTAATATTTAGTCAAATATAGCCCTTTCTCAGAACGAACGAATGTGTAAGAAAGTTTTGAAAAACTGAATCAGAGTTTTAACTATTCGCAGATTAAATACTAATCATACGCAAAACGATTTTTAAAACATTTTGAATAAACGTTCTCTCGAAAATCTTTTGGATATTTATAAGATTCTCGAATATGTTCCTAAAACAGAAAATTCTAGTTATTATGGCATGATATATAGTCTGGGCAATAATTCGTTCAACCATTTATCACTTTTAGTACAATTGTTCGATAAAAATAATAGAAAAAGACAAATAAATTCAATTGTACTAAAAAGTAGAAGACTATGTAAAAATTAATTGTTAAACTATTCAACATTTGACTCATCGTAAAGCTAACCGAATAAATATTAACTGAACTCATTCATCATTTTATATCAGGGTCTGCGATATTTATAAATACTATAAGTCTTCATATCGTTTAAAGAAATATATATTTAACGAATTATTCAATAAGTAGATCTCTTATTTATTACACACCGAATTGAATAGAAAAAGTTTTCACTTAATAATTGCAAACTAATACATCAAACCACAGCCGTAGCCAGCGGGGGGCTAGGGGGCTATAGCCCCCAAAAGTTTTTCAAAGTTTAGGTTAAATCTAAAGTTAGATAATAAATTAACAGATATTTTAATGGGAGTTAGCGCTTGCTATCCAATTTCAAAGCATTTCGTGAACTTTGAAATTATGAAGCCTTTTGCTACTCATTATTGTTTGAATCTAGAAAATTTAAAGTCAAATTCTGAAACTGCAAAATTATTATTCTATGAATGCGAAGATACTTTTAATGTCTATGAAAAATTAACTGATTATTCAAACTCTATACCAGATTTATTAAAGTATTTTAAGATATCATTAACTATAGGATGTGTTAATGTTTCGTGTGAAAAGAGTTTTTCAACATTAAGAAGAATTAAAACTTATTTGAGAATTTCGATATCTGATGACAGATCAAACGGTTTGGCTATTATTTCGATTGAAAGAGAAATTGCATTATCTATTAATCTAGATAATTTTGCCATTGAATTTGGTAAAAATCATTGTAACAGAAAAATTGTATTATATTAAATTTTGATTAAATAAAGCTTATATTAACTGAGAATTTTCAGACATTTAGCCCCCTAGACCAAAAAGCTGGCTATGGCAGTGCATCAAACAGTATTTAATCTGTAAATAGTTGAAACTCTGATTCAGTTTTTCAAAGCTTTCTTACTCATTCGTTCGTTCTGAGAAAGGGCTATATGACTAAATATTAAAATTAGTTTTCGGCCTAATCTTATCTTTTAATTTTTATGTGCCATTTTGGTTTCAAAAGTCAGACAAGAAGTACATTTCGACTTCTATGCTTGAATTTTGAACTTTAAATTTCAGTATTTTGAACTATCTTATAATAATAAAAATATACGATTCATCTTAATTCTATCAATTATAGTGAGAAAGTTGTCACGTTCAAAAGAATGCGAATTATTGGTGGCTCCACCAATCATATCATTTAATCTAATTATAGTTCAATACTTAAACTCACATAAAAAGTTCTCATAATAAAAATGTAGTCATTTATACGAATTGAATTAAGTTATCTTCTAAAGTTACTATGCATTTATTGTAAGTAATAGCATTTGTAAGTTTAGCGAATGCTAACGTTTATTATGATATGAGTAATGAGTCATATCAAGAGGTCAAAAACTCGAGAAACTTTACGGGAAAAGTAGTTTTGGTTACAGGTTCGAGTTCTGGTATTGGTGAAGGAACTGTTAAGTTGTTCTCAATTCTTGGAGATAAAGTTGTGGTGACGGGAAGAAATGAAACCAGAATTAAACGCGTTGCCGAATAAGTACACAAATTATCTCCATATAGATTAAAGGTATTTTCCTTAACTTATTTGTGCAAACAATTATCAAGTTTGTTTATTTCTCACGAACAGCCTTTAGAAGTTGTGGCAGATCTTACAAAAGAAGATGATGTGAAAAGACTAGTCAACGCAACAATCAACGAATACGGAAAATTAGACGTTCTTGTAAACAATGCTGGTGCTAGGATTTCGAGCTCCATAAAAGATGAAAAAATTATTGAATGGATTCGACAGCATTTTTAATATAGATTTGAGATCTATTGTACAACTGATTCATCTGTCGATTCCATATCTGGAAAAATCTAAAGGAACTATTATTAATATTTCAAGCATTACATCCATTAAACCGGTATTTAATAAAAATTGAACACTAAATTATTTTAAAGTGAAGAATTCACTTTTATACTGACTTTTGACTGTCCACAATTATTTTGATTCAAACAATATTTTCTTTAAATTTTCAATTATTACTTTTATTTAAATATTCACTAAAATATATAAAATATTAATTAATAATTGAAATTGAATTTGATGTCTATTAAAACCCTAAAAGCATAGGATTCCTTCCATACAATATGGCAAAGGCGGCACTCGATATGATGACCAGTGTTTTGGCCATAGAATTGGGTCCATCAGAAATTAGAGTCAATACAATTAAGTTAATATGATTATAAGAAATTAGAAATGATAACTAAGCTTTGTATAACTAGATGTAAATTTTTTACAGCCTCGGGTACACGGAGACAAATTTCAATGAAGCGACAGGAATTAAATTCCACCAGAACTTTTGAAGGCTTTAGCGAATAAAGTCGTAAACTCTACGCCACTTAGAAGAGCGGGCCTCTGATATCGCAAGAGGAATTGTATTCTTACGCTCAACTGATGCTCAGTTTATAATAGACAGCAAACCTAGTAACTTGGTGGAGTGCTCTATAATTCTCCTGCAGATTCTTTTTCAGGATTTAGAAGTTCTTATTAATCTAAATTATGAACATTTTGAATTGAAAACTTTCAAAAGTTTAATAAAGAAATATTTAGAGTATTCTAATAAATGTCTATTTCTTTATTAAACTTTTGAAAGTTTTCAATTCAAAATGTTCATAATTTAGATTAATAAGAACTTTTAAATCCTGACAAAGAATCTGCATGAGAATTATAGAGCGCTCCACCATTAGTTACTAGATTTGCTTCTATTATAAACTGAGCATCAGTTGAGAATAAGAATACAATTCCTCTTGCGATATCCAGAGGCCCTCCCGCTCTTCTGTAAAGTTTTCTAATTTCTGTAAAATTGAGTTTTCCTGAGCTTTGATATGATTCATTACTCATATCATAATAAACATTAGCTTTTGATAAAGTTAAGTGCTACTACCAATAATCGCATATTAATTTCGAAAACAATTTATTCTGTAATCACTCATCATTTTTACTGATAACCTTATAACGTTTAAATTAATAAATATAATTTATAAAGCTTATCTTTGCAATATGACAACTTTCTCATAGTATTCGATAAAATTAAGATGATTCGGATATTTTTTTTTTGTTATAAAACATTTCGAAATAATACTAAAATTTAAAGTTAAAAATTTGATATGATTTTTTTTCGTGAATATTTTCCAATTAAAATTTTAGACATTTATTAGAATACTCTAAATAAAAATTTTAACTGGAAAATATTCACGAAATAAAATCATATCAAATTTTAAACTTTAAATTTTAGTATTATTTCGAAATATTTATAGCAAAAAGAATATCAGAATCATCTTAATTTTATCGAATACTATGAGAAAGTTGTCATATTGCAAAGATAAGCTTTATAAATTATATTTATTTAATTTAAACGTTATTCACATAAAAGGTTCTCAGTGTAAAAATTTGATGAGTGGTTACGAATTAAATTGTTTTCGAAAATTAATATGCGATTATTGATAGTAATAGCATTTGTAACTTTAGCGAAAGCTAATGTTTATTATGATATGAGTAATGAATCATATCAAGAGGTCAAAAACTCAAGAAACTTTACAGGAAAAGTAGTTTTGGTTACAGGTTCAAATTCTGGTATCGGTGAAGGAGCTGTTAAGTTGTTCTCAATTCTTGGAGCTAAAGTTGTAGTGACGGGCAGAAATGAAACTAAAATTAAAAGCGTTGCCGAAGAAGTACACAAATTATCTCCATATGGATTAAAAGTATTTATTTTAAATTATTTAGCCCAAACAATTATCAAATTTCTCTATATTTCTCACGAACAGCCTTTAGAAGTTGTGGCAGATCTTACAAAAGAAGATGATGTGAAAAGACTAGTCAACGCAACTATCAATGAATACGGAAAACTAGACATTCTTGTAAACAATGCTGGTTCTGGGATTTTGAGCTTAATAAGAGATGAGAAAATATTAGATGAATTCGACAAAATTTTTAATATAGATTTGAGATCTATTGTACAACTGATTCATCTGTCGATTCCATATCTGGAAAAATCTAAAGGAACTATTATTAATACTTCAAGTGTTGCAGCCCTCACCCCGGTATATAATAAAAATAGAATATTTAATTATTTAAAACTAGACCTTTCACTTTAATGCTGACTTTTAACCTTCGTCAAAACAGTGGGTTAAAATTTATTACCAAGTTTGACTATAAAAATCTCACTTAAAATGAACAAAATCTCGTGATTTCTAGAGAATTTGGATATTCCTCGGTCGTATATCTGACTTTGGATGACAAAGGACCTGATTAATTTAGACACATAACTTATTTAAAAAAAATTTTTCTGTCAACACGTTTTAATGAGGACAGAATTTTGCCCAAATATCGCAGTGCTGTAATGTCACTACTAGCAATTTTTACCATTGATGATGCTGTAGCAGATAATAGCTAGAAATTAAAATATTATTAAATTGAAATTTCGAAAACAAGGGCTAGTTTTGATTCGAAAAGCATCAGGACTAGCCTAAAACAGATATATAGCTCAAGAAACGTGGAGTAACATTGTACCCCACGGCCAATTTTACCTTTTCGGAAGAAAAGTTGTGACGAAGGGTTAACTGCTCATAATTACTTTGATTAAAATATTAATTCTTATAAATTTTAAATAAATATTTTAATCAAAGTTCACTAACATATATCAATTTTGAATTAAATTGAAATTCAACTCGATGTTTATTATAACCTAAAGTTCGTAGGATTTCTTCCATATAATATGGCAAAGGCGGCACTCGATATGATGACCAGAGTTTTGGCCATAGAATTGGGTCCATCAGGAATTAGAGTCAATACAATTAAGTTAATATGATTATGAGATATTAATAAGGATAGTTAAGCTTTGTAAAACTAGATGTTAATTTTTTTACAGCCCCGGGTACACGGAGACAAATTTCAATGAAGCGACCGGAGTTAAAGTGCCACCAGAACTTTTGAAGGAATTAGCGAACAAAGTCGTAAACTCTACGCCACTTAGAAGAGCGGGAGAGCCTCTGGATATTGCAAAAGGAATTGTATTCTTATCCTCAACTGATGCTCAGTTTATAACAGGAGCAAATCTAGTAATTGATGGTGGAGTGCTCTATAATTCTCCTGCAGATTCTTTTTCAGGATTTAAAAGTTCTTATTAATCTAAATTGTGAACATTTAGAATTGAAAACTTCCAAAAGTTTAATAAAGAAATAGACATTTATTAGAATACTCTAAATAAATTTTAGGGGTTTCTTTAGGATTGCACCGGTTCCAGAAGATGGCGCCACTACTTTATTTTTGATGGTTATAATCTGATATTTCATCAAACCAAATTTCATATGTTTGAGATTTTTGGTTCGAGACATATCGCTCTCAGAAAAAAATGTCCATAGGAACCCATTATAAAAAAAAAGCTTGAAAAACCAATAAAATCCTATGGCAAGTGCTTGAAATCTAACCTAACCTTGGCCTCTCTCATCGCGTCCTCATAAGAGAATCGATGAACGGAACAGTAAATGAGGGTGAGAATCTGCCCAAGTGGCATGTTCGCATCCGCAAATATTGTTCCGGATAGAAGAGAGACATCCCTGTTACATTTGTGACAGCGAAAGCGCTTGCTCTTAGTGGTGTCGCGAGATCCCTTCAAAAGTGTCAGCTTTCGCTGACACTTCGTACAGGTGCGGGATTCGGGTATGAGTCTGATCCCTTGACACCACTTTAAGCATTTCTCTTCGTCCTCTACAGGACATTCTCTGAAAATTCTTCTCAAATTATAAACGCCTTCCATCGTTTGCAGATAGTTGATAATTGTGAAATGGTTCTGACTTATTAACTGATACCCAATTGTCATACCGAATGTTCTAAGCTGAATATCTCGAAAACTATAAAAGATAGCGAAATTATTTCTTATATTTTTCGACACAGCGAGCTAAGCTACACAAAAATAAATCAATGTTTTTTCAAATTTCCAAAATTTTGGCCAAAATCCTGTTACACGTTTTCCGTATTATCTCAAGACACGCTCATTTCAGACTTTCGGTCCCAGCAAATAAAATGCTCCTCATGGTCCATATAGTCTGTAAAAAAAGTTTAATCAACATCTGAGAACGGTGCAATTCTAAAGAATAGCCAAATTTTAGTTTGAAAATATTCATGAAATAAAATCATACCAAATTTTAAACTTTAAATTTTAGTATTATTTCGAAATGTTTTATAATAAAAAAAATATCAGAATAATCTTAATTTTATCGAATATTATGAGAAAGTTATCACATTGCAAAGATAAGCTTTATAAATTATATTTATTTTATTTAAACGTTACTCACATAAAAGGTTCTCAGTGTAAAAATTTGATCAGTGGTTACGAATTAAATTGTTTTCGAAAATTAATATGCGATTATTGATAGTAATAGCATTTATAAGTTTAGCAAAAGCTAATGTTTATTATGATATGAGTAATGAATCATATCAAGAGGTCAAAAACTCGAGAAACTTTACAGGAAAAGTAGTTTTGGTTACAGGTTCAAATTCTGGTATCGGTGAAGGAACTGTTAAGTTGTTCTCAATTCTTGGAGCTAAAGTTGTGGTAACGGGAAGAAATGAAACTGGAATTAAAAGCGTTGCCGAAGAAGTACACAAACTATCTCCATATGGATTAAAGGTATTTTCCTTAACTTATTTTGTGCAAACAATTATCAAGTTTGTTTATTTCTCACGAACAGCCTTTAGAAGTTGTGGCAGATCTTACAAAAGAAGATGATGTGAAAAGACTAGTCAACGCAACAATCAACGAATACGGAAGGTTAGATATCCTTGTAAACAATGCTGGTGCTGGCATTTCGAGCTCCATAAAAGATGAGAAAATATTGGATGAATTTGATAAGACTCTTAATATAGATTTGAGATCTATTGTACAACTGACTCATCTGTCGATTCCATATCTGGAAAAATCTAAAGGAACTATTATTAATATTTCAAGTATTGCAGGCCTCAAACCGGTATATATTAAAAGTTGAACATTTAATTACCTAAAAATAGACTTTTCGTTTACTTTAAGCGACTCTTGACTGTCCAAAATTAGTTCGGTTTAAACGTTTTTTTCTTATAAACTTTCAATTATTGCTTTTAATTAGAAGTTCACTTATATATATGAAATATTAATTAATAATTGAAATTCAATTCAATGTTTGTTAAAACACAAAGTTCGTAGGAATGCTTCCATATAATATGGCAAAGGCAGCGCTCGATATGATGACTAAAGTTCTGGCTGTAGAGTTGGGTCCATCAGGAATTAGGGTCAATACAATTAAGTTAGTATTAATATGAGAAATAAAAAAGTGTCATTAAGTTCCAAATTATCATATTTACTTTATGTACAGTCCCGGTTACATAGAGACCAACATCTTTAATAAGACAGGAGTTACTGTACCATCAGAGGTTTTGAAGAAACTAACAGAAAAATTAATCAGTCTTACACCACTTAAAAGAGCGGGAGAACCTTTGGATATCGCAAAAGGAATTGTATTCTTATCCTCAACTGACGCTCAATTCATAACAGGAGCAAATCTAGTAATTGATGGAGGAATGCTTTATACTTCTTCTGCAAATATCCAATAATGATTTACGAGTTCTTATTAATTAAAATTATGAACATTTTAAACTGAAAAATTTCAAAAGTTTATTAAGGAAATAGATATTTATTTGGAATATTCTAAATAAAATTTTAATTTGAAAATATTCACGTAATGAAGTCATATCAAATTTTAAGCTTTAATTTTTATTATTGTTTAGAAATGTTTTATTATAAAGAAAAGATATCGGAATAGACTTAACACCTATTCTTCGTTTAATCCTGTACGAAATATATCATTGGGTACCTTTATATATTTCTTTAGAATGTATTATTCTTTAGTTGATCTTTATTAATAATCAATTACATCCTTTAATTGATCAATATTTATTGTTAAGTCTACTAAAATATGAATATTTTTGCCTAGTTTAGTATTTCAAGACAGCATAGAATAATGTGCAAGTATAATCAGGAGTTTTTCGTTATAAACAAATATTAACAAAGCATTATTCAAAATTTTGTTCTTCATAAGTGATGCACTATCGGAACAAGCAATCTAAACAAAACAAATAACTGTTATTTCGATTTTGTTATTCTATTTAAATAATGTTTCGCTTTAATTTGCATTTCTATTCATATATTCTGTACAATTGCTGTTTTTTCAATTCCTGAATTTACATCTGCACACTGAGCGCAATTCTGAATAAGAAGATACTGCACACATGATAAGTCTATATCAGAATCATCTTAATTTTATTAATTATAATAAAAACAGTCTCACAAGAAATTATTTCGTTCCTTAATTATATCAAATCAGATTTTCTTAATGACTTTAACCTTACAATTGATAATTTTGCTAATACACCAGAAGGAAATTATTTTAAATTAAGTCCTTATAAGTTTTGGCCAAATACAATAATTTTGTCAAAATATCCAATTATTTCTAAATTTGCTTTAGAAATATCGCCAATATTCGCTACACAAGCTTTAAATGAAAGAGTTTTTAGTATATCAGGAGATTGTTTAGCAGGGAAAAGAAGTTAACTTTATCCTACAAAATTACAACGCAAAGGTATGCTCATTTTTAACAGTACATAAACATATAAATTTTATCAATTTATATGCATTTTACTTTTACTTTACTTGAATAAAATGCCTTTAAAATAATATTACGTTTTTGAACTAAAAAATTAAATACTTTACTTTCCGTACTTTTTTGAGTAATATATTTTTAAAAAGTACTTTAACTTTACTTATTGTAAAAAATTAATACTCATCAAACACTAAATGTAAGGACCTAGAATCAAACTTTAGGACTGCAGAACCTCAGGTCTCAGGTCTTTGACTGTATCAAGGTCCGGACTCGCTCATCAGTACATTTGAAGTTCAAATACTTTCAAGTTTAAGCTTAAAAGCTTTGTAATAAAGTTGATGGTCTATCATCTAGAAAACAATCGTAACACATTGACATATTTTGTCTTTATCTATTGAACATTAATTCTTAGATTAGATTTGAACTTTTATTAATATTTCCTATAAACCTATAAATCGCTTATTTGTAAGTCGCACTGAGTTTTTCCAATAATATTCACTTTGTTATCCTTAAAGAAGCGTTTCATCAGCCAAAAAAAAGGATTATTAAATTATAGATCAATTTCAATTTTAAATTGAAAGCATTCTCGACATGACATCTAATTCTAAACTTTTGCTTACAATATTAATACGAAATGTTTTGGGACTAAAACAGATGTCAGAATTATCTTAATTTTATCGAATATTGTGAGAAAGTTGTCACATTCTAATGGGTGAGAGTTTTTAATTACTTCAACAACCACATTAGCTGTCTTAATTATCGTACTATCTGAAACTCAAATAAGAAGTTCTCAGTGTAGAAATTTGATCAGTGGTTAAGAATTGAATTAAATTGTTTTTGAAAATTAATATGCGATTATTGATAGTAATAGCATTTGTAACTTTAGCGAAAGCTAATGTTTATTATGATATGAGTAATGAATCATATCAAGAGGTCAAAAACTCAAGAAACTTTACGGGAAAAGTAGTTTTGGTTACAGGTTCGAGTTCTGGTATTGGTGAAGGAACTGTTAAATTGTTCTCAATTCTTGGAGCTAAAGTTGTGGTGACGGGAAGGAACGAAACTAGAATTAAACACGTTGCCGAAGAAGTACACAAGTTATCTCCATATGGATTAAAGGTATTTCCCTTAACTTATTTTGTACAAACACTTATCAAGTTTATTTATTTCTCACGAACAGCCTTTAGAAGTTGTGGCAGATCTTACAAAAGAAGATGATGTGAAAAGACTAGTCAACGCAACTATCAATGAATACGGAAAACTAGATATTCTTGTAAACAATGCTGGTAGTGGCATTTATAGTTCAATAAGAGATGAGAAAATATTGGATGAATTCGACAAAATTTTAATATAGATTTGAGATCTATTGTACAACTGATTCATCTGTCGATTCCATATCTGGAAAAGTCTAAAGGAACCATTATTAACATTTCAAGTATTGCATCCCTCAAACCGGTATATAATAAAAATAGAATATTTAATTTTTAAAAACTAGACTTTTCATTAACTTTTATACTGGTTTTTGATTGTCAATAATTATTTTGATTCAAGAATAATTTCCTTTAAATTTTCAATTATTACATTCTTTCAAATGTTGACTAAAATATATGAAATATTAATTAATAATTGAAATTAAACTTGATGTCTATTAAAATCCTAAGAGCATAGGATTCCTTCCATACAATATGGCAAAGGCAGCACTCGATATGATGACTAGAGTTCTGGCTGTTGAATTGGGTCCTTCAGGAATTAGAGTCAATACAATTAAGTTAATATTACCATTTTAACTTCAAATTTAATACACTATTTATAAATTGATATAAATTTTATAGTCCAGGTTTTATAGAAACTAATATCGTGGAATCGTCAGGAGTTAAAATGTCAGATGAATTGTTGAAGAAACTAACACAAAAATTAGTCAGTCTTACACCACTTAAAAGAGCGGGAGAGCCTTTGGATATCGCAAAAGGAATTGCGTTCTTATCCTCAACTGACGCCCAATTCATAACAGGAGCAAATCTAGTGATCGATGGTGGATATGTTTATAATTCTCCCACAGATATTGTTTCATCTCTAATAAGTTCTTATTAATTCAAATTATAAGACCTTTGAATTACACATAATCGCTAAAGATATTTAAATATTATTGTGCTTTTTGAAGAAATAATTGTTTCTAATAACTTGAATAAATTTTAATTTGAAATATTCCAACAAATCATAATCTATTAATATTAATATTTGGAATTTCTTACAATTCATATTGATAATTAATGCGCTTGCATTAGAAATATTTACATAAACAGTTTCTTTAATTTTGTTTTATCTTATATTCGAATATAACTTTAAATTTAGTTTTTAGTCAATTCAATGATTATTCTATTTCTCAAAAAATCATTATAAATCCCTCGAATATAAGCTTAATTCGTAATTAGATACATAACAGAAAATGATGCTAAATTCAACTCTGATACTATTTTTTAAAAATTCAATATAAGTATATTCAAAATGAAGGCTTATTTAATATATAACTTCATTTTTCGATTAAATATTTGTGATAATATAGTTTTCAATGAGAAATAAGACATTAGTTTTTTAACTATTTTCTCTCAAATGATGATAAGTGGAAAATAAGCTCAAAGATAGTGAAATTAAAAATATAACTTATCTTGAAGCTAAGTGTAGTATTAAGTTGAAACAAAGGCCTTCATTATAAAGATAGTTTTGTTAAATACTTTTCATTGTGGACCAATTAGAAAACATAAATATTGTTGTCTAAATCAATCTACAATTTGCTGACCTATTGATTGACCAATAATTTGAATGCAATAATGTATGAGTTATTCATATTTTTATGTCTCATATTTGTTTAGGCAAACAATTATAAATTTTTATACGGATGTAAAATATTAAACTTTTTAAAAGTATCTACTTATAAGTTAGATCTTTCTTATTTTAAGTCTTGAAGCTTTAAAATTCTGCCACATTTTAAAAAATAGACGGGATATTTATTTCATATCATGTGCCAGTGTTTACAAGTGATTCAAACTTTAGAATTATTGAAGGGATATTTATCGTGAAGACATTCTGCAAAGATCAAGTTTATAGGAATATCCTAAAGTTAAAGTTCTTGCCCTAAATTTTCTAATTATAGAACATTCCGAAAGAGCAATTCAAATTGAAATTGCAAGATTTTTATCAGGTTCTCAATGGTGTAATCTAGAATGTCGAAGCGCCACATTCATAATGAAGATGTTTGGCTTATCTAGTCTATTCTTAACCATCCATCTTTTCTCTTAATTTTGTAAAAATTTCACTTCAATAAATGAGCTAGATTAGAATTTATGAACTTTTATTTTTAGGGAGTTAATTATTTCACACATTGTATGTATATAAAGAAGCTGTTAATATATATTAAGCTAACATTGTTTAAGTAGATATAAGGACAAATCTATTTACAGATATTTATTACATTTCTCTAAATAAAATGAGCATAGCGTCGAGTCAGTACTATTAAGTTCTATCTAGATGTTATTTAAATTAATAGTTCATTATAAAAATCTTTGACTTACAGATATTTAGCGGGCAAATAATTTCACCTTTTATGTAAACATAAGCTACAATTATCCATAAGTTTAATCACTAAATCTATGAAATATTTGTATTTATTCATAAATAATATGTGAAGTATGAGAGCATTTTATTCTCTTTTCTGAATACTGTCGCTATAAACGAACTTTGGCAACATTTTTATGGACTGATCCATAATAATAACGTCAATCATTGATTGACTACTTTTTAAAATATTGATAGACTGCACAAGTATTGACGTAATTGGGGGAGAATAACTTTAAGCATCTGATATATGATATATGGATAAATACATATCTTCCATGGTTTAGCAATCACAAAAGCAATTGATTTTTCAGCTTTATTTACTTATTAAATTTAATTATTTTGTAAGATAATTCACTATTTCTCAACAAAGTCAATAAAATTGAATAGAGAGCAAATTGAATTCTCAGGTTTTTCGAGGGTGTCTCTTCGCGATAATGGGCGAAGGCTTTCAAGACCTTTTTGTATGGAACGAGCCATTGAACTTGATGGGGATCACATTATTCATTGCTAGAGTCATTTTATAACATCTCTTTTCAATAAAGCTAAGGCTAACAAGTAAGTTCTATAAGTACTTTGATAGCATTTCATAACACTATTAAGACGATTGGTTTGTTTTCTGATAAAAAATAGTTGCTTAATATCCATTTTGTATATAAAAAGCTAATTTTTCATCTCCCTAATTATAACTTATTTATTTGATTGGAACTGGAATTTAAACAAAAAATAACTTTTCAACCAATCCATGACCTTCCACGAAATTACTTCCAAAATTGATTGAGTTTTAATCACATAACTAAGACTTATTTAGTGGTTTTATGAAATATAAGTTTAATTGAAAGTTCAGCAAAACAAATTGCAGCATATTAAGTCTATATAAGCTAAAGTATTCATCAAAACAAAAAGTTACTCAATATCCGGGAAATACAAGCCCCTGTTTCACTTTTAGACGACTTCGTTGCTTTGAAGTGTACGTAAAACAAACCTTTATCTTGTTATCGAATTCGTTAAAAAACAATTGCGCGTGATTGATAAGAACGGATTTTGCTTTGATATCTTCCTGATACTAAGCTGACTATTTTTCTATAATCAAAGGTTTGTTCAGAAAAGCTCTCGATACAGATGTTGTCAAACGTGTTTAATCGGTAAATTGTTTAGTGCAACGCAATGTTAATCTCCAAGATCTCACTCATATTTATTACAATCAATGCTATAATCGTTATCTTATCAATAGTTGGTTTCATTTATGGTAATATAGATGCGCCAAAAAATTTTAATTATAATACCGGAAGTTTTATCGGTAGGAATACGAGTTATTTTTTAAATTTTGTATAACATTATTCCTCTATTATCTAAGTGAAAAAAGTTATTTAAAACTTAAGTTAAATCTAACTCAAACACGCAGTTAAATGGTTTAAAAAAGAATAAAAAGATGCTTTGATTTTCGATTGATTAAACATTAGTTTAAAACTACTTAACTGCATATGAGAGGTAGACAGGCTTTACTGTATTAATAATAATGTTGCCACAGGTGGATCACTTCCAACTCTATCTGTATTGTTCTTAATATATGGTGCAATTGGAATATATGGAACTTTATACCACAATAGACAGTTAATTATAATCTATGTCTCAGTTGCCATCACATCAATACTTTTACGACTTGTCACGTGGATTGTACTCAACGCTCATAAATATGTAGTTCCTAGTGAATATTATGCTTATATCTCAATTGAAATTATTTTGATTTTATTTTCAAGTCTACTGTTGTATACTAGTAATAATACAGATTTAATTCCAAGAGTCTCTCACGACAACAGTAACAGAGCCTAAAATATTTGACTTTTTGTTTTATGATTAAAAAGGATCTGTTCACTTTGGATGCTTGAAAATGAATAAAACATGTCAATTTGAATCGTTAAATAAAATATGGATTTCAATCTAATTCCGTTGCAAGTGAGCCTTATTTCCAAAGGTTTAAATGAAGTTTGAAGTAGGTTTCCTTTACTCTTGCATTCCTTCATCCTTATTATATTGAAATGTGTCGTCGTTTAAAACGATAGCAGAGTCAAAGTGCAATTAAAAATATGGTTTTTTCGTGTCTTCTATTTAAGCTTATCAAAGTTTCAACTCTTTACTCAAGTCCGTGCTATAGGTTTAGATATGACTGAAAATTTCAAATCACTAAATAAAAGCTTTTTAAAGTATTGCACACAAATCTGCAAAGCTATTGATAGAGGAGACAATAGAAGTTTGAGAAATAGATTTTATTTGATCTTCATTTAACTTAAACTGATGGCTTTACAGAATTAAAATGATTTGATAACATTTCTAAAATCTGCGGGCAAGTTATATATAATGCCACCATCCACCACCAGAGTTGTACCAGTAATAAATTGCGCATCACTTGAAGCTAAGAACGCAATCACTTTGGCCATATCAATGCTTTCTCCTATTCTTCTCAGTGGTGTCAAATTAGCGACCTTTTTGTATTGTTCTTCAGTCAAAACAGAACCAATTCTTGTACCAAACTCAGTAAGAGTGAAACCAGGACTTCAAAAAGCAAACGTTTGGATCAATAAATGTTTTTTGTTTTGAAATAAAAAGATAAAAACTTGAAACATACTTAATATTATTAACTCTAATGCCAGAGGGGCCCAACTCAACAGCCAAAACTTTAGCCATCATGTCTAATGCTGCTTTTGCCATATGATAACTGAGTTGTCCCGTGTGCTGCAATCAGATTAAGTTTCAAATATGACTTATTCACTACATTCATCTTTAAAATTTCAATACCGGAGAAATCGATGCGATGCTCGATGTATTAATAATAGTTCCCTTAGATTTTTCCAGATATGGAATTGAAAGATGGATCAATTGAACGACAGAACGCAAGTCCAGTCTTATAATGCTGTCATATTTTTCCATAATTGTTTCATTTTTAATGCTATCGAGAGCACCCGCACCCGCATTGTTTACAAGAATGTCCAATTGGCCGAATTCTTTGATGGTTGCATTGATCAGTCGCTTGACGTCTTCTTCTTTGGTCACGTCAGCCAACACTTGAAGAGGCTTTTGAAAATAAATTATTTTTTCAAAGGTTATCTCTCACAATATGTGAAAATCAGTTAATTAATTATACTTTCAATGTTTGTGGCGATAGTTTAGTGACTTCTTCAGCGATACGTTTAAGGTTAGTCTCATTCCTTCCCGTGATCACAACTTTAGCGCCAAGACTTGAGAACAGTTTGACAGTGGCCTCACCAATGCCTGAGGTGGATCCAGTTACTAAAACAACTTTTCCAGTGAAATTCCTCGAGTTCTTGACATCACTGAAGGCATCGGCGTTTGCTTTAACAAATAGGACACATAAAAATATGAATATCTTATGCATTATTCATTCAAATTATTGCCTATTCAATTGATCAGCAAATTCTCGATTGATTCAGAAAACATTATCTACATGGTTTTTAATCAAATTAGTTTATCTTCATTCTGAAGGCCTATGCTTCAACGCAATATTAAACTTGGCTTTAAGATAAGTTATATTTTCAGTTTTACTATATTTGAGCTTAATTTAGACTTATCTTCATTGGAGAAAATAATTAAAAAGCTAAATATGTCTTGTTTCTCATTAGAAACTCTTTTATCACAAATATTTAATCTTAAAATTAAGTGGTTCATAAATGAGTCTTCATTTTAAGTACAATTATACTTAATTTTTAAAAGATGATATCAAAGTTCAATTTAGTATCATTTTCTATTATGTATCTAATCTTGATTGAGCATTTGAGTATATTTGAGAGGTTTTTAATGAGATTTTTAAGAAATAGAATCATCATTCAATTGGTTGAGAAAACAAATTTTAAATATAGGTTATATTCAAATATAGGTTGAAACAAGATTAAAGAAACTCATTTATGTAAATATCTCTAATGTAAGAGTATTAATTATCAATGTAAATTGTGAAAGATTTCAAATATTAATCTTAATAGATTATTATTTTGTATAAGAAAAATTTAAAAATTTAACTTTATTCAGATTGTTACAAGCATAATTACTACTTCAAAAAATGTACAATAATTTTTAAATATCTTTAACTATTATCTGTGGGAGAATTATAGATAAATCCACCATCAATCACTAGGTTTGATCCCGTTATGAACTGAGCATCAGTTGAGGATAAGAATACAATTCCTTTTGCGATATCCAAAGGCTCTCCCGCTCTTTTAAGTGGTGTAAGACTAATAATTTTTTCTTTAGATTTCTTCAGCATTTCGTCTATTGTTGTAGTTCCAGACGCTCCAGTCTCTATAAAACCTGGACTATAAAAGTTATTTCGACTTATACATGGTATATTAAAGTTTTAAGCTTCTCATAACTATATTAACTTAATTGTGTTGACTCTAATTCCTGAAGGACCCAATTCAACGGCCAAAACTTTAGTCATCATATCGAGTGCTGCCTTTGCCATATTGTATGGAAGGACTCTTGCGTTCTTAGGGTTTTAATTGACATTGACTTGAATTTGAATCATTGATTAATATTTTATATATTTAAGTGATCTTTTGATTAAAAGTAATATTTTAAAATTTAAAGGAAAAATGTTTGAATTAAAATGATTATGGACAGTGAAGAGTCGCTAAAAGTAAACGAAAAGTCTAGTTTTAGGTAATTAAATATTCAACTTTTAATATATACCGGTTTGAGGCCTGCAATACTTGAAATATTAATAATGGTTCCTTTAGATTTTTCCAGATATGGAATCGACAGATGAATCAGTTGTACAATAGATCTCAAATCTATATTAAGAGTCTTATCATATTCTTCCAATATTTTCTCATCTTTTATGGAGCTCAAAGTTCCAGAACCAGCATTGTTTACAAGGATATCTAACTTTCCGTATTCGTTGATTGTTGCGTTGACTAGTCTTTTCACATCATCTTCTTTTGTGAGATCTGCCACAACTTTTAAAGGCTTTTCGTGAGAAATAAACAAACTGATAATTGTTTGTACAAAATATGTTAAAAAAATACCTTTAATCCATATGGAGATAATTTGTGTACTTCTTCGGCAACGCTTTTAATTCTAGTTTCATTTCTTCCAGTTATCACAACTTTAGCTCCAAGAATTGAAAACAATTTAACAGTTCCTTCACCAATACCAGAACTCGAACCTGTAACTAAAACTACTTTTCCTGTAAAGTTCCTCGAGTTTTTGACTTCTTGATATGATTCATTACTCATATCATAATAAACATTAGCTTTCGCTAAAGTTACAAATGCTATTACTATCAATAATCGCATATTGACTTTCGAAACAACTTAAATCAATTAGTGATCAATGACTAAATTTTTACTTTGAGAACTTTTCACGTGAACAACGCTTAAATCAAATAAATATAATTTACAAAGCTTTATCTTTCCAATATGACAACTTTCTCACAAAATTCGATAAAACTAAGACAATTCTTATATTTTTTTTTATAAAACATTTCGAAATAATACTTAAATGAAAAGTATAAATTTTAATATGATCCCATGTCGTGAATTTTTTCAAATTGAAATTTTATTTAAATTACTCTAAGCAAATGTATACATCTTTATAAACCTTTCAAAAGTTTTCAATTCACAAACTTCATAATTTAAATAAATAAGAATTTGTAGACCCTGACAAAAAATTTGCCGGAAAAGTATAAAGCGCTCCGCCATCAATAACTAGATTTGCTCCTGTTATGAACTGAGCATCAATTGAGGATAAGAATACAATTCCTTTTGCGATGTCCAAAGGCTCTCCCGTTCTTTTAAGTGGTGTAGCGTTCACCAATTTTTCTGCTATTTTCTTCCATATTTCCTCTGATCCGTTAACAACTGTTGCTTCACCGAAATGGGTCTGTGTGTAGCCGGGACTTAATGAAAAAGTTATATTTATTCATATAGATATAAATTATATGAAACTTTTATAATTTTATTAACTTAATTGTGTTGACTCTAATCCCTGATGGACCCAATTCTATGGCCAGAACCTTAGTCAACATATCGACCGCTGCCTTTGCCATTTGCTGCGTAAGCATCCCGGTATACTTTGAGTTTTAAATCAAAGTTGTGTTAAATTTTAATTTGATTGAAAAAATCACTGTTCAGTAAAATCTTAATTAAATATAATAATTATAAAATCAAGGAATGAAATATAATTGAATCAAAGTACTGATTGAGGGTAGTAAAGAGTGAGTTTAAAAGTAAACTTTAGTTTTCAATATATTAATGTTCTATTTTTGTTATATACCGGAGTGAGTGATGCAATACTTGAAATATTAATAATAGTCCCTTTAGATTTTTCTAGATAAGGGATGGTCACATGAATCAAATGTATAATACATCTCAAGTCTATATTGAAAATGCCATCGAACTCGTCCATTATTTTCTCATCTCTGATAGAGCTAAAGACCCCAGAACCAGCATTATTCACAACAATGTCTAACTTTCCGTATTCGTTGATTGTTGTGTTGACTAGTCTTTTCACATCATCTTCTTTAGTGAGATCTGCCACAACTTCTAAAGGCTTTTAGTAAGAAATAAACAAACTGAGGAATTGTTTGTACAAAATATGTTAAAATAAATACCTTTAATCCATATGGAGATAATTTGTGTACTTCTTCGGCAACGTGTTTAATTCTGGTTTCATTTCTTCCCGTTACCACAACTTTAGCTCCAAGAATGGAGAACAATTTAACAGTTCCTTCACCGATACCAGAACTCGAACCTGTAACCAAAACTACTTTTCCCGTAAAGTTTCTCGAGTTCTTGACCTCTTGATATGATTCATTACTCATATCATAATAAACATTAGCTTTCACTAAAGTAACAAATGCTATTACTATCAATAAACAAATATTGAAATTTGAAAATAGCTCCATTTAATTCATAAAAAATGACTCAGTACTTTTATGTGGGTTTCAGTGTTGAGCTATAATTAGATAAAATGATATGATTGGCGAAGCAATCAAAATGTCTCGTCTTTTAGAATGTGACAACTTTCTCACAAAATTCGATAAAATTAAGGTCATTCCGATATCTTTTTGAGATGAAACATTTCGAAGTAATATAGAAATTAATATTCAAAATTAAATGCGATCTCATGTCATGAACGTTTTCAAGTTAAAATTTTATTTAGAATTTAACAAATAAACATATGCTTCTTTATAAACCTTTCGAAAGATTATAATTCGAAATGTTCATAATTTAAATTAATAATAACTTGTAGATCCTGACCTAAGATCTACAGGGAAATTATAGACCGCTCCACCATCAATAACAAGATTTGCCCCTGTTATGAATTGGGCGTCAGTTGAGGATAAGAATACAATTCCTTTTGCGATATCCAAAGGCTCTCCCGCTCTTTTAAGTGGTGTAAGACTGATTAATCTTTCTGTTAGTTTCTTCAAAACCTCTGGTGGTACAGTAACTCCTGTCGCATCACCGATGTTGGTCTCTATGTAACCGGGACTGTACATAAAGTAAATATGATAATTTGGAACTTAATGACACTTTTTATTTCTCATATTGATACTAACTTAATTGTATTGACCCTAATTCCTGATGGACCCAATTCTACGGCCAAAACTTTAGTCATCATATCGAGTGCTGCCTTTGCCATATTGTATGGAATGAATCCTACGTTCTTAGGGTTTTAATAGACGTTGACTTGAATTTCAATTATTAATTAATATTTGATATATTTAAGTGAAGTTTTGATTAAAGGTAATAATTGAAAATTTATAGAAAATAATAATTGTATCAAAATAATTGTGGGCAGTTAAAATTCAGTATAAAAGTGAGTAAAGTCCAGTTTTAAATAATTGAATGTTCAACTTTTAATATATATACCGGTTTGAGGGCTGCAATACTTGAAATATTAATAATAGTTCCTTTAGATTTTTCCAGATATGGAATCGACAGATGAATCAGTTGTACAATAGATCTCAAATCTATATTAAGAGTCTTATCATATTCTTCCAATATTTTCTCATCTTTTATGGAGCTAAAAACTGCAGAACCAGCATTGTTTACAAGAACGTCTAACTTTCCGTATTCGTTGATTGTTGCGTTGACTAGTCTTTTCACATCATCTTCTTTAGTGAGATCTGCCACAACTTCTAAAGGCTTTTAGTAAGAAATAAACAAACTGAGGAATTGTTTGTACAAAATAAGTTAAAATAAATACCTTTAATCCATATGGAGATAATTTGTGTACTTCTTCGGCAACACTTTTAATTCTAGTTTCATTCCTTCCCGTTATCACAACTTTGGCTCCAAGAACTGAAAACAACTTAACAGCTCCTTCACCAATACCAGAACTCGAACCTGTAACCAAAACTACTTTTCCTGTAAAGTTTCTCGAGTTTTTGACTTCTTGATATGATTCATTACTCATATCATAATAAACATTAGCTTTCGCTAAAGTTACAATTGCTATTACTATCAATAATCGCATATTAACTTTCGAGAAATAATTTAATTCAATTCGTGACCAATGATTAAATTTTACACTGAGAACTTTTTGTGTGAAAAACGTTTATATCCAATAAATATAATTTACAAAGCTTTATCTTTCCAATATGACAACTTTCTCACAATATTCTATAAAAGTAAGATAATTCTTATGTTTTTATGTTAAGCAACATTTTGAGGTGGTGTTAAAATTGAAATATTAAAGTTCAATATCAATTATTATTATTACATTACTCTTAGAAATAATCTTAGAAATATTCTTTATGATATCAAACATTTAATAAAAATAAAACGATTAACACAAAAATATCAGCAAATATTAGATAAATATCTTTTTTTGCAATCAATATCTTTTCAGTACTATCAATAAAAAATTGTTTCATTTTATGAGAAAGAATATCAGAAACTCATTAATAAATCCAATGATCTCTCCTCTCTCTACAAAAAATTAAACAATCAACAAAGCGATCTAATAATCCAAAATTTTTAATTATGAAAGCGAATTAAGTGATTCTAAAACAGATATCTTTAAAATATTTGTGAGACACTTTTCTTCTGTCTCCTGTCCAGATACTAAGTCTTTTATACCTATTGAATCAGTCGTTTGTATGGTAACAAAGATAGTCAATAGACTATATTAAATGAACTGATCTTTGATAAAACCGGTATCACCCATGAAATTTTAAAGTTAAATCTAAAAGAATATGATGTACCTTCGGTAGTATCCACTGTACTAATTAAAAGATGTTGTGGCTTTTTTAGTCTAGTATTTTATATACTATTCAAGGCAATTTTATTCTATGAAAAAATACCAAAAGATATGAAAATTAGTTGTGTGACGCCTGTCCACCAACCGAATAAACCAAAGAACAGTATAACTTTTTATCGACCGGTCTCCGTTTCCAATAATTGCATGAAAATATTTGAGTCTCTACTCTATAATAATTTTAATTCATTTATAGTTTGCGGTGATATTTTACCTGACTGTCAGGACTGGGATAAGTACCCTGTATCAATTAATTGATTTGATCTAGACAATCACTAAAACTTTCGATAATAAGGCTTTAATGTGTGGACGTTATTTTTCTCGATTATTCTAATGCTTTTGATACTTTATCACACTCTGAGTTCGTAAATGAATTGCAAACCATAGGAATAGTTGGTAAAATTCTAAATATTATTGTCGGCTTTCTATCTGAAAGAAACAATATGTGAAGTTTGATGGTATGAAATCTGAGTTGTTTGATGTTGTTTCATGTGTCATACAAGGCGGGAAATTGAGTCTTGTTCTATTTAATATTTATATAAGAGAAATAATTTCTGTTATATCGTACTCTAAACCTTTCAAATATGCTGATAATACTGTTCTGTCGAAGCTGATACATGATAAATCAGATACTGTGTTACTTCAAACTGATTCGGATGCTGTTCAGAAATGGAGTGATGAAAAATAAATTGGAACTTAATGCATCTAATTCTGTACATATGACATTTCCTTAAAGAATTTAGTTGAACTTTCTCTCTATCAAATTAACTGCCAATCTATACATGTAAAACAAAATCATAAACATCTCGGGGTTTGTATTGATAATAGTTTAACTTTTAATGGTCATGTCGAGTATGTCTACAGCTACTGCAAAGTGGACAACACTCAGAAGATTATGCGTTTTTGCGAGTCCTGATATTCTGACTCAATTATATAAAGTACATATTTTTCCGTTAGTTGAATATTGCTATATAACTTGGGTTCCTAATGAACAACAAAGCAAAAGAATTGAATGCATACAAAAAAATCACTAAATTTATTTGCAATCGAGCTAATTTATGTCATTTATCTTACTCGCAAAGATTATTAGAGTTCGATCTTAAACCTCTTAAAGCTAGAACAGATCTCAAACTATTAAAATATGTGTAAAAATCGATATACAGTTTTAGTGATGTTCCACTTTCTTGGAAAAACAAATTTATGAAGGACTCGCGAAACGGCATTTTTTAGAACCAATTCATACTCGAGTAAGACTGTGTGATCAAAATTTTTATATTTATGCTATTAATCTGTTTAGTTCATTGCCAATTTTAATAAGAAATGAAAAATATTTTGTGAATTTTATGTCTTTTATCAAAATTTTTCATTGGATAATAATGCATAAACATTCTTTCGACATGTTACGAATGAATAAAGATTATATTATTAATGCAAAATCTAGATACAAATTTTCCTAATCTAGTTCACTTAAAGGATTACTTATATTTTTGAAGTTGCATTACCTCACAATATGGGGTATTTGGTAATAGATTTCACTTCATTACATCGAAGCTAGCTTTGAATGTTGCACCAGACTTTCTCTGACTACTATATTATAATAAATGGTCCATTTTAATAATAAAGCCTTAGAAACAAAATTCAAATTACTTTAAACCTGTTATATTAACTTCCATTTTTTATAATGTTACGATATATCCTAAAACTAGCTATAGAAAATCTCATAAAAATATTTTAAAATTCAAGTAAGTGCACTTTGAATTTTATAGAAGCACATATTAGCTTTTATTATGAGGTTAATGTTTTAAACGCCAAGTCGTACTATGATTCTTTACTTTAAAAAAAATTTTTTTAATTATTGAAAAATCTTTGCAAAACATGACAAAATTATTTGAAAAAGAACTTAATGAAAATAAAAAATTCAAAGAAAATAATCAAAACAACAATGGCGTAACATTGAATCACAATCTCACTCACTCTAGTTCATTGTTGGACAGTTCAATCAGTGTGCATGAAGTTCAGGGGGAAACTTCTGATAACTGTACTTCAAGTTCACATTCACAAACTGAGAAAAACCCAACTAATAAAATGAATTCAAACTTTACTCAACTTACTATTGAAGAAAAGCTCGACTATATGTTTGAAGAGATAATTAGTTTAAAATCTAAACAAGATCGTATTAAAAAAATTAACAATGCTGGTTACGATAGAAGTTAACTCAATAATCGTAAATTTTTCTATAATAAAGCAAACCTGCGTAATAACCATCCAAACTTAAATTGGTATCAGCCTTACGACTATAAGAGGTACAACAAAATAAACCCGTATGATTATCAGTATTATCAACAATATTATAAACCTTACTCCACTAACTTATCAACAGTCAAATCCCTATCACAATAACTATTATAATAATTACAATCCCAACAGCAATAACCCCTATTTTTTAGGCCAAACCTATCAAAGGGTATACTCTCCAAATACAAACAATCTAAAAAACAATTAAATATTCACAACTCTAAAAAGTTAAATATAGTTTCATTAAATTTTCGTAGTCTCAAAAACAAGTATAAACCTTTTGATGCATATCTTAAAACATATAATGTTGATATTTTTATTGGTTGTGAGACATTTTTCGATAACTCCTTAACTAATTACATGATTTCAAATCAACACAATATATATAGGAATGATCGCGATAATCATGGTGGTGGGGTAATCATTGGAACTAAAAATAATTTAAAATCGTTATTTGTTAAAACTTCTAATAGTGCATCTTTTGAATCAATATTTGTTGAGGTAGTTATTAAAAGTTTAAAATATATAGTAGGTGCAGTGTATATTCCACCAGTTCCAAACTTTAATCAGATACTCGAATTTCAAAATTTAATCTCTTCATTAAAATCTGAGTTTACTCACCATAAGTTTATTATAACAGGTGATTTCAATATTAACTTACTTAATAATAACAAATCTGCTAGAGACTTTAAAAATACTTTAAGTGAGTTGGGTTTGTATCAAATAGTAAAAACACATACATACCCATCTGATCAAAAATATAGCAAAAATAAATCACTATTAGATTTATTTTTGTCAGTGAAAAAGAAATAGTATGTGATCTTAGGGTGACCGATAGTTTTTCACTTACTTGTGATCATTTACTAATATTTGGTGTCTTAAACATAGATAAAAGTAATCCTATCACTAAAACTAAATATGTTTATGATTATAATGATAGTGATATAAAAATATTTTCAGACAAGTTAAAAGAAATGAATTGGGATAGTTTTTTAAATGAATCTCTTGGTATCAATCAATCCTATGAAAAATTAATACAGAAATTGGTATCTATAAAAGATTCTACATTTAAGTTAAAAAGGTTAAAACTTAATAATCATAGTATTCCGAATAAAATTAAACGTAATATTAAAGCAAAAAGTAAATACTTTAAGCTATTTTTAAAAACTAAGAATGAATATTATAAATTTTGTGTAAAGTATTTATACGAAAAAATTGGTACCATGTTGGAAAACTTTTATTCTGAAAAAATGCAACTGATGATTAATAAATCTGATAATCTTAAAACTCTATAGAAATATCAAGCAAAATAGCATCACTTCTAAGAACAAAACTTTTCGCTACCCTGATAATAATTTGTTAGATAATGAATCAGAAATTTGTGAAGCTTTTTCACAACAATTTTCATCTAATTTTAGTGAAATAAGTTTTGCTTGCTATAAAACTTTAGAAAGGCGTGACAATAATACCAATTATTTAAGTGAATTCATTATTACTCAAACTGACGTTTTAAGAGAAATCCTAAGATTAGATATTAATAAATCATGTGAGTCTTCAGAAATCCCTACTTTATTAATTAAAAAATGCTCCGAAATTTTAGTAAAATTCTCTTTCTACTTTACAATCTTATTCTTCAAAAATGTGAAATTCCTGAAAAACTAAAAATTGTTACAGTTTTGCCTATCCATAAAAAAGGTAAACCTGTTGAAAAAATTGAATCATACAGGCCAATAACTATAGAGAAAAATATTTTGAAGCTTTTCTGTGTACTTGTTTTTAATAACATAAAAGGTTTTATAGCAGATAACGATGTGATACCACTTAATCAAAATGGTTTTCGTCCAGGTATGAGCACTGCTCATCAATTAATTGATTTAATTTATGAAATAACAAGTTTTAATGATGATAAATTATTGTGCGTAGACTTAATATTTTTGGATAAAAAAGATGCTTTTGGTACATTAACTTTTAAATCAATATTAGAGGAATTGTATGAAATTGGGATTAGAGAGAAATGTCTCAAAATATTAGAAAGTTAATTATACAATAGACAACAGGTTATTAAATATGAAAATAGTATATCCCAACCTCATGCGATTTTTAGCGGTGTACCGCAGGGTGGTGTCGGATCTCCCTATATGTTTAACATGTGTGTTAAAGATCTACCAATTATTACAAAGTTTGCTACTACTTATCAATATGCTGATGATGCCGCACTTTTTAAAAAAATTTACAATACTGAAGATATAAATAACTTTCAATCAGATTTAAATACCATAAGTAAATGGTGTAGTAACAAAAATCTAAAGTTGAATAGTGAAAAATCTGTTCACTTAAGAATTAGTCTTAAAAATACTGAAAATTTAATGAAATATACTATTGATGGAAATGAAATAACAACTCGAGATAATCATAAACATCTGGGGGTAATTATAGACAAAAAATTAAGTTTTACTGAACATAATGAATATGTTGTTAACTCTTGTCTTAAAAATGGTCACTTAAAAGGTTATGCTATAACGTAAATGGTAAAATATTCCTTATGCTTTATAAAACATATATTTTGCCAATTATAGAATACTGTAATGTATGTTGGATACCAAATAACACAAATTATTAAATTAGAGTCAATACAAAGAAGTGCCACTAGATTTATTTGTCATAAAATGGGCTTAAATAAACACAATTATAAAGAAAGACTTAATATTTTAGGTTTATTACCAATAAAAGTTAGAAGGAGTTAACAACTTTGAAATTGGTCTTTAAATCTATATACAATTTTAATTATGTTCCACATATATGGAAACAAATTTTTGTTGTAAAATTAAGCAGAAATGGCTTATTATTATCTGTGCATAAAACTAGAATAGGTTTCTGTGATAAAAATTTTTTCAATTTTTCTATTCCCTTATTTAATTCTTTACCAATTAATGTCAGAAGTGAAAATAATTTCAAAATGTTTATAAAACTTACGGAATCTTTTTTACTTAATAACTACTGTTTGTAATTGTAACATATATTTGTACTTAATCAACGTGTTATGATTAAATTCTATTTATTTATTTAAGTTTGCTTTAGTTTCTCACCTTTATGCTATAAGTTTTATTCGAATATCGATGTTTAGTAGAGTTGTGCGAATCCGGTTACTCAGTTACTTAATGAAATAACCAGTTATTGGTTACATGGTTCTGCACACGATTTTTTTTCGGTTACTCTTTAAAATTTTCCCGTTGTTTCTATTGGTTTGCATTTTTTGTTTAAACGATTAATTGAGATCAATATCAAAATAACAAGTATTAGTTCTGTTTCATCTCTACAAACACCATTAGTCAAAGCATCACAAGTGAAATCTTATTTTAGTTCAGATAAGGAACCGATTGAATAGAGTGGTGGAGTGTAAACTGTAAATATTTTCCATAGATATCAGAATTAGTTCAGTAATCTTTATGTGTCACTGGTAATTCAATACTATGTGAACAATTATTTTCTAAAATGGGTCAGATAATAAGTGATCGGAGAACAAATTTTAATGGAAATAAAACTGAAATGTTTAGATTTATTTGCTGTAATTTATCAAATTTAAAGAAATAATTTCTATACTATTCAGAAACATTCTGTCGAATATTTCTGTATCTGATTCTTATATTTTCTAACTAATTATTCTTGTAGTTTTAGTCTTAATAAATCAATTTCTGAAAAAGTAACCGTAAAAGTAACCGAATAATTGAGTATTTTGAAGTAACGGTAACCGAGTTCGCACGGCTCTAATGGCTAGAGAGGGTTAGATGATTATTTGAAAACTTTAATTTCTTCTTATGTATCATAAAAATTTATATTAAACTCGTTATTACCCAAACAATATTAACATTTTAATAAGAACGTAAATTTTATTGCACTATTAGAGAATCGAAGAAAATTGTATTGATGATATCAGATTACCCACCCACTTTCTCTATTAAGTTCTCTTCTTTACAAAAGTTTTGAAGAGCCCAAAAAAATGAGTCCAATTTTGGTTTTCATATAACCTGAAAGTTGTACATATTTTAAAGCTTCAAACTCAGATTCAACCAGTTTTTCTTCAAACAAAATAATTTCTCAACACTTTTAGATTTATTTTTATAAACAAAATACAATGAAATCAATAAAATAGTGCAATCTATTAAACCTATAAAGGAATAGAAGTATGAACTCTTAAAATCAGTTGCAATAAGACAGAGTAATCAATTGTTAATAATTAAACAATTAAATATCATAGTGATTGTTGCATTGATATAAAATCATTCAATTATCTGACATGTTCATTGATTTGCAACAGAATTTATGGAAATTAGAGATTTTTAACTGAATTATATTTTTAATGACATTATCTAAATAAGAAGGTATGACACAACTTTCATAGGCTATCAATACAACAACAGATGAAAATGAGCAAACATTTAAGAAATCTTGTACATATCTACGAAATGCAAGACGATATCTTTTGAACAAACCGAGATTTTGAAAATATTTGTTAAGATAAAATTGAAACTGTATTACAATGATTTTGGTGGTATTTTATAATATGGAATCTAAATTGTGAGTTACAAATAAATGAAAATGTTATTTGCCTTCTACCATAGGTAAAAAATTGATATAAAAAAGAGTGAGATAACAAACAAATACTGGGTATCTAATCATACTTATATTTATTGATTCGTCTGAGCTATAAACTCATTTCTTTCGATATGATCTATAGAGTTGATGAACAGCCAGACAAAATATCTCACTATCACTATATCCCATGAAATAATGACCAGACTTGATAATATACTCCATTTTTAATTTGCACCTCTGCACCAAAATATGAAATGTTGAAAATACGATGCAATTTAGTTAAGTACTTAAAACCAGGTTTCAAATTATAGTTGAAATGTTTACAATCAACTTGTGCTATACTTTCAATAGCTTCAAAAGTTTTTTCATAAGACAACCATTTAATCGGATCAAAATAATTCAAGTTCTCAGATCTTGATCTTGAATAAAATTAGAGAACATTTTTCACAAAATTTATAATAACAAAGTTTGCGAAGTTCATTTTTTTGAATACCAAATGCAATTTTACGCAAATGGAATGAGATTTTTTTTTGTAATCTTGAAAAGATTTGATTTATAAGGATTATATAAACACTTATTATTAACACAAATTAAATTGCATTCTTAAAAATCACTGAATTAAAACTTTCAGAATTATGTATATTTTAATTTTATTACTGAAGAATCCATTATTTCAATGGTTTTGATTCGAAGGAAAAATTTAAGCTGGGTTAAATTAGCTCTGATAAACCTTAATAAGTATTATTTCTAAATATTAAATGCCACTCGTCTGTATAAGAATAACGGCGTAAGAAATTAAAATTGAGGCTATAGTTAATAGTGTTGAGGCTCTTATTTGAAATAAGTTGAAAGCAGTAAATCCTATTTCATTTTTACGAAAATTGAATAAATTAAAGTAATGAAGTATTGATTGATTCGTAGCAATAGATGAGCCACATATTTTATCTCTAGAATCAAAAAAGTCAAATAAACTTTTGGGCAGTATTTCACATACATAACAAATAGCTATCAAAATGATAAAATAGTCATAAAATAGTTTGTTTCCAACTGCAAACTGATATTTTTTCGATGTAACGGTGGTTAAAAGACAAATCGATGATACTTCGATTATAGGACCAACAAGTAATAGCATGAAAAGTATTGGACTGAATATGTTGTCTAATTGTTTGATATGTTCGTTAATCATACCCAACATTTGATAGATTTGTGGTAATAGTTTGGGCGTTGAGATTTTATGAATGTAAGATAAATAGTTCTTAATAATAATACTCTCGTATGCTATTATTGTTATGATTGAAGATTGAGCCATAATTATTGTCAAATGTTGTATGGAATATAAGATGAGTTTTATCAGTGTTATACTGTAATCAAGTTTAATGTACAAAAGAACATTAAACAAAGTCAATGAAGAGCAGTGAGCTACCAATTGAATAATAGGTATTAATAATGTCAAGTTATAATGATCCAAATTCAATTCAGTTGAATTAGGGAATGAGAGGTAACATTTGTTGTTGAGAAGTTTGAAGATTCTGCCACCTTTGAGGATTAGGACCAAGTTTATAATGAAAGGTAGAGTAAAATAAGAAAGTGCTGCAGTATTTAATACGACGTATATAATTATCGAATTTTATCCACTATTTTTATTCAAAACATTTGCTTTTAAAGTTCCATAACTTTCTTTTATGGTTATACAATAGACCAAAACACTCCATAATATTATGAGAAACTTGCATGATAATCCCTTCTTGCCATCAATAGAAGCTCCAAAATATGATATCCCAAAAACTCTATGTAAGTTTATTAAAATTTTTAGACTATTCATTTTTTCGATTGTTATTTCATATAAAATTCTTTAGATAAACAGAGCATTTTTTCTGATAGAATCGATGTAATTTTCTAAAAATCGAATATATAGTCTTAACTATATTGAGTAAAGTACTATGTTGAAGTTTACCAATCGATAGAGCACCTGAAATAGCACTTCGTTACAGACATATTGAGTAAGCCTAATTAATGTCATTAATAGAGATAAGATTTATATGCAAATAAAAAATGTGCACTCTTAACTATCTTTTAATTTAAACAAATTTTAATCTCATATATTAATTACAAATTAACATATATCACAATTAATATTTACGAGCTGTAGAACCGTTCTTTTCAAGCACCTCTCTGTATCAGTCTGGCATAGATTTTGCTAAGATTTGTAGTGTCGTGATCTCCAAGCCTAATTTCATGTCAAATTTGTCTGCAACGATAACGTTAATTAGACGTACCTAATATGTTTGTAATAAAGTGCTATTTCAGGTGCTCTATTGATTGGTAAACTCCAACATAGTATTACCATGAAGGTTTTAGTATAATAAAAGTTAATTAAAAAGTGATGTTGTTTGAATTATAGTAAAAACTCAATTATTTTATAAATTAGATTTTCAAAAATTATCTACTACAATTCAATTTCTGGATTCATTACATTATGTTTGAATGTCATTCATAACCTGAATCTACGAAATATATTTAGTGAAGCGAAATAAATTTTGATTTCGAATTTTCTTCACAGAACAATTTTCTGACTTAATATAAATTAAAACCTTTGAAATCTATTGAAGTCCTACCCAGGCTCGACTCGACTCGACTCGACTCGACTCATGCGAAGTACTACTTTAAATAATTTGTTTACAGCTTTTTCATTGTCACATCAGTATTACCCTATCCTTAGATTTCTCTTCACTACAAATTGATTACATTACAGCAGCACTCAAGAAAACCAGAAAAAAACAAACATAAAGGTCAAAGATCGAAACATTCTCTAAGAAATAATTATGCGATCTGAAACGTCATATCTTCGATTTGACAATTGAATGAAACATAGGTTTCAAACTTAAAATAATTTGATTGAATTAGATTTTATTTCGAGAATATAAAAAATATCATTTATATTAATAAATTTATTGCTTCATAAATCCTAAGATTTTTACATCTTCTGTAATTTATTTCAACTTGACAAAATAAAGAACCAAAAGAATAGAAAAAGCAAAGATTAGAAAACACAAGATAGGAGAGTGTATAGTTAGTTTAGCTACAAAGAAAAACTACGACATCTGATCTCCATATCAGACTTTTTCCAAAAAAACCGCATATTTTTAATTTTGTTGGAAATATGAATGCATTATTTTTTTCAATATGAATGCGTATTTAGAGTTCGGTTGGCAAGTGTTAAGTAATTTGCCGTTTTTAAAATTTTATATTTAGCAATTTTTTTATATAATCATAGAGTTGATAACATTTAAAATTATAGTCTGTGAAGGTATTATGTGAAGGCTTTATACCTATTACAGTCACTTAAACATTTATTCATTATTGGAAAGTCTCAAGTTATGTAGGAACACTATGTTTAACTTCAATACCTAATATCTCGTGAGTGAGTTGTTATAACTTTATCAAAATCTCACAAAGTTTTTCTAGTGGTTCTTTTGTATTTCGTTGCATTATCTCAAGTAATTCTCAAGTTATTCAAAAAACATTGTCTGGATTTAAGCCTTGGCTAGAGAAATCTGCACAAAAATAATTTTAATAATTATTAATCAAAATTTCATCGAAATTGAACAGAAATTTATTAAATGAAAATACATTATATGAAGTTTGATTTGATATCAATTGATGACAGATAGTACTCCTTTGTCCGCTGCTTTGCGGACCTTAGTCTTAACACCTCTCATAAGGTTTTGGCACAGATTTTCAGATCTTTTACGTATTATTGTTTTGATTCTTCGAATTAGTTTAGGGATTTACATCTGTTGTCCACCCATTTTCATAAATTTGTTTACCCAAATTTGTCCAGAATCTTTCAATTGGCTGGAGTTGGGGGACATTTAGAGGACTAATCTCTTTTGGGACAACTTTGATTCCAACTCTTTGGTAAACTTCTTGAGTGGTTTTGGCGTAATGAGAAGTAGCCAAATCGGGCCAGAAAACATATTTATCGTCTGAATGGTACTTATCGATAAAATCTTTCAGAAGTGGTAAACATTCCCGAACATAGACTTCTGCAGTGATCGCATTACCGCGAACTCAATTATTTTGTCTTTAGTTTTTCGGTTAATTTCTCGGTTTTTTCTCGGACCTGGAGTCCGATCGGCACTCTGACCACTTATGAATCTTTGGATAATTGAATATACTGTACGGCGAGGGATGCCCTCCAGTTCATAATGTCTTACGATATCGCAAGTTTTCATATTCGGGTTTCTTTCAATAAAAGCGCCAATCCTTTTCCTAGCCTCAAGCTCTTTAGAGGAGGATATCTTTCTTATTATAAATTATTATAAACTAATAATTGCAATGTTTTGTTACCTAATAACTATTCTTTCAAAGTAAAAACAAAATTTAATCGAATCAACTATATCTGGTTAAGAAATTGCGTCTTAAATTTTGTGCAGATTTCTCTAGCCAAGGCTTATAATTTTGAAATGTGCTGTACATCAATATTATGCACGCTGATGTAATAAAAGACCGAAAATATGCGGAAATATTGTATTAATGTTTCATATTTATATTTCACAAATTTGTCTAAATTTATTTCATTCTATAAAAAAACGACACTTACAAAAAAATGTACGTTTATCGGCTATTCGGACAACAAACGAAATTCTTAATACTTACATTTTCTCGTTATTCTGTTAATTCTCATGATTGGTAAGCGATATATTCTGATGATTTTTTGCTTAATCTCGTGTTTTAATAGTCTATATAGTTTTTATAGTTTAAAAAGTGGATTCAAATATTCTCAAATATGAAAATAACAGAAATGTTTTGAAAATTGTATAATCAGTTGATTTGCTCAAATCATTTCGCATACTCCGCTAAATTGCCAAGCACTCATTGAACTGTATTATCCAAACATGCAGTTCCCATATCGCGATAGACTTCATCATTGGCGTTGCCCATACAACAACCGTTAAAGTAGTAGATTGCGATCCATCGTTTTCATTAGTTACTTCGCCTGAAAATAACTCATTCATATCAAAAGTAGCTAAAATTCACTCAATCCGTTGCAAATACATCAAAAAAAAGATATCCTAGCTTATAGTTTCATCAAGAATAAGCACAATGATTCACAAGTGCGTTGGGTTTTCCAATTAAAACTTGTAAAAAATAGATATCAGCGCGCAAATACAACAAAAATGATTGAAAATAGAAAATCATAATTATCATTACTGCATAAATGGATAGTTTTTGAAATTTTTTCAATCCGTCAGCGTTTGAATTCATCAAATTTCAGCTTCATTTAATTATTTAAGTCAGAACATAATCACTAGTGGTCATTCCAAATTTGTAAAACTCGCTACAGAAATATATTACAGGAGTCCTTCAACACATTCACTACTGAAATCACTATTTAAGTTATCATCAGCAAAAACTACTTCAAGATTAGCAAATTCACACCTAACGAAACTGATTTCACTGAAAATCATCTTAGACAGTGAACTTCACGGGACCTGGACGAAAGACCGACAGCCAAAGGACCGACAGGACAAAAAACCGACAGGACAAAAGACCGACAGGACAAAAGACCGACAGGAACAAAAGACCGATAGGGACAGAAGACCGACATTTAACCTGAAGCTTAAGGTTTTCTTCTGTCAACAATAATATAATTATTGTCCTCGTTTTATCGATATCCACATTTTTAATGATAGCTGAAGAAGAGCAAGCCGAAGAAGTTCGAACAAAAGATATCAAAACAGTACTAATCTATACTTTCAGACGAGTGGTCAGAGTATAAACATAACTATCATCATATGTGACATGGATCAGCTAATGGTCATAATTATTCTTATACTCAAACAACTTGCATGACGACGTACACCAACAATATTTCGATGTTTTGTTGAAAAAAATTTAGTACTCACATACTACCAATTCGTCAAACAAGCTGTTTGAGTATAAGAATAATTATCACCATTAGCTGATCCATGTCACATATGATGATAGTTATGTTTATACTCTGACCACTCGTCTGAAAGTATAGATTAGTACTGTTTTGATATCTTTTGTTCGAACTTCTTCGGCTTGCTCTTCTTCAGCTATCATTAAAAATGTGGATATCGATAAAACGAGGACAATAATTATATTATTGTTGACAGAAGAAAACCTTAAGCTTCAGGTTAAATGTCGGTCTTTTGTACTGTCGGTCTTTTGTCCTGTCGGTCTTTTGTGCTGTCTGTCTTTTTGGCTGTAGGTCTTTCGACCCAGACCCGAACTTCACTCGTCTGAAACTTCAACTTATCCACTTGTTTTCGCAATAAAAGGAATAACTTCTAACTGAAGAACCCATTATGCTTTTACTTTTCATTCAACTCAACACCAGTCACTAAATTGATATATGATTAGAATTCTCAATCCTCTTGACCCGATTTGACTGAGAGTTCATGCTATAGTTTGTGATCAATCTAACCAAAATCAAAATCTCGCAAAAAATCACCTTAACATCATTGCACTAATGAAACAACATTAAGTTTTCCAATAATCGAATAGCGTCTTGCCTCATATTCAAGCACTTTTCACAACAAATCAATACAAGAATATTTGACAAGCACAGTGCTAAATTAGCAACTCAAGTTTTAAGTTATTTTTGTGCACTAACATAGTGCATTTATTTTTCTGTAGCTACTGCAAAAATGACCTCATAGTTATTAGACACTGAACTATTTTGCTAAAATATCAATTTTGCTTGATAGCTTAAATTCGTCATGATACAGCTCAACAAAATATAACAATACTCCTTCAAAATTCAAACAGGACATCAATGATGGAGCTTAAAAAAAGTGTTGATTTAATCAAATTGTGGATAATTCATTTATTGGTTTACCAGAAACCTAAAGTCAAGACATCGAATATATATTTACTCGGCACATAAAGCAAGATGTTTTAGAGATTTTTTTTGAATTATCAGACGTCGGTTATCGGTAGGAAGAATATTATCACTGAATGTTTATCATTCATCTTTTAAAAAAACTAGTCTCCAAAGTTTTTTAAACAGTTACTTCATAACAAAAGTGAACCAGATAATGACTAGTTGCTCAGCGATTCTGTGCAGTGTGCTATATCAATTTTCGATCAAACATCCTCTTCATTGCCATCAACAAATTCGGACATTCTTGCAGTAGCAACACATTCCGCTAACAATAATGATCTTCCATCAGTTCATGGAATTCCATAAAATAACATATCAATATATGTAACAGGATTTATTATACCAGAATCAAGAAGTTAGTCAAATGCAATAATTGCTTTCTATATCATCATCATCTGACATTTGTGGACCAGATCTTCTGTTTATCGATTTCAATAACTATTCAGACTCATCGGCATATGTCATGATTCCTTCTGCTGAATTTTCCAATATAAACTATAGCAGCATCAACATCGTACACTAAAATTTCAAAGTGCTTTTATCTAAGTGTTTAATAAAAATAAATCATTTAGTCTGATTTTAGAAATCGTAGATTTTTCGTGGATTTCTCCTCAGTTTCATCAAACTATTGTGAAAACATTTTCATTGCATGGATTATAAATATAGTGCGCGACAAAAGTATAACCCGTATTCGAATTTTTAAATAATTTATTATCACAAAACACAAGAAAATCATGACTAATTACCTAAACTATATTAAAGCTAAGGTAATAGGCACCTTTAGCGAGTAGTTACTTTCGATGACTGATCCTAATAGCACTCTATGTTAGAAGTTTAACGATATACTAAAATTCGAAATTTCGTCTATAAATTAAGTTCCAAAAGTCAATTGTTAACAGAATTCCTTAACCTCTACCTCTAAGTGTGATACATCATTGTATTCAGTTTGTCGAGCTGAACATTTTGATAACAACCTCGACTACTCCAACTCGAATCAGACCATTTCTAACCACCCAGACCTAACATTATTATTGAAAAATTTGGTAAATCCAGGCTAATGGGTCTAAAGGGCTTCCGACCCTCACCTCCAAGTATAATACATCATTGGATTCAGTTCGCCCGGCTGAACATTTTGATACCACGCTTGACTACTTCTGGCTACCGAGACATAACACCCTCATAAATGGATGAGCCTGGCTTTACCAAGTTTTCACTCAAATCAAACCTTATTTGAACTTAAGCATAATATGTTAGGTCGCTTCGTGACCTAACCTATTTTTTCTTAGTTTATATCAGGTCTGTTTGGGTTACGACTCTCTAAATCCAGGTTTATCCATTACGAGGTACTAAACCAAACAAAGATGAATATCTCGAGAACTAATAGCGACAATTGATCTAGTGAGGTATCAAAATGCTTAGTTTGACATCCTGAGTCCAATGATATATCATTTGGCGGGGTCAGCCATTCCCAACAGGAGTCGACCAGAAGTGGTCAAGTGTGGTATCAAAATGTTCAACTCGACGAACTGAATCTAACGATGTATTAAAATTGGGGAAAGGGATTAAGACACGCTCCAGAGGGGTTACCTAGCGGCGAAACTAATTTAATTGAAATTAATTTTTCACGTAATTTATGAATAAAGTATGAACATGTAATATATGGTTAAACTCCTCACATCGAGTACTATTATTGCTTGTGCAACGAGAGAGTGGACTGAATAGAGATCTGTAATAACTATCAAAATTATCAGCCAATAAACAAATAGCACAACACAATACAAATTATATATAAATTACGCCACTATTTTTAACACAAAAAATTGTTTACAATAAAACGTGATATTAATTATTAATAAATTCTTATGAATAAAATGTGATTTAATTATAAATTGTGAAAGAATGCAGTCTATTAAGGATAACTGTAAGTTAGGAACTGGTCATTATATAAATTCTCACGTCAAATATATAGTCAAAAATTTATACATGTTCTTACGTGAACGTCAACCAACAAGTAAGCAGAAAGACGTAATTAATGACATCATTAAAATTACAAAACTTTCAAGAACTTCAGTTTATAATATTTTAAATAATAAAAACTGTAATTCTCCTAAAAAACTAAGAAACGAACACTTAAATTTTCATTTAAACCAAAGGAGTATGTTATAATAGACGACATTATATTGAATTTTAATAAAAATAATGTGTTTCCATCAATTAATGACGTCTATAAAGTAGCTAGACTAAACGAATCCCTTTCATTCAAAAATTGCGGACGTAGAACCTTTTATAAAATATTAAAGAAAATGGGATATAAATATTCTGATACAAAAAAATTATTAAAATCTCAAATTATTAATTGACCTGACATTAAGAAGAAAAGAATTAATTATTTAATTGAAAAGAGAACTATTGAAAAACTATCACCTAACTCCCTTTTTGTATACATTGACGAGAAATTTGTTCACAAAAATTATGTAAAGTATAAGATATTACAACCTTTAAATAATAGCAAAAAACTTAGGTTTAAAATGTCAATTGATAAAGGGACGCGTTATTCAATAATACATGCTGGAAGTGAAAATGGATTTGTTAAAGGAGCCGAAGAGATATTTGTTAATTCAGAAATTAATTCTCAGCTCTTTGAAAATTGGCTTAAAGATAAATTATTACCAAATGTGCCCCCTTGTTCGGTCATCGTACTCGATAACGTACCTACTCATTCAAAGCAGTACAATAGAGCACCCGTTAAGAGTGACAATATTACAAAAATTAAAAATTGGCTCAAATTTAATAATAGTTTTGAACATAATTTTAAAAAAAGTGATTTATTTAAACTCGTAAAAGAGAATACATTTAATTGTTATTATAATGTCGACAAAATAATTAGAGACTGGTCATATTCCTTTACGTTTACCTCCATATCACTGCGAGCTCAACCCTATTGAGCTAATTTGGGCCCATTTAAAACAGCTAATATCAAAGCACAACTTCAATAATAATACACAAGAATTTAAATATCTAATATCTGAGGCATTCGCCAAAATTGATGATAATTTTTGGCTTAAGTGTATTAGACATACCACTAAAATCGAATCTGATTTTTGCATAAGCGATAAAATTATTTATAACAATGTTTTATCAGAGCATAATTATGTTAAAAAGTATTTTTCTTAATGACTATTATAAATATCTTTAACTGTATTTCTTTTGCTTTAGCGCGATGTTAAATTAAGTTTTTCTATTGGTTGAACTAAATTTCTTTAAACATCTCTATTCAGTCCACTCTCTTGTTGCACAAGCAATAGGACCGATCGTCAAAAGTAACTGCCGAAAACGGTACCATCTACCAAAGATGATCACAGTTTTAATTTTCTATCTCCCAACCCGACGCAGCAGCGACCGAGTAATTAATTTTACTTGGCTTTCTAGATGCGATAAATATATCGCACATATCGCTAATTGGTCGATAATCGGTGCTTAATAGTTGGCGTTCTTACCATTCAGTTTAAGAAACTAGACCATACGTCGAGGCATCGACTTGACCAGTTTCTGAAGTTCAAGCAACTGAATCTGATCCCAAAAGTCTTCAATAACGGTCTTAAGTTCGGCGATGGTATCGTAATGACAACCACTGTAGTATACCAGCTAAATCAAAGATCCGCAGAGATTTTAAATAGGATTGAGATCTAGACCAGTCCACGCCGGCCATCCAGAACCCGAACTCCATGATCTTGGAACCACTACTTTGAGCGGGCACATTTTGCTGTTGGAACTTCCAATTGCAACCACCAATTCACAGATCATAGGGAAGAAGATGATCATGGAAGGTATTATTTTAGAAAAAGTACTTAAAGTATTTTTAGTCAATTTTGATTATAAAAAGGAAAATCTTAGCTTGATTTAAGTATAAGTCAATATTAATAATTAAAGTTAGTTAATTGTTTTAAGAAATTAATAATGAAATATTTAAGCATCCCTTCTTTAGTAATATAATTGTTAAACAATATAACTGAAAATATTCCTAGCATTCTTTTACCAAAATTTTAAAATAAAAGGATACAGAGCAAAAAGAATAAATGAGAGTTTAGATTCTGAACTACACATTTTAATTTCGTGTATTATCACTCAATCTATATATTAATAAAGATTGTTAATCATTAAAGTCAAAGTGATGTTGTTTCGGTATGCGAAAATCTACTCTCACAATATGCTGTTGCATTCTGCAGAACATTTAGAAAGCAATAGTTGACTTCCCGTTATAGCCAAAGGCAGCCTAGACCATAACGAAACTTCCCTGAGCTCTTTTTGGGTAGCAACGTGGTTCCCTCTGCAGATCGTGCCAATAGTATTGGCAACCATCATGGCCGTCGAGGTTGAATTTCTTTTCGTCTATCCAGTCTACTACATAGTAGTTCATGGCACCATTAACTCTTCCCAAGTCAATCGCTTCTGAGTATGTTTTCGTTCTAGTTTTGATCGCTTCTTCATCTTCTCGTATCTCATATGCGATGATGAGCCGATGATCCTTTGAACACTTCTCATACCCAGAGGGAACTTTTACGCCACCCAAATCTGTTCCGTGGATAGCTCTCCAGTGTTGACAGAGCTTAAAATCCATCTCTCTGCGCGTTCAGCGAGAGATCGTAGCCGTTCTGGTCGCTTTCTCTGGCTATAGTTCTCTAGATCGTTCAAGAACTTGCTAATGCTGATCCGATCCCGCTCTAGCTTTTTCCCGATGTTGGGAGGATTCGGCAGCACTATAGTATATGGCCTGGAAGCGATTATGGCGATACCTATATATAATGATAGCACATGAAGAGGAGAGTCCAACGAGCCATATCTCAAGTGTACCCGATGACAGGCTCAAGAGTTATAATAAAAATAATTTTGAAAAATTGCATATATTTTCCTATTACAAACATATGTTCCCCACTATATACTGTGAGATAGAAAAATATTATTTAGGTTTTATGTTTATTTAGTTTGTTTTCTTCGTTTTAAGAGTAAAATATTAATCTATTTTAGATATGATAATAATAAAGTAAATGTATCTTAAAGTAGAAATTGTAGTTACATCTTTTAGGTGTCCTAAGTTTTTACTTACAGTACAAGTAAATTTCCAATTGACTATGTATTTTTTTATCTAAATTGCAAGTATTTTGATGTAAAATTAATTTTTCCATTGAGCTAAATATAGTAAGTTTAGAACATCAAAAGGAGTTTAAAAGCAGAGGTGATTTCTTATTAGAAACAGTCTTATTTCTTACTTCGTACTGTAAAGTATGTAATACTCTTACTTTGTACTTGTGGTATGTAAGAAAAGTAAAAGTGAATAACTACTATTGTATCATTATATTTGTATTAATAAAAGAAAGTTTATATTAAAATTAAGTTATAACTTAATCCCCTACTAAAGCATATTCTATCGAGTCCTACCAGACTCTCTGATAGAATTATAGGTAACAACAGATTGGGATCTTACATTGAGGCCCGCCGATTCCAATTTGTTCAACTTGGACATACACACACAAACACACCCACACACACATACGAAAGACTCTACATAAACATTTAGATCGGGTCTTTCGTATATAGATGATCCCTCGTCACAAAAAATAAATGTGACAATATTTCACTTATGCATTGCTGACTGATTCTTAAAAGACAAATATAAGATTTAAGAGCTCACTTTCGCCCGCCTCTCGGTGGCGCAGTAGGTTAAGGCGTTAGGTTAGGTTAATGATAATTCTTTATTTTTCGTTGCAAAGCTACCGTTCTATTTGTTACATATTATGCATTTTCATTAAAATTTTTTGGATTTACATTGAGCATAATTCCTCAACCTGAAATCCGGTACACTTCAGATATACATCGTTGGACTTCTTTTGTCATGTACTATCATTATATATGGGTGTCGCCATAATCGCTTCCATGCCATATACCATAGTGGTGCCGTTTAAAACAACAGTTATAAACATATTGACAAAGCATTATTCAAAATTTTGTTCTTCATAAGTGATGCATTATCGAAACAAACAATCTAAACAAAACAAATAACTGTTATTTAAATTTTGTTATTCTATTTAAATATTGTTTCGCTTTAATTTGCATTTCTATTCATGTATTCGGTACAATTGCTGTTTTTTCAATTCCTGTCTTTACACCTGCTCACTGAGCGCAATTCTGAATAAGAATATCCTGCACACATGATAAGTCCATATCAGAATCATGTTAATTTTATTAATTATAATAACAACAGTCTCACAAGAAAATATTTGGTTCCTAAATTATATCAAATCAGATATTCTTAATGGCTGTAACCTTACAATTGATTATTTTGCTAATACATCAGAAGGAAATTATTTAAAATTAAGTCCTTATAAGTTTTGTCCAAATACAATAATTTTGCCAAAATATCCAATTATTTCTAAATTTGCTTAAGAAATATCGCCAATATCCGCTACACAAGCTTTAAGTGAAAGGGTTTTTAGTATATCAGAAGATTGTTTATCAGGAAAAAGAAGTTAACTTTATCCTACAAAATTACAACGCAAAGGTCTGCTCATTTTTAACAAACAGTACATAAACATATAAATTCTATCAATTTATATGCATTTTACTTTTACTTTACTTGAATAAAATGCTTTTAAAATAATTTTACTTTTTTGAACCAAAAAAGTAAATTCTTTACTTTCCGCACTTTTTAGAGTAATATATTTTTAAAAAATACTTTTACTTTACTTATTGTAAAAAATTAATACTCATCAAACACTAAATGTAATGACCTAGAATTAAACTTTAGGACTGCAGAACCTCAGGTCTCAGGTCTTTGACCGTCTTAAGGTCCGGACTCGCTCATCAGTACACTTGAAAGTTCAAATACTTTCAAATTTTAACTTAAAAACTTGGTAATAAAGTTGATGGTCTGTCATCTAGAAAACAATTCTAACATATTGACATGTTTTGTCTTTATCTGTTAAACATTAATTCTTAGATGAAATTCTAACTTTTATTAATATTTCCTATAAGCATATAAGTTGCTTGTTTGCAAGTTGCACTCAGTTTTTCGAATAATATTCATTTTTTTGTCCTTGAAGAAGCGTTTCATCAGCCAAAAAATAGGATCATTAAATAATAGATGAATTTCAATTTTAAATTGAAAGCATTCTCGACATGAAACCAAATTCTATACTTATGGTTACGATATTAATACGAAATGTTTTGGGACTAAAATAGATATGAGAATTATCTTAATTTTATCGAATATTGTGAGAAAGTTATCACATTCTAATAGATGAAAGTTTTTGATTACTTCAACAACCATATTGTTTGACGTAATTATCGTATCATCTGAAGCTCACATAAGTTCTCAGAGTAAAAATTTTGGTCAGTGGTCACGAATTGAATTAAGTTGTTTTCGAAATTCAATATGCGATTATTGATAGTAATAGCATTTGTAACTTTAGTGAAAGCTAATGTTTATTATGATGTGAGTAATGAATCATATCAAGAAGTCAAGAACTCGAGGAATTTCACAGGAAAAGTAGTTTTGGTAACAGGTTCGAGTTCTGGTATTGGTGAAGGAATTGTTAAATTGTTCTCAATTCTTGGAGCTAAAGTTGTGGTGACGGGAAGGAATGAAACTAGAATTAAAAACGTTGCCGAAGACGTACACAAGTTATCTCCATATGGATTAAAGGTATTTCCCTTAACTTATTTTGTGCAAGCAATTATCAAGTTTATTTATTTCTCACGAATAGCCTTTAGAAGTTGTGGCAGATCTTACAAAAGAAGATGATGTCAAACGACTAATCAACGCAACTATCAATGAATACGGAAAACTAGACATTCTTGTAAACAATGCTGGTGTTGGCATTTATAGTTCAATAAGAGATGAGAAAATATTGGATGAATTTGACAAAGTTTTTAATATAGATTTGAGATCTATTGTACAACTGATTCATCTGTCGATTCCATATCTGGAAAAATCTAAAGGAACCATTATTAACATTTCAAGTATTGCATCCCTTAAACCGGTATATAATCAAAATAGAATATTTAATTATTACTAGACTTTTCATTTACTTTTATACTGGTTTTAGACTGTCCACAATTATTTCCTTTAAATTTTCAATTATTACTTTTATTTAAACGTTCGCTAAAATATATAATATATTAATTAATAATTGAAATTGAACTTCATGTCTATTAAAACCCTAAGAGCATAGGATTCCTTCCATACAATATGGCAAAGGCAGCACTCGATATGATGACTAGAGTTCTGGCTGTTGAATTGGGTCCTTCAGGAATTAGAGTCAATACAATTAAGTTAATATTTCAATTTGTAACTTCAAATTTAATACACTATTTATAAATTGATTTAATTTTTATAGTCCAGGTTTTATAGAGACTAACCTCTCTGAAGCGTCAGGAATTAAAATTTCAGATGAATTGTTGAAGAAAGTAACACAAAAATTAGTCAGTCTTACACCACTTAAAAGAGCGGGAGAGCCTTTGGATATCGCAAAAGGAATTGTATTCTTATCCTCAACTGACGCCCAATTCATCACAGGGGCAAATCTAGTGATTGATGGTGGATTTGTTTATAATTCTCCCACAGATATTGTTTCATCTCTAACAAGTTCTTTCTAATTCAAATTATAAGACCTTTTAATTACATATAATCGCTAAAGATATTTAAATATTATTGTGCTTTTTGAAGAAATAATTGTTTCTAATAACTCGAATAAATTTTAATTTGAAATGTTCCAACAAATCATAATCTATTAATATTAATATTTGGAATTTTTTTACAATCATATTGATAATTAATGCTTTTGCATTAGAAATATTTACATAAACAGTTACTTTAATTTTGTTTTATCTTATATTCGAATATAACTTTAGATTTAGTTTTGAGTCAATTCAATGATAATTGTTTCAAATGTACTGATGAGCGAGTCCGGACATTAAGACGGCCAAAGACCTGAGACCTGAGGTTCTGTAGTCCTAAAGTTTAATTCTAGGTCATTACATTTAGTGTTTGATGAGTATTAATTTTTTACAATAAGTAAAGTAAAAGTATTTTTTAAAAATATATTACTCTAAAAAGTGCGGAAAGTAAAGAATTTACTTTTTTGGTTCAAAAAAGTAAAATTATTTTAAAAGCATTTTATTCAAGTAAAGTAAAAAGTAAAATGCATATAAATTGATAGAATTTATATGTTTATGTACTGTTTGTTAAAAATGAGCAGACCTTTGCGTTGTAATTTTGTAGGATAAAGTTAACTTCTTTTTCCTGATAAACAATCTTCTGATATACTAAAAACCCTTTCACTTAAAGCTTGTGTAGCGGATATTGGCGATATTTCTAAAGCAAATTTAGAAATAATTGGATATTTTGACAAAATTATTGTATTTGGCCATGATTTGTTTATTGTTCAATAATTATTCTATAATTAATAAATTTAGAGCAAGAACTTTAACTTTAGGATAATCCTATAAACTTTATCTTTGCAGAAAGACTTGACGATAAATAGTCCTGCAATAATTCTAGAGTATGAGGTTTTTAATCACTTGTAAACACGAGCACATTATATGAAATTAATATCTCGTATACTTTTTAAAATGGGGCAGAATTTCAAAGCTTCAGGACTTAAAATAAGATCTAACTTATAAGTAAATACTTTCAAAAAGTTTAATATTTTACATCCATATAAAAATTTATAACTGTTTGCCTAAACAAATATGAGATAAAAATATGAATATCTTATACATAATTGCATTCAAATTATTGCTCAATCAATAGATCAGCAAATTGTAGATTGATTTAGATAACAATCTTTATGTTTTCTAATTGGTTCACAATGTAAAATATTCAACTAAATTATCATCATACTGAAGGCTTTTGTTCAACTTAATACTAGACTTAGCTTCAAGATAAGTCATATTTTTAATTTCACTATCTTTCAACTTATTTTCCACTTATTTTCCACTTATCATTTAAGAGAAAATAGTTAAAAAAACTAATGTCTTATTTCTCATTGAAAACTATATTATCACAAATATTTAATCGCAAAATGAAGTTATATATTAAATAAGCCTTCATTTTGAGTATACTTATATTGAATTTTTAAAAAATAGTATCAAAGTTGAATTTAGCATCATTTTCTGTTATGTATCTAATTACAAATTAAGCTTATATTCGAGGGGCTTATAAACATATTTTGAGAAAAACAATTATCATTGAATTGACTCAAAACTAAATCTAAAGTTATATTCGAATATAAGATAAAACAAAATTAAAGTAACTGTTTATGTAAATATTTCTAATGCAAGCGCGTTAATTATCAATGTGAATTGTAAGAAATTCCAAATATTAATATTAATAGATTATGATTAGTTGGAATATTTCATATTAAACTTTATTCAGGTTATTAGAAACAATTATTTCTTCAAAAAGCACAATAATATTTAAATATCTTTAGCGATTATATGTAATTAAAAGGTCTTATAATTTGAATTAGAAAGAACTTGTTAGAGATGAAACAATATCTGTGGGAGAATTATAAACAAATCCACCATCAATCACTAGATTTGCCCCTGTGATGAATTGGGCGTCAGTTGAGGATAAGAACACAATTCCTTTTGCGATATCCAAAGGCTCTCCCGCTCTTTTAAGTGGTGTAAGACTGATTAATTTTTGTGTTAGTTTCTTCAACAATTCATCTGAAATTTTAACTCCTGACGCTTCAAGGATATTAGTCTCTATAAAACCTGGACTATAAAAATTTATATCAATTTATAAATAGTGTATTAAATTTGAAGTTACAAATTGAAATATTAACTTAATTGTATTGACTCTAATTCCTGAAGGACCCAATTCAACAGCAAGAACTTTAGTCATCATGTCGAGTGCTGCCTTTGCCATGTTGTATGGAAGTAAGCCTATGCTCTTAGGATTTTAATAGACATGAAGTTCAATTTCAATTATTAATTAATATATTATATATTTTAGGGAACATTTAAATAAAAGTAATAATTGAAAATTTAAAGGAAATAATTCTTGAATCAAAATAATTGTGGACAGTCTAAAACCAATATTAAAGTAAATGAAAAGTCTAGTTTTAAATAATTAAATATTCTATTTTGATTATATACCGGTTTGAGGGATGCAATACTTGAAATGTTAATAATGGTTCCTTTAGATTTTTCCAGATATGGAATCGACAGATGAATCAGTTGTACAATAGATCTCAAATCTATATTAAAAATTTTGTCGAATTCATTCAATATTTTCTCATCTCTTATTGAGCTCGAAATGCCAGCACCAGCATTATTTATAAGAATGTCTAGTTTTCCATATTCATTGATTGTTGCGTTGACTAGTCTTTTGACATCATCTTCTTTTGTAAGATCTGCCACAACTTCTAAAGGCTTTTCACGAGAAATAAAGAAACTTGATAAGTGTTTGCACAAAATATGTTAAGGGAAATACCTTTAATCCATATGGAGATAATTTGTGTACTTCTTCAGCAACGTGTCTAATTTTAGTTTCATTTCTTCCCGTTACCACAACTTTAGCTCCAAGAATTGAGAACAATTTTACAGTTCCTTCACCAATACCAGAACTCGAACCTGTTACCAAAACTACTTTTCCTGTGAAATTCCTCGAGTTCTTGACTTCTTGATATGATTCATTACTCATATCATAATAAACATTAGCTTTCACTAAAGTTACAAATGCTATTACTATCAATAATCGCATATTAATTTTCGAAAACAATTCAATTCAATTCGTAACCACTGATCAAATTTTACACTGAGAACTTCTAGTTTGAGTTTCAAATAGTACAATGGTTAAGACAACTAATATGGTTGTTGGAGTAATTAAAAATTCTCACCCATTAGAATGTGACAACTTTCTCACAATATTCGATAAAGTTAAGATAATTCTGACATCTGTTTCAGTCCCAAAACATTTCGTATTAATATCGTAACTATAAGTATAGAATTTGGTTTCATGTCGAGAATGCTTTCAATTTAAAATTGAAATTCATCTATAATTTAATAATCCTATTTTTTGGCTGATGAAACGCTTCTTTAAGGACAAAAAAATGAATATTATTGAAAAAACTGAGTGCAACTTGCAAACAAGCGACTTATATGCTTATACGAAATATTAATAAAAGTTAGAATTTAATCTAAGAATTAATGTTTAACAGATAAAGACAAAACATGTCAATATGTTAGAATTGTTTTCTAGATGACAGACCATCAACTTTATTACCAAGTTTTTAAGTTTAAACTTGAAAGTATTTGAACATTCAAATGTACTGATGAGCGAGTCTGAATCTTAAGACGGTCAAAGACCTGAGACCTGAGGTTCTGTAGTTCTAAAGTTTGATTCTAAGTCCTTACATTTATTGTTTATTGAGTATTAATTTTTTATATAAAGTAAAAATATTTTTAAAAAGTATATCACTCAAAAAAGTACGGAAAAGTAATGTATTTACTTTTTAGTTCAAAGAAGTAAAATTATTACCTTTAAACGAAAAACTTCTGAATAGAACTTGCACATTATTTTATGGTGTCTTGAAATACTAAAATAAGCAAAAATATTCATACTTTAGTAGACTTAACAATAAATATTGATCATTTAAATGATGTAATTAACTACTAATAGAAATCAACTAAAGAATAATACATTCTAAAGAAATATATAAAGGTACCCGGTGACATTTTTTTTACAGGATTAAACGATGAATAGTTGTTAAGTCTGTTCCGATATCCTTTCTTTATAATAAAGCGTTTCGAAACAATAATAAAAATTAAAGTTTAAAATTTGATATGATTTCATTACGTGAATATTTTTCCAAATTGAAATTTTATTTAGAATATTCCAAATGGATATCATTTTCCTTATTAAACATTTGAAAGTTTTCAGTTTAAAATGTTCATAATTTTAATTAATAAGAGCTCTTAAATCACTATTGGAAATTTGCAGGAGAGGTATAGAGCAATCCTCCATCAATTACTAGATTTGCTCCTGTTATGAATTGGGCGTCAGTTGATGATAAGAATACAATTCCTTTTGCGATATCCAAAGGTTCTCCGAATCTTTTGAGCGGTGTAGCGCTTACCACTATTTCTTTTAATTTCTTCAAAACTTCTGGTGGCATGCTTACTCCTGTCTTATTAAAAATGTTGGTCTCTATGTAACCGGGACTGTACATAAAGTAAATATGATAATTTGGAACTTAATGACACTTTTTATTTCTCATATTAATACTAACTTAATTGTATTGACCCTAATTCCTGATGGACCCAACTCTACAGCCAGAACTTTAGTCATCATATCGAGTGCTGCCTTTGCCATATTATATGGAAGCATTCCTACGAACTTTGTGTTTTAACAAACATTGAATTGTATTTAAATTATTAATTAATGTTTTATATATATAAGTGAACTTCTAATTGAAAGCAATAATTGAAAGTTTATAAGAAAAAACGTTTAAACCGAAATAATTATGGACAGTGAAGAGTCGCTAAAAGTAAATGAAAAGTCTAGTTTTAAGTAATTATATATTCAACTTTCAATATATACCGGTTTGAGGCCTGCAACACTTGAAATATTAATAATGGTCCCTTTAGATTTTTCCAGATATGGAATCGACAGATGAATCAGTTGTACAATAGATCTCAAATCTATATTAAGAGTCTTATCATATTCTTCCAATATTTTCTCATCTTTTATGGAGCTCGAAATGCCAGAACCAGCATTGTTTACAAGGATATCTAACCTTCCGTATTCGTTGATTGTTGCGCTGACTAGTCTTTTGACATCATTTTCTTTTGTAAGATCTGCCACAACTTCTAAAGGCTGTTCGTGAGAAATAAACAAACTTGATAATTGTTTGCACAAAATAAGTTGAGGGAAATACCTTTAATCCATATGGAGATAGTTTGTGCACTTCTTCGGCAACGCTTTTAATTCCAGTTTCATTTCTTCCCGTTACCACAACTTTAGCTCCAAGAACTGAAAACAATTTAACAGCTCCTTCACCAATACCAGAACTCGAACCTGTAACCAAAACCACTTTTCCTGTAAAGTTTCTCGAGTTTTTGACCTCTTGATATGATTCATTACTCATATCATAATAAACATTAGCATTCGCTAAAGTTACAAATGCTATTACTATTAATAATCGCATATTGAATTTCAAAAACAATTCAATTCGTAACCACTGATCAAATTTTTACACTGAGAACCTTTTATCTGAATAACGTTTAAATTAAATAAATATAATTTATGAAGCTTATCTTTGCAATATGACAACTTTCTCATAATATTCGATATAATTAAGATGATTCTGATATTTTTTTTAAACATTTCGAAATAATATTAAAATTTAAAGTTTAAAATTTGATATGATTTTATTTCGTGAATATTTTCCAATTAAAATTTTATTTAGAGTATTCTAATAAATGTCTATTTATTTATTAAACTTTTGAAAGTTTTCAATTCAAAATGTTCATAATTTAGATTAATAAGATCTTTAAAATCCTGATAAAGAATCGGCAGGAGAATTATAGAGTACTCCACCATCAATTACTAGATTTGCTCCTGTTATAAACTGAGCATCAGTTGAGGATAAGAATATAATTCCTTTTGCAATATCCAGAGGCTCTCCCGCTCTTTTAAGTGGCGTAGAGTTTACAACTTTATTCGCTAAAGCCTTCAAAAGTTCTGGTGGAATTATAACTCCTGTCGCTTCGCTGAAATTTGTCTCCGTGTAACCGGGGCTGTAAATAATTTTCATCTAGTTATACACTGCTTAATTATCATTTCTAATTTCTCATAATTATATTAACTTAATCGTATTGACTCTAATAGCTGATGGACCCAACTCTATGGCCAAAACTCTGGTCATCATATCGAGTGCCGCCTTTGCCATATTATATGGAAGAAATCCTACGAGCTTTATGTTTTAATAAACATCGAGTTGAATTTCAATTTAATTTAAAATTGATACATGTTAGTGAACTTTTGATTAAAACATTTAGTGAAAATTTATAGGAATTAATATTTTAATAAAAGTAATTATGAGAAGTTTACCCTTCGTCACAACTTTTCTTCCGGAAAAGCAAAATTAGCCCTGGAATAGAATGTTACCCCACGTTTCTTGAGCTATATATCTGTTTTAGGCTAGTCCTGATGCTTTTCGAATCAAAACTAGCCCTTGTTTTCGAAATTTTAATTTAATAATATTTTAATTTCTAGTTATTATCTGCTACGGCATCATCAGTGGTTAAAATTGCTAGTAGCGACATTACAGCACTGCGATATTTGGGCAAAATTCTGTCCTCATTAAAACGTGTTGAAAGAATATTTTTTAAAAATAAAGTTATGTGTCTAAATTAATCAGGTCCTTTGTCATCCAAAGTCAGATATACGACCGAGGAATATCCAAATTCTCTAGAAATCACGAGATTTTGTTCATTTTAAGTGAGATTTTTAAAGTCAAACTTGGTAAAACATTTTAACCCACTGTTTTGACGAAGGTTAAAAGTCAGCATTAGAGTGAAAGATCTAGTTTTAAATAATTAAATATTCTATTTTTATTATATACCGGTTTGAGGGCTTCAATACTTGAAATGTTAATAATGGTTCCTTTAGATTTTTCCAGATATGGAATCGACAGATGAATCAGTTGTACAATAGATCTCAAATCTATATTAAAAATTTTGTCGAATTCATTCAATATTTTCTCATCTCTTATTGAGCTCAAAATCCCAGAACCAGCATTATTTACAAGAATGTCTAGTTTTCCATATTCATTGATAGTTGCGTTGACTAGTCTTTTGACATCATCTTCTTTTGTAAGATCTGCCACAACTTCTAAAGGCTGTTCGTGAGAAATAAACAAACTTGATAAGTGTTTGCACAAAATAAGTTAAGGGAAATACCTTTAATCCATATGGAGATAATTTGTGTACTTCTTCGGCAACGTTTTTAATTTTTGTTTCATTTCTTCCCGTTACCACAACTTTAGCTCCAAGAATTGAGAACAACTTAACAGCTCCTTCACCAATACCAGAACTCGAACCTGTAACCAAAACTACTTTTCCTGTAAAGTTTCTCGAGTTTTTGACCTCTTGATATGATTCATTACTCATATCATAATAAACATAAGCTTTCACTAAAGTTACAAGTGCTATTGCTACCAATAAACGCATATTAACTTTCGAAAACAACTAAATTCAATTAGTGACCAACGGCAATTTTTACTATGAGAACTTCTGATATGAACAGCGTTTAAATTAAATAAGTATAATTTATAAAGCCTTATCTTTCCAATATGACAACTTTCTCACAAAATTTGATAAAATTAAGATCATTCTGATGTAATTTTTGTATTAAACAACATTTCAAAGTGATACTTGAATTGAAATATTAAATTTCAACCTCTAATTTTATTGTTTATGCATTAATGCAAAATCTAGATATATATGCAGTGATGCTCAACGCTCGAGCGTTTGGCGCTTGGTAGCGAGCGCGAACGTCGAGCGTTCTACTTTTGCCGAGCGTAAGTGGACGATCGAGCGTCTTACCCCCGAGAGTTGAGCGTCAAGTCTTAGTACCTATCTCCCAAATTAGAAATACAGTATAGATAATTTTTAATGCAAAAAAGTTAGTATTTACTAAATATAAAATTTTACACAAAAATTTATGACTTATTCTGTTTTAAAGAATTTAGACAGAATCTGTTTGAGTCTGAAACTAAGTGTGTTTACATATGAAAGCGTTTATGAAAGAGAGTCAGACAGAGATTGGTATAAAATGTACTCTCAAAAAGTTCTAACATTTAGTTCAATGATTATTCAAAATGTTATAAACTTAACTTGTAAGTTATTACTCAACCTTTTAGTGCTTTTAAATATGGACTCTAATGTATTGCAATCTCTCTCTTTTATAAACGGTTTCATATCCTCAATATAAACATTTTATTTATATAACATCAGATTTTGAACTAAAGTGTTTGGACGGTTTTCAATCAGTGAGTATCATATATATGAAATATATATACAGATAAAGTTACAGCTTTAATAAAATAAGTTAATTTTATGCAGAAAAAGCCTTACAATTCATGAACTTTGCTCACTTGACGCTCGGCAAACGCTCGAGCGCCTCATAAAAGTGAGCGCCGAGCGTTTCATTTTCCCCGAGCGTTAGCGCGAGCGCCGAGCGCCAATTTCTGACCGAGCGCGAGCGTGTGCATCACTGTATATATGTTCCTGGCCCAGTTCACTTACAAGATTGCTTATATTTTGAAGTTGCATTATCTCACAATATGGGGTATTTGGGCAATAGGTTTCACATCACTATGCCGAAGTTAGATTTAAAGGTTGTACAGTTGGTATGTTTCCAGTGACAAAAGCCAGAGGTCAGTCAGAGACAATGAGAGGGTACTATCCAAGACCCATCGGTGCTCGTCATTCCACATGGTGGTATGTTATTTTTCCGGAAGCCTTAGCTGGGCTTACCCCATCGCCCGCCGTCACCACGAGGAGGTGCCTCCTGGTGTCGGATAACATTAACTTTATATAAAAATATAGTACCATTCATAGCCATGGCCTATATACTCCAGTATGATCTCTTTGAATTCGTTTTTATTGGTAGGGTGACCACCCCTCCCGTTTTTGACAAGACAGTCCTGTATTTTTAAAGATAAAAGACAGAAATCCCGTCATACCTAAATCTTCACGGGACAATTAGTTGTCCCGTCTTTCAACTTTTATTTCGAAAAATATGTTCAGAGAATAATTTCTTTGAAATTCAAACATTGAATTTATTTTACAAATGATAAGAGATAAGAAATCAAGTTAATGTTTTGGATACCTGTAGTTTAAAACCAAAAGTTATATAAGTCACGGCAGAAAAGATTAATTATCTAACTTTTGGTTTTAAACTACAATGTAATTAGTGTTCACACATTATACTGTACTTATTCAAGCAATAGTATCTTAATCCTAATCTTATATTTTATACATATTTTGAGTGATATTGAATACACTTTCAAAATATTGCAATAAACTTGTTTTTCAATAACTGCGTGGTTTACTAATTACTTTTGTAATTTACACAAAAGATAAAATTTTATTAAACTTATAAACTATTTTATTCAATACGATCGAATAATTGAAAAATTTCTGTTCAAATGATAGATAAAAATTTTTGAAATTAACTATTTATTGACTAGCTTGAATCAAAATAAAAGAATATGAGATTATTAGTACGTAAAATTGATAGAACAGACTTCATATAAGTCTTGAAGAACCCCAAGCAATGAATCAAATTTTGATTTCGTATAACCTGAAAATTGTGTATATTCTGGATCTTTTGGATCCTCTGACTCAACCAGTTTTTCTTCAAACAACAAAATTTCTAAACAATTTTAGGTATAATATTATAAATAAAACACAATGAAATCAATAAAATAGTGTAATCTGTTTTAGACCTATAAATACATAGAAGTATGAACTCTTAAAATCAGTTGCAATAAGACAGAGTAATCAATTGTTAATAATTAAACAATTAAATATCATAGTGATTGTTTAATCGATATGAGATCATCCAATTGTCTGATATGTACATTGATTCGAAACAGAATTCATGAAAAATAGCGATTTTTAACTGATTTATATTTTCAATGAGATTATCTAAATAAGAAGATTTGACACAACTTTCATAGACTATCAATACAATAACAGATGAAAATGAGCAAATATTTAAGAAATCTTCTACATATCTACGAAATGCAAGACGATATCTTTTGAACAAACCGAGATTTTGAAAATATTTGTTAAGATAAAATAGAAACTGTTTGTATTACAATGATTTTGGTGGTATTTTATAAATGGAATGTAAATTGTGAGTTACAAATAAATGAAAATGTTATTTGCCTTCTACCATGAGTAAAATATTGTTATAGGAAAGAGTGAGATGACAAATACTGGGTATCTAATCATACTTATATTTATTGATTCGTCTGAGCTATAAACTCATTTCTTTCGATATGATCTATAGAGTTGATGAACAGCCAGACAAAATATCTCACTATCACTATATCCCATGAAATAATGACCAGACGTGATAATATACTCCATTTTTAATTTGCAGCTCTCACCAAAATATGAAATGCTGAAAATACGATGCAATTTAGTTAAGTACTTAAAACCAGGTTTCGAATTATAGTTGAAATGTTTACAATCAACTTGTGCTATACTTTCAATAGCTTCAAAAGTTTTTTCATAAGACAACCATTTAATTGGATCAAAATAATTCAAGTTCTCAGATCTTAATCTTGAATAAAATTAGAGAAACTTTTTCACAAAATTTATAATAACAAAGTTTACGAAGTTCATTTTTTTGAATACCAAATGCAATTTTACGCAAATGAAATGAGATTTTTTTTTTGTAATCTTGAAAAGATTTGATTTATAAGGATCATATAAACACTTATTATTAACACAAATTAAATTGCATTTTTAAAAATCACTGAATTAAAATTTTCAGAATTATGTATATTTTAATTTTGTTACTGAAGAATCCATTATTTCAATGGTTTTGATTCGAAGGAAAAATTTAAGCTGGGTTAGGTTAGCTCTAAAAATACTTTTAAAAATATTATTACCGAGTGTTAAGTGAGAGAAATACCACTCGTTTGTATAAGAATAACGGCATATGAAATCACAAATGAGGCCATAGTTAGTATTGTTGAGGCTCTTATTTGAAATAAGTTGAAAGCAGTAAATCCTATTTCATTTTTACGAAAATTGAATAAATTAAAGTAATGAAGTATTGATTGATTCGTAGCAATAGATGAGCCAAATTTTTTCTCTATAGAATCACAAAAGTCAAATAAACTTTTGGGCAGTATTTCGCATACGTAACAAATAGCTATCAAAATGATAAAATAGTCATAAAATAGTTTGTTTCCAACTGCAAACTGATATGTTTTCGATGTAACGGTGGTTAAAAGACAAATCGATGATACTTCGATTATAGGACCAACAAGTAATAGCATGAAAAGTATTGGACTGAATATGTTGTCTAATTGTTTGACATGTTCGTTAATCATACCCAACATTTGATAGATTTGTGGTAATAGTTTGGGCGTTGAGATTTTATGAATGTAAGATAAATAGTTCTTAATAATAATACTCTCGTATGCTATTATTGTTATGATTGAAGATTGAGCCATAAGTAACGTCAAATGTTGTGTGAAATATAAGATGAGTTTAATTAATGTTGTTCTGTAATCAAGTTTAATGTATAAAAGAACATTAAACAAAGTCAATGAAGAACAATGAGCTACCAATTGGAAAATAGGTATCAATAATGTCAAGTTATAGCGATCCAAATTCAATTCGGTTGAATCAGAAAATGGGAGATAACATTTGTTATTGAGAAGTCTGAAGAGTTTTTCGCCTTTGAGAAGTAGGACGAGGTTTATAATGAAAGGCAGAGTGAAATAAGAAAGTGATGCAGTATTTAATACCATGTATATGATTATTGAATTATGTCCACTTTGCTTATTCAAAACATTTGCTTTTAAAGTTCCATAACTTTCTTTTATACTTATACCATAGATTAAAACACTCCATAATATTATGAGAAACCTGTATAATAATCGTTGTTTCTTGCCATTTATCGAGGCCCCAAAATATGATATTCCAAAAACTCGATGTAAGTTTATTAAAATTTTCAGACTATTCATTCTAACTCGATCTTTATTTCATACCAACTTCTTCGCACAAACTAAGTTTTCTTCTGACAGTCAATATAACTTATGTAACATCTAATTCAAACATCTAATTTTAACTTTAATGAGAATAGCACTGCTATTAAAGTTATTATTTTACTAGAAGTTAATAAAAAGGTGAAGTTCTTGCTTAAATAATAGTAAAAACTCAATTATTTTATAAATTAGATTTACAAAAAATGATCCACTATAATATAATTCAAAATCTGGATTCATTATATAATGTTTGGACGTCATTCATAAACCTGGATCTATGTAAGTATATTTTGTGAAGAAAAATGAATGTTTGATATTAAATTTTCTTTATATAACTATAGCAAAAACAAATTCATGAAAATAGTCTCAATATGAAGGCCTTGAAATAAGCATATCAATGATTGACCTCAATCATAGGTTTTCGATCGATTTTAATTTAATAAATTGATATTATTTGCATAGATGTGTACAGCTGTGCTTCAAAGTGAAAAAAAAATACTTTTTGTAGTATTAAAAGGTTGTAAAACCTTCTAATAAACAAAAGTAATTTAAATAAAGCTCTATAGGTTTCTGCCTTTTCAATACAGTTAAGTATTATGAACCTTATACACTACCGCTCAAAAGTATGGAAACAAGAGTAATTGACTCGATGTCTTGCTTCCGATCGAACGTGACCTAATAATTACTGAGTCAATCTTGGCGAACTTTGTCTTAGATTAAAGCGTAATAACTTGTAATTCGAACGATATAAAGATGTCAAATAGTTTCACAATTTCAGTAAAGTTATAAACCATTAAAAATGAAGACAATAAGTAAAGAAGGCGAACAATATCATACCACAACCGAAATGATGGAATGCAGTCCCTCATGTGTTTATAAGATCGTAAAATGATCAACACATTCGGGACAACTCGTAGTTTAATAAGTAGTCAAATACTCTGTACTACAAACCGGACAGACAACAGAATTTCAGCAAATGTAGCGCAAAAGGAGAAAATTAGGACCGAAGAAATCAAACAGGACCTGAAATCTGTGATTCAGAAAATTATTTTAATTGATTATAACATCAATGAATGTTGAGCACAAGTAATTTTGCGCATACATTCTAGAAAATACTATTATTTCAGAACTATTTTGTAAAATATAGCTGTAATTGATAAAAGAAGCCAAAATATATAGGAATCATCCCTATATACTATTCATTTTAGATCAATTTTATTAAATAAAGCAACCCAAATATATTAAAGTAATTACTTTAATATTAAATTTATCATTAGTTTGATGATTAGATTTTCTTACATTCATAATATTCAATAAATTTTATTTCTATTACAGTTCTTTCGAAATCAGCTCATTCAATAACTGTGAGAAATTTGACATATTTTCAGTATAAATATATTTTGATAACTTCAGAGATCTGATTAGACAGCAATCCTTATACGCTTATAAAAATGAATTTTTTAGGCAAACTTAACGTTAGTTTTCGACAGCAAGTTAATCCACTAAAGTTACTTTTTCTCATTGACAATGCGTTTATTAATAGTAATAGTTTTTGCTACTTTAGCGAGCGCTAATATTTATTATGATATGAGTAATGAATCATATCAAGAGGTCAAAAACTCGAGAAACTTTACAGGAAAAGTAGTTTTGGTTACAGGTTCGAGTTCTGGTATTGGTGAAGGAACTGTTAAATTGTTCTCAATTCTTGGAGCTAAAGTTGTGGTAACGGGAAGAAATGAAACTAGAATTAAAAGCGTTGCCGAAGAAGTACACAAACTATCTCCATATGGATTAAAGGTATTTATTTTAACATATCTTGTGCAAATAATTATTCAATTCTTTATTTCTCACGAAAAGCCTTTAGAAGTTGTGGCAGATCTCACTAAAGAAGATGATGTGAAAAGGCTAGTCAACGCAACAATCAACGAATACGGAAAGTTAGACATTCTTGTAAACAATGCTGGTTCTGGGGTTTTTAGCTCAATAAGAGATGAGAAAATATTGGATGAATTTGATAAGATTTTTAATATAGATTTGAGATCTGTTGTACAACTGATTCATCTGTCGATTCCATATCTGGAAAAATCTAAAGGAACTATTATTAATATTTCAAGTGATGCAGCCCTCAAACCGGTATATAGTAAAAATTGGATATTAAATTATTTAAAACTAGACTTTTGCCTGTCCATAATCAGTACTTCAAATATTTATTTGTTTATATTTTCAATGATTACTTTTAATCAAAAGTTCACCAAAATATTTAAGCTTCTAATCAAGTTGTAATTTAACTCAATGTATGCTAAATCACAGATCGTAGGATTTCTTCCATATAATATGGCAAAGGCAGCACTCGATATGATGACTAAAGTTCTGGCCATAGAATTGGGTCCATCAGGAATTAGAGTCAATACGATTAAGTTAATATGATTATGAGAAATTAATAAGGATAATTAAGTTTTATATAACTAAATGTAACTTCCTTATAGTCCTGGTTACATAGAGACAAGTTTTATTGAAGCGACAGGAGTTAAAGTGCCACCAGAACTTGTGAAGGCTTTAACGAATATGATAACGAAGTCTACACCACTTAGAAGAGCGGGAGAGCCTCTGGATATTGCAAAAGGAATTGTATTCTTATCCTCAACTGATGCTCAGTTTATAACAGGAGCAAATCTAGTGATTGATGGAGGAGAGCTCTATACTTCTCCTGCAAATATTTTATCAGGATCTATAAGTTTTAGTAATCTAAATTATGAAAATTTTGAATTGAAAACTTTCAAAAGTTTAATAAAGAAATAGATATTTATAAGAATACACTAAATAAAATTTTAATTTAAAAATATTCACGAAATAAAATCATATCAAATTTTAAACTTTAAATTTTAGTATTATTTCGAAATGTTTATAGGAAAAAAAATATCAGAATCATCTTAATTTTATCGAATATTATGAGAAAGTTGTCATATTGCAGATATAAGCTTCATAAATTATATTTATTTAATTTAAACGTTACTCACATAAAAGTTTCTCAGTGTAAAAATTTGATCAATGGTTACGAATTGAATTGTTTTCGAAATTCAATATGCGATTATTAATAGTAATAGTTTTTGCTACTTTAGCGAATGCTAATGTTTATTATGATATGAGTAATGAATCATATCAAGAGGTCAAAAACTCGAGAAACTTTACAGGAAAAGTGGTTTTGGTTACAGGTTCGAGTTCTGGTATTGGTGAAGGAACTGTTAAATTGTTCTCAATTCTTGGAGCTAAAGTTGTGGTAACGGGAAGAAATGAAACTAGAATTAAAAGCGTTGCCGAAGAAGTACACAAATTATCTCCATATGGATTAAAGGTATTTATTTTAACATATTTGTACAAACAATTATCAAGTTTATTTATTTCTCGTGAAAAGCCTTTAGAAGTTGTGGCAGATCTCACTAAAGAAGATGATGTGAAAAGACTAGTCAACGCAACAATCAGCGAATACGGAAAGTTAGATATCCTTGTAAACAATGCTGGTTCTGGGGTTTTTAGCTCAATAAGAGATGAGAAAATATTGGATGAATTTGATAAGGTTTTTAATATAGATTTGAGATCTGTTGTACAACTGATTCATCTGTCGATTCCATATCTGGAAAAATCTAAAGGAACTATTATTAATATTTCAAGTGATGCAGCCCTCAAACCGGTATATAGTAAAAATTGGATATTAAATTATTTAAAACTAGACTTTTGTCTGTCCATAATCAGTACTTTAATTCAAATATTTTTTTATTTTTATTTTCAATGATTACTTTTAATCAAAAGTTCACCAAAATATATAAGCTTATAATCAAATTGTAATTTAAATCAATGTATATTAAATCACAGGTCGTAGGATTTCTTCCATATAATATGGCAAAGGCAGCACTCGATATGATGACTAAAGTTCTGGCCATAGAATTGGGTCCATCAGGAATTAGAGTCAATACGATTAAGTTAATATGATTATGAAAAATTAATAAGGATAATTAAGTTTTATATAACTAAATGTAACTTCCTTATAGTCCTGGTTACACAGAGACAAGTTTTATTGAAGCGACAGGAGTTAAGGTGCCACCAGAACTTTTGAAGGAATTAGCGAATAAAGTGGCGAGCTCTACACCACTTAAAAGAGCGGGAGAGCCTCTGGATATCGCAAAAGGAATTGTATTCTTATCCTCATATGATGCTCAATTCATAACAGGAGCAAATCTAGTGATTGACGGAGGAGAGCTCTATACCTCTCTTGCAGATATTTTTTCAGGATCTAGTTCTTATTAGTATAAATTATGAACTTTTTGAATTGAAAACTTTCGAAAGGTTACGAAGTAGATATTTATTTAGAACATTCTAAATAAAATTTTAATTCAAGAACATTCACGAAATAAAATCATATTAGGTTTTATACTTTTAATTTCATTATTGTTTCGAAATGCTTATAACAAAAAAGATATCAGAATCATCTCAATTTTATCAATTATTGTGAGAAAGTTGTCACTTTCGAGAATATAAGCACTTTATTATAGCTTTGCAAATTATTTGATTCTAATGTCGTCTACACCAAAAATTCTCAAGGTAAAACTTAAGTCATCAATTTAGTTAATTTTCTTAATCCATCATGTTTTTTTAGCTAGTAACAGCTTTTGTGATTTTAGTTAACGCTAATGTTTATTATGATATGAGTAATGAATTCCATGAAGATATCTAGAACTCAATTAATTTTTAAGGGGATAGTAATTTTTGTTACAGGTTCGAATTCTGGTATTATTGAAATAATTGTTAAGTAGTTCTCAATTTTTGAAGCTAAAGTTATGATCACGAGAAGGAATTAAATTAGAATTAAACACATTGCTTAAATACATAAATTATCTCTTTATGGATTGAAGGTATTTATTTTAACTTATTTTTTGCAAACAATAATCCAGTTTCCCTATTTCTCACGAAAAGCCTTTAAAAGTTGTGGCAGATCTTATAAAAGAAAATGACCTCAAAATACTAGTTAACACAATAATTAATGAGTATGGAAAACTAGATATTCTTTCAATAATACTGGCTCTGTAGCGAGCTCTATTTAAAAAAGATGGAAAAGTATTGGACGAATTAGATAAAGTTTTTAATATATAAATTTGTGTACAGCTAATTCATTTACCTATTCCGTACCTTGAAAAATCTAAAGGAACCATTATTATTTCAAGTATTGAAACCCTCAAATCGGTATATAATAAAAATCGAACATTAAATTATTTTAAACTGTATTTTTCGCTTACTTTTATACTGACTTTTGACTGTCCATAATTATTTTGATTAAAATACTCTTTCCTTTAAATCTTCAATGATTACTTTTAATCAAAAGTGTATTGAACTACTACATAATTTTTTGAATATATTTCTTTAAATGATCTCATTCTACCTTACATTGTTGTAAAACTCTAGGAACATAGGATTTTCAAATACGAAATGGTAGCACTTGATATGAATAAGACTCTGAGTGTGGGATTGGGTCAATATAATTTTGTTGATTTAATATAGTTATTTCTTCAATATATTTTGCAATTCTCCCTCGTGGTACTTGTTTACTATCGGTCTCGATATAATATTTAGAGTTAGGTGAAGTTTATCACATGCTTTAAGCTGCACTCTCAAGCAACCTGACTCTAGCGTGCAGCAGATTATGCGCAATATCTTGTAACAGTTATGGGCCTAGCACCCGCTATGGAAAAGTCCTTGTCAGAGGAACTTGCGTTACAGAGACAAAGCGAAATTCACTGTTGCATTCACGCCGCATCTCCCATACGCATGATGACGACGAGACTTGACGCTGACCTCCTCCCTTTTCGCTCCCCTTTACTAAGGGAATCACATTTGATTTTTCTTATCGTTTATTTCTATGCTTAAATTAAGCGGGTAATCTCACTTGATCTGGGGTCAATATAAAAATAGATTAAATGAACTCCATTTGGTCTAACACTAGCTGCTGAACGTCAACGGTATCCATTGGACGACAAATGAAGCACAATATATTGTGTTGTGTTGTTGATCGCTTATGCTTGAACGATAACGCATCAACTTTTGTTAGGTGTAGCATGAGTCTGACGAGGACGCGACTATGGCATGCTCAGTACAGACTCGTGCAAAGATTTTGATGTCACACCGACCATTAGACAAACGAAACCACGGGAAAGACCTGAGGTTGCAATATGCGTTTAAAAATCAAGTACTCAACGTGTCGTGCATTTCATACCACTTATCGTAGCTAGCTGTCTTCTTCATCGACCAGCGGACCGAATGATCTACTGTTTGCAGCCATGCTTATATTTCAGTTTTTGTTTAAAGAAATATTTGAGCAAATGCTCAATTTAATAGGTACATTGTCAACTATGGTATACATTACTCCAGGTGGATAATCTTAAAGTCTAGTTGCAATAATCACTTGTTATCACTACTGCTTTACTTAGCTAACTGGTCGTTAAGTAACTGATAGGTCTGTAGATTATACATTTACCACAGAAGGTTTAACATAAACACAGAGCTAGGCGAAAGAGTACATAGTGTGATCGGTCACTCGAGTACTACGAGATGGAGATCCAATCCCCTGGTGATCACAAACTCGATCTGTGAATTCCATAATATATTAACATATGACTCTAATTCACAGAAAATTTTCAGGTATAACTATCTTTTATCACTTATATTTGACTAAAAGCATAGTATAGCTGACAAATCCTTCTATAGTGAAGAATATTTTATCAAGTATAACAGCTTAAATATTTGACCAATAGCTCTATCATGAACTCTACCTAAAATTAAGTCAAAAGAAGAATGCCTAAATCCTATGGGACTTTTGCCTAACTTGGTTCCAAGACAAACTATATATTTTTGAAAAGGTTTAATTTGAGAAGGTACCACCCGAGAGGCACCCCGTGTTTGCTATCTGTCATGACGGCATAGCTTTTACTGGGAGCCTTAGCCAGGCTTAAAAGCCTGTTGCCCGCCGTCACCACGAGGGGGTGGCTCTCGGAGGCGAATGATTTCCCTGGTAAAATCTTATTTGACCTTGAAATGTCAAATACTATATATAACCGTGATCTACTCTTAATTCCGAATCTTTTGATACCACTCTTGTCCTGGAACCATGTTAGGCAAAAATCCCATAGGATTTGGGCATCCTTCTTTGTTTTCAGTTCTATATAAATAAAAACGTTATGAAATTGTTATAAATGAATGAAACGAATGATATTCTGAGTCAGAAAATAAGCAATAAATTCATTTAGGTTTTGAAATAACTAAAAATGAACTGAAAATTGAACTTAAAATATTAAACGAAAAATCATATTGTAATATATTTTAGAAAAAATATTTCATTCAAAGCATTATATTTGTTCGATTTGATGAGAATAAATCACGTATTTTTTTATTATTGTTTATTAAAGTTTTTATTTAATTTTGAGTGTCATCGAAAAGTTGATTTTACGGTCACATTAATTTAGACGTTGTTCACACTTAATCAAAAGTAACTCATATTTGACTGTGTTCTTCAATAAGCCTTCAGAGTTTTAGTATCAATTCAAATTGGGTTTGAAATTCCAAAAAAAGATTTATACCTATTTCTCAGTCAAGATGTTAAGCTCAAAGTGTAGATCGAGTTTTGGGTCTTATTATTTTTCTATCCAACCCTTATTTTTTGAAAGTATATATACATCTTTAATAGATATTCAAAATCTCATCAATATATTTATAAATATTGATTTCGCGATAATTTACGTCTGAAAATATCTTTTTATAAATGTTAATTTAGACTTCAAAATGCAAATCAAAAGGAATAAAGGTTTATCAATTATTTACTTAGCAGTTGTTATTATTAAAACTCTAATATTTTAAGTTTTATAGACTTTTCTTACGCATTTTAATTATGAAATGAAAACCCTTTCAAAAATGCCCTTGTTGGTCGATGGCAAAAGTGTGTCAATTGTTATGGTGCATATTTTGAATAAAAATATTTATATTTAGCAAAATTATGAAGTTTTTAAGTCACTATACCAAATTGGCCATTTATTTCCCACCGACCTAATATAATACTAGTGTTGCATATCAATTATTAATTTGTGCATTTAGAAAAGCTATTCGCAAAGATTAACTTTCTCACTTCAATTCTTATAAATGGCAAAAGTCAGACACGTTTTAAGAATCTAAAAAATCGATTATTAAATTTTATCAGTAAATAACAGAATTAAATTGAAAAATTGATGCCTATCTACAAATCAAAGAGTATCCAGTTCCAATATTGAAATAGGTTGAAAAACTTTTCATTTCATAATTAGAATGCGTAAGAAAAGTCCCTAAAACTTAAAATATTAGGGTTTTAATTATAACTACTCTTTGTTTTGTAGATAAGCAGCAATTTCTCAATTTAATTGTTATTTACTGACGAAATTTAATAATCGATTTTTTAGGTTCTTTAGACGTGTCTGACTTTTGCTATTTATAGGAATTGAAGTGAGAAAAAATTAACTTTTGCGAATAGCTTTTCTGAAGACACAAACTAATAATTGACATGCAACACTAATATAAAAGATATTCGAATTTTGATATATATATTATTTTGAACTAAAATGAATATTTTCTCCAATTCGATAGAGTAAAATGATCAAAAAGCACGAAATATATTAATCAAACTTGTTATTCATTCAATAATATTCTACGTTTCAGAAAATTATTTACAGTTTATGCTTGTATTGCATTCAAGATACCTGAAAGTTAGCTAAAAGACTGAAGAATATCAATTCTTATGGGTAAAAGATTGAGAAAATTCAATCCAAACGAATTACTGCCTGAAGATGTTGTTATCGAGAGTGCTGGAACTCATTTGTATAGAGCTGGATTATCTCTATACCCAGCTGGATCAGTCAAGAGGAGCAAATTTTATAACCCTGTGTTTATACTAATCATTTTTTTACAGCTAATCATTAGATGTATGATCTCATTACTATTGTCTGATGAAGATCCATATCTACTCGAATTAATTGGTGATTTTCCTCACTTCACAAATCTTAGAGTTCATTGCAATATAGGTATAATTCTGATAACGCTTTTAGTTCTTGTAACACAAATTATTCATTATTATAATTATAAGAATGATACAAAGCCCTCATATCTCAAACCATTTGAAATGTTTTCTGGTTTGATTTCGCCAAAAAGTATTGGTCTCACAAATAAAGTAGAAGTTTATAAAATTATAAAAATGCTAAAAATATTATTTCCGATTTGTAATTTCTTTCAAATTTAGTATTCCCTCTATTGGCTTTGTTAGTAAGTTTAGCTTCATTTGGTCTGAAAGCTTTAGTCTTAAGATTTATTATTTTGGGTATTCCTTATAGTTTGCTTTTTTATCTTAGCCGTAATGTATATGTTTAATATTATTTTATGGCAATTGGTTTATTTCTATATAATTTGCTATTATTTAAAAAGTAAACTCAGAGCTATTAATGAAAAAATGAAACAACATAATAGACTATTGAACTTATATAAGTATATCAAATCATTGGACGCTATCTACTCAGAAATCAATGAATATAATGAAAATTATTGGTCAAAATTCTTATTCTGGGTTTGGATTATGTCAACAGCAATCATAAGTACCTTAGCTTATTGTGTTGTGTTCGGAAGAATAACAATCATGATCAGGATTCTTTTCATTATATCCTTGGCATTCTTTGCGTTAAGTCAGATGTTCATCGTAAACACCGCCACTTCGATTCATTTTGAAGCGAACAAGTCATACAAATTATTGAACACTTGCTCCATTTCCTTAAGCGGTAGAATTTTATCGAGCAGCAGCCGAAAAATAAAAGTAAATATCTATCACTTTGAAATCATATACAAAATTCTTTTCAATTCATAGTTGATGTCATTCATTGAAAGAATTGGTAAGAAAAGAGTTGGCTTTTATTGTTGGAAACTTTTTATTATCAACTATTTTCGTGAATATGAAGTAAGAATTCTCTCACTTTCTTTAGAAAGAATAATTTTAGAACCTTGAAATAATTGTTATAATTTCCAACATGAAGATCTTTGCCTTCATTGGAATACTTTTCTTGAAGATTATTGATATTTCATCATAAATCTCTATTCTTTTCATAATGATTGGCACTATTTCTAAAAATTATTTCATCATATTCAAGATTAGATATTCATTGATTAGTTAACATATTTGAGTCAAATGTGTGTATTATTCAATAAATTATAAATCATGTAATGATTGTAATAAAATATCAATTGAAAAATGTTTTTTAGATTTTTTTGCATCGATCAAACTTCATTTGCCTAATGGAGTATACCTTGCAAAAGTTGCACTTGCTAAGAGTGAATTGAGTTTATATTTCGAAATAGCTTATATCGATTCAAAATGAAGTCTATGTTTAAAATGAAACTCAAGTTTTACTCTCGAACTCATCCATAAAATTGAATCAACAATCTGTGAATACGAATTGTATTAAAGATGATCTTACAATAGGGTGACCACCCGGCCCGTTTTTGACGGGACAGTCCCGTCTTTTTAAAGATAAAAGACAGAAACCCCGTCAGACCGAAAACTCTCGACGGGACAATTAGTTGTCCCGTTTTTCAACTTTCATTTTGAGAAATGTATTTAGAAAAATATTTCTTAGAAATTCAAATATTGAGTTTATTTTACAAATGATAAGAGACTAAGAAAACCAGTTTAATGTTTTGAGCATCTAAAGTTATTGAATTAATCTTTTCTGACTTGACTTATATCTAATATAAACTAGTATCTCTTACTTTTGAATGACTAATGAAAAGTGCCATTTCTAACAAAAAATATACCTTTGAAATCAACCATGATTAACCGTTTTCAATGTTTTAATATTAGAATGCATTGTTTGACGCCTAAATATTTTTAATGACTAATAAAAACGATATATTTCTTCAAAAAAAAATGTAAGAGTCTCCCCTTTGATATTTCTGTCCCGTCATGAGACAAGCCAGAGGTGGTCACCCTACCTTACAAAGTTAATCCAATTCAAGTTTTAACTTAGTCAATCATAAATCATGTGATTTAAAGCTTGAAATGCAGTCATTTTCAAATTATAATCATTATAAATATCCTTTAATAAAAGTTTTATCAGATAAATTTTAACTTGAATAAACTCAATAGTGAATAGTATTTAAGAGAAAAAGTTGTGTTTAGCTTAATTTTATAACTGTTTTGCACAGAAATTCAAACCCTAAAATGCATTCTTTTTTCTTAGTGCGACTTTTATTATTTCATGGTTGTACTTAAGTCATGCTAAAAAAAATTAACCATGTCAAATATTAACTCTTGCTTCCTTAAAATGAATTTTTATAAACTATTCGCTTACTATTCATTAACAATTTATTAATTAATTACTTATTTTAAGCATTTTTTACAATAATTGGTATGTTTAAAATAATTCGTTGTTTATTGACTACTGATAAGAGGAATCTGGCCTTCAATCAAGATTTTATGCTAATGAAATTATTAACCGCGCAGATGATATAATATTGAAATGACCTTCAAATTATAGTTATTATCACTTGTATTCAAAACTGCTAGTATCTGAAAGACTTGACTATCTCTCAAAAACTTCGTCCCTATAAATAAGTTTTGTAATTGGAATCGAATAAGTGTTAAACTTTTATCAAACATGTATTTGCTCATTGGATTTAATTCACTAACTTTAATCACAATATCATTAATTGGTTTGGTCGCACTTTATTTGTGAGTATTATTTAATATTAATTTATAGATGTATTAACTTTGAGGGCAAATGTAGAACTGCTTTACTCTCAAATCGTCAAAAAACTTAAATAATCTTTAAAATAGTTTGTATCTAAAAATTTTAATCAATTCTACAGTTTTGTACTAAATTGTGCGCAATTCTGTTGAGTTAATTATATTTTTTAGATATAAACAACTTTAATTTTACGACTTATACACAGTTTTAAATTGGTTCAAAAATTTAATTTCAACTTTGAAAGAAATAGAGATCGAAATGATCATTTGGAAGTAAAGTCGCCAAAAAATATTAATATATTCTATTTTACGGTCGATAGGACGCATCATTAAAGAGAAAAAAGTGAATATTATTGAAAAAACTCGAAGCGACTTATACGCTTACAGCAAATATTGAATACGAAGCTAAAATTGAATCTTTTCAGCAGATTTCACTTAAAAGACAAATAGAGTATGTCGATATGTAAGGATTTTTTTGTAGCTAACTTAAGAGAATCAGCTTTATTACCAAGTTTTCAAGTTAAAGCTTGAAAGCACTTGAACTTTCAAAAAATTTTCTAGGTATTTACACTGATAAACTTATATCTAAGTTCGTCGTTTATGAGTTACTACTGTTTCCATATGCAACTTAAATATTGAATCAAAAGTTTAAATTTCAAAATTTTCGCTGCGACTTATTCGTGAGTGCGTTTTATCGGCTGTAACGTAGGGTATATTTATTTTAATTGATTTGTACTTTTGTATCTATATTTGTGCTTAAAGTGGTTCGTGGTGGTTGAATATAATTTTATACATATTTTTTAGGTAAAAATAATAGTATTTATCGTAGAGTAGAGAATGTTGAAAGTTTTTGAAAAATTTTTGTTTTGCTTTACTTCACAAACATTGTTCAGTTAATTGAATTGATCTTTAAAAAATTATTAATTTAATATTTATGTAAAATTTAGTTGTCTTTGACAAATATAACAGAGCTTTTCTTATGGCACTCTATTACTTATTTCAATGATTCTAATGGGAGTTTTCCTTGAATTATAAGTATACCTCGCGACAAAAAAATTCGGAAAAAGTTAATATAAAGTTCTTAATGAAAATTATAATATTTTAACCTAAGATTTCCCACAAAAATGCATTTATTCTAATTATTACAACTAAAAAGAAATGATGATTTAATTCGGTCTCCCTTTGCAGCTATACGCTTTTCAATGCGTTTTTCAAACTTTTGTAAAACGACTTCTATACGTCTAATTATAAATTGTCTCATAATTTGGTCATTTACGCGACCCACAGTTAAAAATTTTTTGGTTCTTCTTCCTCGATAATATTTTTTATTATTCTTCATAAGCTTCCAATCAGGTTGAGGTCGGAAAAATTAATTCGGAAAATATGTTATGGGTTTCCGGACATTTTTGTCGTAAGGATTACAAGAGTTAGTAAACTGTTTACTCGAAGGGAAACATTTTTACTTTTCTAGGCAACTGATTTGCCTAGCCAAAATTCTTAGACAATTCAGTCGGCATCTGGAGAATTCATTTTATTTTTAACTTATGTCTCAATGCGGTCTACAAATTTTTACTTCAAACGAATCAAATAAATTATTTTCTAGTCGACGTTTAAAACAAATTTTAACTATTCCTGCACAAACCATAGCATCGACATCGACAGTAGTATTTCTCATGTTTCAGTTATCACAATAAGTTACCAATTTCAGAAAATACTGATTTAATGATCCTGGACATTGCACAATATTCATATACGTTCGATATTATTGGTACTATCGCTTGTGAATCTTTGGACAAAATTTAGTTCAATCTTCGAATCAGAAAAAATTTTTCTTTCGATTCGTTTAAAAAATTTGTGCCTCATTTATGCATGAATTGTTTTAAAATAAATTTAATCGATCCCAACTTAAAGAATATCTATGGACTTTCATTTTTAGACATGCTACTTGTCTAAAAGAGCACAAAACATTTTGTTTCAATTTGTTCTAAAACTTGTATGTTTTACATTGAGATGAACTAAGTTCATATCTAAGCTAGTAATGGGTTGACTCGAGTTCAAAGTTGTTGAGTCAACCAGTTTTTTATATATAAGGGCTAGCATTAGGAGAATATTAGCAGTCGATGCGTATAAAACCTTAAATTAATTTGTTTTTATAAAAACGTTGCAACGTGTGTGTGTGTGACAAAACTAATTAATAAAGTGAAATATAAAATATTACAACATATAGAGAATTGATCGAAATTTATTTAAGCGAACTTAAAGAATGCCTATGAATTTCAATTTCTAGACATTCTATTTGTCTAAAAGAGCGTAAAGCATATCGATTCAGTTTGTTTCATACTTGTAAGTTTCATTTAGAGACGAACTGAAAATTAAGTTGGATTCAATGATCTCTATCATTATATAATATATACTAAGACACTTTTATTATTTGAGAAAGTAGGGGTCAAATTATTTGAGTAACTATTTGAGAAAATTGGTCTAATTATTTGAGTATTTATTAAAATTATTTGACAAATTTTCACATCTAAACCTATTATTCAAGAAGTTCATGTCATAAAATTGTAGTTTAAATAATTACTGCAATAAGTAGGCCGAAGATTTTCTAATTTGAACATTTTAATAAATTGAATTTGATAATTTACAGAAGAGTTTACATGCAATTATAATAGAGAGAAGTTAAATACTTCAAACTTTCTTCAGAGAGATTATGTCTTTTATCACTGAGAATATTGTTGTAACAACTGAACGATCGTTCAATCTCAGCACTAGAAATAGGAACAAATAAGTATTTAAAAACAATCGGTACCATCAATTTCCATTTCTTGAAGTTAGATTTCCAAAAATTCGGAATACAAACGTTGGTTTTAATATTTTCTGGCTTTTCGTATTCTTTAACATAATTAATATATGACTTGAATTCAGAAGAGAGCTGTGAAACCTTCAATAAATCACCAGAATTTATCAAATTATTCATTTCAGGTATTGATACTAACTCTTTAATCAACTCATCAACAGATCGTGTATTGTTCTTAGCCCTCTGAGGATCAAATATTTCCATAGTTTTTAGAAAACCCATAGCTGGCTCTTTACCAAAATCAAAATGTAACTCCAATTTAAGTAAAGTTTGCTTAAGACGATCGATTACCGATTGTTTGAAACGCGAAAAGTCATATTCATTCAGCTCTTTTCTATAAATATCGAGGTAATCATTTACATCAACGTTAGCATACATTTCACGAAAAATTGCCATTAAGTCTGAACAATATTTAAAGATGTTGGTTGTCATTATGTCTTGCCTCTGAGTGGACAGAACTGCATCAATAATCGGCTGAGAAATACTTTTAATGAACTTAATTTGTTCGTACAAAATAGAATTTTCTATCATTCTTCTCAATATTGGTATTAATGGAGAACTGATTTTAGCATTTGTTAAATTTCTGATCAAATCACCGTAAAATTTAAATAAATTTTCATGAATAGCGATAGCTTCAAGCCGTGAGTTCCATCTGGTAATGGAAGTCTTAGGAATAGATTTACCACAAGTTTCAAAATATATTTTACGCCTGACTCTCGATTTCTTGAAAAAAGATTTCATTTTTGCCATGAATTCATCCACTTCAATAAAACTATATCTAAAGGTTTCTGTGACCAAATTAAGAATATGTGAATGACATGTGATGTGTATTGGGTTAGGCCAAAGAACTTTAAATGTTTTAAATGCTTTCATCATACAGCTGGCATTATCACTAACAAATGCTGTGATTTTATCGAAATCTAATCCTGAATTTGCTATAACTTTATTAGTTTCGCGAATAATCGCATCACTATCAACTGTTGTGTTCAAGAATAAAGTATTAATAAGAACTGACTTAAGGCGAAAATCATCGTTCAACGGAAAATCAATCGCTGATGGAGTAATCAATATATTAATAACTGCTCGATATTTCTTGTCTTGTGTTTCGTCGACAATGACTGAAAACCCATCGACTTTACTCAATGATTCGATGATATCCTTTTGTTTATTTGCATAAACTTTTGGTATTCGTTTTCTCATACAGTCGGCTAACGGAATCTGATCTCCGAATTTGCAATACTTTGTGAAGAAAGCTCTGAATTCTTGATTATTAGTTTTTTCAATAGGAATATTAGTTGAGGTCAACATTAAAACCAAATCGTTGAGAAACATTTCATTTTGCTTCTCAAAGCTGTTAACAATTTTCAATTGATTTGAATTGTTTTTGATATACTTCTTATGCCTATTAGAGTTCAGGTGAAAATCGATGACATTTTTATGCTTGAAGTTAACAAAAACATTACATATATTGCAATACATTTTGTCGTCTTTGACAATAAATGGCTCTCTATATTCATTAACTCTCATTTGGACAGTTATTTTGTTTCCATTTTTAAACCTTTTGCTGATTATCTTTCTTTGAGTTTTTCGGCGTTTTGATTCATTTGAACTCGAATATTCGCTTTCTGTTAAATCAATAAAACTATTCATTTGGGAATCATTCGGAATAACTACTTCTTCAGAGTCTATAATAGTATTTTCAGACATTTGTCTCTCTTTTTGAATATCATTCGCTAAATTTTGCATATATTGAACATCAATTGTGGTCTCATTTAGTTCAGCGCATTCATTACCAAAACAAAGATTGTCCTCTATTTCAGACATCTTCTGTTTAGAAAATATTTTTTTATTAATTATTTATAATTGAAGTATCGGTTAAACTTACTTTCTATTCGCCAAAACTAATAAGCGTTTGATGTTTGATGACAATTATATTTAAATAAATTAAATCACGACTATTACACATAATCATTACACACAATCATCATAATATCAAAATACAATTTATAAAATGCGTGTTCATTTCATTCATTGTGTTTACTATTCAAATCACCTAATTATGTATTATTTTAGATATTTTATGTTTTGGTGCATGAATTATAGCTTTTAAAAGTATTGATTAATCGAAAGTTTGTTTCTGAAAAGTATTTCTAATTTTTACAGTTTTGAAAAAATTATTCGAGAAAAGTAGAAAATTATTTGATATTATTTCAAAATGTTTGATCAAATAATTTATTTGAAATAATTTGATAAAAATAAAATTATTTGAAATTATTTGATTAAATAATGAAAGTGTCTTAGAATATATATTATGCAATATATATTATATCTCTTCACTCCGCGTCAGTCCTCTGCTAAGGTAGAACTCCTTCTACCTTCTCCTTCTATGGACAAAGAGTGAGAGTCGCGCGCGAAGCTGTACCTACTTATATAGGCGATTTGACGATATTAACGATAATAAAACGATTCTCTGCTTTGTGATTGGTTCTACACCAGTCGAGAATAGAGACAGATCGATAATGTCGTCAAATTGCTTATGTAACTGGGTATAGCGCTCTACTCCTTCACTTCTTGTTCATAGAAGGAAAAGGTAGGTTTCATTTTGCATTATATTAATTTTGACGGGTTTTAAGGTTTGATGAAAACTTGAAAAGTTGGTAAAACAGCATGGGAACTCCTCCCATGGGTATAGACTTGAAAGATTTGGGTGTTCGAGCTGTAGTAGTGAAGGAGAGCGGACGATATCGTTCGGTTCGGATATATCTCGGGAACCACTTGACATAATTGGCCAGCTGAGGTATCAAAATGTTCAGCTCAAAGAACTGAATCTAATGATGTATCATATTCGGGGGTGGGAGGTCAAAAACCCCCTTAGACCCATTAGCCCGGATTCACCCAGTGCTTTATATCACGCGCTCGAGTGGCCGAGTATTGAGCAAAATTTTACAAATATCTTTTAATGGCTTTGTGTACATAATATAATTTCATCACATTATCTCAAGTATTTTTTAAGTTATTTAAAAAACATTGACTGGATTTATCAATTTGAAACGGACTGTATTTAAAAATGATATAATCATGTGAAAGCGTGATAACATTTACACAACTTATTGCGTAAGAACAGATCTGTAATAGCTTATGTACCATGCGCAAGAACTTACTGAACAACCTAATATTATATTTTCACTTTGGAGTTTCTAAACTTATTCATGTTATTTAGTCAATTAATTATCTAGGGTTATTTTTGAAAATAAACAGATAGGTTTCTTAAGAATTGCGTCATTTGCTTAATGTTTATAAGAGAAATCTAGCCTCAAATTCAAACTCGATATGAATTTAATAGTTAATTGTGTAAATACTGTTAAGTTGAATTGACCTTCAATTTTGTTGTTATAACATATATTCGAAACTTTTCGTGTCTGAAAGACTCGCTATCACTTCAAAATATTATCTCTACATATAAACTAAATAACTGGTATCTTCATATAGTTTAACAACTTTCCTATTCATCTCTTTGATCGCACTTTATTTGTGAGTATTATTTAATATTAATAGCTTTAATTGAATTGATTGAAGTATTTATATCGCATTAGTGTGGAAAAGATGAATTCAATTCTAACTGAGTTCATTTTAATAATTATCCCTGGGCGAAAATAATAGAATTAATAATAAAATAGAGAATCTAAAAATTTCGATCGAGATTTTCCTTTAAAAGTGAACTTCAATGCCTTTTATGCTTGCAATTTTGAGCCTAAGGCTGAAATTTCAAAAATCAAATGTTACTATACCTCATTAAAATGAAATTTTATGAAATATTCATTTTACAAATTAATTACTTATTTTAAGCAGTTTTTATACAATAACTAACAAATCTAACCTTAGTCACAACCGCATATTCAGTCAGACAACGTCTTCGGTCACGCTTTAAATGAACACCTGCACCTATTAATCATCTTTACAGTTATTAACGCACCTGCAAACCATTAATCATAACCCTTTTTTGATGAAATACCGTCGAGTATAAAAGGACACTAAAAACAAGAACACAGGGTCACAGTGTTTTACAGTTGGTCACAATTACGCTTGGACTCTCGTGCAAATATACATTAGGGTATAGTTAGGCCGCCAACTGTCCAGGCCTGACCTGGATCGTTCAGTTTTCGGGGGTCTTGTCCAGTGTGGGGTCTGACCTGGACATTGTAATGTCCAGTTTTTTATCATTGACAATATATCTCAAATAAAGATATTTATATAATGCTAAAAACATGATAAGATGTATAGAATTTGGACCGAAAACCGAAACTCGTTATCAATCGATTTAATTAAGGCTGAGATTTGTATTAGAAATAATTTTGATTTAAAGTGCTCTGAATTTAAGAATTATTTAAAATCAAACAAAAAATTGTTAAAAGCTGCTCAATCTCAGCAAAAATATTTTAAATAATTTATTATTCAAATAAAATGATTAAATGACTGTCCAGTTTTGTCCAGTTATTTAGTCAAAATTTAATACTTAATCCAGCTTTTTTTTATTTTTCAGTTGGCAGCCGTAGGGTATAGTGATAGTTTTAGTTATAGTTGTAGTTATAGTTAAGGTCACAGATGTGTCTCGTCTTTTGTAACGTAAAGATTATGTTAGCTTAAATAAAGAGTTCTTTGTTTCAATTGAGAGTCCACCTTTTATTACATTTATCTAACAATATTTCATAGCATGTATTTCTTAAAATATATTTCGTTTATTTGATTAAAAATTCATTAAATAAGTACACAATTACATGGGCATTTACTTCTATAAAGGTTCAAGTCATGACCAACCAAAACAATAGTTACATTAGCACCACGATCATTTGGTGCTGTTGCCGACATACATAGATATTCACTATTAATTCCGTCGTGTTTAAATTTGGTTCTGTTTTCATTTGTGTTATCAAATTCATTTAACCAATCGATTGCGATTATTCCAGTAACCCTAGCTTTTACAGAAAAATGCTCCATATCACCAGTTCCAATTCTTGTACCCCACATTTTTATTATTTTACCACCATTTTCTGGCTCTCCATAAATATATACTGCTTTACCTGGATTTCTTTTCCAATAATTCCAAGAGTCAATGTATGCTTGGCTTACTTCCCGTCCTTGTTCCACTTCAACTAATTGACTTTCACTAAATGTTATTGCCCTGGGCATTCGTTCCATATTCCACAAAATAAATAACAAAAATTAATTGAAATGGGTGATATCGTATTTAATAGCTCGTACTAATCATGTAATTTAAAATTATTGCCTCTTAAGGCACTAGAAACAAAAAATGAATATAATTTATCAAATAGTATTTGATTATTGCTAAGTTTTTATCAATCATTCCACGGTTATAGAAATATTCAAGGATACTTACAATCATCATTCAAAATGTCGCGTGGCAAATTAATGAACTTAACAAAAGTAGATACAATAGATGTGAATTATAAGAAGGCTTGGACATCTATCGAATCAGATTCACAAAGCAATGTATTTATTAGTGGACAACCAAATGTTGGCGATGAAGTATTAATGTTTTCGGTTAATAGAGTTGAAACAGGGAAGACATGGACAACTGAGTTTAAACATAATAATATTCACGGAGTTTTTGCAGTCGATTTGGATGATAATAAAGAAACTGATAATGAAAGGACTTCTTTCGGAACTTTAACAACTAATAATGGTGTTAAGATTTCGGTAACAGCTCCATCACATCGCGGAGCAAGAGTTCAGATAGTTGTTGTTGGAAAAAATAAACGTTTGATAAAAGATAGCCTGGAAGCAGTTATAAAATACTGTTCTATTCCGTAATTATTCACATGTATTATTTAGTTTAAAAACTTTAACAAAAAGTTTCTCATTCTAGGTTCAAATTGATTTGCCGTAGTTGCTGGTGTATAGCCTTCCTACTTACAGTCTTGCTGGTGTATGGCCTTAATACCATTTCCACTATAGGTATAAGATATCGGATGTTATATATAAGACACTTTATGTCAGATTTAAGGCACTTAATACCATCTTTTATTTATGAATTTTATTTCTTTATATATAATCTTATGTCTAATGAAACTAATGAAGAAAATGAATGATAGTTAATTGCAATAAATATGTATTAGGTTGTCCGGATCAAAACTTGTTTTTTAATTTTTTTAATATCTCAAAAATTAGTGAACAGATTCAAATGAAATTTTAGTACATCATTCCTGATTAGTTAAGGTATTCACCCTCATTCTCAATGACCCGTTCCCATCGATCTTCATGGATGTCCGTTACAGTCCTGTTGAGGAGGACTCCGAATTTGATGAAAACTCGTTGTTCATAGTCAGTAACTGATTTCTGGAGCTCTGGACGATTCATTTTTTCACTCAAATTAAATTCAATGTTTTTTCTATATTTAATAAGTATTCAACTAAATAATTACAAGATGGCACTGAAAAATAATGAGTACTTTAAAAGTTATAGCCCAAAATGTAATACAACTTTTGATCCGGACAACCTAATATGTTATACTTATGTATACTTATATCCATATAATTTCACCTGCTTTATGTACTTCTCTCTGGGAAAGAAATTAATTGTTTTCATAAACTCTATTTCTCTTTTTGATACATCAGATTCATTCGATTCGCCACTCTTATAAAGATTAAGTAATTCCTTACAAAACTTAAATGCAATCCTGTATTCTTTCTTACTCTGTCCAATTATTAACGGTTACTCTAATACTTCAATAAACGCTGCTCTAAGATATAAAGCAGTTAACGGCAAAAAAGTCAACGCTTACAATCCAGATTAGCTGAATAAAAATTTAGATAAAAATAAGTGTGTGTTAATCTTTGAAAAAATAACTTTCTGTATACAGATATCTATTGATAAAAAGTTAAGATCAAAGATAGAAAGGTATTGCATTAATGCTTTAAGGATATTTTCCATAGTTTAAGCATTGCCCCTATATCCATTGACTTATTTTAAGTCTGGCTCTTCATCATTGTCTCGCATTGACTGCAAATGGGATATATTTAATTCAACATTATCGAACTCTTCTTCAAACAAGCGCAGCTTTTCTGTTTGTTCTGTTATTCTTTGTTTTGTTTTCTTCATATTTTCTCGCAGTTTTTTTCTTTGACACTTAAGCTGTGGAATCTTACGGTCTATGGCTGTAGATTCACCGCGAGCATTTTTAGCAATATCCTCAAGAAAATAAAATATTCGAGAATGAGAAGTGGAAGCAGTGGTACTCGAACTCATGACATTAGGGTCTACAAACATTTGCTCTGTTGACGTCACGTGATGCTTTTCTATGGGGGACAAAAAAGCTGTTCCGTCTCCAACTAATTAAAATTCATGAAAAAACCTTGAAACAGTTTGAATGGGATAGATTCGTTTGTGTAAAGATTTTTGCGCTGCTTTCTGCACATACAATGCATTAATGCAGAAAACTTTTAACAATAAAACAAAAGTAACAGAAAATAACACAAAACTTATACCATTTTAAAGCTCTTACTTAGTACAATACATTATTCTGAGACCAATCTGACAATTAATTGAATCACAATCAGTATTTAAACTTCCAATCGAAATAAGCATTAGATAAACTGATTAAGCAACTTATAGTTGCATTTTATAGGGCTTCCATACACTAAGCATTAAATCCCAAAGAAATACATCGAAAGAAACCTAAAATTAAAATCAAAGTTGAAGGAAAATTAGTTCTAATTAAACCAAAAATATGCAATTTTTGAACTAACCCTAACAAATTATAAGGCACGTCTAATATCTAGGGTTACATTTAAATTTGTTATATAAAATTTAGAGTAGTTAAGATATCAATACAGAAAATTATATGACTATTATACAGATATTAACGAATTATTTTGTCGACTTGAACGGGCAAAGACATATCCGTAGCCTATCTCGCGCAATTTTAGTCTTAACCTATTCATTATAGTTTGTGCAACTTTTTGGACAACTTTAACAAATAAAATATTCTATATACACGCCTGAAACCGACCAATTTTTTGGTCTAACTTTGTTTTCCGTATTCCCTTTTATACTTGGCCCATTATCGCTCAATAGAACATGTCTGTGGCACATTGGGCACATTTTCACCTTTTTAACAAAATCAATCTTTTACGGATGAAGCCAAGACTGCATACCTCTATGATAATGTTCTGTCGCTAAATCTGACCAAATCAGAATATTATTAAAATTGTGGTGTTTGCGAATAAATGGTAAAATTTTTTTGATCAGGCATTCATTTAGAAACGTATCATCATTAATAGTTCCCTCAGAACTATTATGATCACTTGACCTTTTATATTATTTTGCGAAATAATTTCATAGATCTGCCACTCATTCTCAAATATTCAATATTTCCTCTTTCATTAAAACAGTTTATAATTCTTAGTATTACTTGTCTGTGAATTCCTTCGGCCGTAAAACACGGATAAGTGATCTTTTTTTAGGCACAATTACTTAATCCGTCATCGATTTTATAGAATTGCAAAATTCTTTTAGGATAAGCCTCATTTTCCTTTTAGCTCATGAGTAAAATAATAAAAATATTAATGAAAAAGTTTAGGATTCCAAAATAGAATGTCTGACATAAATTCCGAAAGTTTGAACATTGAAATCGCTATCTCGCGAAAGTGCGAAGCAGTACAAAAATGTAACCCTAGATATTAGACGTGCCTTATATTGCTGTAAAGCTTATAATGAGTAGAAAACACCAAAACTTGAATGAATGTTCTATGGTGACCGGTCCAAAAGTTGGAGTGACCATTGTCCATTCATTGATCTTGACCACTGATCATATTGATGTAGGTATCAAAGTGAAGCTTATTGAGAGACAATCCTAATGCAATAAGTTTTAACTTTTAATCTCATTTACTTTAAAAGATATGAATTTTTAAAGATGAGAACTTTTACCATTACATGTATAGTATTTTAGCTTAAATTCTTCACCAAACAATGTGAAAAGTTCGCATTTTATTGATGGTCTAAGAGGGTTAACTGATGTATGAGTCATATTGTCCCAGCATTTTCCATTGATATTTTAAGTTTATATTGGCTACTTTTGCGAGTTTTTTTATTTTCATGATTTAGAGGGTACATACTATTCATAATGTCCCAGTAAAACATGGTGATTTTAGCTTAAACTACGTACTCGTACTACTCATGGTGTCCCATTATTTTTCATTGATTTTATGGATTTTTTGTTAATTTTATGGGTTTTGGAGAATCTGAGACAGTATGATTTATACTATTAGTAGACCCGTACTATCGTACTGTCCCAGTCTCGCCATATGTACACTACTGATCCATACAAAAGTATTTTTTAGGACTTATGAACAAAATTTTTTTCGGTGCAGGTAGCTCAAGAATGAAAGATCGCTGTTCGACGTCAATCACTGAAATTTTCAAATTAAATTTTGCCATTATTATATGCAAGAGAAACTTAGATTCAACTACAATCACAATCAGTTTCACAATCACTCCATTTCAATTTGATAAATCTAGTCAAAATTTTTTGAATAATTTAAGAATTATTTGTTATAATAAGATGAAATTTTATTATTATGTACACAAATCCATTGAAAGACATTTGTGAAAATTTGCTCAAGATTCGGCGACTCGTGCGCGTGATATAAAGCATTAAAGCAAAACATAGTGTTTCAAAATTATAAATCCAGCAAAAAATGATTAAGAGAAACAGCGCACGATGGAATTTATGGTGACAAAGTATTGTTCTAATTAATGCTGAGCATAAATGAACTTATAACCTCTCGAGTCCGAACCCGTATATAAACCTCAGATTTAAACTCGGGTTCAAGTTCTACAGTAGCCCTGAGCCTCTATTCACCCTTATACTGAGAATAAATACTTTTGAAAATTCTATTAACTATCACTACATTGAAACTTTTAAAATAAAAACTACAATATTACTGATTAATGAAATCTACCTCTGCTGAGCATAAATGAACCTCAAAGGCTCTTGAGCTCGAGCCCGAACCTCAGGTTTAGACCATCAATTTATCGAAATTCAATACAATTAGTTGAATACTTGTCACATGTAATAATTAAATGACTCTTTTAATGCATTGTCTATTAAAAGGAAAGGATTTAAAAAGTGTACAATGCTGTAATTTGAGACCTCTAATGATGTTAATTAGAGGTCAATACATATTACAGTGAAAAAATAAATCAATTAATGCCTTTATAGTCCCAGCAATTTTACAGGAATTTAGAATCGAACAGGAATTATTGTCCTGTCCTGTAGTCATGATAGCCTTTCCCATTCCTATAAATTCCTGACCAGGAACAGGACAGGACAGGAGTTCCTGCAGGAATGGGAATTCATGTCAAAAACTAGTCCGTATTACCTTTACTTATTGTACAATATAGTCTTAATAACTTTAATTGAAGTGAGATTAGTTGACATTAGGATTTTAAAATATTAATTTTTAATTTATTTTATTTTAACTAAAGTTAAAATAATACAACTGTTTTAAATAGTGAGAATGATGCACACCTCAGAACGAACTTCAAAACTTTTGAAGTTTAAGGTTTATTTACGAAATAAATGCGACATTAATTCAAAAATTCGTCAACTCTATGCCAAATAGAATATTGAAGAACATAACAAATAATGGAAGAACTATTGATTTTTATCTATTTAGTATCAGTTGTTTATTTAAATTTTTTTAGGTGGAATTATCATTTTTAAACTCTATTTTTAGCTTTAGTGCTTTATATCACGCGCTCGAGTGGCCGAGTATTGACTACAATTTTACAAATATCTTTTAATGGTTTTGTGTATATAATATAATTTCATCTCATTATCTCAAGTATTTTTTAAGCTATTCAAAAAACATTGACTGGATTTATCAATTTATAAACGGACTGTATTTAAAAATGATATGATCATGTGAAAGTGTAGTGAAAATTACGCAAATTATTGCTTAAGAAAAAATGTATAATAGCTTATGTAGTATGCGCAAGAACTTACTGAACAACCTAATATTATATTTTCACTTTGGAGTTTCTAAACTTATTCATGTTATTTAGTCAATTAATTATCTTGGGTTGTTTTTGAAAATAAACAAACAAGTTTCTTAAGAATTGCATCACTTGCTTAATGTTTATAAGAGAAATCTAGCCTCAAATTCAAACTCGATATGAATTTAATAGTTAATTGTGTAAATACTGTTAAGTTGAATTGACCTTCAATTTTGTTGTTATAACATATATTCGAAACTTTTCGTGTCTGAAAGACTCGCTATCACTTCAAAATATTATCTCTATATATAAACTAAATAACTGGTATCTTCATATAGTTTAACAACTTTCCTATTCATCTCTTTGATCGCACTTAATTTGTGAGTATTATTTAATATTAATAGCTTTAATTGAATTGATTGAAGTATTTATATCGCATTAGTGTGGAAAAGATGAATTCAATTCTAACTGAGTTCATTTTAATAATTATCCCTGGGCGAAAATAATAGAATTAATAATAAAATAGAGAATCTAAAAATTTCGATCGAGATTTTCCTTTAAAAGTGAACTTCAATGCCTTTTATGCTTGTAATTTTGAGCCTAAGGCTGAAATTTCAAAAATCAAATGTTACTATACCTCATTAAAATGAAATTTTATGAAATATTCATTTTACGAATTAATTACTTATTTTAAGCAGATTTTTATACAATAACTGACATGTTTACAACAATTTCCTCCTCTACTGACTGATTATAAGAGGAATCTGTCCTTCAGTAGAGGTTTTCTGCTTATCTAATGGTTAACTGCACGAATATAGTTAATTGAAATGAACTTCAATGTAGTTTTTATCGCATACTTTCAAAACCTTTGGTGTCTGAAATACTAAAATATTTAAAATTATTATATTAAATAAGTTTCATAACAGGAACCGAATAAGTGCTAAACGTTTATCAAACATGTATTTTCTCATTGGATTTAATTCATTAACTTTGATCACAATATTACCGATTGTTTTGGTCGCACTTTATTTGTGAGTATTACTTAATGTTAATTTTTTAATGTGTTAGCCTTGAACCCAAATATAAAATTGCTTTACTCTCAAAATTGTCAAAAAATCTAAATAATCGTGAATCTAAAGCAGTTTACATTTGAAGATTATGGTCAATTCTACCGAATTGTCCTGAATTACGCACAGTTCTGTAGAATTAATTAAATTTACGGATAGCATTATTTCAAATTTAGGACTTATACACAATTTTAAGTTAATTAAAGATTTGATTTCAAACTTTAAAAGAAATAGAATTCGAAATAATATGTGAATAAAGATGCAGAACAAGTACTAATATTCATTTAATTTATTCATATTATACTTTTATATCTATATTTGCGCCTAAATTTAGTTCATATTGTATTTACTTAATTTTAGAAAAATATTTTTTAAGTGGAAATAATATTATTTGTATTAAAGTAGAGAATATTAAAGTTAGTTATCATTTTGATGCATTTGCCTGTATTAACAAATATTGTTTAGTTATTTGAGTTAATTTTCAAAAATTATCAATATAACGTTTATTTAAAATTTAGTTGATTTGGCATATATATACAGAGCCTTTCTTGTAATACTCCGCATTATTGCCTATTATGGATGAAAGTTTTCCTTGAATAACAGTACAAGTGAAGTAAAACTCATGATAACCGGTTATCGTTTTATGAATGAAAAAGAGAAAAACTCGTTTAGAGTTACGCTTAAGTTATATTAGAATAAAAAGTTTATTTTTGTATTTTGTCTGAATTTAATCAATTTAGGATAATCTTTACTTTTATTTTAAATTTTTGAGTAACTTTATAAGCTTAATCTATTCTACATCTGAATCAACAGAAGTATCACTTTCTAAAACTGCTGATTCACAATTGAAGTAAAGTTATGTGACTTCAGATACAATGTTATGCAGTATACAATATGCTGTACATAAAGCACAAAACGCTATTAAACTATATAAGTTTATAATGAATATTGCCGGAAAGTCTGTGGGATTCTGCCTAATTTGGCACTCGGGATCGGATGATATATTTTAATAGAGGTTATCAGTCTGATATAAGTTCATAAATTTCGAATTTCGATCCAATTAATTAACATTAAAAGTGATATATTGTGATGAAAATGAGTTACAGTAAATGCAAATGGTATTTCACACTTAAGCATTTGCTATTTCCAAAACCAGTTTCTTATCCACAGCGCAAGCATTTGCTATTTCCGATTAATCAATTGCTATTTCCATTTGAAAGTACAATATCTTTATCAATATCTCTTATTGTTTATACCTTTACTTAAATATCGTGTTTTTGTATAAATTTACAAAAAATTAATTAAATGGAAGAATCAAACCTTAATGTAGTTTCTAGTTTTACACTAATACGTATCAAACAATCAATCAGTATTGATTTGAGAAAATGACGTTGTAATTGTAGAAAAATGACATGTAATTAGTGGTGAACAGGTATCTGTTGTGACGAACATATTTAATATCTAATTATGTAAAAAATATGGAGAGATATCTAAGTAAATGTTTAAATAAAGGAGGAATCCTTTACTAAGTATTTTATTAGTTGTACTGATTCTTAACTTTATAATAAAGTTTTTAGGAAAAAGCAAATGCATAACTGGAAATAGCAAATGCTTAAGTGTGAAATAGCATTTGCATTTACTGTATCATTTTTTCATTGAAACATGTCCTGACTTTTAATATGAATAGAACACAAGTAAAAGAGTATAATTAAAATAAAATACGAAAAAGAAGTTAACTGGAAATAACTCGTTTCAAATAAAATAATCTTTTATTATAAGTTTTAGAACTCACAATAAACAAAAACAAATATATGAAATAGTTAATGTTATAATTACCACTATTTGTAAAATTTATCATTTCAAAATTTTGATTGTATCTTATATTAAAGGCGGACTATAAGAAAGGCCCGTACTTTCAAACTTTGATAAAAGCTTCATTAATACGAACCAATTCTTTAATAGACTTATAGGTAACAGAACTATTGCTTAGTCTTACGCTTTAATCATTTAGGCCAATTTTTCTACTTTTTAAACAAATTTTGAATACAAATTATATTTATTTTGAAGTGAAAAATTCACGGACTTGTGTAAAGTAATCATAATCAAACAAATAATTCCACTAAACAGTTATTTGACTCGTAATTACAAATTTTGGTCTTCTCGTGGAATCGATGGCCCGAAACCAATTGTATTTTTCGGGACACTGTATGGAGCATTCTTTAAACCAATGCCTGAACTTTTGGAGCAAAGCAGCAAGAAATATGGAAAAATTTATGGGTAAAAATTTTGACTCCTATATAAATTAAAAATTATAAATTAAATGGTGTATTACTTTTTAAAATAAAGCACGTTTTTGGGCACTCGTCCGGTTCTTATGATAGGAGAACCAGAACTGATAAAAAATATGAATATCAAAGACTTCCATATATTTGTTGATCACAATGATTTCACAACTGGTGATCCATTGAATGACAGATCATTGGTTAATTTATTCGGGGATGAATGGAAGAAAATGAGATCTATTGTTAGTTATGATTATAGTTATTTTTAAAGCCTATTACAAAAGTCAGTTTAAAATTACTTTTTAAGATAAGTCCAACATTTTCAAGTGGAAAAATGAGAAGAATGCATCCTCTGATTGAAGATTGTGTCAAAAGACTTGAAAAAGTATTGATTAAAAAAGCAAACGATAATAACAATGAAATAGAACTGAAACAAATGATGGGAAACTTAACAATGGATGTGATCGCTTCGTGTGCTTTTGGAACTAAAATCGATACACACAATGAACCAAATAATCAATTCATTAAAAACGCTGAAGTCGTATTTCGAGGTAATTGGAGATTTTGGGTCTTCTTTATGCTCAAAACAACATTTCCTAAGATTTTGGATATAATAAAATTTGAAGTAACAGATCCTAAAGTGGCACATTTCTTTAGATCAGCGGTTTGTATTTTATCAACGAATTTGTAATTAATAGTTACTTAAAATTTTCTATATTCAAACTCAGATAAGATCAATACTTAATAGACGTAAATCAGAAACAAATGGGGTAAAACACACTGACTTTTTACAATTAATGATTAACGCGAATAAGAAAACTGATGGTGAAGAACCGGATGAAGACTCTGTTAATAATGAAGCACTTTATGGACAATCAGATGAAAAACAGTCAGTAGACAATAAGACTGAGACAGAAATAACAGAAGACGACATATTAGCCACATCTTTCTCATTCTTTGTGGCTGGTTTTGAAACGACAGCATCTCTTCTGTCGTTTTTATTTTATTCACTGGCTTTAAATGAAGAATGTCAACAAAAATTATATGAAGAAGTACTCAGTTATAGTGGAAAGTTTGATTACGACAGTATATCAAAAATGCCATATTTAGACTCATGTATTGCAGAAACATTAAGGCTTTATAATCCTGCGGTTGTTACCAGCAGAATAGCTTCTGAAGACTATCCATTGGGTATTCTATATTATTAAATACTAATGAGAAAAATTTTGAAATAAAACTTATGTTTGATTTAATTATAAGGTGACACAGGTATTATTATACCTAAAGGCATGTTCGTTAACTTTAATATTCAAAGTATTCATCACGACCCAGAATATTATCCAAACCCTCATAAGTGGGATCCCGAACGTTTTATGCCTGAAAATAGAGATAAATTGACTCCTTATACTTATCTTCCATTTGGAATCGGACCACGAAATTGTGTTGGAATGAGATTTGCATTAATGGAAGCAAAGACAGCAGTCGTTCATTTGGTGAATAAATTTCGATTTGTTAGATCTAAAAGCACTCAAGTTCCACTGAAGTTTAAGAAACTTGAATTTTTGTTGAACGCAGGCAATATCAATGTTGGTGTTGAGTTAAGAAAGTAATTAATTTTATTAAAATACATATCGAAATATTATTTGATGTCTAACAAATTTCAACCATTTTAATATATTCAATGCTATATTTGAATAAAATTAATGCAATTTTGAAAGAATGTTTTGAATTTTAACAGTTATTATTAGACATGATTTATGAGATTGATTTAGATATTCTATAACTATACGAAGTTTGATTCGATCATATATAGTGTCAACTCAAAAATTTTTAAATATTACGGACTCGCTTCCTTAAAATAGTTTGTAAACTATTCGTATTATTAATCAAGCACTTATTTAGTGTTTTTTAGATAATAAATAACAGGTTTTTGAATTATTGTATCATTTACTTACTGTTTATAAGAGAAATCTAGCCTTTAAATTTGAATCAAATTTAATAATTAATCCTGTAAGTACTGTTCGGTTGGATTGATCTTTAATTTTGTAGTTATGACGTATATCCTAAACTTTTCATATCTGAAAGATTTGACTATCACTTCACCGTATTATCTTTATATATAAGTTGAATAGCAATATTTATTTTAGTGATATCTTTTCCCCTTAATTTTTGGCACAGACTTTAACAAAGACTTTTGGAGGTGATAGTACCTAATATATACATAACTTTTTTTAATAAATTTGTTTATTGGACCGAATTCATATTCTTTAACAACACTTCTATTCATATCTTTGATTGCACTTTATTCGTGAGTATTATCAAATACAGTGCACGACATAAGTATATCACGCATGCCGCTAATTGGTTAAAAGAGTTTATGGTCTTACCATTCTTCTTGAGTAATCGGATGACACGTCGGGACATTGTTTGGATCAGATTCTGAAGTTCGTACAACTGGATCTTGTCGCAAGAAGATTTGATTGAGGCCTTAATTCGGCAGTGGTATCATATTGACCGCCACCGGCGTACACCAGTAAATCTAAAAGCAATCAAATCCCACTGAAATTCAAGAAACAAGAAATTTTTGTTGAGTGTCGGTAACATTCATGTTGGCGTTGACTTAAGAAAATAATGTTTCACTTAATACTTGAAGAAATACTTTCATGTTAGTAAATTTCGTTTTTTCGGTATTATTGAACTCTATGTCTGACTGATATTAACGTAATTTGGATGAACGTCTTTAATTGTAATATCTAATTTTAGATATGATTTATAAGTTTGACAAAGATGTTTTAAATATTAAATTCTCCATTAATTTTTTGTGCATATACAAATTTTAATAAAAAAAAATACTGTTTTGGGATATAGAAAAATATACGAATTGGCTATTAATTATTAGTCTACCTCTTTATTAACGTTAGACCTCAGGTAGCTTAAGAATGAAAGATCGCTGCTCGAAGTCAATCACTGAAGTTTTCAAATTAAAATTTGCCATTATTATATGCAAGAGAAACTTAGATTGAACTACAATCACAATCAGTTTCACAATCACTCCACTTCAAATTGATAAATCCAGTTAATGTTTTTTTGAATAACTTAAGAACTACTTGATATAATAAGATAAAATTTTATTATTATGTACACAAAGCCATTAAAAGACATTTGTAAAATTTTGGTCAAGATTCGGCCACTCGTGTGCGTGATATAAAGCATTAAAGCAAAACAGCGTTTCAAAATGATTAATCTAGCAAAAAAATGATTAAGAGAAACAGCGCACGATGGAATTTATGGTGAAAAAGTATTGTTCTATTTAATGCTGAGTATAAACGAATCTTATAACCCCTCGAGTCCGAACCCGAGTATGAACCTCAGATTTAGACTTGGGTTCAGGTTCTGAATTTCGAGAGGTTTAGGTTTGAGGTTCGAAGTTTCAAAACCTGAGGTTTAAGGTTCAGGTTCTACAGTAACCCTGAGCCTCTATTCAAGTTTATACTGAGAATAAATACTTTTGAAAATTCAATTAACTATCACTACATTGAAACTTTTAAATAAAACCACAATATTACTGATTAATGAAACCTATCTTTGCTGAGCATAAATGAACCTCAAAGGCTCTTGAGCTCGAGCTTGAACCTCAGGTTTAGACCATTAATTTTTCGAAATTCAATACAATTAGTTGAATACTTGTCACATGTAATAACTAAATGACTCTTTTAATGCATTGTCTATTAAAAGAAAAGGATGTAAAAAGTGTACAATACTGTAGTTTGAAAACATTGTTTATAATGTCTAGGGTGTTTGTGAGAGGTTCCAACTACAAAAAACTTCGCTTATCTTTTCCGTCGCTTATTTTCCCTTTTTTAGCATTTCGTTTCTGTTTACCCCATGAATGGTTCGTATTACCTTCACTTATTGTAAAAATTTGTCTTATTAACTTTAATTAAAATGAAATTAGTTGACATTAGGATTTTAAAGTATTGATTTATTTTTAACTTTTTATTTTAACTAAAGTTAAAATAATACAATTGTTTCAAATAGTGAAAATGATGCACACCTCAGAACGAACTTCAAACCTTTTGAAGTTGAGATTTATTTACAAAATAAATGCGACATTACTTCAAAAACTCGTCAATTCTATGTCAAATGAAATATTGAAGAACATAACATAGAATGAAAGAACTATTGATTTTTATTTATTAAATGTTGATTGTTTATTTAAGTTTCTATTAGCTGGAATTATCATTTTAAAACTCTATGTCTAGCTTTAATGCTTTAACGTTCTCGGATAAAAATCCGCGAAAAGTTTACTAACATTTAAAAATATTTTGAGCTTTAAAAGATATGTGATTTATATATTAAATAAAAGAGAATTTACTATTCTCTATAACAGTGAAAGATTTTTAAAAATATTCATATAAAGAAAAGTTTTACATAATTTTAAAGCGAATAACCTCGAAAAAGTGTTTGGAAATTTTCGTTTTAAAAACTGGCATTATTCAAAATTTTTAATTTTACTTATTTTAATTCATTTGAAAATTTCTAAAATGATCAGAATTTATATTTTAGTTATAAGGGAATATAAATTATCGAAAATATTAACAAAATTTATTTCAAGTTACCTTAAAAATGGTCATCAAACTTATCAAAGAAATTTAAGGATAACCCTGAGAAAAGTGGCTGCAGTTTTGTATCAATTAAGTTAAAAATTAAAATTTTTCTATAATATTATAAATAAAATATTAATGATCATTTAACAATGAAAGAAAAGAAAGAATATTCAGCATAATAAAAAAGAGAGACAAAAAATTGAAGCGCATCGATAAAGTTATTGTCTCGATTTTGGTCTATTTAAGGAGTCCCTTTTCGGTCGCTCCACGATTCTAAACCATACCGACACATATATCATTTGAAACCTCTCGACGAGACGAGCACTTCGATACTCAATACAAGTACTTTTGATCAAAAGATTGATCTCAAAGTGCCCCTAAATTAATCATTAGTTATCAAGAAATATCAAAATTTATCATTAAAAAAATGAAAAAACCTAATAGTTACTTATTAATAATAATAAATGACATAAAATTATTGTGAAATAACTGAGAAGAGAGGATAAAATTTTCAAAATTTTTATATAATTTTGAATTATATTCATTTCCATTACACTTTTAGGGGTACCTTGCAAAAAGTGGTTCCGTAGCCAAACACTCGCTCATATGTTTAAATAAAAGTTACCCTTTAATAATCAATAATTGATTTAAGTTTTAGCCGAATTTCGACTCTATATTATAATTATTTTATTATTTTACAATCAATTGAAATTTGTGCGGATTTTTATCCGAGTACGTTATATTACGCGCTCGAGTGGCCGAGTATTGACTAAAATGTTATAGATATCTTTTAATGGTTTTGTGTATATAATATAATTTCATCTCATTATCTCGAGTATTTTTTAAGCTATTCAAAAAACATTGACTGGATTTATCAATTTATAAACGGACTGTATTTAAAAATGATATGATCATGTGAAAGTGTGATGAAAAATACGCAACTTATTGCGTAAGAATAGATGTGTAATAGGCTATTACTAATAGCTTATGTAGTATGCGCAAGAACTTACTGAACAACCTAATATTATATTTTCACTTTGGAGTTTCTAAACTTATTCATGTTATTTAGTCAATTAATTATCTTGGGTTGTTTTTGAAAATAAACAAACAAGTTTCTTAAGAATTGCATCATTTGCTTAATGTTTATAAGAGAAATCTAGCCTCAAATTCAAACTCGATATGAATTTAATAGTTAATTGTGTAAATACTGTTAAGTTGAATTGACCTTCAATTTTGTTGTTATAACATATATTCGAAACTTTTCGTGTCTGAAAGACTTGCTATCACTTTAAAATATTATCTCTACATATAAACTAAATAACTGGTATCTTCATATAGTTTAACAACTTTCCTATTCATCTCTTTGATCGCACTTAATTTGTGAGTATTATTTAATATTAATAGCTTTAATTGAATTGATTGAAGTATTTATATCGCATTAGTGTGGAAAAGATGAATTCAATTCTAACTGAGTTCATTTTAATAATTATCCCTGGGCGAAAATAATAGAATTAATAATAAAATAGAGGATATTTATCTAAAAATTTCGATCGAGATTTCCTATAAAAGTATACTTCAATGCTATTTATGCCTATAATTTTGAGCCTAAGGTTGAAATTTCAAAAATCAAATATTAACTCATACCTCATTAAAATGAAATTTTATGAAATATTCATTTTACGAATTAATTACTTGTTTTAAGCAGATTTTTATACAATAACTGACATGTTTACAACAATTTCCTCCTCTACTGACTGCTAATAAGAGGAATCTGTCCTTCAGTAGAGGTTTTCTGCTTATCTAATGGTTAACTGCACGAATATAGTTAATTGAAATGACCTTCAATGTAGATTTTATCACATAGTTTCAAACCTTTGGTGTCTCAAATACTAAAATATTTGAAATTATTATATTCAAATAAGTTTCATTACAGGAACCGAATAAGTGCTAAACGTTTACCAAACATGTATTTTCTCATTGGATTTAATTCATTAACTTTGATCACAATATTACCGATTGTTTTGGTCGCACTTTATTTGTGAGTATTACTTAATGTTAATTTTTTATTGTGTTAACCTTGAGCGCAAATATGGAACTGCTTTACTCTCAAAATTGTCAAAAAATCTAAATAATCGTAAATCTAAAGCAGTTTACATTTGAAGATTATGGTCAATTCTACCGAATTGTCCTGAATTACGCAAAATTCTGTGGAATTAATTAAATTTACGGATAGCATTATTTCAAATTTAGAACTTATACACAATTTTAAGTTAATTAAAGATTTGATTTCAAACTTTAAAAGAAATAGAATTCGAAATAATGTGTGAATAAAGATGCAGAACAAGTACTAATATTAAATTTACACTTTTATATCTATATTTGCGCTTAAAGTTAGTTCTTATTGAGAATATGATTAATTTTATAAATACAGATAATTTTTAGTAGAAATCATAGTATTTGTATAAAAATAGAGAATATTTAAGTTAGTTATCATTTTTCAGCATTTGACTTTCTTAACAAATATTGTTCATTTATTTGAGTTATTTTTAAAAAATTGTTAAATTAACGCTTGTTTTAAATTTAGTTGATTTGGCAATTATATACAGAGCCTTTCTTATTATACTCCTTATTATTGCCTATTCCTGATGGAAGTTTTCCTTGAATTACAGTACAAGTGAAGTAAAACTCATGATAACCGGTTATCGTTTTATGAATGAAAAAGAGAAAAACACGTTTAGAGTTACGCTTAAGTTATATTAGAATAAAAAGTTTAAATTTGTATTAAATCTTGATTTAATAAATTTAGGCTAATCTTTATTTTTATTTTAAAATCTTTGAGTATGAGTTTAGTCTATTCTACATCTGAATCATCAGAAGTATCACTTTCTAAAACTGCTGATTCACAATTGAAGTAAAGTTACGTGACTTCTGATGCAATGCTATGCAGTAGAGTATAAACTTATAGGTATTTTCAGGAACCTACCCGAACCGAAACCGATCCTAATAGTATTTTCTAAACCCGAATCGAAACCTTATAGGAAGAATAATTCTTAAAGTAAAGAGATTTTTGTCTTTTGGATTGATCACTTTTTTCACTTAAATTATATTCTTCTGCATCTGATTCACTCATTTTGATCACTTGTGTCGCATTAAGTATGCAAAGAAATACAGAATGTATTACTCATTCGTTTGCAATTCGTTTGTAAAATAGATATTATATTTCAGTTTCATAAGTCACTGCTTTACTTTGCATTTGAATAGACTTTTAAAACCAATACTTATTTGCAATAATTATTTTTAAACCAATCCTTACAGACCCGCACAGACCCGTTTCAAAACTCAAGAAACCGATTCGAACCGAAACCGTAATATCTCAACCCGAAACCACCCGAACCGTTTTCGGTTTCGGTTTCATACCTGTCTGCTCGGTTTCGGGTTTTCAAGTTTATACTTTACTATGCAGTACACAATATTCTGTACGTAAAGCACACAACGCTATTAAACTATACTGTCCGTTTTTTAAAAAACTAAACTCAAATCTTTATAACAATTTTTCTTTATTATTACTCATGAATCAGAACTTACTAATGAGTAAGTTTAAACATATAAAACAAAATTTGATCACTTAGTCATTGATTTTGAATTAAAAACATTTTTAATCATAAAACTGTGTTCACAACAAAAGAAACAATTTTTATTTTGAAAATTCATTTATTATGTTCTCATCTCAAAAATAAAGTGTACTGCTCGAACCCAAAAACATTAGAAAAGTTAAAGACAAATATAAGAAATGAAATAGAAAAAATAAGTTCTGAAGCACTTAAAGAGGTTTCAGAAAATATGATTAATAGAGTTGAACTTTGTTTAGAAAATAATGGTCAGCACTTTCTGCATATGTTGTGATTAATAATAAATTTATTTTTACATATCTAAACTACTTTGTTGGATTACAGTTCTGAAATAACTTTGTAAGATTATAGTTCATTATTAAAGGTTTATTTTGATACATTCAAAATTCAGTCAGTGATTAAGCGATTTCACTTTTGACTCACATTTCTAAAAGCGATAGAGTATTAACTCCCAAATCTGAGTTTAGTCTTTAAAAAAACGGACTGTATATGTTCATAAATTTCAAATTTCGATTCATTTAATTAACATTAAAATTGATATGTTTAGTGATGCAAATGAATTATCATTTTTTCATTAAAACATGTCCTGACTTTTAATATGAATAAAAGATAAGTCAAAGAGAATAATTAAAATAAAGTCCAAAAAAGAAGATAACTTGAGATAACCGCCTATTACTCGTAACAAATCAAGTAAACTTTAATAATAAGAGTAGAGCCCGCAATAAACAAAAACAAATATATAAATAGTTAATGTTATAATTATCACTATTTGCCAAGTTTACCATTTCAAAATTTGGATTGTATCCTATATAAACGGAGGACTACGAGAAAGGCCCATACATTCAAACTTTAATCAAGACTTAATTAATACAAACCAATTCTTTAATAGACTTAAAGTTAACAAAACTATTGCTTAATTTTATATTTAAATCTTTGAGGCCAATTTTTCTGTCTTGTAAACAAATTTTGAATACAAATTATTATTATTTTTAAGTAAAAATTCGTGGACTTGTGTAAAGCAATCATAATATAACGAAGTTTTATTAAACAGTTATTTGACTCGTAATTACAAATATTGGTCTTCTTGTGGAATCGATGGTCCGAAACCAATTGTATTTTTCGGGACTCTGTATGAGGCATTCTTTAAACCGATGCCTAAACTTTTTGAGGAAAACAGCAACAAATATGGAAAAATTTATGGGTAAAAAAATTTGACTCTCACATAATTCAAAATTTGTAAATTAATTGGTGCATTACTTTATAAAATGAAGAACATTTATGGGCACTCGTCCTATTCTTGTGATAGCAGAACCTGAACTGATAAAAAATATGAATATCAAAGACTTCCATATATTTGTTGATCGCAATGATTTCACGACTGGTGATCCATTGAATGACAGATCATTGGTTAATTTATTCGGGGATGAATGGAAGAAAATGAGATCTATTGTTAGTTATGATTATAGTTATTTTTAAAGCCTATTACAAAAGTCAGTTTAAAATTACTTTTTAAGATAAGTCCAACATTTTCAAGTGGAAAAATGAGAAGAATGCATCCTCTGATTGAAGATTGTGTCAAAAGACTTGAAAAAGTATTGATTAAAAAAGCAAACGATAATAACAATGAAATAGAACTGAAACAAATGATGGGAAACTTAACAATGGATGTGATCGCTTCGTGTGCTTTTGGAACTAAAATCGATACACACAATGAACCAAATAATCAATTCATTAAAAACGCTGAAGTCGTATTTCGAGGTAATTGGAGATTTTGGGTCTTCTTTATGCTCAAAACAACATTTCCTAAGATTTTGGATATAATAAAATTTGAAGTAACAGATCCTAAAGTGGCACATTTCTTTAGATCAGCGGTTTGTATTTTATCAACGAATTGATATTTAATAGTTACTTAAAATTTTCTATATTCAAACTCAGATAAGATCAATACTTAATAGACGTAAATCAGAAACAAATGGAGTAAAACACACTGACTTTTTACAATTAATGATTAATGCGAATAAGAAAACTGATGCCGAAGAACCGGATGAAGACTCTGTTAATAATGAAGCACTTTATGGACAATCAGATGTAAAACAATCAGTAGACAATAAGTCTAAAATAGAAATAACAGAAGACGACATATTAGCCACATCTTTCTTATTCTTTGTGGCTGGTTTTGAAACGACAGCATCTCTTCTGTCGTTTTTATTTTATTCACTGGCTTTAAATGAAGAATGTCAACAAAAATTATATGAAGAAGTACTCAGTTACAATGGAAAGTTTGATTACGACAGTATCGCAAAAATGCCCTATTTAGATTCATGTATTGCAGAAACATTAAGACTTTATAATCCTCTGGGGGTCATTGGTAGAATAGCTTCTGAAGACTACAAATTGGGTATTTAATAATATCAAAAACTAATGAGATAAATTCTGAAAATAAAATTAATTTTTTATTTAATTTTAAGGTGACACAGGAATTACTATACCTAAAGGTATGCTTGTTAACTTTGATGTTCAAAGTATTCATCGCAATCCAGAATATTATCCAAACCCTCATAAGTGGGATCCCGAACGCTTTATGCCTGAAAATAGAGACAAATTAACTCCTTATACTTATCTTCCATTTGGAATCGGACCACGAAATTGTGTTGGAATGAGATTTGCATTAATGGAAGCAAAGACAACAGTCGTCCTTCTGGTGAATAAATTTCGATTCGTCAAATCGAAAAATACTCAAGTTCCATTGAAGTTTAAGAAACTTGATTTCTTGTTGAACGCAGGCAATATTAATGTTGGTGTTGAGTTAAGAAAATAACGTTCATTGATTATTTGATAAAACATTTGAGGGCATAGAAAATTTCTTAATTTTCTATATTATTGTACTCCATATTTGACTGATGTTAATGTAATTTGAATTGATATCTTAAAATTTTGATTATATTTAGACCTGATTTATAACTTTGATTTAAATTTTTGATTGCTATAGAAAGTTTGGTTTAATCACATTATATCAACTCAACAATTTTAAAAGATTATTATTTGTTCGATTATATTAGTTCCAAAATCTATTCATTTTATGAATCAATCACTCATTTAGAGTTATTTTTGAAAACAAATAACTGACTTCTGAAGAATTGTATTACTTGATTATAAGAGAAATACAACCTTTAATTTCTATTTGATAGCAATTTAATTGAAATGACTTAATTTTATTGTAATGATATATTCAAAACTTTGAATGTCTGAATTGACTACCGCTCGAAAATATTGTCTCTATATATAAGTTTCACAACTGGTACTGAATAAGTGTTAAACTTGTGTTTAAAATGTTTTACTTCTTTCAACTGAGTTCATATACTTTAATAACCCTTTTTTAATTTCCTCGGTCGCACTTTATTTGTAAGTATTAAATAATTAGAATTAATACCCATTTAATTTAATTAATCAAAACATTTAATTCTCGTACTTTGTTGAAAAATAACTTCTAATAGATTAGAACAAATATTAGAATATATTTCTTATGTAATGTTAGACCTAAATATCTCAATAGCATATGTTTTATCCGAATAATTAATAGCAACCCTTTACAAGAAAACACTTTCGAAGAAATAACTTTTGACGCAATTACAATGGATGGAACGTCCAATTTGTCATTAATTAATACAAACGGTGTTGCTGCCAATAATCTTTGCTTAAAATTTTCTATTGATAGCACTCTATTAAAAAGTGATGCACCAGATGTTTTATATTGATAGCTATCAGTCTAATGACTGACGTTCATTTTGTGGGTCTGACACAACTCAAATAGAGAAAATACCTGATAACATTTTTCGGTTAATAAACAGTTAACAGAAAAATTTATGGACTTACTACTAGATAAAAACAATATAAAAGAAATTGGAAACTATGCTTTTCAGCATTTGATTCAATTGAGTAACCTATTATTATACAGTAATCCTTTTGATCATATATCAATCATTGCATTCAGTAATTTTCTACCGTCAGAAACTAGTATGAATTTAATCTTGGTTAATTGCTTTGTTAACAGCTCCAGTTTCGAAATCGAAACTTTGAGCAATCTGAATCGACCGACGATATTATCTTTATATTCTAAAAAAATTATTTGGATCAAAGTATTTTCAGACCTTTCTTCAATCTCAATAAAGGGAATCAAATTAGTATTTCTTCAATAAATTGCAACGATTTTCGTCTTAATTTTTAGTAGAGAATATAAAACATAGTAAGCAAATAACTATGATTGGATGTTCAAATGGCAACAGTTTGTCAGATAATGGTAATTTTTCTGATTGTTCATAATTTTTATACAAGAAATAATTTAAAATACAGTCAAATATAAATTTTCGTTATTTTGTGACTATTCATTTTGATCGTAAACAGATTTTTCAATTAAATTTTGAAAAAGTGTACTTTACTGTGAAATAATTTTTTGACAAACTTTGTTACAAATAGATTGTGACTATTAAAACAATACTTAACCAGAATTAGGTGTCTCTAAATTATGGTTTTTTTAGTATGACGTTATTATCGATTGACGTAGCAGTGGTCTCCAGAAGGATGTCCATCAAAATCTGCTTCGTAGGTACCATAGTCAAGGCCTTAATGGAATGTTTCATGGGCTAACCTAACCTAACATAGAGACTGAAATCGAATGCTTAAAGAATAGCATAATTTCAAAGAAATACTTCAAGGTGATCAATTTTCAACTTTGAGTATAAGTGAATTCGACGCTAAATTAAAGTTTAAAATATTATCGGTTCTGGACCAAATAGTGATCGATATGTATATGTTAAAATAGCTTTTTATTTTCAATTTTAACGAATCCTACTAATTATCATTACTTAATAAATGTGTACAAAAACAATTTGTGATCAAAATTTAATTTGAATTTAAATATCAATACTTTGTTAAATGTGGTGATGCTAAACAAAATTCTTATGATCATTTTAATCATGTAATCAGTATTAATGAATGTAATATAAATGTGCTCGGGAGAGCAACCAATTATTCAATGGATTTACCATAGCGAAACAAAAATTAGCATAAATATTGCTCTCTATCGTATATTTATACGGGTCAACAATCTAAATCCGAACCCAATCGAACATCAAAAATTTTCTAACTCATATTTTTTGAAGAAAATTTTTATTATAAAAGTTCAGTATTAGAAAAGACCTAACTTGAAATTTTATTAAGCATAAAACTAAGATAAGAATAAATAACAAAATGGTGTTTACAAAAGTTGAATGTACTCATTTATTAAAAATTCAAATTGTGTGTATCTTTATCTTTAGAACGATGTTTTTGTAATTTTCTTCATGACTTTAGTGAGTGGTAAAAAATACATTTTTCATTGATATCTCTTTCGTTTATACTTTGAAATAGCTAACATATTGTTAATAAGAATGATAGCAGAAAAGTTTTATCTCTAATGTCTAATTTCAGTTTTAGATTGTAGATCCTGTATTACATTGAATAATAGCAATAATATACTAAAAATATGATGAATATCGTATGTTTGGCATTTCCCTAAATATTGATTTAATATTTATTTCGAAAGCAATTTAAATTTATGAGACTAGAATTCAATTAATTTACCATACTTTCGCAATACTTTTGATATATCACGGACATTACCGTTTTATCAAATGAATAATTGAGACATAGAGGACGATGAGTCTTGTGTTAGTATTAAGTGAAAAATGCATTATATTTTAAGTGAAATCAATATAAGTTATATTGATATAAGATATCAATTTAAGACCTAATTCCGTTTACTTTTCGAATCACACTGTTATACAATTGATGTTCAACTAATTAATTTAAATGACAAATTAATGAACACTAGTTAGTAGTAAAGAATATGTATTTTATATAAGTTTGAATCTTGTAATGACTTAAGTATAGGTGCAACGATTTAAAAGTAAACTTAAAATGTTCGAACGATACAACCAAATTCATCAAGTTTTCCCCTCAAAACTAATAAGAAAAATTATACGTTTGATGATGTTAATAATATTTACATATCAAGCAATTGATTTGACTATAAATTATCTGAATTATGAAACAGTTATTGATTTGAAGTCTAAAAGTACATTACATGAGATACCGTCCATTACAATATGCAATAGAAAATTCTATGAAAAACGGTTGAATAAATATGATTATAAATATTTTACGATTAAATTAAATGCCAATATAATATGTGAAGTTACTTTCGCAAATGATTCTAAGAAAAGTTGCTATGAATTTTCTAAATCGATGATAAGCGCAGCACCATATTCGCCTGTATGTGTCACATTATTAAGTCAACTTCTCAATAATTTTGAAGCAAAAGATAGTGCGTTCATCACAAAATTATTAATAAAGTCGAATGATTTAAATATTTCAAACGTCAATGTGAATATTCATAGAACTAAAACACCTCCGAATATGTTAAGTGATTCTATCGACTTGAGGAGTGGCTTCACATATCAAATTGAACTAAATGCATTTCATGAAATATTACTGCCGTTTCCTTATCAAACTGATTGTACAAATTACGACTCATATTTTGGTGTAGAAAATGTATCGAAATCTCAAGAAGACTGCACTGTCAAATATATGATGAGAAAAGAGTTCAAGAAATGTAGATGTCATATAAAAAATGGTTCTACGGTGACTTTGAATTTTTTAATAGAACTTTTTGTACTGTAAATAATTGCGAAGTAATGCTAGAAAGAAGTATGTTGGAGAAGAAATGCAAGGAAAATTGCAATAACATATATTACACTAAAACAATCAGATATCAATATAATGACCCTTTTTTTTCAAGAAGAGATGGGCGCATTAATTTTAAAATCATCTGAAGAAGAAATGTTTTATATTCATAGCCCAAAAATTGATTTAATCGGATACTTGTGTTCGATAGGGTCGATATCTTCGATGTGGTTCGGAATCTCTTTTTTTCACATCGCTAATCAATTACTTCTGAAAATTTTCCACATTGCTAATTCACTTCTGACAACTGTTAGTGTTAGCTTATATCCTATTATCAAAATTCGATCATTAATCAAACTTCAATTCATATTCACTTCGTTACTTAAGTTATTATTTTTATGTCTTATGTTATATCAAGTGAACGAAGTTATTGTAGACTTTCTAAATGAAGAAACAATCACCCGTTTGAGCGTAGAACAAATCAAACCGTTACCAAAACTAGCTTTTAGTGGTCCTCTTTTCAATAAAGAAATAATCGAAAAGATAAAACACAAATATTCTAATAAATCATTCTATATAATGGTCGGAGATAGTAACTCGAAACGTCAGCAAAATTATTTAAAACATCGACGAAATAATGAATTATATGCTGATTTTTTCTCTGAAATCTTAAATGAGAGAAAATTCGAAGAAATCAAAGTTTATTCAAGTTATAGGAATCTTTTTAAATCGTGTGAAATTGAAATTCAAAATAGGAAAATTGCATGTCCTGAGCCTCAATTAAAATTTGGTATGTCGTTAACTTCTTTGGGAAATTTCTATTTTGGTAATTTAAATGACAGTTTCAAACAATTATTACATAATATGGATATTGGAAGAAATTTGGAGAAAATTAGTTTTGAGTTTCGAACAAACTCAGTCTCCGGTATGGCTTTTATTGGTTCATTCTCACCGTTCAACTTTGAACTGGTTGTTTTCGATTCAAAAATGAGACTTGACATTTTCTACAACTCGTATTCACTAAAAATATTAAATACAAGAAAAAGATCATGTGATTCTTCTAATCATATTACATACTCTAGTCATGAGCCAGAATATTGTCAATTCAATTGCCTCATTGATGCTTTAATCAGAAAATATAAATGTTTACCCAGAGATGATGTTATTTTGTTTATCGATTTAGAGGAGCACTTGAAAACGAAAAATTACAAATTCTGTAAATCAGGTTTTATTTTAAATGAAACTTTTTTATTAGAAAGTTCAGAATATTGTGAGTCTAAATGTAGTCGTGAATGTAATTCAATTCACTTTAATATTATCACCAAATCATACAAAACACCAAACTCAACGAAATTAAATTTGATTCCAATTATTTTTCATCATTTAAGATATACCGAAACTTTGAAGACAGACACTAATGGATTCATTTATAATTTGGATGGAGTTTTAGGCCTATGGTTTGGCTTATTTTCTCTTTCTTTCGTTGATTTAATCACACTAATCAATGAATATTCTCATAAGATAAAGCATTTATTGTGTTAATGTAAGAGCTATTCAAAGTCAATCTATCGAAAACTTGTCATAAAAAAATATGACAAGTACTTGAAAAAAGAATTCGACAACATATTCCGGCCTATCAAAGTTTGCTTTAATGTGATTTTAGTAGTTCCTCATGGAAAGTGCTAATTTGTAATTTTGTTCATTTATTTCCCTGCCACTTAAACTTAAAAATTTGAATGATTTGAGATTAAAGGTAAAAATAAAGATATTTTTCAAGCTTTTAAACTCTTCTATTAACATCTCAGAATAGTTATTATGATATAATTTCACAGTTATTTTAAAAGCAAGTGAATAATGTTTACTAAGATATCTTAACATATAAGAACTTATTTGATACCTTTAAAGGAGTTGTCAGAACTTTATACAAATAGTACCTCAGAGTATAAAGGGTAGGAATTATGTTATTCCCCCTTCAAAGTAAAAACGGGTTTCATATTCGGATTCTAAGCATAAAAATACTGTGAAGAGCAAAATATTAATCTATTTTTGGTTTGCTATTCGTTCAATTCGAACACACACACACACGAAAGACCCTACATAAAACATTTAGATAGTCTTTCGTATATAGTGTCATCCCATGTCACAAAAATAAATGTGACAATATGCTAAAATTACTTATTTAAAAAATTTAAGACTAAATTAAATCGTGAATTAAATTTTAATAAAAATAAAGTGATTTTAAGGAAAAAAGTTTTGAATAAAGGAAGAACGTATCTGTTAGTGAAAAAAAGATTAATCAGTAGTTACATTCGTGTAAATGATATCTCAATTAGGACTGAATATCAAACGCCTGGTCACATCTGGGTCAACAACACAAATATAACTGCTAATTAGTCTTCCTTTCACTAATTTTAGTTAATCTTTTACCAACCTTAAAATTTAATGTATTTTTATGCGTAGAATATGATAATAAAATCCGTTTTTCCCTAAATATCTCCTTTTTTGCTCTGGGGAGACAAGCATAATTTCATACCTTATGTTACACTGAGGGCAAAAGATAAGTTGTCACATGCTGAAAATTAGTTTTTTATTCTTTAAGAATATTTATTAGTAATAAAATTTAATATGAGATTTAATTTTAATTAGAATTTAGTACTTCAAAATGTATCACAATTGGATTTTTGCACTATAGTTAAACTTTAACATAATATAATTGTTTTTAATAATGTATCACATTCAATAATTAAGTTGTCTCTTTGAGTTTACTGAGATAAAAATGTAATACTAGTTAATAATCACAGAATTAATAATGTGTATACCATCCTTTAGCTTTAATCACTTCTAAAAGACGTTTCGGCATACTTTCCACCAAATTCTTTAGTCGATTCTGGTCAATTTTTGGCCAATATTCAAAAATTGCATCTTTGAAATCCGAAAGGTTATGGCGTCGGTCCTGAGGTATCATTCGGTCCAATTCATCCCAAAGATGCTCAATAGGGTTGAGATCGGGACTTTGGGATGGCCATTCCAGCACTTCAGTGTGGTTATCGGTCAATTCCTGACGAACATCTTTGGACGTATGTTTGGAATCATTGTCGTGTTGGAAAATAAAGTTGTCCCGGATACCCATTTCTTCAGCCGACTGATATAAATGATTATTCAGGATGTCTATGTATCCGAATCGATCCATTTTACCATGAATTGGTGTTAGATGTCCAACTCCGTGCCAAGAGAAACAACCCCATATCATGATATAATCGTAGTGTCTTCGAGTGCCTTTTATATTCTCTTTATTAAACTTTTCTTTCTTTAATCTCCATGATGTTTGTCTTCTCTTTGATCGAGCCTTTTCAAATTTTGATTCATCACTCCATATTATCTTCTTCCAAAACTCCAATGGCATCTTATGGTACTTTCGGGCAAAGTTAAGGCGACCCTTTGCATGTCTTGGAGTTTATTCGGGTTTATTTTTCATTGTTCTTCCGTTATATCCTTGTTTATGCAAAGTATTTTTAATAGTTGATAAACTGCAATTTAAATTTAAATTCTCCCGAATTTCTTTCACCGATATTTGCCGATTTTTTTAGGACTTCCCGCTTAATCCGATTTGCATCTCGTGGTGATATGACCATTTTACGTCCACTTCGGGGGAAGTTTTTAATTGTTCCGTATTCTTTGGCCTTAATGATGATTTTCCTCACCCCCTCATAACTTAAATTTTGTTCCTTAGCGATTAGTCGGTTTGATTTACCTTTTTGATGCTCTTCAAGTACCTTGAGACGTTCAGCTTCTGTTAATTCCCTCGTTTTAGGCATAATATTACCGAATGATGTCTAATTTTTAGAAGTATCTATTTAATTTAGCATATTACGTTTAAACTTTGACTTACCTTTTAAATTGTATTAATTTTAATTATGAATTAAACTCAATAACACTAATGACAACTTAATTTTTGTTGGCGCTTAAAACACTATGCACATGTTTATGTTTAAAATTTGAGTTTAAAATGCGCATGATTATGAATGATTTTCATATCATTTTAAAGTGCGAAGTTTAAATTTTAAAATGATATATAATATAATACTATTTTGTTCAGAATAACTTATTAGAACCAGAAAAACTAAGAGTGTAGCCTGAGAAATGGTGTGACAACATATCTTTTACCCTCAGTGTACAGTAAAAAAACATTTTAAAAGCTTTATTATACACTGAAGTATGCATATGTCAATCTATTAATTCATACTATGTACCTTTATTCATTATATTGAATAGCTATCTCAATAGTGGTTGTTAATCTTGTTGAAGATATTCCACTTGGACCTGATATGCTTGATAAATCTGTAGATTGCTACTAAAGGGGCCGAGTGACTATAAAAATCGAGAGAGCAGTAAATTCAATAATATTTGACGAGACAAATTGATTGATGCAAAAATTATTAAACCACGCTCACTGGTTCAAGAGATATGCCCCTTTTAAATTAAACTTGATTTTGGATTTTTAGGTATTTTACCCCAAAGTCTTGTATATGATCTTTCTAGGATTATATTTGGGGCTATGGGTCATTTAAATAGCAAAAGAGATTGAGTGAGAAACTTTGGAAAACTCATTTTAAGATTTTCTCATTTATTATGATACCGTTTTTTGCATAAACTCTTTAGCTGTATGAATCGCAATATTATCATTTGATACTTCACTATGCAAACTATTTAAATCCAATATTAATTTCCAAGCCGTAGTTGCTATTTTGAGATATTATTGTTTCTTTGTCTCAAATTCCATCAAGTTTCTACGGGAATCTACAATATACAGTATGTTTCATAAATTTTGATACAAGTTTAAGGTTTCGTAACTCTAGAACTAAATTACAGAATCTGATGAAAAGTGTCTCATTTTTAAAATAAATATTCAAACTTATTTGCCTTAGATTTTCATTAATTTATCCCAAATATTCTGAGTTATTGCATTATAGAATTAAATGTTTAAAATTTTCTATGGGATTATTACTATAATGTGTTTTAACTTAATTTTTACTAAGACTGAATACATATGTATTCAGTCAACTAAATATGCCCTCTCAGTTGAAGCTATGTCTCTATCACTCATTTTTAGAATATTTTTGTTATTATTTTTATTGAAGAACTTATTTTATTAATAAACGTTGGATTTTAATGAGCACTAGGCAGCAATCACTTATTATATCCTTTACTTTGAATGTGTTTACTAATAAAGACGATCAAAAGTTGTTATAATAGGAATCCCATAGAAAAGCTTAAATTTTTAATTTTGTACTACAATAGCTCAGAGAATATTTAAGATAAATTGATAAGAATTTAAAGTAAATAATTTTGAATGTTTACTTTTAAAATGAGACACTTTTCATCAAATTCCGTAATTTAGTTCGAGATATGAAACCTTAAGTCTGTATCAAAATTTATGAAACATACTGTATATTTCAATGTCAATTTTACCATTAGCCTTAATTTTTAAGTCTCTATTAATGCAGAATGTTTGGATCGTATTTGGTTCTTAGGCACTTTTTACTATTAAGTCCTGACAATTTCTTTAAAGACGATGCATTTTCTTTTACTGTTGAAATGAAAGCTAAACCATTCAATCTGTCATATGACATTGAATTTGTCAATAATCTCTGATTCTTATGAATATTGAAAAATGCTGACAAAAATGGACAAAAACAATCATAATAGTAGACTACAAACAACTTAAGTAGTATACCAATAAATGTCTTATTCATATGCACTTAATTTTAATTTATGAGTTTTGAAACAACTTTACAATATTACTTCTCTTCATTTTGATATTGGCTTTTTGACTCTTAAATACTGTTTCAAAGTTTTTTGTAAGAATTATTAAGAGTAAAGACCTTCACTATAATTTTGAAAAATCTTTGGAAGCTATAGCCCATAGCTTCTCCGCTGGCTACGGCTGTGGTGATATAAGTACTATTTGAAACCATAATTGTACTCCATCAAAGTAATTCGTTTAATTTCTATAATAAAAACTACAGTATCTCTATTAACTATATATGAAGGCAACGTTTCCAAAAGGGCTTATATCCAAAAAATGCGAAACGAAGAAAAACACAAAAAATGTTTTAAAAGTTTATTTCTCGTTCAATCCGTTCGAAGTCTTGTTTTTATTTAAAAGATAGGAAAACATGACCAGAAAAATGTAGTTAGAAAAATTAAACTTAATTAGAAAACTTTTAATTAATGAAAATATTTTCGAATATAAGACCTTATGGAATTTAAGCAAACTTTTATTCCAAAAGGTCTTAAATCCAAGTGAGAAGGGGAAAGTTAACACAAAATTACTCAGTTTTTATTTTTCTAAACTTTAATTATTCACTCATTAAACGATTAACTTCTATTTTTTGATAAAATTTGCTCTAAACTCAATGTTTAAAATGGATTTTTATAAAAATTAAATTAACAAGAGATGTTTTGCCTGCTCTCGTGTGGCAGAAACAATGAATTTCGTCATTTTTCTGGTTTTTAATTGGTCTAAATGGGATATAAGTCCTTTTGGAAATAAATTACCGATGGATTTAAGCCTTTTTGGAAAAAACTTAATTTTTGATCTCATTTTTGCATAAGATTTAGACATCTCAGAGAATTTCAAACCTTTGTTCAATTCCTCGTATCTAAATGTATAAGAATGAATGTGTAACTCAGTTTTTAAAATTTTGGCGTTTAAGCCCTTTTGGAAACAAAGCCTTCATATAGAGTCAATAGAACAATCATAGGCTCTTTGGGCTCCACAAACAACACTTTTAAATTACATTTTGAATCATTCTTTATTATTTAAACAATCGAATTAAACTGAAGTCCCAATAAGTGAATTAAGCATCTCATATTACTAACAAACTAACTAATTAGATATTATATCGCGGTATTTTAATTAAATTAAGTTAGTTTTGTTAAGTTAAGGGTTTTCGCACGTATCGCACTGTGCTTAAGGAATTACTAAACACTAATCTCATAAATTGTATTGAAGGGAAACTAACCATTAGGCTCACGCTGAATAATAGTTTGAGCGATTTCTGTCATATTAGGACTGTGGAGTAGAGTCCCAAATGGGAGTCCCGCATTGTGGGAGTCCCATGGGACCCTCGGGATCCCCTTAGAAAAGGGAGAGATTGAGACTAAAATTTTTAAGTGAGGGATGGGACGGGACTCCCTCAAAGAAAGTGCATTCCCGCAAATTCTTCCAACTCCCGCACTTTAAAATTTGCACTCAACTGTTATTTAAACAAACTGTAATTTAACACCAAAACTGACAAGAAAACATGAAATGAGAGCACACTTCATAATAAAAAACAATAGAAATACAGATTATAATCAAAATTGAATAACTGTTAGTTGAAGTCAACAAAAAATGATAAAGTTCTGCATATTTATTGCAAACATTCAATGAAAGAGTAATATTAGTTTTTGTTTCAAAACCAAATTTTGAATTCATTTTAATCAAATATATTGACATTCAATCAAAGACTATAACTGTTGACCAATTTGTTATCAATTTAACGAGCAATTAATAAATGACTTCAATGATTTTGATTATAATTCAAGTATTCATTGATTGCTTTGAAGTGTTTTTAGTTTTATTTTTTGAGTAAAATTGCTTTTCAGTTAATAAATGTCTCGAAATTAGTCTAAAATAGTTGTCACAAGAATGTGTTATTTTAATTGTATGATTAAAATAAATAGAATTTTTCAACCGAATTTGGACTGTGGGAAAATTGCGGGAATTGCGAGAAGGGACGGGACGGGAGCAGGACTAAACTCTTGCGGGAGTGGGATGGGACGGGGTTGAATCTTTGAGGGAGCGGGACGGAACGGGAGTGAAAATTTTTCAAAATTTGGGGTTCTATTGTGGAGTCAAAACAGCATGGCTAATATATTCTATTTTAATACTATTAACGCTATTATTTCTAAATAAGAAATATTCTAATATTTGTTCGAATCGATAAGAAGTTATTTTTCAACAAAGTACGAGAATTAAATGATTCGATTAATTTAATTAAATGGATATTAATACTAATTATTTAATAGTTACAAATAAAGTGCGACCGAGGAAATTAAAATAGAGTTATTAAAGTATATGAACTCAGTTGAAAAAATTAAAACATTTTAGACACAAGTTTAACACTTATTCGGTACCAGTTATGGATCTTATATATATAGACAATATTTTCAGGCGGTAGTCAATTCAGACATTCAAAGTTTTGAATATATCATTACAACAAAATTAAGTCATTACAATTAAATTGCTATCAAACAGAAATTGAAGGTGGTATTTATCTTATAAACAAGTAATACAATACTTCAGAAGTCAGTTATTTATTTTAAAAATTAACTCTGAATAAGTGATTGATTCATAAAATGAATAGATTTTGAAACTAATATAATCGAACAAATAGTAATCTTTTAAAATTGTTGAGTTGATACAATGTGATTAAACCAAACTTTCTATAGCTATCAAACATTTAAATCAAAGTTATAAATCATATCTAAATATAATCAAAATTTTAAGATATTAATTCAAATTACATTAACACCAGTCAAATATAGAGTTCAATAATATATGAATTTAAGAAATTCGCTATGCCCTCAAATTTTTTATCAAACAATCAATGAACGTTATTTTCTTAACTCAACACCAACATTAATAATGCCTGCGTTCAACAAGAAATCAAGTTTCTTAAACTTCAATGGAACTTGAGTATTTTTCGATTTAACGAACCGAAATTTATTCAACAAATGAACGACTGTTGTCTTTGCTTCCATTAATGCAAATCTCATTCCAACACAATTTCGTGGTCCGATTCCAAATGGAAGATAAGTATAAGGAGTCAATTTGTGTCTATTTTCAGGCATAAAACGTTCGGGATCCCACTTATGAGGATGTGGATAATATTCTGGATTGCGATGAATACTTTGAACATCAAAGTTAACGATCATACCTTTAGGTATAGTAATTCCAGTATCACCTTACAATTAAATAAAAAATTAATCATATTTTCAGAATTTTTCTCATTAGTTTTCGATATTATTAAATACCCAATTTGTAGTCTTCAGAAGCTATCCTACCAATGGCCCCCAGAGGATTATAAAGTCTTAATGTTTCTGCAATGCATGAATCTAAATAGGGCATTGTTGCGATACTGTCGTAGTCAAACTTTCCATTATAACTAAGTACTTCTTCATATAATTTTTGTTGACATTCTTCATTTAAAGCCAGCGAATAAAACAAAAATGACAGAAGAGATGCTGTTGTTTCAAAACCAGCCACAAAGAATAAGAAAGATGTGGCTAATATGTCGTCTTCTGTTATTTCTATTTTAGACTTATTGTCTACCGACTGTTTTTCATCTGATTGTCCATAAAGTGCTTCGTTATTAACAGAGTCTTCATCCGGTTCTTCACCATCAGTTTTCTTATTCGCGTTAATCATTAATTGTAAAAAGTCAGTGTGTTTTACTCCATTTGTTTCTGATTTACGTCTATTAAGTATTGATCTTATCTGAGTTTGAATATAGAAAATTTTAAATTAATTAACTGTTAAATATCAATTCATTGATAAAATACAAACCGCTGATCTAAAGAAATGTGCCACTTTAGGATCTGTTACTTCAAATTTTATTATATCCAAAATCTTAGGAAATGTTGTTTTGAGCATAAAGAAGACCCAAAATCTCCAATTGCCTCGAAATACCACTTCGGCGTTTCTAATGAATTGATTATTTGGTTCATTGTGTGTATCGATTTTAGTTCCAAAAGCACACGAAGCGATCACATCCATTGTTAAGTTTCCCATCATTTGTTTCAGTTCTATTTCATTGTTATTATCGTTTGCTTTTTTAATCAATACTTTTTCAAGTCTTTTGACACAATCTTCAATCAAAGGATGCATTCTTCTCATTTTTCCACTTGAAAATGTTGGACTTATCTTAAAAAGTAATTTTAAACTGACTTTTATCATAGGCTTCAAAATAACTATAATCATAACTAACAATAGATCTCATTTTCTTCCATTCATCCCCGAATAAATTAACCAATGATCTGTCATTCAATGGATCACCAGTCGTGAAATCATTGCGATCAACAAATATATGGAAGTCTTTGATGTTCATATTTTTTATCAGTTCGGGTTCTGCTATCACAAGAATGGGACGAGTGCCCATAAATGTTCTTCATTTTATTAAGTAATGCACCAATTAATTTACAATTTTTGAATTATGTTAAAGTCAAATTTTTTTACCCATAAATTTTTCCATATTTGTTGCTGTTTTGCTCGAAAATTTCAGGCAATGGTTTAAAGAATGCCTCATACAGTGTCCCGAAAAATACAATTGGTTTCGGACCATCGATTCCACGAGAAGACCAATATTTGTAATTACGAGTCAAATAACTGTTTAATAAAACCATGTTATATTATGATTTCTTTACACAAGTCCACGAATTTTTTGCTTCAAAATAATAATATTTTATATTCAAAATTTTTTTACAAGACAGAAAAATTGGCCTCAAAGATTTAAACCTAAGATTAAGCAATAGTTTTGTTAACTTTAAGTCTGTTAAAGAACTGGTTTGTATTAATGAAGTCCTTATTAAAGTTTGAATGTATGGGCCTTTCTTGTAGTCCTCCGTTTATATAGGATACAATCCAAATTTTGAAATGGTAAACTTTGAAAATAGTGATAATTATAACATTAACTATTTATGTTTGTTTTTGTTTATTGCGGGTTCTACTCTTATTATAAAAGTTCACTTGATTTGAAACGAGTAATAGGCGGTTATCTCAAGTTAACTTCTTTTATGGACTTTATTTTAATTATACTCTTTGACTTATCTTTTATTCATATTAAAAGTCAGCACATGTTTTAATGAAAAAATGATAATTCATTTGCATCACTAAACATATCAATTTTAATGTTAATTAATTGAATCGAAATTTGAAATTTATGAACAAATATAGTTTAATAGCGTTGTGTGCTTTACGTACAAAATATTGTGTACTGCATAGTAAAGTATAAACTTGAAAACCCGAAACCGAGCAGACATGTATGAAACCGAAACCGAAAACGGTTTGGGTGGTTTCGGGTTGAGATATTACGGTTTCGGTTCGAATCGGTTTCTTGAGTTTTGAAACGGGTCTGTGCGGTTCTCTAAGGATTGGTTTAAAAATAATTATTGCAAATAAGTATTGGTTTTAAAAGTCTATTCAAATGCAAAGTAAAGCAGTGACTTATGAAACTGTAATATAATATCTATTTTATAAACGAATTGCAAACGAATGAGTAATACATTCTGTATTTCTTTGCATACTTAATGCAACACAAGTGATCAAAATGAGTGAATCAGATGCAGAAGAATATAATTTAAGTGAAAAAAGTGATCAATCCAAAAGACAAAAATCTCTTTACTTTAAGAATTATTCTTCCTATAAGGTTTCGATTCGGGTTTATAAAATACTATTAGGATCGGTTTCGGTTCGGGTAGGTTCCTGAAAATACCTATAAGGACATGAGTTTACAGCATATTGTGTAGTGCATAGCATTGTATCTGAAGTCACGTAACTTTACTTCAATTGTGAATCAGCAGTTTTAGAAAGTGATACTTCTGATGATTCAGATGTAGAATAGACTAAACTCATACTCAAAGATTTTAAAATAAAAATAAAGATTAGCCTAAATTTATTAAATCAAGATTTAATACAAATTTAAACTTTTTATTCTAATATAACTTAAGCGTAACTCTAAACGTGTTTTTCTCTTTTTCATTCATAAAACGATAACCGGTTATCATGAGTTTTACTTCACTTGTACTGTAATTCAAGGAAAACTTCCATCAGGAATAGGCAATAGTAAGGAGTATAACAAGAAAGGCTCTGTATATATTTGCCAAATCAACTAAATTTAAAACAAGCGTTAATTTAATTTTTTTTAAAAATAACTCAAATGAATGAACAATATTTGTTAAGAAAGTCAAATGCTGAAAAATGATAACTAACTTAAATATTCTCTATTTTTATACAAATACTATGATTTCTACTAAAAATTATCTGTATTTATAAAATTAATCATATTCTCAATAAGAACTAACTTTAAGCGCAAATAGAGATATAAAAGTATAAATTGAATAAATTAAATGAATATTAGTACTTGTTCTGCATCTTTATTCACATATTATTTCGAATTCTATTTCTTTTAAAGTTTGAAATCAAATCTTTAATTAACTTAAAATTGTGTATAAGTCATAAATCTGAAATAATGCTATCAGTAAATTTAATTAATTCTACAGAATTGTGCGCAATTCAGAACAACTCGGTAGAATTGACCTTACTCTTCAGATATAAACTGCTATAGATTTACGATTATTTAGGATTTTTTCACAATTTTGAGAGTAAAGCAGTTCCATATTTGCGCTCAAGGTTAACACATTAAAAAATTAACATTAAGTAATACTCACAAATAAAGTGCGACCAAAACAATCGGTAATATTGTGATCAAAGTTAATGAATTAAATCCAATGAGAAAATACATGTTTGATAAACGTTTAGCACTTATTCGGTTCCTGTTATGAAACTTATTTTAATATAATAATTTTAAATATTTTAGTATTTCAGACACCAAAGTTTTGAAAGTATGCGATAAAAACTACATTGAAGGTAATTTCAATCAACTATATTCATGCAGTTAATCATTAGATAAGCAGAAAACCTCTACTGAAGGCCAGATTCCTCTTATTATCAGTCAGTAGACGAGAAAATTGTAAACATGTCAGTTATTGTGTAAAAAACTGCTTAAAATAAGTAATTAGTTCGTAAAATGAATATTTCATAAAATTTCATTTTAATGAGGTATGAGTTAATATTTGATTTTTGAAATTCCAGCCTTAGGCTCGAAATTATAGGCATAAAAAGCATTAAAGTCTACTTTTTAAAGAAAATCTCGATCGAAATTTTTTAGATAAATATTCTCTATTTATTATTAATTCTATTATTTTCGCCCAGGGATAATTATTAAAATGAACTCAGTTAGAATTGAATTCATCTTTTCCACACTAATACGATATAAATATTTTAATCAATTGAATTAAAGACATTAATATTAAATAATACTCACAAATAAAGTGCGATCAAAGAGATGAATAGGAAAGTTGTTAAACTATATGAAGATACCAGTTATTTAGTTTATATATAGAGATAATATTTTGAAGTGATAGCGAGTCTTTCAGACACGAAAAGTTTCGAATATATGTTATAACAACAAAATTGAAGGTCAATTCAACTTAATAGTATTTACACAATTAACTATTAAATTCATATCGAGTTTGAATTTGAGGCCAGATTTCTCTTATAAACATTAAGCAAATGATGCAATTCTTAAGAAACTTGTTTGTTTATTTTCTAAAACAACCCTAGATAATTAATTGACTAAATAGCATAAATGAGTTTAGAAACTCCAAAGTGAAAATATAATATTAGGTTGTTCAGTAAGTTCTTGCGCATGCTACATAAGCTATTACAGATCTGTTCTTACGCAATAAGTTGCGTAATTTTCATCACACTTTCACATGATCATATCATTTTGAAATACAGTCCGTTTCAAATTGATAAATCCTGTCAATGTTCTTTGAATAACCTTAAAAATACTTGAGATAATGAGATGAAATTTTATTATGTACACAAAACCATTAAAAGATATTTGTAAGATTTTAGTCAAGACTCGGCCACTCGAGCGCGTGATATAAAGCATTAAAGCTAAACATAACTTTTAAAAATAATTCCAGCTAATAAAACTTAAATAAACAACCGATACTTAATAAATAAAAATCAATAGTTCTTTCATTCTTTATTATATTCTTCAATATACTATTTGGCATAGAGTTGACGAGTTTTTGAATTAATGTTGCATTTATTTCGTAAGTAAATCTCAAACTTCAAGAGGTTTGAAATTCGTTCTGAGATGTGTATCATTCTCACTATTTGAAACAATTGTATTACTTTAACGTTAGTTAAAGTAAAAAAAATTAAAAATTAATCAATATTTTAAAATCCTAATGTCAACGAATCTCATTTTAATTGAAGTTAATATAAGACAAATTTTTACAATAAGCGAAGGTAATACGGACCATGCATGGGGTAAACAGGAACGAAATGCTTTATAAAGGGAAAATAAGATCGACGGAAAATATAAGCGAATTTTTAGGTAGTTGGAACCTCTCCTAAACTCTCTAGACACTATAAACAATTTCTTCAAATTGCAGTATTGTACACTTTTTACATCCTTTTCTTTTAATAGACAATGCATTAAAAGAGTCATTTAGTTATTACATGTGACAAGTATTCAACTAATCGTATTGAATTTCGAAAAATTAATGGTCTTAACCTGAGGTTCAAGCTCGAGCTCAAGAGCCTTTGAGGTTTATTTATGCTCAGCAAAGATAGGTTTCATTAATCAGTAATATTGTGGTTTTATTTAAAAGTTTCAATGTAGTGATAGTTAATAGAATTTTCAAAAGTACTTCTTCTCAGTATAAACGTGAATAGAGGCTCAGGGTTACTGTAGAACCTTAACCTCAAACCTCAGGTTTTGAAACTTCGAACCTCAAACCTAAACTTCTCGAAATTCAGAACCTGAACCCGAGTTTAAATCTGAGGTTCATACTTGGGTTCTGACTCGGGTTCGGACTCGAGAGGTTATAGAATTCATTTATGCTCAACATTAATTAGAACAATACATTTTCACCATAAATACCATCGTGCGCTGCTTCTCTCAATCAATTTTTGTTGGATTTTTCATTTTGAAACGCTGTTTTGCTTTAATGCTTTATATTACGCGTATCAGTGGCTGAATCTTGACCAAAATTTTACAAATGTCTTTTAATGGTTTTGTGTACATAATAATAAAATTTCATCTCATCATCTCAAATAGTTCTTAAGTTATTCAAAAAAAATTGACTTTGTTTAACAATTTGAAACGGAGTGATTGTGATTGTTGTTCGATCAAAGTTTCTCTTGCATATAATAATGGCAAAATTTAATTTTAAAACTTCAGTGATTGACTTCGAGCAGCGATCTTTCATTCTTAAGCTACCTGAGTTGTAACGTTAATAAAGAGGTAGACTAATAATAGCCTATTTTTCTATATCCCAAAACAGTATTTTTTATTAAAATTTGAATGTGTACAAAAAATTAACGGGGAACTTGATACACTCAAAACTGATTTTTGTGTACAACTAATTTTGTGTACAAAGCGTTTATGTACACAGAAGTCGAAAACAAAAGGCTTTCCCGATATATTCATATAGAAATATGTACTCGCTTTTGTGTACACTCATTTTTGTATACAACTTGTCTTAGTGTACGGATCTTCATGACAGCTGTAGCTTTTCTAGTACTTCGATGTTGTGTACAACCTATCTAAAATATTCAATTGTACTTTTCTTTACTTTGAATCTTTAACTGACGTAGAAATCATTGCAATGGCCGAAAGTAATGAAGATTCTGATAGTGAAACCATAATATATGATGAGGTAGAGGAAGAACGTAAATAAGAGTTTCATATAAGATCTCAAGCCCTGTCTTGCACTGAATCGTTGCAGTGTTACTTTGGTTTACTATATTATTGCAATGATAGAGACTATGATATGTTAGAAAAACTTGAGAAGAAAGTTATAATGAGTTCTAATAAAATGAAACAAAGCATTCTTACTAATTATTATAATTCAATAGAAAATGATTAACTAATATTTTCTAAATTGTTACGTTTCTTAACAAAATCTAGCTTTTAACGCATACTTTCATTTTTGTGTACAGATTTCAGAAACGGAATGCGTAAACAAAAATGAGTTTTTAGTGTATTTTAGAACGCCTAAGTCAAACTTATAGATCACATCTAAAATTAGATATTACAATTAAAGACGTTCATCCAAATTTCGTTAATATCAGTCAAACATAGAGTTCAATAATACCGAAAAAACGAAATTTACTAACATGAAAATATTTCCTCAAGTATTAAGTGAAACATTATTTTCTTAAGTCAACGCCAAAATTAATATTACCGACACTCAACAAAATTTCTAGTTTCTTGAATTTCAGTGGGATTTGAGTGCTTTTAGATTTACTGGTGTACGCCGGTGGCCGTCAATATGATACCACTGCCGAATTAAGGCCTCAATCAAATCTTCTTGGGACCAGATCCAGTTGTCCGAACTTCAGAATCTGATCCAATCAATGTCCCGACGTGTCATCCAATTACTCAAGAAGAATGGTAAGACCATAAACTATTGGTCATCCTCTTTTAACCAATTAGCGGCATTCGTGATATACTTATGTCGTGCACTGTATTAGATAATACTCACGAATAAAGTGCAATCAAAGATATTGTAATAACGTCTTAGTTTCTTAATTAGACCTATATCATAATACTTTTGTAATAACCTATATTTCTAAACTCTAATTTTCATAACTCACCTTATATGTATTTATTACTGATTTAAAGATTACTTTTTGTTTGTACAAAAGAAATCTTCACATGCTTGTATCAACTGTACGAGATATGAAGACAGCTGATAGTAAGCATATTTCAACTCTTAAAACCTACCTAAGTATGTCCTAGTTATACAATCTCCCAATCTTAGCTAAATGTGCTATTGACCTTAAAAGGTTTAGCCTATCATTGTAAAACATTTTCTAATTTAACCCGCCTATTGTTCCTATAAAATGTCGTGTTTTTCTTAAATTTTTCGCTCTTTCTTCAAGTGTTAAAATCCTGTGGAATCTTATGTAATTTTTACTGTGGTTATGTTTAATAAAGTGCTTATATTTTTAATTTGATTTCGTACACGCTCCTATCAAAGATCCAGACTTTACAATATAAATAGAAGTGTTGTTAAAGAATATGAATTCGGTCCAATAAACAAATTTATTAAAAAAAGTTTAGTATATATTAGGTACTATCACCTCCAAAAGTCTTTGTTAAACTCTGTGCCAAAAATTAAGGAAAAGAGATATCACTAAAATATATATTGTTATTCAACTTATATATAAAGATAATACGATGAAGCTATAGTCAAATCTTTCAGATATGAAAAGTTTGGAATATACATCAAACTACAAAATTAAGGATCAATCCAACCGAACAGCACCTACAGGATTAATTATTAAATTCGATTCAAATTTAAAGGCTAGATTTCTCTTATAAAAAGTAAGCAAATCATACAATAATTCAAAAAAACTGTTATTTATTCCCTCAAAAAACACTAAATAAGAGATTGATTAATAATACGAATAGTTTTCAAACTATTTTAAGGAAGCGAGTCCGTAATATTTAAAAATTTTTTTGAGTTGACACTAGATATGATCGAACCAAACTTCGTATAGTTATAGAATATCTAAATCAAACTTATAAATCATGTCTAATAATAACTGTTAAAATTTGAAACATTCTTTCAAAATTGCATTAATTTTATTCAAATATAGCATTGAATATATTAAAATGGTTGAAATTTGTTAGACATCAAATAATATTTCGATATGTATTTTAATAAAATTAATTACTTTCTTAACTCAACACCAACATTGATATTGCCTGCGTTCAACAAAAATTCAAGTTTCTTAAACTTCAGTGGAACTTGAGTGCTTTTAGATCTAACAAATCGAAATTTATTCACCAAATGAACGACTGCTGTCTTTGCTTCCATCAATGCAAATCTCATTCCAACACAATTTCGTGGTCCCATTCCAAATGGAAGATAAGTATAAGGAGTCAATTTATCTCTATTTTCAGGCATAAAACGTTCGGGATCCCACTTATGAGGGTTTGGATAATATTCTGGATCATGATGAATACTTTGAATATCAAAGTTAACGAACATGCCTTTAGGTATAGTAATTCCTGTGTCACCTTATAATTGAATAAAAAAGTAATTTTATTTTCAAAGTTTTTCTCATTAGTATTTAATAATATTGAATACCCAATATATAGTCTTCAGAAGCTATTCTGCTGGTGACAACCGCAGGGTTATAAAGCCTTAATGTTTCTGCAATACATGAGTCTAAATATGGCATTTTTGAGATACTATCGTAATCAAATTTTCCCTTATAACTGAGTACTTCTTCATATAATTTTTGTTGACATTCTTCATTTAAAGCCAGTGAATAAAATAAAAACGACAGAAGAGATGCTGTCGTTTCAAAACCAGCCACAAAGAATAAGAAAGATGTGGCTAATATGTCGTCTTCTGTTATTTCTATCTCAGTCTTATTGTCTACTGATTGTTTTACATCTGATTGTCCATAAAGTGCTTCATTATTAACAGAGTCTTCATCCGGTTCTTCGGCATCAGTTTTCTTATTCGCATTAATCATTAATTGTAAAAAGTCAGTGTGTTTTACCCCATTTGTTTCTGATTTACGTCTATTAAGTATTGATCTTATCTGAGTTTGAATATAGAAAATTTTAAGTAACTATTAATTACAAATTCGTTGATAAAATACAAACCGCTGATCTAAAGAAATGTGCCACTTTAGGATCTGTTACTTCAAATTTTATTATATCCAAAATCTTAGGAAATGTTGTTTTGAGCATAAAGAAGACCCAAAATCTCCAATTACCTCGAAATACGACTTCAGCGTTTTTAATGAATTGATTATTTGGTTCATTGTGTGTATCGATTTTAGTTCCAAAAGCACACGAAGCGATCACATCCATTGTTAAGTTTCCCATCATTTGTTTCAGTTCTATTTCATTGTTATTATCGTTTGCTTTTTTAATCAATACTTTTTCAAGTCTTTTGACACAATCTTCAATCAGAGGATGCATTCTTCTCATTTTTCCACTTGAAAATGTTGGACTTATCTTAAAAAGTAATTTTAAACTGACTTTTGTAATAGGCTTTAAAAATAACTATAATCATAACTAACAATAGATCTCATTTTCTTCCATTCATCCCCGAATAAATTAACCAATGATCTGTCATTCAATGGATCACCAGTTGTGAAATCATTGTGATCAACAAATATATGGAAGTCTTTGATGTTCATATTTTTTATCAGTTCTGGTTCTCCTATCATAAGAACCGGACGAGTGCCCATAAACGTTCTGTATTTTATAAAATAATACACCATTTAATTTAGAATCTTTGATTTATATAGGAGTCAGAATTTTTTACCCATAAATTTTTCCATATTTGTTGCTGCTTTGCTCCAAAAGTTCAGGCATTGGTTTAAGGAATGCTTCATAAAGTGTTCCGAAAAATACAATTGGTTTCGGACCATCGATTCCACGAGAAGACCAAAATTTGTAATTACGAGTCAAATAACTATATAATAAAACTATATGTTATATTATGATTACTTTACACAAGTCCATGAATTTTTCACTTCAAAATAATTATGATTTGTATTCAAAATTTGTTTAAAAAGTAGAAAAATTGGCCTAAATGATTAAAACGTAAGACTTAGCAATATTTTTGTTAACTGTAAGTCTATTAAAGAATTGGTTTGTATTAATGAAGCTTTTATCAAAGTCTGAAGGTATGGGTCTTTCTTATAGTACTCCGTTTACATGAAATACAATCAAAATTTTGTAATGGTAAACTTTACAAATAGTGATAATTATAATATTAACTATTTCATATAGTTTTTTGTTTGTTGTGGGTTATACTCTTATTATATGAGTTTACTAGATTTGAAACGAGTAATAGGCGATTATCTCCAGTAAACTTCTTTTTCGGATTTTATTTTAATTATACTCTTTGACTTGTGCTTTATTTATATTAAAAGTCAAGGCATGTTTCAATGAAAAAATGATAACTCATTTCCATTACAAAACATACCAATTTTAATGTTAATTAATTGGATAGAAATCTGAAATTTATGAACTTATATCAGGCTGACGACCTCTATTAAAATATATCATCCGATCCCGAGTGCCAAATTAGGCAGAATCCCATAGACTATCTGGCAATGTTCTTTATAAACTTATATAGTTAAATAGCATTGTGTGCTTCATGTAAACTCATAGCGGTATAAATTTGCCCACTAAAATTTTCATTTGAACCTACTTTTTGAAGAAATGCGTTAACTCATAGGTCTCTTACTATGGATTAAAAATAATTCATTGTATTCAATATAGAAAATGCTTTTCATACTTAGTAAATGGCTTATTAGTTAACATATTTCTTAAAACAGGGGGTACATTTTACAAATATAATAGGCAAATTTATAAGGCCATGAGTTTACAGCATATTGTGTAGTGCATAGCATTGTATCTGAAGTCACGTAACTTTATTTCAATTGTGAATCAGCAGTTTTAGAAAGTGATACTTCTGTTGATTCAGGTGTAAAATAGACTAAGCTCATACTCAAAAATTTTAAAATAAAAATAAAGATTATCCTAAATTGATTAAATTCAGATTTAATACAAAAATTAACTTTTTATTCTAATATAACTTAAGCGTAATTCTAAACGTGTTATTCTCTTTTTCATTCATAAAACGATAACCAGTTATCATGAGTTTTACTTCACTTGTACTGTAATTCAAGGAAAACTTCCGTCAGAAATAGGCAATAATGAGAAGTATTACAAGAAAGGCTCTGTATATATTTGCCAAATCAACTAAATTTTAAATAGACGTTATATTATTAAGTTTTAAAAATTAACTCAAATAACTGAACAATATTTGTTAATAAAGGCAAATACATCAAAATTATAACTAACTTTAATATTCTTTCCTTTAATACAAATACTATTATTTCTACTTCATCTTTAATCTTCAGATATAAACTGCTATTGATTTACGATTATTTAGGATTTTTTCACAATTTTGAGAGTAAAGCAGTTCCATATTTGCGCTCAAGGTTAACACATTAAAAAATTAACATTAAGTAATACTCACAAATAAAGTGCGACCAAAACAATCGTTAATATTGTGATCAAAGTTAATGAATTAAATCCAATGAGAAAATACATCTTTGATAAAAGTTGAGCACTTATTCGGTTCCTGTTATGAAACTTATTTGAATACAACAACTTTAATTATTTTAGTATTTCAGACACCAAAGTTTTGAAAGTATGCGATAAAAACTACATTGAAGGTAATTTCAATCAACTATATTCATGCAGTTAATCATTAGATAAGCAGAAAACCTCTACTGAAGGCCAGATTCCTCTTATTATCAGTCAGTAGACGAGAAAATTGTAAACATGTCAGTTATTGTGTAAAAAACTGCTTAAAATAAGTAATTAATTCGTAAAATGAATATTTCATAAAATTTCATTTTAATGAGGTATGAGTTAATATTTGATTTTTGAAATTCCAGCCTTAGGCTCGAAATTATAGGCATAAAAAGCATTAAAGTCTACTTTTTAAAGAAAATCTCGATCGAAATTTTTTAAATAAACATTCTCTATTTATTATTAATTCTATTATTTTCGCCCAGGGATAATTATTAAAATGAACTCAGTTAGAATTGAATTCATCTTTTCCACACTAATACGATATAAATATTTTAATCAATTGAATTAAAGACATTAATATTAAATAATACTCACAAATAAAGTGCGATCAAAGAGATGAATAGGAAAATTGTTAAACTATATGAAGATACCAGTTATTTAGTTTATATATAGAGATAATATTTTGAAGTGATAGCGAGTCTTTCAGACACGAAAAGTTTCGAATATATGTTATAACAACAAAATTGAAGGTCAATTCAACTTAATAGTATTTACACAATTAACTATTAAATTCATATCGAGTTTGAATTTGAGGCCAGATTTCTCTTATAAACATTAAGCAAATGATGCAATTCTTAAGAAATTTGTTTGTTTATTTTCAAAAACAACCCTAGATAATTAATTGACTAAATAGCATAAATGAGTTTAGAAACTCCAAAGTGAAAATATAATATTAGGTTGTTCAGTAAGTTCTTGCGCATGCTACATAAGCTATTACAGATCTGTTCTTACGCAATAAGTTGGGTAATTTTCATCACACTTTCACATGATCATATCATTTTTAAATACAGTCCGTTTCAAATTGATAAATCCAGTCAATGTTTATTGAATAACCTAAAAAATACTTGAGATAATGAGATGAAATTATATTATGTACACAAAACCATTAAAAGATATTTGTAAAATTTTAGTCAATACTCGGCCACTCGAGCGCGTGATATAAAGCATTAAAGCTTAAAGTAGAGTTTAAAGATGATAATTCCAGCTAATAAAACTTAAATAAACAACCGATACTTAATAAATAAAAATCAATAGTTCTTTCATTCTTTATTATATTCTTCAATATACTATTTGGCATAGAGTTGACGAGTTTTTGAATTAATGTTGCATTTATTTCGTAATTAAATCTCAAACTTCAAGAGGTTTGAAATTCGTTCTGAGATGTATATCATTCTCACTATTTGAAACAATTGTATTACTTTAACGTTAGTTGAAATAAAAAAGATTAATAATTAATCAATATTTTAAAATCCTAATGTCAACGAATCTCATTTTAATTGAAGTTAATATAAGACAAATTTTTACAATAAGCGAAGGTAATACGGACCATGCATGGGGTAAACAGGAACGAAATGCTTTATAAAGGGAAAATAAGATCGACGGAAAATATAAGCGAATTTTTAGGTAGTTGGAACCTCTCCTAAACTCTCTAGACACTATAAACAATTTCTTCAAATTGCAGTATTGTACACTTTTTACATCCTTTTCTTTTAATAGACAATGCATTAAAAGAGTCATTTAGTTATTACATGTGACAAGTATTCAACTAATCGTATTGAATTTCGATAAATTAATGGTCTAAACCTGAGGTTCGAGCTCAAGAGCATTTGAGGTTCATTTAGACTCAGCAAAGGTAGGTTTCATTAATCAGTAATATTGTGGTTTTATTTAAAAGCTTTAATGTAGTGATAGTTAATTGAATTTTCAAAAGTATTTATTTTCAGAAGGAAACTTTCAGATCTGTTTCAAAAATTTCAAATTTTGGTCGTTACTAATTTAATGATAATGTCATAATTTAATATTTAATCACAATAAAAATGCTGAGCACTAAATTTGGTATTAAATAAATTGGATCAAAGTATAGCATATCTTGAGAGAGATTTGCTCATTAAGCATTTCTACCCCTTACAGCATACATTTTAGTAAATAATCACTACAAAAGTTTAACTTTTGATCAAGTTTGTTTTTACATTTATTTATAAAGATACTATTTATTTTCAAATTAATTATATTTTAAATCGTTAATCCAATTAATATCGTCTATGAATTGCAAATAATTGTTAGTGAAAAGTTTAAAAATATGAGGACAAAAGTTACCGAGGATGAAAAACTAATAGCTCAATTACTACTCAATTGTCTAGATGTAATATTAAATAATAATTTTAATAGTGAAGAATATTTAGAACAGTCTGATATTGAAGTTGATTATGATTTTGAATTGGATGGCAATGATTGGAATAATAAGCGAACTTTAGAAAGTGATTCTGAATACGAATATGAATTTGAACAAAATGATACCACTGAATAAAAGTATGCTTATGATCAAATGAAAAGTATCGCTTCGTACTCAAAATTATCTAATGAAAATTTTAGAAAATTCTCAATTCAAAATAGATTTCGCAAATTGAAGTATATAGAATAGTGGAATATGTCAGCAAAGGTGGAGCCAATTTTCAAAAGTATAAACAAATTGAAAATGTTGTTTATTAAAAATATAAAAATTCTCGAAATGTTAAAAAACTCCCGGGTAAGTTATAATAATATAATTGTTTTTTAATCGCGCAGCAAAATTTTGATATACAGGGTTTAATAAAATCTTTTGCAAGGAGGTTTAGCAAAAACTAATTAAGCTTTAATTTGAACTGAATTTTATTATATCTGCTGCTTTTATCACTTTTGTCTTGAGACCCCTCATTAGGTTCTGGCATATTGTTATTGGCGCTTTTTGAGCTCAAACTTTATTTCTATTATTAATTCTTCAATATTTTCTGCTGTCCAATCATTTTTATAGACTCTTCCTTTCAAAGTAGCCCAAAAATTTTCAATAGCACTTACTTGAGGTACATTCAGAGAATTTGAAGTTTTAGGTACGATTTTGATGTTGAGACGCGCCTATTCGTCTTGAGTGGAATTTGCGTAATGACTCGACGCTAAGTCAGGCTAAAAGATGTATTTTGCGTCCGAATAATGTCTTTCGATGAATTTAATTGGTCGCATTTTAGATCTGCAGGCTGCAGAAAACCCTAAATGAAAAATCTCTAGTTAGAGATAATTCGCACATAGTTATCGCAAGTACAATTTGCGTATCTGCAACTGTAGACTTTGAGATTATTATCAAATAAAATATCTTTAGATGGACATTACTGCTATCGTTATCATCATCAATATCACTGATTTACCAAAGGAAGCGGTTCCTTAAGCTTAATCAAACCATACTGAAGCTCTGCAACAACACAAGCAAAACTGATATAAACATGATTTCTTTATCATCACCAACTGATCCATGATCAAAGATGATGATAAAGAAATCATGTTTATATCGGTTTTGCTTGTGTTGTTGCAGAGCTTCAGTATGGTTTGATTAAGCTTAAGGAACCGCTTCCTCGGCTAAATTAGTGATATTGATGGTGATAATGATAGCAGTAGTGTCCATCTAAAGACATTTTATTTGATAATAATCTCAAAGTCTCAAAATTGGTATTTAAATAGATTTATATTGCATAAAAGAATTTTATAAACTCAATTTAATAAACATATATTAATAAGCAGCATACGCATTTTTAGTTAAAAATAAATGTACAAGCACGCATTCAAATTCAGAAAATAATTTATACAAACTAACTATAATATTTGAACTTCGAAAACAAATTGATTTGAATGAATTTTTTCTAAAGATCAAATTGATATATCTGATACTATACTTTAAAACATAGATAAAAGCTTTCTGTACTCTCTGTAGAGAAGCACATATTTTCAAATTGAAAAATATTCAATTATTGATTGAGACTAAATGGCGAGACTTAATAATCAAATTTGATTTTTGGATTGGGTTTCATAATTATTAATAATGTAAACTTTTAAAATTTCAAAGTAGAGAAGTGTCTACTTTTACGGTCAAGGCTTCAGATGCTTCTAATCTGATTTCGATGAGTATTTGAAATGAGTTCAGCTTTATTTAGTGTATTTTCAATTTGGATTCATTACTCTCAAAAGTAATTGGATGAATGAAAGTTATAACTGTCAGTAAAATTCAAATCATTGAAAGAAACTATCAAGTGTTTATCGAAGTTCGATTTTATTTAATTCAATTGTTACAAGAAAATAAGAGAGAATTTTATGTAAGCGAACAATTATTAAGATCAAAGTAGTAACTTGATGGTTGATCCGCCACCACACGTCAGAGTTTTGGTATTTGGATCGTAGGTAAAGATTCCAGGATTGCATGTCATAGCTACTGATGGCTGTCCATTGTTGCAATTATATATAGTATGTCTGTCATTAGGATCGATGAACATTCCATTGGGTTGAGGACATTGAAACGCCTCATTCAGAGCTGTAATATTGAAAGGTTAATAAATTAATTCAAAGTAATATGCTTTCAATTCGTTTACTCACCAAATAATGAAATGAGCAAAAGACAAATCAACGACTTCATTCTGATTCAATTTATTCAACAATATCAGACGTATCCGAGTTTTCGGTTAGAATTACTTCTATTGAATCAAACTTCAGGTTTTATATACTCCGAAATTGTGTCACCAATTGATTAAGTTCTGAAAGTAAATATGTATCATTCGAACAACAACCAAATTTTGATGGATTTCATAGTATTATCAATTTTGTAATCAAGTTTTCAATGAAATTCGTGCAAACGATAGATTAGTGCAATTATCTAAAATAATGCAATTCGATTTTCGAAAATCATCTACATTCAGAGATGTTTGTGTAGATCCAAATGAATGTGATGTGAACCTGCATCTGTTCGAAATAGGGACAAACAGTAGACCTGTATTGAAATCTTTTGAAAAATATTATAGTTATCGTTTATATCCTATTTGATATCCTATTTAATTTCGCGAATAATACTGTTGTCCTCAAACCGTTTAATAAATGTCCATCATTGATTCAATTTTGAAATTTGCGTCAGATTAACGTTTGCTTTTTGCTTGCACCTTATTCGCAAATCATCAGTTAGTCAATAATTTCTGGAAATCGTATGCATGAAAATTAATGGATTACTAGTATAAGCCGAGAACTTATTGATTGACCTGATCAATTACCTGACTTTAGTTTCTGCAGAAATTATTAATGATCAAAATACAATACTCAGGATATATGATTAAAATGATCAATAATCAAATGTCTCTCAAATTCGTAGCTGATTATAGTTTCCGTTTTATAAGTTTTGGGTTGCTTTCAGTCTCTTTTTAAAATCATAAAAAGTCTGAGCCTCATTTCGAGGTAAATCTAAAGTATTCATCAGTTTGATAACAGGTTCTAATACTATGTGTTTTACTTATTCTTAATTACTAAATCAGTTTTATCGAATACTTCACAATTGTCTGTCTTAGGCTTTTAAAGCAAATTCCAGCTTTCTTGGAAATCCCTGCAGGCATTTTATATGAAAATTTACCTCTCAATTGAGGATAGATATCGAGATTAATTCTAATATTTGCAACATTTCCGACTTCTTCAACTAAATATTGTTTATTCTCAGCGAACTGGAAAGCAAATTCACAAGTGATAGTGTTCGATTGTCGTATTATACAAGAATATAGCATCCATAAATATTTGAATGTTACTCGATCAGAAGAAAAAAACGAGATACCCATCTTGACCCTGACCGAGATAAGGTCAAGTAATAACACACTTTGACTTATAACTTGACAACCTTTAAACTACAAATTAAACTCATTTATATTCTTTATTTACTAATAAAAGCCTCTTGTATAATATAAAAATTCAAAGATTAAGCGAGTACAACTCGCCACAAACAATCAGTAGTTAAATCGAACGATCACAATATTATATTTTGGAAAATTGTTTTATTTTATTTCAAATCAAATAATCATTTTAACTTTTATTTTTGATTTATCACTGTTTTACTAATTGGTCGATTTTATCGATTTGATAAAATCGAATCTGAAAACAATTTATGATAAAATCAGTGTGCTGTCGCATTTATTTATTTTATCATTTGGATCGAAGTAGAAGCCGGTCTGACAAGTCAGCTTCTTAAAGAGTGACGGAACATTATTAGTGCAAAGATAGAGCTTATTCTGATCGTTCACATCAAAGAAGTTACCACTCGGTTGAGGACATACAAATGCTGATTCGACAATCGCTGAAATTATTAATAAATATTTAGAAACATTCACAATCGATTGACTAACTCAGTAACTTACCAGATAATGAGACCAATAGAATAAAAACCACAGCTTTTTTCATTTTGACTCAATCGATCAGTTATTTCCGATTTTTAATATGTTTATCAGCTCAAAAATATCTGTATTTATATGATTTGAAAAAGTGTTGATTTTGAACTTAATCTCATATCGATTCTGAAATTCGGCTCAATAGGTCAGTATTTATCAAATGATTGCGATGCAACAATTCTGTTATCTGTATTATTGCTAAGAATTGTTGATAAGTTATTGCAACCGTGGAATTATTGGAGTCGAAAATTCTATAGAAATTTTATCAAAAGTTTCATTTTGTCACTCTTTTAATCATTAGACAGAAGATGTAAATTGCGATTTAGATTAAATTTGCTGAACAACAAAATTAATGCAGTAATTTAAGTGATCTAAAAGCTAATGTGAAATCTAACACATGTCACGTTTAGTCAATCTATGGCTGAATTTCAGTACATCAAAGTTAAACTCCATTTCAAGCCTTATCAGTGATTACATGAGAACATAATCTGTATGATTGAGAATAGTTGTAAAGACAAGAAAAGTTCATCTGTTCATAACTGGTTGATAGTCTTTGATTCGGTGTATATATAAACCTGTCGAAAGTAACGATGTTTTATTCTTAAAGTCTATTCCAATAGACAAACGTTTAGAGTAATAATCCAAAGAATTGCATTGCATAATGAAAACAGTAATTGTGATTTTATTGATCGCCTGTTTTGGTAATCAGAAAATTTATGAAATATTATAATTTTGAAATTTATTTGAATCTTATTGCAGTTTTGAGCCAAGCCTTTCAATGTCCACAACCTGATGGAACGTTCGTAGATACTAGTGATAAGAACAGGATCTATAATTGCATTAATCGTGTGGCACATCTCGAAACAGTAATGGAATGTATGGATGCGTTCACATACGATCCCAATACTAAACAGATTCATTGCAATGGAAAGGTTATATGGCATGACTTCTTTCTCTAATGTATTATCATTTAGATAAATACATTCAAAGTGTGTAATATCTTCATGAATTATCGAATAAACCAAATATTTTATTGTGAGATGAGAGAAATGCAATAAAATGATGAAATTTAAATTGAGAATAAGTTTACTGAGTTTTAATAATCTTATGCAAAATAAAACCCTATGAACTGTTTATTAGAATCAATTTCTATTATTTAAAACCAATAGATGTTGCTTGTTTTTACTCCACAGCCATAATCATTTCGAATTTAGATTATGTTTTCAGAGTTGACATTTAAATTAATTTTGTTACTAAACTGGAAATTTTTTCAAAAAATTTTTGCCTTTTGTTAAAAATGATAAAAAATGTTTCTGATAAAAAAGTTATAAGTGAAGATAAAGTACTCAGGAAATTAACCCATCGTCACAACTGTGGGGTAAAATTTTCCCAAGTTTTACTTTAAAAACCTCGCTTAAATCAACAAAATGTCGTAATTTGTTTAGAATTTAGATACTTCTCAGTTATATATCTTACTTTGAATGACAAAAAACCTGACTAATTAACATTGCAGTGCTTCGTGTTTACTATGTGTCACAGTGCTGTGATGTCGCTACTAGCAATTTGAACCACTAATGACACTGTAACAGATAATAACTAGAAATTAATTAGCAAATTAAAACTTCGAAAAAGGGGCAAACTTAGATTCTTAAAGTATCAGGACTAACGTAGAACAGATATAAAGGGTGGAAAACCGGGAAGGGATTTAATTTTACGTTTTCGGAAGTTAAGTTGTGACGAAGGGTTAACTATTACTACAAACACACAAGTCCACTAATTTTGAAAGTTTTTCAAATAATTTATATTTTTCAAAAACTCAGTCATAAACGTATAAAACGGATTTTTAATTGAAAAATTTTAGATTATAAATTTCGTAGTTTATATCGTTTTGTTCTGAAAATTTTCTTAATTGTGTTAATCTTAATGAGACATTTGGCAATAAAAAAACAACAAACAATAGTGAAATTATTAGAGTTTTATCATAAAAGCTTTCACCTATGTTTACATATTTTATTGAGAGTGAATTAGAATCGTTTTAGTTAGATGTTGTAAGGATTTTGATTTTAGAATAAATTTACGAAAACGTTTTAGTGAATTTTTTCAGTCGGCTGAGTTTCGAATGTTTGATCAATAAAAATCGGGTTGAAGTTATAAGACTCGGAGAATAAGATTAGACAATGACCTTCTTGATAATCAGTAGCCATTACTATAAAGATAAAATTTGAGTATCGAAAACTGTTATTTGTGTTAATATTCATTTAAATAAGATTTGAATAAAAAACAAACGTTAATCTGACGCAAATTTCAAAATTGAATCAATGATGGACATTTATTAAACGGTTTGAGGACAACAGTATTATTCGCGAAATTAAATAGGATATCAAATAGGATATAAACGATAACTATAATATTTTTCAAAAGATTTCAATACAGGTCTACTGTTTGTCCCTATTTCGAACAGATGCAGGTTCACATCACATTCATTTGGATCTACACAAACATCTCTGAATGTAGATGATTTTCGAAAATCGAATTGCATTATTTTAGATAATTGCACTAATCTATCGTTTGCACGAATTTCATTGAAAACTTGATTACAAAATTGATAATACTATGAAATCCATCAAAATTTGGTTGTTGTTCGAATGATACATATTTACTTTCAGAACTTAATCAATTGGTGACACAATTTCGGAGTATATAAAACCTGAAGTTTGATTCAATAGAAGTAATTCTAACCGAAAACTCGGATACGTCTGATATTGTTGAATAAATTGAATCAGAATGAAGTCGTTGATTTGTCTTTTGCTCATTTCATTATTTGGTGAGTAAACGAATTGAAAGCATATTACTTTGAATTAATTTATTAACCTTTCAATATTACAGCTCTGAATGAGGCGTTTCAATGTCCTCAACCCAATGGAATGTTCATCGATCCTAATGACAGACATACTATATATAATTGCAACAATGGACAGCCATCAGTAGCTATGACATGCAATCCTGGAATCTTTACCTACGATCCAAATACCAAAACTCTGACGTGTGGTGGCGGATCAACCATCAAGTTACTACTTTGATCTTAATAATTGTTCGCTTACATAAAATTCTCTCTTATTTTCTTGTAACAATTGAATTAAATAAAATCGAACTTCGATAAACACTTGATAGTTTCTTTCAATGATTTGAATTTTACTGACAGTTATAACTTTCATTCATCCAATTACTTTTGAGAGTAATGAATCCAAATTGAAAATACACTAAATAAAGCTGAACTCATTTCAAATACTCATCGAAATCAGATTAGAAGCATCTGAAGCCTTGACCGTAAAAGTAGACACTTCTCTACTTTGAAATTTTAAAAGTTTACATTATTAATAATTATGAAACCCAATCCAAAAATCAAATTTGATTATTAAGTCTCGCCATTTAGTCTCAATCAATAATTGAATATTTTTCAATTTGAAAATATGTGCTTCTCTACAGAGAGTACAGAAAGGTTTTATCTATGTTTTAAAGTATAGTATCAGATATATCAATTTGATCTTTAGAAAAAATTCATTCAAATCAATTTGTTTTCGAAGTTCAAATATTATAGTTAGTTTGTATAAATTATTTTCTGAATTTGAATGCGTGCTTGTACATTTATTTTTAACTAAAAATGCGTATGCTGCTTATTAATATATGTTTATTAAATTGAGTTTATAAAATTCTTTTATGCAATATAAATCTATTTAAATACCAATTTTGAGACTTTGAGATTATTATCAAATAAAATGTCTTTAGATGGACACTACTGCTATCATTATCACCATCAATATCACTAATTTAGCCGAGGAAGCGGTTCCTTAAGCTTAATCTAACCATACTGAAGCTCTGCAACAACAACACAAGCAAAACCGATATAAACATGATTTCTTTATCATCATCTTTGATCATGGATCAGTTGGTGATGATAAAGAAATCATGTTTATATCAGTTTTGCTTGTGTTGTTGCAGAGCTTCAGTATGGTTTGATTAAGCTTAAGGAACCGCTTCCTCGGCTAAATTAGTGATATTGATGGTGATAATGATAGCAGTAGTGTCCATCTAAAGACATTTTATTTGATAATAATCTCAAAGTCTCAAAATTGGTATTTAAATAGATTTATATTGCATAAAAGAATTTTATAAACTCAATTTAATAAACATATATTAATAAGCAGCATACGCATTTTTAGTTAAAAATAAATGTACAAGCACGCATTCAAATTCAGAAAATAATTTATACAAACTAACTATAATATTTGAACTTCGAAAACAAATTGATTTGAATGAATTTTTTCTAAAGATCAAATTGATATATCTGATACTATACTTTAAAACATAGATAAAACCTTTCTGTACTCTCTGTAGAGAAGCACATATTTTCAAATTGAAAAATATTCAATTATTGATTGAGACTAAATGGCGAGACTTAATAATCAAATTTGATTTTTGGATTGGGTTTCATAATTATTAATAATGTAAACTTTTAAAATTTCAAAGTAGAGAAGTGTCTACTTTTACGGTCAAGGCTTCAGATGCTTCTAATCTGATTTCGATGAGTATTTGAAATGAGTTCAGCTTTATTTAGTGTATTTTCAATTTGGATTCATTACTCTCAAAAGTAATTGGATGAATGAAAGTTATAACTGTCAGTAAAATTCAAATCATTGAAAGAAACTATCAAGTGTTTATCGAAGTTCGATTTTATTTAATTCAATTGTTACAAGAAAATAAGAGAGAATTTTATGTAAGCGAACAATTATTAAGATCAAAGTAGTAACTTGATGGTTGATCCGCCACCACACGTCAGAGTTTTGGTATTTGGATCGTAGGTAAAGATTCCAGGATTGCATGTCATAGCTACTGATGGCTGTCCATTGTTGCAATTATATATAGTATGTCTGTCATTAGGATCGATGAACATTCCATTGGGTTGAGGACATTGAAACGCCTCATTCAGAGCTGTAATATTGAAAGGTTAATAAATTAATTCAAAGTAATATGCTTTCAATTCGTTTACTCACCAAATAATGAAATGAGCAAAAGACAAATCAACGACTTCATTCTGATTCAATTTATTCAACAATATCAGACGTATCCGAGTTTTCGGTTAGAATTACTTCTATTGAATCAAACTTCAGGTTTTATATACTCCGAAATTGTGTCACCAATTGATTAAGTTCTGAAAGTAAATATGTATCATTCGAACAACAACCAAATTTTGATGGATTTCATAGTATTATCAATTTTGTAATCAAGTTTTCAATGAAATTCGTGCAAACGATAGATTAGTGCAATTATCTAAAATAATGCAATTCGATTTTCGAAAATCATCTACATTCAGAGATGTTTGTGTAGATCCAAATGAATGTGATGTGAACCTGCATCTGTTCGAAATAGGGACAAACAGTAGACCTGTATTGAAATCTTTTGAAAAATATTATAGTTATCGTTTATATCCTATTTGATATCCTATTTAATTTCGCGAATAATACTGTTGTCCTCAAACCGTTTAATAAATGTCCATCATTGATTCAATTTTGAAATTTGCGTCAGATTAACGTTTGTTTTTTATTCAAATCTTATTTAAATGAATATTAACACAAATAACAGTTTTCGATACTCAAATTTTATCTTTATAGTAATGGCTACTGATTATCAAGAAGGTCATTGTCTAATCTTATTCTCCGAGTCTTATAACTTCAACCCGATTTTTATTGATCAAACATTCGAAACTCAGCCGACTGAAAAAATTCACTAAAACGTTTTCGTAAATTTATTCTAAAATCAAAATCCTTACAACATCTAACTAAAACGATTCTAATTCACTCTCAATAAAATATGTAAACATAGGTGAAAGCTTTTATGATAAAACTCTAATTATTTCACTATTGTTTGATGTTTTTTTATTGCCAAATGTCTCATTAAGATTAACACAATTAAGAAAATTTTCAGAACAAAACGATATAAACTACGAAATTTATAATCTAAAATTTTTCAATTAAAAATCCGTTTTATACGTTTATGACTGAGTTTTTGAAAAATATAAATTATTTGAAAAACTTTCAAAATTAGTGGACTTGTGTGTTTGTAGTAATAGTTAACCCTTCGTCACAACTTAACTTCCGAAAACGTAAAATTAAATCCCTTCCCGGTTTTCCACCCTTTATATCTGTTCTACGTTAGTCCTGATACTTTAAGAATCTAAGTTTGCCCCTTTTTCGAAGTTTTAATTTGCTAATTAATTTCTAGTTATTATCTGTTACAGTGTCATTAGTGGTTCAAATTGCTAGTAGCGACATCACAGCACTGTGACACATAGTAAACACGAAGCACTGCAATGTTAATTAGTCAGGTTTTTTGTCATTCAAAGTAAGATATATAACTGAGAAGTATCTAAATTCTAAACAAATTACGACATTTTGTTGATTTAAGCGAGGTTTTTAAAGTAAAACTTGGGAAAATTTTACCCCACAGTTGTGACGATGGGTTAATTTCCTGAGTACTTTATCTTCACTTATAACTTTTTTATCAGAAACATTTTTTATCATTTTTAACAAAAGGCAAAAATTTTTTGAAAAAATTTCCAGTTTAGTAACAAAATTAATTTAAATGTCAACTCTGAAAACATAATCTAAATTCGAAATGATTATGGCTGTGGAGTAAAAACAAGCAACATCTATTGGTTTTAAATAATAGAAATTGATTCTAATAAACAGTTCATAGGGTTTTATTTTGCATAAGATTATTAAAACTCAATAAACTTATTCTCAATTTAAATTTCATCATTTTATTGCATTTCTCTCATCTCACAATAAAATATTTGGTTTATTCGATAATTCATGAAGATATTACACACTTTGAATGTATTTATCTAAATGATAATACATTAGAGAAAGAAGTCATGCCATATAACCTTTCCATTGCAATGAATCTGTTTAGTATTGGGATCGTATGTGAACGCATCCATACATTCCATTACTGTTTCGAGATGTGCCACACGATTAATGCAATTATAGATCCTGTTCTTATCACTAGTATCTACGAACGTTCCATCAGGTTGTGGACATTGAAAGGCTTGGCTCAAAACTGCAATAAGATTCAAATAAATTTCAAAATTATAATATTTCATAAATTTTCTGATTACCAAAACAGGCGATCAATAAAATCACAATTACTGTTTTCATTATGCAATGCAATTCTTTGGATTATTACTCTAAACGTTTGTCTATTGGAATAGACTTTAAGAATAAAACATCGTTACTTTCGACAGGTTTATATATACACCGAATCAAAGACTATCAACCAGTTATGAACAGATGAACTTTTCTTGTCTTTACAACTATTCTCAATCATACAGATTATGTTCTCATGTAATCACTGATAAGGCTTGAAATGGAGTTTAACTTTGATGTACTGAAATTCAGCCATAGATTGACTAAACGTGACATGTGTTAGATTTCACATTAGCTTTTAGATCACTTAAATTACTGCATTAATTTTGTTGTTCAGCAAATTTAATCTAAATCGCAATTTACATCTTCTGTCTAATGATTAAAAGAGTGACAAAATGAAACTTTTGATAAAATTTCTATAGAATTTTCGACTCCAATAATTCCACGGTTGCAATAACTTATCAACAATTCTTAGCAATAATACAGATAACAGAATTGTTGCATCGCAATCATTTGATAAATACTGACCTATTGAGCCGAATTTCAGAATCGATATGAGATTAAGTTCAAAATCAACACTTTTTCAAATCATATAAATACAGATATTTTTGAGCTGATAAACATATTAAAAATCGGAAATAACTGATCGATTGAGTCAAAATGAAAAAAGCTGTGGTTTTTATTCTATTGGTCTCATTATCTGGTAAGTTACTGAGTTAGTCAATCGATTGTGAATGTTTCTAAATATTTATTAATAATTTCAGCGATTGTCGAATCAGCATTTGTATGTCCTCAACCGAGTGGTAACTTCTTTGATGTGAACGATCAGAATAAGCTCTATCTTTGCACTAATAATGTTCCGTCACTCTTTAAGAAGCTGACTTGTCAGACCGGCTTCTACTTCGATCCAAATGATAAAATAAATAAATGCGACAGCACACTGATTTTATCATAAATTGTTTTCAGATTCGATTTTATCAAATCGATAAAATCGACCAATTAGTAAAACAGTGATAAATCAAAAATAAAAGTTAAAATGATTATTTGATTTGAAATAAAATAAAACAATTTTCCAAAATATAATATTGTGATCGTTCGATTTAACTACTGATTGTTTGTGGCGAGTTGTACTCGCTTAATCTTTGAATTTTTATATTATACAAGAGGCTTTTATTAGTAAATAAAGAATATAAATGAGTTTAATTTGTAGTTTAAAGGTTGTCAAGTTATAAGTCAAAGTGTGTTATTACTTGACCTTATCTCGGTCAGGGTCAAGATGGGTATCTCGTTTTTTTCTTCTGATCGAGTAACATTCAAATATTTATGGATGCTATATTCTTGTATAATACGACAATCGAACACTATCACTTGTGAATTTGCTTTCCAGTTCGCTGAGAATAAACAATATTTAGTTGAAGAAGTCGGAAATGTTGCAAATATTAGAATTAATCTCGATATCTATCCTCAATTGAGAGGTAAATTTTCATATAAAATGCCTGCAGGGATTTCCAAGAAAGCTGGAATTTGCTTTAAAAGCCTAAGACAGACAATTGTGAAGTATTCGATAAAACTGATTTAGTAATTAAGAATAAGTAAAACACATAGTATTAGAACCTGTTATCAAACTGATGAATACTTTAGATTTACCTCGAAATGAGGCTCAGACTTTTTATGATTTTAAAAAGAGACTGAAAGCAACCCAAAACTTATAAAACGGAAACTATAATCAGCTACGAATTTGAGAGACATTTGATTATTGATCATTTTAATCATATATCCTGAGTATTGTATTTTGATCATTAATAATTTCTGCAGAAACTAAAGTCAGGTAATTGATCAGGTCAATCAATAAGTTCTCGGCTTATACTAGTAATCCATTAATTTTCATGCATACGATTTCCAGAAATTATTGACTAACTGATGATTTGCGAATAAGGTGCAAGCAAAAAGCAAACGTTAATCTGACGCAAATTTCAAAATTGAATCAATGATGGACATTTATTAAACGGTTTGAGGACAACAGTATTATTCGCGAAATTAAATAGGATATCAAATAGGATATAAACGATAACTATAATATTTTTCAAAAGATTTCAATACAGGTCTACTGTTTGTCCCTATTTCGAACAGATGCAGGTTCACATCACATTCATTTGGATCTACACAAACATCTCTGAATGTAGATGATTTTCGAAAATCGAATTGCATTATTTTAGATAATTGCACTAATCTATCGTTAGCACGAATTTCATTGAAAACTTGATTACAAAATTGATAATACTATGAAATCCATCAAAATTTGGTTGTTGTTCGAATGATACATATTTACTTTCAGAACTTAATCAATTGGTGACACAATTTCGGAGTATATAAAACCTGAAGTTTGATTCAATAGAAGTAATTCTAACCGAAAACTCGGATACGTCTGATATTGTTGAATAAATTGAATCAGAATGAAGTCGTTGATTTGTCTTTTGCTCATTTCATTATTTGGTGAGTAAACGAATTGAAAGCATATTACTTTGAATTAATTTATTAACCTTTCAATATTACAGCTCTGAATGAGGCGTTTCAATGTCCTCAACCCAATGGAATGTTCATCGATCCTAATGACAGACATACTATATATAATTGCAATAATGGATAAAAGATCAAAGGAATTCAATCTAAACGAATTATTACGTGAAAATGTTGTTATTGAAAGCGCTGAAACTCATTTGTATAGAATTGGATTATCTCTATATCCAGTTGAATCAGTCAAAAGGAGAAGATTTCATAATCCTCTGTTTATACTAATCATTTTTTACAGTTAATCATTAGATTTGTCATTTCATCACTATTGCCTGATGAAGATTCAGATCTACTCAAACTAATTGGTGATTTTCCTCACTTTATAAATCTTAGAGTTAATTTGAATATCACTATAGCTCTAATGATGGTTTTAGCTCATGTATCACAAATCATTCATTATTACAATTATAAGAATGGTATAAATCCCTCATATCTCAAACCATCCGAAATGATTTCTGATTTGGTTCCACCAAAAAGTACTGGTCTCACAAGTGAAGTAGAAATTTATAAAATGATTAAAGTGTCGAAAACATAATTTCTGGTTTGTCAATTCTATTCAGGTTTAGCATTCCCTCTACTGGGTTCACTACTATGTTTAGCTTCATTTGGTCAGGAAGTTTCAGCCTTGAAGTTTATTGTTTTGGCTATTCCTTTAGTTTAATTTTTTACTTAAGCATCATAAATATCTTTAACTTTAATTTATGGCAATTGGTTTATTTCTATATAATTTGTTATTACTTGAAAAGTAAACTCAGAGCTATTAATGAAAAAATGATACAAAATAATAGACTATTGAACTTATGTAAATATATTAAATCATTGAACGCTATCTATTCAGAAATCAATGAACATAATAAAAACTATTGGTCAAAATTCTTATATTGGGCTTGGATTATGCCAACAACACTCATAAGTAGTTTAGCTTATCGTTTTATGTTTGGAAGAATGACCTTCATGATGAGAATTTCCTATCATTATGGATGGCATATTCTTTATGTTAAGTCGGGTGTTCACCATAAACAGCGCCTCATCTATTCATTTTGAAGCAAATAAGTCATTTAGATTGTCGAACGCTTGCTCTATTTCTTTAAGTGGTAGAATTGTATCAAATTGTATCTAAATTTCGGAGAATACCATCTTTGTTGTGTGAATTTCTTAGAAACTCAAATTCATTGAAACCGGTTTTATTGTTTTCATTATTTTTATTGAAAGTATTTAACTTATGTAATTATAAGGTAAGTCTCACTGTTATGTGACTGATCTGAACTAGAGTAACTTACTTTCATCTGATGCAGATTTTAGCGCTAGTCTTATTGGTTAACTGAACTAAAGCTAAGACCTTAAACTATAAGGATAGACTGAAACTGAAGTTGAAAAATAAAAGGTTCTTAGTAGGTTTAAGGTAAACCAGGTTGATCTGTTTGCCTCTCAACATTAAATTGTACTTCCAAATATTAAATTACAATATTTAGTACTTTTTACGCAATCATTATAAATATAGATCAAATCATCAATAAATATATTTTGAACGGACTAAGATTACATGAGTCTCATTAAAGGTACCAAATTTTATGTATTTGAGTATATTTCAGCGAAGCAAAAATTAATATAAAATATTTATTCTTGTAAATGATTATTAAATATAGGCGAAAGAGCTGATGACCAGACTCCGGACTTTCGGGATATCTTGAACCTCAAAATCAGTAGTTTTCAGAAAGGCATTTTAATCAATTTCTTCAAGAATTACATAAATAAAAATGTTATATGAAATTTCAATCTTATTTAAAATTATCTTATCTGATAATTAACATCGTTTACAAATTTTTTCAGTAAAACTCTGTCTTTTGTTACTCAAAATGCTTTCGTAATGAGAGAATGAACGCTCGACACCAACTGGTCCTGAAGAAGCAAAACGAGTCTTTAAGCGGCTTCAAAATCCTTATTTTGAGCGACATTTTCAAAATACGGATTTTATTCAAACTTTTCCTTTGCTCCAATTAAAACCTCTAATTTTATTTACATTTTTATGTTAAACGTACGTAATTTAGTTATCAAGTTTACGATAAATTTGTTATCAAACTTCTGAATAAATAGATTGTTATGCTGCTCATAATAATGATCTGCCTGACATTCACTCAGTATTTGAAATATAGACGGTAATCATAAAAATCATAAATTAATTATGCTCTCTCACAAAATTTAATGAAAGAAAACTTTCGAGTTTTTGCTAATGTTGTAATTACGTCGATTGATAGCAATAAATAAATATTTACGCTGACTTTGGATATTATAAAATATTCATAAAAGCAAGAAACTAAATATATATGTTAATCAGTTGTCTGAATTCAATCCATTAAGAAAATCAATGAAAATATGCGTGACTTAAGTTACAATAGCATGTTGACAAATATGAAATTCTTAATATTTGTAAGAAACAGTTCTATCAATTTTTGCAGAACACATTATTTATTTGAATAAATTTTATGTAATGAAAATTGAAATGACGATCATTTTCCAAACAATATAAACCGGCAGTTCAGGTTTGTAGTTATTTGAAGGCACATTATATTAATAAATATTTCCAGCTAAAATATTTGTATTAATAAAAAATATATTTTGAACATTTCTTTTTGAGATAATGACTTTCAAAGCAATGTATAAGAAAATCGTTGAATGTATTTAAGTCATGTGTCAATGTTCTACTGATTCATTATCTGGCAGTAACTGAAGCAATTTGTTGATATTGAATTAATCAAAAGTTATAAGCCTTTTACAAAGGATGTACCAATTCTCTAAAATTATAAAGTTCTATACTCTTCCAGTGGTATTGTAAAGTCTGAGATTCTATTATAAGAGTAGAAGAATTGAGCTGAACAGTGAAGCCAACTTTGTGTCGCATAAGGCAAAGGCATTACAGTATACATTGCTGCTATACAAAACAATGTTAAAGATTGCATTTTATATTACCTATTGCGGACAAACGAGAGCTCATAAGCACGAATTTCCGAATTTTGGTCAATCTAATGGTTGCATAGATTAATGTCAAATCAAAAATATCTTGATCTGACTTCCTCAGCTTGCACCATTTCTATGTTAGGAATTTATTTCTATTTCCATATCCATAAAATGAAAAAAGATTAGAGACTGATTTGTTAATTTCACTGTTTAATTTAGACTTATAATCCGATTAATATATGAAAACACCAAGAAACTAAAGGGCTTATCCTATGACACTAGTACAGAGTACCACATTTGTCACTGTTTATCGAATACAGTTTTTATTTCTAAGTTTGATCTGATGCACTAATTGTGGTAGCAGGTTTATTTTCTGTAGAATTTATTTTATATTTATTGAAAACTTCAGCTTTATTTTAAATAATTACAAGAAATTTTGGAAAACGTTGCTTAGAACATTTTATCGTGTTTGTAGATCAAGTTTATCATTAAAATATAGGTGATTTTTAATAAATGTGATATATAACAATGACCAGAATCAATTATAGAAAGGTTTTTCTGGATTAAGATCATTATATGAATACGCATTCTCAAGTTAAATTGCAACTTCTTACCACTCAATTTGAGAACACGAAAATGATGATTTCAGTTAAAGAGATAAATAAATAAAATCTAGAAATAGTTCCTTGGGTGAGTGAACAATTTATAAATATATCAAAACCTTATGCTAAAGACTGAAAATAGGTTTTAGAAACACTTTCGTTATTACTAGTTATTGTGTTTATAAGGCGTTATTCCAATGATTAATGTCTTATGACAAAATTTTTCAATCGATTCTCATACTTGTTATTCATTTGAACTCTACTGTATTCCGTATTTATCTCGTTAAGCTCAGAATTTTTATTTGATTTCTCCTTCGTTTCCACCACTAATAAGATGCTTCAGATTTTATAGATAAGGTAAAAAATGAATGAAAGAACTCTTTAAAGGTGTCCTGTATTGAATGTATGCTTCATTAGAAAAACTGTATTCGAGTGTTAAGCTTTACAGTGTAGTCCACATTCTGGTATATCAACAGCTTGTTTGCTAATGCACAAGAAACCGCTCCATTTTCTACAGCAGATTTCATGCCTGACCGTTTCATCTATTTAGTCTAACAGAAATGATCCATTTATTCAGACCGCAATGTATGTATTTAGTCTTGTATTCTAGTATCTTTAATTTTAATTGTAGATCACAATCAGGTATTTCTTCGATATTAACGTTATCTGAGTTAAGAACTGGAATTGACGTGGTCCTGATTTCAATTGCAGTTATAAAATTGATACAGAATACTATAATTATTACTGAAGTTAAGAGAGTGTTTTACAAAAATAAGCAAAGTTTAGACTTTCAAGCAATCTAATAAAGCTTCAACATTACATAGATCTACGAAATTACCACAATCTGTTCCGACCTAAACAAATATTATTTTTCAGAGCCGTTGATTTTATTTGAGTTGAAAATAGATTGCTTGATTTGCTGTCGAAACTTAGAAATTTAAATGAGTATTGGCTATATTATTATTTAATACTGTTACTCGTGCACACAGTATATAGTGTTGGCTTATTCCTTTTTGCTAATATTCTTATTCGATTCCTTATTGTTTTAAGCTTTTATAACTATCGAGTCATTATATTTTTAAAAATTCATTCTTTGACGTTAACAAGCTTACATTCAAATTTTGTTAAAAAATGATGTTAACAGAAAATGACATCATATCATTCAAACACACATAAAATAAAATAAGGTGTAAAAACTGTTGTTTAGTACATTTAAATTGAGGTGACCTGTCACCTATCGTCAAATTATTTTACTTTTAGTGTTTTTATTTTACTGTTATTCTAACCAATCATATACATTGTTTGTAACTTCCCCTTCCTGAAAAGCACGCCAAAATACGTTTTAAAAGCACACTATCATGAAGCAGGCAGTGCAGCCTCTTTTCAGTCATAGTGTAATTCACATCGAGTGATCATTCCTTTGTTCAGTTCTTTTAAATAAAACATTTCCATTTTTTTGCTTTTAACTTCAACTCCTTTGTTGACCGCCGATACGTATCTACGGTCCTCGATTGTCACTGTGTGCTGAACAGAGCCTCAGGTTAAAACTCACTGTCGACTATCTGGTCGACAATTACTATTTGGTTTGATCGAAATCGCTCAAAGCAGTCAGTCGACCATATAATAAATCAAAATTAGACACAAACACTACTATGGACTAAAACTAAGTTAATTACAAGGGAAAAGAACAGACATTAGGCGATATGTTCAACTGTAGACTATCAGCCTTATTCACAAATAACACTTAAGCTTTAGCGAAAGTATGACTTGGCTAAGAACTAACTTTAATGACTTGAGGTGTAACTTCAAATTACTGTTTATGAAAATTTCATAGAAAAATTAACCTTGCAGTTATAACTTGAGTTGAAGTTAGTTTATGAATATGAAAATTGTCACTTAATTTATAACTTTTTCAAGCTATTGCTTAAATGGTGTTTATGAATAAGGCTGTAAGAGTTATTCACAAATGCATGCATAAATTTAAGTTGTCACTTCATTTAAATATTGAACTCTTCACAACTGACAAAATAATATAGAAACGAGCAGTAATAAGTCTTATCAGCGAAGTTTTTAGACTTTGCAACGATATGACCTATAAATAAATATATTTGTAAAGGTTGAAGTGTATTGAACTTCTAAACTTTTACATTCTTTCTCTATACTTAACATATATTTACTTATTTATTGGTATTCCAAATAAAATTGTAAGAAGGGTCTGAGTATTTGGATTATTGGAGTTGGGGCGACGGATTAAGCTTTTAAAGTCGTCCAAAAGTCTAATTCTTTTGTTGTCAATAGCCCTATCAACTTAATGTTTATTCATTATATACATCTAAAAATAAAGTAAGTTTAACAGCATTAGAACAATAGATCTAAAGCAGTCAACAATAAATAAAATTATATTTTCAAACTAAAAACAAAATAAAATACTATATCCTTACATATTATATTAAAACCCTATCAATTTAAGGGAAAGTATATAATTTATATTCAAGCTTATTCATAAAAATGTTTATCATTTATTTGTATATTTAATATAATTTTAAATAACAAAAACTATAAAACATATGAATAATTTGTATACTATACAGATCATTAATTGAAGGATAGGATGAATGATGTGTCTGAGCTTTTAAATATTTTTATTTATATTAAATTTTATTCATAAGGGAATCGTATTTTGATTTAAATAAATTAGAGCGCGTAAGAAAAAACAGATAATAAATTATAGAAGCTTTGTTCAGTATAATAGAAAGTCATTTTTGCAACTATTATTAGATTAATAGCTATCTTAGATATACATACGTTTAACTTTTTGACGACTTTATACTGATTAGTTTGATCAACAGAAAATCTATTTGTTCGTTTAATATATAAAAATTTATTCATTTAATGTTTGCTTTGATTAAAAGTTTTATCAAATAAATTTTTATGTTTATCCTATGAGAGAGTATGCGCTCATCTAACATGAGGCAAGTTTACTTTCATGTTAAAAAAATCTCTGACATATCATTCGATTCACATGAATCTGTCACTTAAGTCAAGCTAAAAGATTGATAAACATATCAAAAGTTGGATTTATTTAAACTTTTAATGATAAGAATTTTCTTCTATTTTTAAATTAGACTTTAATGCAATTTATGCTCACAATTTTTAACCTAAAGCTCAAGTTTAAAAAACTTAAAGCAGGCCCCGCCAAACCACGGCTCGCGAAGACTTTCGAGAAACTAAAAGAATGAGCTCTTAAAACTTTTTAGAAAATGCTTTAGTATTATATGCTATTTAACTGTATTTAAGTTTGTCAAATGCTATTTCAATACAGCTATATAAGAACTGTTATTTTTCAATAAATAGTCTCACTATTTGAAACTGTTATTCACTCTCAAAAATTAAATCACATGATTTTATTGATGTTTTTTCATTTTGATGGCGTTAAAGCGAAATTTTAGAATACAGACTTTATTAGTTTCTATCAATATCTACAAAAATATTTTCCCGACAATTATATGAAGATTAAAAGCAATGCAGTTAAAGTTATCTCAATGTTTGGCAGTACGTATAGATGTGAACAACTTTTTCTTCTTTAAAGTTTAATAAATTAAAGCAAAGAAGTTCTTTAACTGATAAACACCTAAACGACTGCATGAAAATAATAACTGCAAATAAAATCAGACCTAATATTGATGAAATAGTTTCTAACGTTTCTAAGTGTAGTTAAATGAAATTTTCAATAAAATTATTCTCTGGCTCTCGCCTCGAATCATTTTCAATTTTGGGCTCTTCAATAAAAAATGTCTGGCGGGGCCTGGTTTAAAGAATCAAATATTGACTCATATTTCTTTAAAATGAGATTTCATAAACTACTAATTTTATGAATTAATTATTTATTTTAAGCATTTTTTTGCAATAGTTGACATATCTACAATAATTCATTATTTATTGACTTGACTGCTGATAGGATGAATCTGGAGTAGAAGTGCGGCGGTTCTGGTAAGCACCAATCAAAACGCTCCAACACGCCCAATGGGACGAATGGAGTTTTCTGATTGGTTCTTACCGCGAAGACCGTCTTTTTGAGGTTATTCATCTCAATTAGTCATTTTTACTATAATTAAAATTATTTTGTAAGACATGAAAAATTTGAAGTGTTTTTTCGAACAATGTAAAAAGTTTTGTGAAATCGCAACTGTCACGAGTCACTTAAATCACGCCACGAGTCACATCACCCGAAATAAATTTTATTTTTAAAATAATTTTTATTGAAAATATAATAAAAACGTCACACAAATATTTAATACTAGATAAGTAAAAATTAAAATTAAGAAAAAATTTATAAAATTACAAATAATTGAATTATTAGATGAGCATGATTTGGCATGATTTTTGGTGCTTGTACAATTGTGCACGGAGAAAGATGCCATCACAAAACTCACACTTCTTGCTAAAGTCCATCTCTAGCGGATTGGCTGGGGCTAAATGAATAACAGTTATTAATTTAAAATTGAACAAAATTAAAAAATAAACACTAAATACCATATTCTTCATCGTCAGAAGACTCTACATTGAATCTCCGTTTGACAACAGCAACAATTGCCTTTTCTACCACTCCTTTTCGGATGTGGAAATTTTCGAAACGATCATTTATGTTCTTAAACATGTTCGACATTTCATCTAATTCTTTATGCAATTTTGTGATTTCACATCTTTGCTTTCGGATGATGGCTTCATATTCCTTCTGAAATATAAATAAATATGAATTATTTCTAATAAATGGTTATTACAAAAATAACTTACGCGCCAAGTGTTAAGGTTTTTACTAATTATGGTCACACAGCGATGATGAAGCCATTGTGAGCCTTCAATCCACTGCTTACATTCGCTGCATCTGCTGTCCATACCATCCCTGTATTTACAGCTATCCTCGTGAGCAAGAAGAGCTACTATTTTGAGTTTACCATCACAGCCATTGCTCTCATACTTGCATTTTACCTGAAATATATATTTATTATTATTAATTTTTAACATGATTATACCATAAAATACTCACCTCAAGCAGATCCATTATGTTGGTAAAGTTTTTGTCAGCTGGTCTTACGCTACTATGTTCAGTCATCTGTCTGCACATAGGACACGGGAAGGCTTCAGCTGGTACTCCACCTTCTTTAGGCAGTTTATCAATTATCACTAATATACATGCTCCACATAATATGTGTACACCACATGGAATTAACTAAAAATATAAAATCAAGACTAACTTGAAAATATGAAAATTAATTAACAACTTAACTTAATTGGGTCTTTCAGTAGGTTGAGGCATATCGGACAAGTATACGATGGAATGAGCTCCAGTAAATTAGCAATTCTTATATTAGCAAGTTTCAATAGTGTATCCAGATGCCATCTTCCGGGAATGTTTTAAACTATTTAACAAAAAGAAATTGTACTAAACTTCTCTGAAGAGATGAGAGAACTGATGAAGAATTGTAGGATCCAAAACTCTTTATATACCTCCTTCAAAACAAAAGACTCATCAAGCACACATAAAGGTCAGTCTTTTTGAACTCAAGATTGACCCTTAAGCATACTGTGCTGTTTCACAGAAGTAATCCACAGTTTTTCATGTACTAAATGTTAGGGGCTAATAATTTACTACAGTATACTGCAGGTGGACAGTTCATGAACTTCTTATAATACTTTTAGCACTAAATGTTCGTGTAGTGAACACCTGAACTTCATCCTCATTGGAAGTTTACAGAGTTCACGCCTTTTTTGGTATATAAAGGCAGCAAAAAATGACGAAATTCAATCAGTCTTGGCTCGATATATCAAGAAGTAATATCGATTAATCAACTGAAAATGTGTCTTTGGTGTGGCGATCAACAGAACAACTTCTCACTAGAAGAATGCTGGAGGGCAAAGAAATGGTGGCGACAGTCGGAACACATTCCCGAGCGAAGAAAGACCTGTGGCCGCTATTGCTCCGAGAGTGCCATCACCGGTCTAGTCACCTCGGAGTTCTCCCATCTTCTCCCCAACAAGGTCATATAGTGACTTTGGTGTGTTGGATGAAGATGCTTTGAGTATCTCCAGCTACGGATGTACGTAAAAAAGTTAGTCATTTTAAAAACTTACTAATCCATTTTCTTTTTTTTAGTTGATCAGGAAGGACTCGATTTCACTCTGGATGATAGCGAAGTTCATACGTTAGAAGATAGACCATTGGAGGAGCTGAATGAAGACGTCGAGGAGGAACAATCAAGTCTTCAGCAACAATACAACGCGTTGCATCAACAACATGAAGACCTGAGGGAAAACTTCGATACTCTTCATGGGACGCATCAAGATCTGGTGCATCTGCATGAAGATGTTCAGCAGCGACGTCAGGATCTTCATCAAAACTACGATGGCCTCTATACTATGTATGAGGAACTTCGCCGTCGACACCAGGAACTGGAGGAACAAAATCAACAACTGCAACATCAGATGGGTCAACAACATCCTCCTCACTTTTTGGATGTAAGCGGTGTCACTGATCTGCAATATTACGGAGTCATGACGATTCCGCTATTTGCTGCACAGTGGCAACAAAATCCGCAGTCAGGCACCGTTCCACAGCACTTCTATTGGAGCGATCAGCATAAAATAATTGCGTGGAGATTTTTAAATATATTTTTAATATTTTTCTACTTAGTATGTAAAAAAGTTTTATTTCAATTAAAATGTTTTTTTTAATAAATTTCAAAATGTAAAAAAAATCTTAGCTCTAATAAAAATATTTTGTTAAAATAAACTTATTTTGTATTATTTCTCAATGTACTATTTTCAATGTTTTGAAAATATCTTTCAAACTTATAATTTATCAGTAATAAAATTTGTGATACTTGTGGGGAGTTCAAAAATATATTCTTAGGCAGATCATGTGTAAAAGATTTTGGTGATTATCTTTATAAGGATTTAGCTGTAAAAGCAGCAGCCAAGAACTGTTACGTGTTTGTTTTCGCTCATAACGCTAAAGGCTATGATAATCACTTTATACTCAACGATTTGTTACAAAGGAATTTCTTAGGTGTTTCAATCATAATTAATGGAAATGAAGTTCTGAAGGCTTCTGTTGGAAACATCAAATTTTTAGACTCACTTTTGATGTTTCAACAACCTCTTTTAGAGCTACCTAAAGCTTTCGGTTTCGATAGTATAGTCAAAAAAGGCATTTTCCCGCATAATTTTCACAACCGTGAAAACTTTGATTACGTTGGACCAATTCCAGAGCCAAAATATTTCGGTAAGGAATATATGAAGAAGAAGCAAATCAAAGAATTTCAATCCTGGTATAACGACGAAAAAGAAAGATTGTCCGTAAACAACATTCTTTATAATTTGAAAGAGCTCATGAAGTATTGTGAGAATGGTGTCCTAATACTTCTAAATTGCGTTCAAGTTTTCAGAAAAATTTATAAGTCTGTTACGGCCATTGATCCTATAACGAGATGCTTTACGTTAGCATCAATGGGTCTTGAGATTTTCAAAGAGAAAATTTTACCACCAAATACTATTGGAGTAACCCCAATTAAGGGATATAAGAAACAAGGAAACCTCTCAAGAATTGGTAACTGCTGGCTAGACTATCAACAGAAAATCCTGCAGTCGGAAATTGATAGAGAAATACCTATTGATAATTATATAGTTGACGGGTTCATTAAAAGTAAAAACACTGTTTTTGAGTTTAATGGATGCTACTATCATTGTCATCATTGTGTATATCTAGAAAACAGAGACGAAAAAATTTTAAGAAAAGATGGAACTTTTTCAGAGAAAACGCCAAATGAAGTTTATAACGCGTCAGTTTCTAAAAAAGACCATTTACGTAAAAGAGGTTACAATTTCATCGAGGAATGGGACTGCATTTTAGCTAAGAAGAGAAAAGAAGACAAAAATTTAGATGAGTACTTGAATCAACAATGGAGGCAGTACAGCCTAATCGATAAATTTGGTGGTGTTATTGTGAAAGAGTCGTTCTTTGGAGGCAGAACTAACATCATTAAATTCTATTGCGAATTTTGAAGCAAAAGATCGTGCGTTCATCACAAAATTATTAATAAAATCGAATGATTTAAATATTTCAAACGTCAATGTGAATATTCATAGAACTAAAACACCTCCGAATATGTTAAGTGATTCTATCGACTTGAGGAGTGGCTTCACATATCAAATTGAACTAAATGCATTTCATGAAATATTACTACCGTTTCCTTATCAAACTGATTGTACAAATTACGACTCATATTTTGGTGTAGAAAATGTATCGAAATCTCAAGAAGACTGCACTGTCAAATATATGATGAGAAAAGAGTTCAAGAAATGTAGATGTCACAATAAATGGTTCTACGGTGACTTTGAATTTTTTAATAGAACTTTTTGTACTGTAAATAATTGCGAAGTAATGCTAGAAAGAAGTATGTTGAAGAAGAAATGCAAGGAAAATTGCAATAACATATATTACACTAAAACAATCAGATATCAATATAATGACCCTTTTTTTCAAGAAGAGATGGGCGCATTAATTTTAAAATCATCTGAAGAAGAAATGTTTTATATTCATAGCCCAAAAAATTGATTTAATCGGATACTTGTGTTTGATAGGGTCGATATCTTCGATGTGGTTCGGAATCTCTTTTTTTCACATCGCTAATCAATTACTTCTGAAAATTTTCCACATTGCTAATTCACTTCTGACAACTGTTAGTGTTAGCTTATATCCTATTATCAAAATTCGATCATTAATCAAACTTCAATTCATATTCACTTCGTTACTTAAGTTATTATTTTTATGTCTTATGTTATATCAAGTGAACGAAGTTATTGTAGACTTTCTAAATGAAGAAACAATCACCCGTTTGAGCGTAGAACAAATCAAACCGTTACCAAAACTAGCTTTTAGTGCTCCTCTTTTCAATAAAGAAATAATCGAAAATATAAAACACAAATATTCTAATAAATCATTCTATATAATGGTCGGAGATAGTAACTCGAAACGTCAGCAAAATTATTTAAAACATCGACGAAATAATGAATTATATGCTGATTTTTTCTCTAAAATCTTAAATGAGAGAAAATTCGAAGAAATCAAAGTTTATTCAAGTTATAGGAATCTTTTTAAATCGTGTGAAATTGAAATTCAAAATAGGAAAATTGCATGTCCTGAGCCTCAATTAAAATTTAGTATGTCGTTAACTTCTTTGGGAAATTTCTATTTTGGTAATTTAAATGACAGTTTCAAACAATTATTACATAATATGGATATTGGAAGAAATTTGGAGAAAATTAGTTTTGAGTTTCGAACAAACTCAGTCTCCGGTATGGCTTTCACCGTTCAACTTTGAACTGGTTGTTTTCGATTCAAAAATGAGACTTGACATTTTCTACAACTCGTATTGACTAAAAATATTGGATGGAGTTTAGTTTAGCACCCCACGATAATTGATTTATAAAGTAGTTATTTTACCTAATTTTAGGGCGAGGAACACGAATTTGATAGCCATTTTTTCCGGAAATTTTAGTTTCTTAGATATTCAAAAAAATTTGACGCGGAAACACCTTCGTAATACACCCCCTTACCTTTCCGCCACCCCCTCAAAATATACATCGTTAGATTCAGCTCGACGAGCTGAAAAGACCGATATCACGTTTGACCTGGTTACTTGACCTTTGACCAAGTAAATTGACCTTTCGCCTTTGACTCTATAACTTGTGACTCCGCTGTCATAGCTTCATGAAATTGATATCGCTTAACTCCTCTCGTCATCCTGAGTTCAACGATGTATAATATGACCTAATTCGGGATTGTACGTCAGTATTTGAACCGTCACATGTATAAAATCGACTATATATAGAGAGCATATTAAGGGAGTTCATAAGAAGCCATGACAACTTTTTCGCAGTTATTTCAAAATATCTCATGTTCTAATGATCTTCGAAGTTAAGCTAAATTTTTAACGAGACTACGCCAAAAAAATTTCATATTCTTGCCGAATACGGTTACCACATAGCTAGCATCACCCAAAGGTGCCACCCAAACCTAACCTCCTCGAAAATGGTTAAGCTTGGCTTTACCAAACCCTAACCCAAAGCAAACCTGATATAAGCCATGGGAGAATAAGTGGGACCTAACTTATTCTCCCATGGTATATACCAGGTTTGTTTGGGTTACGACTCGAGAAAGTCAAGTTTAACCATTACGAGGTACTAAACCAAACAAAATGAATATAAATTCGATAGGTAGAGTTGATAAATATGCATTTTAATAACAAAGAAACAAGTTATACAGATATAAAGAAGAGAACAACAATAATGTTAAGTGAAATTGTATGAAAATCATGAAGAACAAATCAAACTAATAATACAGAAATGAATAGTACATAAATGAGTAATATTCAATATTATACTCATTTATGTTTATATTAAAATAAGTACAGCTAATATTGTAAATAAATTAAAATGTTTATATTTTTGATAAATCATTATTTTCAGTTCTAAATAATAATAATATTAATAATAAATATTAATTATGAATAATAAAAATATTTTTAGTCTTATCATAATTGAAAAAAATTGATAAACTTTACTTTGAAAGTTGTATTTCCGTAGTTGATATTTGCTAACAATTAACACACAATTTATATAAAAGTGGAATACGGGTTTGAGAGGATAACGCGCATTAGAACAAATATTTCACAAAACATTTAAAATATAGTGCGATAGTAGCCATTCTTCACCCCAGAGTCATCAATTACTAATAAGTTCAACTCCTATCAATATATAGCATAAACAATCTTAAATTAAAAATCTGATACAGATTTTAACTATTGATTTTGTGCTTCTATGGGCACTTATCGGGACATTTCCGGGTCTACGGCAACCGAATGAGATCATGTTATATATCGTTGGACTCAGGATGACGAGAGGAGTTAAGCGATATCAATTTCATGAAGCTACTACAACGGGGTCATAAGCTATAGGGTCAAAGGCGAAAGGTCAATTTACTTGGTCAAAGGTCAAGTAACCAGTTCAAACGTGATATCGATCTTTTCAGCTCGTCGAGCTGAATCTAACGATGTATATTTTGAGGGGGTGGCGGAAAGGTAAGGGGGTGTATTACGAAGGTGTTTCCGCGTCAAATTTTTTTGAAGGCGAATATCTAAGAAACTAAGAATTTCCGGAAAAAATGGCTATCAAATTCGTGTTCCTCGCCCTAAAATTAGGTAAAATAACTACTTTATAAATCAATTATCGTGGGGTGCTAAACTAAACTGTAGCCAAAATATTGAATACAAGGGAAAGATCATGTGATTCTTCTAATCATATTACATACTCTAGTCATGAGCCAGAATATTGTCAATTCAATTGCCTCATTGATGCGTTAATCAGAAAATATAAATTTTTACCCAGAGATGATGTTATTTTGTTTATCGATTTAGAGGAGCACTTGAAAACGAAAAATTACAATATTCTGAACTTTCTAATAAAAAAGTTTCATTTAAAATAAAACCTGATTTACAGAATTTGTGAGTCTAAATGTAGTCGTGAATGTAATTCAATTTACTTTAATATTATCACCAAATCATACAAAACACCAAACTCAACGAAATTAAATTTGATTCCAATTAGTTTTCATCATTTAAGATATACCGAAACTTTGAAGACAGACACTAATGGATTCATTTATAATTTGGATGGAGTTTTAGGCCTATGGTTTGGCTTATTTTCTCTTTCTTTCATTGATTTAATCACACTAATCAATGAATATTCTCATAAGATAAAGCATTTATTGTGTTAATATAAGAATTATTCAAAGTAGTGTTGTATAACTTAGAGATTTTTAATTTCTCTTGTCTTAGTCTTAGTCTTATAGTCAAAAATTTCATTTCTCTTATCTTAGTCTTAGTCTTAATGCCAAAATTTTAGTTTAGCTTATCTTAGTCTTAGTCTTATAGTCAAAAATTTTCGTTTTGCTTAGTCTTAGTCTTACTACTTGTGCTAGTTATCTCTTTATAGCATATATTATAACATTTTTAAATTTTTTATTATCTAATATGTTTCATAAAATGATCAATTTACTAACAAAACAAAACTAAGCGCAAAGACATTCACTATTAAAATGTATTGCAATAGGAGTGCAATTGTTTATCTAGTGATTTACAAATGGTTTTATAATTGAAAACTTCAAAAAATGAATCATTTCTAATGGATTAAATGACCATATTTGTATCTAAACTTCTCACTTTGTCTTAGTCTTAGTCTTACTCTTATAAATATGTTTCTCTTATCTTAGTCTTAATTTTATAGAAAGAAATTTCATTTGTCTTAATCTTAGTCTTAATTTGAAAATCCAAAAATCATTTGTCTGACTTAGTCTTAGTCTTAAGCCAAACGATTTTAATATATCTTATTTTGCTTAGTCTTATTCTTAGTCTTAAGCTATACATCACTAATTCAAAGTCAATCTATCGAAAACTTGTCATAAAAAGACATGACTAATTAGTACTTGAAAAAAAATTTCGACAACCTATTCCGGCCTATCAAAATTTGCTTTAATGTAATTTTAGTAGTTCCTCACGGAAAGTGCTAATTTGTAATTTTGTTCATTTATTTCCTTACCATTTAAACTTAAAATTTGAATGATTTGAGATTAAAGGTAAAAATAAGATATTTTCCAAGCTTTTAAACTCTTCTATTAACATCTCAGAATAGTTATTATGATATAATTTCACAGTTATTTTTAAAGCAAGTGAATAATGTTTGATGAGATATCTTAATATATAAGAACTTTTTGATATCTTTAAAGGAGTTGTCAGAACTTTATACAGAATGTACAATTGATCAAAACTAAAATGAAGCAGTAAAAATGTTCGGCAATTAATCTATTTTTTGGTTTGCTGTTCGCCCGATTTCAATTCGTTCAATTCGAACACACACACATACACACAAAACATTTGGATCAGGTCTTTCATATATAGATGGTCCTATGTAACAGAAATAAATGTTACAACAAGCTAAAATAGCTTGTTTCAAAAATTTAAGACTACATTAAATCGTGAATTAAATTTTAATAAAAATAAAGCGACTTTAAGGAAAGGAGTTTTGAATAAAAGAAATATCTGTTAGTGAAAGAAAGATTAATCAGTAGTTACATTCGTGTAAATGATATCTCAATTTGGACTGAATATCAAACGCCTGGTCACATCTGGGTCAACAGCACAAATATAACTGCTAATTAGTTTTCCTTTCACTAATTTTAATTAATCTTTTACAAACCTTAAAATTTAATATATTTTTATTTGTAGAATACGACAATGAAATCCGTTTTCCCCTAAATATTTCCGTTTTTGCTCTGGGTAGACAAATATAATTTCATACCCTGTGTTACAGTAAAGAATCATTTTTAAAGCTTTATTATACATTAAAGTATGCATATGTCAATCTATTAATTCATATTATGTACCTTTATTCATTATATTGAATAGCTATCTCAATAGTGGTTGTTAATCTTGTTGAAGATATTCCACTTGGACCTGATATGCTTGATAAATCTGTAGAGTGCTACTAAAGGGGCTGAGCGACTATAAAAATCGAGAGGGCAGTAAAATCAATAATACTCGACGAGACAAATTGATTGATGCGAAAATAATTAAACCACGCTTACTGTTTCAAGAGTTAGGCCCCTTTTAAATTTAACTTAATTTTGGATTTTTAGGTATTTTACCCCAAAGTTTCGCATATGATCTTTCTAGAGTTATATTTAGGGCTATGGGTCATTTAAATAGCAAAAGAGATTGAGTGAGAAACTTTGGAAAACTCATTTTAAGATTTTCTCATTTATTATGATACCGTTTTTTGCATAAACTCTTTAGCTGTATGAATCGCAATATTATCATTTGATACTTCGCTATGCAAACTACTTAAATCCAATATTAATTTCCTAGAGGTAATTGCCATTTTGAAATATTGTTTCTTTGTCTCAAATTCCATCAATTTTTTACGGGAATCTACAATATACAGTATGCTTCATAAATTTTGATACAAGTTTAAGGTTTCGTAACTCTAGAACTAAATTACAGAATCTGATGAAAAGTGTCTCATTTTTAAAATAAATATTCAAATTTATTTTCCTTAGATTTTCATTAATTTATCCCAAATATTCTCTGAGTTATTGCATTATAGAATTACATGTTTAAAATTTTCTATGGGATTATTACTATAATGTGTTTTAACTTAATTTTTATTAAGACTGGATACATATTAAGTATGATTTCAGTCAACTAAATATGCCCTCTCAGTTGGAGTTATGTCTCTAGCACTCATTTTTAGAATATTTTTGTTATTATTTTTTATTGCAGAACTTATTTTATTAATAAACGTTGGATTTTAATGAGTATTGCGCAGAATCACTTATTATACCCTTTACTTGGAATTTGTTTACTAATAGACTATCAAAAGTTGTTATAGTAGGAATCCCATAGAAAAGCTTAAATTTTTAATTTTGTACTGCAATAGCTCAGAGAATATTTAAGATAAATTGATAAGAATTTAAAGTAAATAATTTTGAATGTTTACTTTTAAAATGAGACACTTTTCATCAAATTCCGTAATTTAGTTCTAGAGTTATGAAACCTTAAGTCTGTATCAAAATTTATGAAACATACTGTATATTTCAATGTCAATTTTACCATTAGTCTTATAATTTTTAAGTCTCTATTAATGCAGAATATTTGGGTCATATTTGGTTCTTAGGCACTTATTACTATTAAGTCCTGACAATTCCTTTAAAAACGATACAGTTTCTTATACTGTTGAAATGAAAGCTAAACCATTCAATCTGTCATATGACATTGAATTTGTCAATAATCTCTGATTCTTATGAATATTGAAAAATGCTGACAAAAATGGACAAAAACAATCATAATAGTAGACTACAAACAACTTAAGTAGTATACCAATAAATGTCTTATTCATATGCACTTAATTTTGGTTTATGAGTTTTGAAACAACTTTACAATATTACTTCTCTTCATTTTGATATTGGCTTTTTGACTCTTAAATACTGTTTCAAAGTTTTTTGTAAGAGTTATTAAGAGTAAAGACCTTCACTATAATTTTGAAAAATCTTTGGAAGCTGTAGCCCATAGCTTCTCCGCTGGCTACGGCTGTGATGATATAACTACTATTTGAAACCATAATTATACTCCATCAAAGTAATTCATTTAATTCCTATCATAAAAACTGCAGTATCTCTATTAACTATATATAGAGTCAATAGAACAATCATAGGCTCTTTGGGCTCCGCAAACAACACATTTAAATTACATTTTGAATCATTCTTTATTAATTAAACAATCGAATTAAACTGAAGTCCCAATCAGTGAACTAGGATTTCAAATTACTAACAAACTAACTAATTAGATATTATATCGCGGTATCGTAATTGATTTAAGTTAGTTTTGTTAAGTTAAGGGTTTTTCGCACGTATCGCACTATACTTAAGGAATTACTAAACACTAATCTCAAATTGTTTTGACGGGAAACTAACCGCTAGGCTCACACTGAATCATAGTTTGAGCGTTTTCTGTCATATTAGGACGGTAGAGTCAAAACAGCACTGACTAATACTTTCTATTTTACTACTATTAACGCTATTATTTCTATATAAGAAATATATTCCAATGTTTATTCTGACACATAAAAACAAACAAATGACAAACGGACGAACACAATCATAACGCACAAACACAACACAAAATAAAATTTTATAGTCTACTAATGGTCAGTACAAGTCGTACTGACCATTTGCTAACACACATGTATATATAAAGGAGCCCTGTTTCAAGAGCTCCTCAGATACAAATTAGAAATAAAACAATTCACATAAAGTAAAGTTTGACTTTTATTCTTGCTTTTGTCCTCTTTTTTTTGCTTCGCTTCCTCAGAATGTGACAGTTCGCCGCAAGGGTGATTGTCTGTCTAAGGATATTTCCCTAATAAAACCTCAGCAGCTTATAGGCGGGAGTATTGACTGCCCGTCTCAATTCTAATCTATTAGAAGTTATTTTTCAACAAAGTTCGAGAATTAAATGTTTTGATTAATTAAATTAGATGGATATTAATTTTAATTTAATACTTACAAATAAAATGCGACAAAGGAAATTAAAAAAAGCGTTATTAAAGTATATGAATTCAGTCGAGTGAAGTAAATCATTTTAAATTCAAAGAACATTGCCGAACCCTCGCTATCATATATTTAAAAATATATGATAACATATTTAATCACGATGTAAAATATAATATTTTGGTGGGGATCCCACCCTCCGCTCTCACTGGACTCTCCATTTTAGTCGCCGTCGAGGCTTACTCTTGTTCCTCCAATTGCACGCAGATATCATTCAAAAATTCTGGGGGAAATTGGAATCTCAGGCAATTGTCGTGAATACCCGAAATACCACAGAACTGTCGATATATGTGCACAACAACCGACAGTTCTGAGACTATGGACACAAATCAAAAATTTTTATATCGAATAGTGTTATATTAAAACAAAAAGTATTTTAATTTGTTTTGTAAACTTTCTATTTGTTATGAGAATGAAAGTTTAACTCTTATTTCGTTATGACTATAAAAGGTTTTGTTTAGTTCGCTCTAATTGTAAAAGCAAATTCTTATTCTAATTTAATTACAATAGGAAATTAATTGTTATGGGAATCTAATACTGGAATGCTTGAACATCCCTTTTTAGGAATAACTTTTCTCAAAATTATAACTCGAAAATATTCTTAAACATCCTTTCATTAATTAGTCAGAAGAGTATAAAAAGAGAGAGTAATAGAGTAGAAATTAAGTGAGTTAGTAAGAGAGTGCGAGAGAGCTTAGACTCTGTGCGATACATTTAAATCTTTATGTATTATCATTCAATTTATATTTTAATAAAGATTGTTAATTGTTAAAGTCAGAGTTGTTATTTCGCTATATAAAAATCCACTCTCACAATTGGTAGCAGAGCGTGGTTCCGTCTCTAATTGTTCATAATTATGAACGAAAATTGACATTAAGTGGGATCTCTTTGAAGTGAAGTTGAGACATTTATGCAAGTTATGCGATTATAGGCCTATGAGTGCGGCCGTAGGATTTCAACAGAGAGATCGAATAAACAAGTAACGGTTCACGCTCAACGACTCACTTACGATATAGCAAAACTTCGATTTGCAAAAAAAAAAATTGAAGAAATTGGGCAATATAAGAAGAAGAAGACAAGTTTTTGAGATTTAAGACACACGTAACTGGATTCACGTTAAGAGAGCAAGAAATCGTATTGGTTATCGAATCAAGAGTTTTCCTCACTGAAAGCTAAGATTACAAAAGAACTTTTTATTTCAATTTTAATATTATATAATAAGCCATAAAAGCAAATTAGTCTTTGTAAAGACTCAAATAATCAAATATTGTTAAGTCCAAGCTCTCGCGCGTTCGAGTTTGTCAGAAAAATATCTATAATTTTGATAATTGTTGATAACTTTAAGCATTCCATTATTAATTTTCAACCTAAACTTCGAATAAGTAAAGCGCTTCTCGTCGAGAGTACCCAATAAGTCTCTCGCCTTACAAAACACAGACACAAACACATTCTTGTTTTAAGCGTGAACACTCAAAAAAGGTTTGCGAAAGCACAGTTTGCTGATCACCTCATACTTCTAGCTCTCGCTTCGGGTTAAAGCATTGCTACGGCAAAAGCTCCGGACCTATGAGCCTGGAAACTGAGAATCGGCTTTATTTGTCGCCCAGCGACCTATTTTTTACAACACACTACATTTCTAAAGAGTTAAGCGTATGTCTAAGTCACATTCATTCGTTATGTCTAAAGACGACATATCTATCGATATACAAGACCTTAGTCAACAATTGGCTAGTAACTTGTTGTCGACTTCTTCTATGAAAATAGCTCCTTTTACCGGATCAGGGCCTGGTTCAGACATAGTTAAATGGTTAGAGGATTTTAGTGATATTGCCGAATCCCAAGGCTGGGATGAGTCTACCAAGCTTAAGAAGTTTCCTGCCTATTTGGCTGGTGTCGCAAAAGACTTTTATAAGCTATATGTTAAGGAAGCTACTCCTGCAGTTAGTTCATGGAGTGTGCTTTGCAAAATATTTAGAGATGGATTTCTCCCGACAGAGTATACCACACATTTAAGAAATAAATTGCGTACAAAAAACAGGGACTATTTCAGAAAACAGTCATTTATATATTTGAGATGCAGGCATTGTGTAAACAATATAATAAACATATGCCTGAAGAAGAAATAGTTGATTATGTAGTTCAAGGGTTATTACCGCCAATTAAAGAGAGGGTAATAATGTTAAGGCCTAAAGGAATTAAAGATTTAATTGCAAAGGCAAATTCAGTTGAATGTGGATTAAGTGGATCTACCGAAAGTGGTGATCCCGAGCTAACTACGGCTATGACACAATTATCAGTAGCAGAAAATAGTAATCACTTAAAGACTAAAGCAAGTGAACCCCCAAATTCTGAACTTTTAGCTGCCTTAAATGAAATGACTAAAGCATTTAAAGGGGCAGTGAGAAATAAAGGAGTTTTAATAAGGACTACCGTCCTGATAAAAATAGAACTCACGAGGCTAGAGGATCTAAAGATAAACCTCAATGTTACTATTGTAAGAAAACAGGACATTTCCAATGGCAATGTCGTAAGAAAGCTTTTAATAAGTCGCAAAACGACAACCCAATCAGAAGAAGACCAAAACCAGAAACCGCCGAACCTAAATTTAAACCGAACAATGTTCCGGTTGCCGCTATCGAAGAGAGTGATAGTGATTCAGATATAGTTTCTGTAGCAATTAAGAATGATAAAAATTTAGTATTAGTAAAAGCGTGGGTTGAGGGTTATAAAACAAAGGCTTTAGTTGATTGTGGAAGTGGTATAACTATAATCACTGCAGCATTAGCTGAAAAACTAATCTACCAATAGTTGATTATAAAGGCCCGAGAGTCAAAGTAGCAAATGGTAGATATTTCAAAGCATTAGGAGAAATCGATATAAACATAACCGTGAAGAACGGTCAAGAAGAAGTTGTTGCTCCGGTTAAGGCAATGGTAGTGAAGGCCTTAGCCTATGATTTACTACTAGGAAATGATTATTTAGGACCATGTGGTATTTTAGTGGATTGTGCTAATCAAAGCATAAGCTTTAAACCTAGGATTCGGAAAGTCGAATCACCCATATATGGATATGTACACTCTAAAGATACTGTTACAATACCTTCGAGAAGTAGTTTAGTAATCGATGTGACCGCTAGTGAAAAGAATAAGCTTAAGAAACAAAATTATGTAGTATATACTGATGTAGACTCTTATGTGAAACACAGAGTTTGCTTTCCTAATACTGTGGTAAACTTTATAAGTGGCGATTGTTCACTCGAAGTAACTAATTTCGGTAGAGTTGAACAAACTATAATGAGAGGCGATATTTTAGGATGCTTTGAACCTGTTAATGAGAAATGCATATTTAGTGCTAATACAGAGTTCGATTTTGAAAATTACGCCGCAACTGATAAAAATGATTCAAAAGATTTGGAAATTCCCGTCAAAGAACGTGTAAGTTCAGTAGTAGACACAAATTCTACAAAGGAGATAGATATTGGGGAAGGCACAGTGAAAGTAGGAAAAAATCTGAATGAAGAACAAATATCGAAGTTGAAATCATTGCTTGAAAATTATAAGGATAGATTTGCTTTCCGTTCTACACAAATAGGTCAGTGTGATAAGTTTTATCACAGAATTGATACTCAAGGTATGGATCCGATATCCGCACAGCCTTATAGAATGTCATTTGCTAAACGCGAACAATGTTGTAAGCTTGTACAAGAAATGATCGATATTGGCGTGATTAAGCCATCATGTAGCCCTTGGTCCGCTCCTGTAGTATTAGTTCCAAAGAAAGATGGAGGTCTACGTTTTTGCGTAGATTTTAGGAAACTAAATGCTATTACTAAACGCGATGTTTACCCGTTGCCGAGAATTCAAGACGCTTTAGATGCATTAGGCAATTCTCGCTTCTATACAACTTTAGATCTTTCTAGTGGTTATTGGCAAATCAAAGTTGCACCTGAGGATCAGGAAAAGACCTCGTTTGTCACTATTGATGGAACCTATGAATTTAATGTTATGCCTTTCGGCTTAACTAATGCTCCACAACTTTTCAAAGAGCTATGGATGTAGTTCTTGCAGGACTAAAGTGGAATTCATGTCTTGTCTATTTAGATGATATAATAGTGTTTGCACCTGATTTTGATACCCATTTGGCGAGGCTTCAAGCAATTTTAACTAGACTAAGAGAAGCCAATTTTACTTTAAAACCTAATAAGTGTGTATTTGCAGTAAACACTATTAAATACTTAGGATATATAGTAGGACCAGACGGTCAGAGTCCTGACCCGGCTTTAGTTGAAGCCATTGCTAACTTCCCTAAACCGAAAACAATTAAAGATATTAGAAGCTTTGTGGGTATGTGTTCTGTTTTTAGAAAATTTGTTGAAGGTTTCTCCCGAATAGCAGAACCATTAATTCGCTTAACAAAAAGGAGTATGCAAATGAAAACAAAATTCCGTGGAACGCTGAACAAGAACTTGCATTTATTAAACTTAAAGAAAAGTTAGCGTCAGCCCCTGTGTTAGCCCATTACGATCCCAATTTACCAATTGAAGTAAGAGTTGATGCATCAGGCTTAGCTATTGGAGGTGTTTTAGTGCAGCAACATAAGGATGGTTGTCATCCTGTAGCTTATATGAGTAAGCTGTTGAATGAAACACAGCGAAACTACTCGATTACGGAAAAAGAATGTTTTTCTATGGTTTATGCAGTAGAATATTTTAGACCATATTTAGAACATCAAGAATTTGTTATAGTCACAGACCACTGTGCCCTTTGTTGGCTCAAAACCAAAGATAAACTAACCCCAAAACTCGAAAGGTGGGCTACTATCCTCCAAGGATTTAACTATACAGTTAGATATAAAAGTGGTAAAGTTCATAAAGATGCAGACTGCTTATCCCGTAATTATTTTAGTCTACCGGTACCAGAACTTAATGAGACAAACTTATTTGCATATGCAAACGTCGAATTTGGGATCACGTATGTTGGAGAACTGCAACGTAAAGATCCCGCAATTGAGCACATTCGTGAAGAGATATTGAAAGGCACATCGAAAAATAGTGAACTACCTTTAAAATTAAGAAAATTTACAATAATAAATGATAGAGTTTATAGAATATGCAACTCTCAATTGGGGAAATATTACACAATATATGTTCCAAAGAAGTTGCGTGCCGAAGTATGCTACAACAATCATGACGATCCCCTTGCAGGACATTGTGGTATCAATAAAACTTATGATAGGATTAGGGATAAATACTATTGGCCTGGTATGCTACAATACATTACTAATTATGTAAAAAGTTGTGTTAAATGTCTTCATCGAAAGACACCTAAAACTGCTCCGGCGGGTCTCTTACAACCGATCCCCGTAGAGGCCCTTTTAAGAGAATAGCTATTGATGTTGTAGGTCCTGTCAATCCTGCACATGGAAAGAAATATATAATAGTAGCAACTGACTATTTCACAAAATGGGCCGAAACCCGAGCACTTGCATCGCAAACAGCTAAAGCCACAGCTAAGTTTTTTGTTGAACAAATCATTTGTAGACATGGAGTACCAGAATTAATAATGAGCGATAGAGGAACTAATTTTTAAGTGAATTAGTAGAAGAAACGTTTAAATTAATGGGAAGTAAACATTTAGTGAGTACGGCATACCACCCGCAGACTCAAGGTCTCGTAGAAAAAGTAAACGGTATTCTTGTGGACATGTTAAGCATGTACTTAAATGAAGACCATTCTAATTGGGATATTACCTTACCCTTAATTACATTCGCCTACAATGCCTCAAAGAGTAGAAGTACTCGTTTTAGTCCATTTGAGTTACTCTATGGACGTAAACCAACTTTCCCTCAAGATATAAATTTAGAAGCTTTACCTTCTGGTTTTAGAGATACAGACCATTATATAGAAATAATGGCTGGACGTTGGGAGAGAATTAGAGAAATTGCGAGAATTAATATAAAACATGCTCAAGGAAAATATAAGCACTATTATGATAGAAATAGGAAAGATTACTGTTATAAGGTTGGACAGAAAGTAGCAGTATTTGTACCAATAAGAGTACCGGGTTTATCCGAAAATTTCTACACCGATAGTTCGGTCCTTTTATAGTTTTAGGTAAAGGAAAGTCAGATAACGTTTACAAGGTTTATAATACTAAAAGCCCTTATAGAGTAGATGTAGTACCCGTTACTAGAATGAAGCCATGGACTGGACGTGAAATATTACAAGACCTCTCAGATTCAGATGAAGAACCTGCAGCAGATAAACCAAAAGATAGTAATAGATCATCTAATGACTCAATGAATGAAAATGTTTCTGAACTTAACGTAGTTCCAAGTACTAGTGCTAGCAGAGATACTACAGCATTAAGAACGTCTTTGGATCATTTGAGAGAAAAGCTAAAAATATCTTTTGATCAAAGACAAACAGGATCACGAGAAAAAACAGACAGTCTTAAAACAGAATCAGGGGTACAATCCAATCTCAGACGCTCACAAAGAATCACGAAAGGAAAACCGCCTGATCGATTCACATACGCTATATTTTGTTTTACTTTAATTTTAAACGTCTTATCGGTTAATGCGTTGTTCAGTAGTGCACCGCCAATTCTATGGCAAAACTCGAAAGAACCAATAGTTAAGGGAATCGAAGTTATTTACCTGAAAATCCATTATGAGGACCCTTGTATAGTATTTCAACAGATGATGGGACTTCCTACAGAATCCATTAATAACTTTATTCAATGGTGTGAAAAATCATTTGTTAAAGATTTTGTTGAACCCTTAAACAAATTCTGTGCTATAGAAGATTCTAAATCATTCATATTAAGTAGACGAAAAAGAATTGCACCACTGATTGTAGTAGGAGCAATTGCACTCTTTGTAACTGTGTTTACTGGCATAGGGATAGGCTCAGTAGCGTTATATAAATCTAGTAAAAACGATGACCGCATAAGTGTTTTAGAAAATAATATCAAAAGAATAAATGAAAACGAAAAACTTATTAAAGAAGCGTTAGAATTTATGGAAAACGATATAGAAAAATTAAAGTCAATCTTAGAAAACACGACATCAGAAATGGAAAACTTAAAACTTATCTTGCCAAACATCGTTAGCACAACCTCATATTTAAGTTCCGAATTTGTTCAGACCAGAGCATCACTATTAGAAATTGGTAGGGACTGGCTCGTAGGCAAGGTTAATGGGAAACTTTTTGACCAATTTAATCTCACAATTCCTTGCGAAGGTCCCTGTCCCTTAAAATATATGTCCCCAAGAGTTTGTTTTAGAGATCCTGCCCGAAACACTATTTTCCTAATAATTGAAGCACCTATAGTTGACAACAAGAAACTATTATTAACCGCCGACCCCTTCACACTATTTTCGTACAAAAACAATGAACTATGTCACGTAAGCTATAAGGGGCCCCAGAATATAATTTTCGATAATGAAACTCATTCTTTATGCCCTTTCGAAAGAAAAAACTTGAAAATACATGAATTAATTTTAAATCCCCCCAAAGAATCGTGTTCCCATTATTCTAAACTAACGAACGACGAAGCCTGGCAAGTGCAGCAATGCGTCATTAAAGAAAGATTACGCGAAGAAGAAATTATTCAAATTAAGTATGATTTTAGTTCAAAATCACTATTAGTTTATTGCTACCCATTTAATATAACTTTAATTCAAGATAACTTTATTCCAGAAAGTGTAGCTTGCCCCAACTATGTTTTTGGAATACCAAACATTTATACTTTAAAAATAGGAAATCTAAGTTTTGTATCACATAATATAAAATTCGATAGCAAATACAATCTTGTTCCTGAGTGGTTTCACTTCGTTAATCAACGACTATTACCAAATCTTCACAGCCACAAAATAGTCCTACATCACGACGAAATCAAATCTCGAATCCGAAAAATAAATACTAATCTAATCGAGAATAGTCAAATTAACAATAAGTCCTTTAACCTCATAGTTATAATCATATCAACTATAAGTATCACCTTAATGTTTGTATGCTTTGGACCAAGAGTATGTAATTACCTGCGACACACTTGCCGCAAACCCAAAACTAGGCAGACTGACCCTGTAAGAGTTGAGGAAACAGAAGAAGTTGGACAGAGGAACAGAACTGGCCGAGTTATATTTAAAGTAACTAATTCTCACATAGAAAATGTTCCATAAAACGTGTGAATGTGACAAACGCATTGTTCCTTAGAGAACACTGTCTCAATACAATTTAATTATTATAATTTTTTCTTTTAACTTTATAATTCACTTAATATTTTTAATTACTATCAATAAATTCATATAACCTTTATATGTTTAATTAAATACCTATAATCTTAAATTTGACTTATTCTTAAATTTACATTTTTTGTATAATATATATATCTATATGTAATCAATATTATTAATATGTAATCGAACAATATTCTGCTTTAGAGTCAAAGCCTAAGTACCCGACCCATATGTTATATTAAAACAAAAAGTATTTTAATTTGTTTTGTAAACTTTCTATTTGTTATGAGAATGAAAGTTTAACTCTTATTTCGTTATGACTATAAAAGGTTTTGTTTAGTTCGCTCTAATTGTAAAAGCAAATTCTTATTCTAATTTAATTACAATAGGAAATTAATTGTTATGGGAATCTAATACTGGAATGCTTGAACATCCCTTTTAGGAATAACTTTTCTCAAAATTATAACTCGAAAATATTCTTAAACATCCTTTCATTAATTAGTCAGAAGAGTATAAAAAGAGAGAGTAATAGAGTAGAAATTAAGTGAGTTAGTAAGAGAGTGCGAGAGAGCTTAGACTCTGTGCGATACATTTAAATCTTTATGTATTATCATTCAATTTATATTTTAATAAAGATTGTTAATTGTTAAAGTCAGAGTTGTTATTTCGCTATATAAAAATCCACTCTCACAATTGGTAGCAGAGCGTGGTTCCGTCTCTAATTGTTCATAATTATGAACGAAAATTGACATTAAGTGGGATCTCTTTGAAGTGAAGTTGAGACATTTATGCAAGTTATGCGATTATAGGCCTATGAGTGCGGCCGTAGGATTTCAACAGAGAGATCGAATAAACAAGTAACGGTTCACGCTCAACGACTCACTTACGATATAGCAAAACTTCGATTTGCAAAAAAAAATTGAAGAAATTGGGCAATATAAGAAGAAGAAGACAAGTTTTTGAGATTTAAGACACACGTAACTGGATTCACGTTAAGAGAGCAAGAAATCGTATTGGTTATCGAATCAAGAGTTTTCCTCACTGAAAGCTAAGATTACAAAAGAACTTTTTATTTCAATTTTAATATTATATAATAAGCCATAAAAGCAAATTAGTCTTTGTAAAGACTCAAATAATCAAATATTGTTAAGTCCAAGCTCTCGCGCGTTCGAGTTTGTCAGAAAAATATCTATAATTTTGATAATTGTTGATAACTTTAAGCATTCCATTATTAATTTTCAACCTAAACTTCGAATAAGTAAAGCGCTTCTCGTCGAGAGTACCCAATAAGTCTCTCGCCTTACAAAACACAGACACAAACACATTCTTGTTTTAAGCGTGAACACTCAAAAAAGGTTTGCGAAAGCACAGTTTGCTGATCACCTCATACTTCTAGCTCTCGCTTCGGGTTAAAGCATTGCTACGGCAAAAGCTCCGGACCTATGAGCCTGGAAACTGAGAATCGGCTTTATTTGTCGCCCAGCGACCTATTTTTTACAACACACTACATTTCTAAAGAGTTAAGCGTATGTCTAAGTCACATTCATTCGTTATGTCTAAAGACGACATATCTATCGATATACAAGACCTTAGTCAACAATTGGCTAGTAACTTGTTGTCGACTTCTTCTATGAAAATAGCTCCTTTTACCGGATCAGGGCCTGGTTCAGACATAGTTAAATGGTTAGAGGATTTTAGTGATATTGCCGAATCCCAAGGCTGGGATGAGTCTACCAAGCTTAAGAAGTTTCCTGCCTATTTGGCTGGTGTCGCAAAAGACTTTTATAAGCTATATGTTAAGGAAGCTACTCCTGCAGTTAGTTCATGGAGTGTGCTTTGCAAAATATTTAGAGATGGATTTCTCCCGACAGAGTATACCACACATTTAAGAAATAAATTGCGTACAAAAAAACAGGGACTATTTCAGAAAACAGTCATTTATATATTTGAGATGCAGGCATTGTGTAAACAATATAATAAACATATGCCTGAAGAAGAAATAGTTGATTATGTAGTTCAAGGGTTATTACCGCCAATTAAAGAGAGGGTAATAATGTTAAGGCCTAAAGGAATTAAAGATTTAATTGCAAAGGCAAATTCAGTTGAATGTGGATTAAGTGGATCTACCGAAAGTGGTGATCCCGAGCTAACTACGGCTATGACACAATTATCAGTAGCAGAAAATAGTAATCACTTAAAGACTAAAGCAAGTGAACCCCCAAATTCTGAACTTTTAGCTGCCTTAAATGAAATGACTAAAGCATTTAAAGGGGCAGTGAGAAATAAAGGGAGTTTTAATAAGGACTACCGTCCTGATAAAAATAGAACTCACGAGGCTAGAGGATCTAAAGATAAACCTCAATGTTACTATTGTAAGAAAACAGGACATTTCCAATGGCAATGTCGTAAGAAAGCTTTTAATAAGTCGCAAAACGACAACCCAATCAGAAGAAGACCAAAACCAGAAACCGCCGAACCTAAATTTAAACCGAACAATGTTCCGGTTGCCGCTATCGAAGAGAGTGATAGTGATTCAGATATAGTTTCTGTAGCAATTAAGAATGATAAAAATTTAGTATTAGTAAAAGCGTGGGTTGAGGGTTATAAAACAAAGGCTTTAGTTGATTGTGGAAGTGGTATAACTATAATCACTGCAGCATTAGCTGAAAAAACTAATCTACCAATAGTTGATTATAAAGGCCCGAGAGTCAAAGTAGCAAATGGTAGATATTTCAAAGCATTAGGAGAAATCGATATAAACATAACCGTGAAGAACGGTCAAGAAGAAGTTGTTGCTCCGGTTAAGGCAATGGTAGTGAAGGCCTTAGCCTATGATTTACTACTAGGAAATGATTATTTAGGACCATGTGGTATTTTAGTGGATTGTGCTAATCAAAGCATAAGCTTTAAACCTAGGATTCGGAAAGTCGAATCACCCATATATGGATATGTACACTCTAAAGATACTGTTACAATACCTTCGAGAAGTAGTTTAGTAATCGATGTGACCGCTAGTGAAAAGAATAAGCTTAAGAAACAAAATTATGTAGTATATACTGATGTAGACTCTTATGTGAAACACAGAGTTTGCTTTCCTAATACTGTGGTAAACTTTATAAGTGGCGATTGTTCACTCGAAGTAACTAATTTCGGTAGAGTTGAACAAACTATAATGAGAGGCGATATTTTAGGATGCTTTGAACCTGTTAATGAGAAATGCATATTTAGTGCTAATACAGAGTTCGATTTTGAAAATTACGCCGCAACTGATAAAAATGATTCAAAAGATTTGGAAATTCCCCGTCAAAGAACGTGTAAGTTCAGTAGTAGACACAAATTCTACAAAGGAGATAGATATTGGGGAAGGCACAGTGAAAGTAGGAAAAAATCTGAATGAAGAACAAATATCGAAGTTGAAATCATTGCTTGAAAATTATAAGGATAGATTTGCTTTCCGTTCTACACAAATAGGTCAGTGTGATAAGTTTTATCACAGAATTGATACTCAAGGTATGGATCCGATATCCGCACAGCCTTATAGAATGTCATTTGCTAAACGCGAACAATGTTGTAAGCTTGTACAAGAAATGATCGATATTGGCGTGATTAAGCCATCATGTAGCCCTTGGTCCGCTCCTGTAGTATTAGTTCCAAAGAAAGATGGAGGTCTACGTTTTTGCGTAGATTTTAGGAAACTAAATGCTATTACTAAACGCGATGTTTACCCGTTGCCGAGAATTCAAGACGCTTTAGATGCATTAGGCAATTCTCGCTTCTATACAACTTTAGATCTTTCTAGTGGTTATTGGCAAATCAAAGTTGCACCTGAGGATCAGGAAAAGACCTCGTTTGTCACTATTGATGGAACCTATGAATTTAATGTTATGCCTTTCGGCTTAACTAATGCTCCCGCAACTTTTCAAAGAGCTATGGATGTAGTTCTTGCAGGACTAAAGTGGAATTCATGTCTTGTCTATTTAGATGATATAATAGTGTTTGCACCTGATTTTGATACCCATTTGGCGAGGCTTCAAGCAATTTTAACTAGACTAAGAGAAGCCAATTTTACTTTAAAACCTAATAAGTGTGTATTTGCAGTAAACACTATTAAATACTTAGGATATATAGTAGGACCAGACGGTCAGAGTCCTGACCCGGCTTTAGTTGAAGCCATTGCTAACTTCCCTAAACCGAAAACAATTAAAGATATTAGAAGCTTTGTGGGTATGTGTTCTGTTTTTAGAAAATTTGTTGAAGGTTTCTCCCGAATAGCAGAACCATTAATTCGCTTAACAAAAAGGAGTATGCAAATGAAAACAAAATTCCGTGGAACGCTGAACAAGAACTTGCATTTATTAAACTTAAAGAAAAGTTAGCGTCAGCCCCTGTGTTAGCCCATTACGATCCCAATTTACCAATTGAAGTAAGAGTTGATGCATCAGGCTTAGCTATTGGAGGTGTTTTAGTGCAGCAACATAAGGATGGTTGTCATCCTGTAGCTTATATGAGTAAGCTGTTGAATGAAACACAGCGAAACTACTCGATTACGGAAAAAGAATGTTTTTCTATGGTTTATGCAGTAGAATATTTTAGACCATATTTAGAACATCAAGAATTTGTTATAGTCACAGACCACTGTGCCCTTTGTTGGCTCAAAACCAAAGATAAACTAACCCCAAAACTCGAAAGGTGGGCTACTATCCTCCAAGGATTTAACTATACAGTTAGATATAAAAGTGGTAAAGTTCATAAAGATGCAGACTGCTTATCCCGTAATTATTTTAGTCTACCGGTACCAGAACTTAATGAGACAAACTTATTTGCATATGCAAACGTCGAATTTGGGATCACGTATGTTGGAGAACTGCAACGTAAAGATCCCGCAATTGAGCACATTCGTGAAGAGATATTGAAAGGCACATCGAAAAATAGTGAACTACCTTTAAAATTAAGAAAATTTACAATAATAAATGATAGAGTTTATAGAATATGCAACTCTCAATTGGGGAAATATTACACAATATATGTTCCAAAGAAGTTGCGTGCCGAAGTATGCTACAACAATCATGACGATCCCCTTGCAGGACATTGTGGTATCAATAAAACTTATGATAGGATTAGGGATAAATACTATTGGCCTGGTATGCTACAATACATTACTAATTATGTAAAAAGTTGTGTTAAATGTCTTCATCGAAAGACACCTAAAACTGCTCCGGCGGGTCTCTTACAACCGATCCCCGTAGAGGCCCCTTTTAAGAGAATAGCTATTGATGTTGTAGGTCCTGTCAATCCTGCACATGGAAAGAAATATATAATAGTAGCAACTGACTATTTCACAAAATGGGCCGAAACCCGAGCACTTGCATCGCAAACAGCTAAAGCCACAGCTAAGTTTTTTGTTGAACAAATCATTTGTAGACATGGAGTACCAGAATTAATAATGAGCGATAGAGGAACTAATTTTTAAGTGAATTAGTAGAAGAAACGTTTAAATTAATGGGAAGTAAACATTTAGTGAGTACGGCATACCACCCGCAGACTCAAGGTCTCGTAGAAAAAGTAAACGGTATTCTTGTGGACATGTTAAGCATGTACTTAAATGAAGACCATTCTAATTGGGATATTACCTTACCCTTAATTACATTCGCCTACAATGCCTCAAAGAGTAGAAGTACTCGTTTTAGTCCATTTGAGTTACTCTATGGACGTAAACCAACTTTCCCTCAAGATATAAATTTAGAAGCTTTACCTTCTGGTTTTAGAGATACAGACCATTATATAGAAATAATGGCTGGACGTTGGGAGAGAATTAGAGAAATTGCGAGAATTAATATAAAACATGCTCAAGGAAAATATAAGCACTATTATGATAGAAATAGGAAAGATTACTGTTATAAGGTTGGACAGAAAGTAGCAGTATTTGTACCAATAAGAGTACCGGGTTTATCCGAAAAATTTCTACACCGATGGTTCGGTCCTTTTATAGTTTTAGGTAAAGGAAAGTCAGATAACGTTTACAAGGTTTATAATACTAAAAGCCCTTATAGAGTAGATGTAGTACCCGTTACTAGAATGAAGCCATGGACTGGACGTGAAATATTACAAGACCTCTCAGATTCAGATGAAGAACCTGCAGCAGATAAACCAAAAGATAGTAATAGATCATCTAATGACTCAATGAATGAAAATGTTTCTGAACTTAACGTAGTTCCAAGTACTAGTGCTAGCAGAGATACTACAGCATTAAGAACGTCTTTGGATCATTTGAGAGAAAAGCTAAAAATATCTTTTGATCAAAGACAAACAGGATCACGAGAAAAAACAGAGAGTCTTAAAACAGAATCAGGGGTACAATCCAATCTCAGACGCTCACAAAGAATCACGAAAGGAAAACCGCCTGATCGATTCACATACGCTATATTTTGTTTTACTTTAATTTTAAACGTCTTATCGGTTAATGCGGTGTTCAGTAGTGCAACGCCAATTCTATGGCAAAACTCGTAAGAACCAATAGTTAAGGGAATCGAAGTTATTTACCTGAAAATCCATTATGAGGACCCTTGTATAGTATTTCAACAGATGATGGGACTTCCTACAGAATCCATTAATAACTTTATTCAATGGTGTGAAAAATCATTTGTTAAAGATTTTGTTGAACCCTTAAACAAATTCTGTGCTATAGAAGATTCTAAATCATTCATATTAAGTAGACGAAAAAGAATTGCACCACTGATTGTAGTAGGAGCAATTGCACTCTTTGTAACTGTGTTTACTGGCATAGGGATAGGCTCAGTAGCGTTATATAAATCTAGTAAAAACGATGACCGCATAAGTGTTTTAGAAAATAATATCAAAAGAATAAATGAAAACGAAAAACTTATTAAAGAAGCGTTAGAATTTATGGAAAACGATATAGAAAAATTAAAGTCAATCTTAGAAAACACGACATCAGAAATGGAAAACTTAAAACTTATCTTGCCAAACATCGTTAGCACAACCTCATATTTAAGTTCCGAATTTGTTCAGACCAGAGCATCACTATTAGAAATTGGTAGGGACTGGCTCGTAGGCAAGGTTAATGGGAAACTTTTTGACCAATTTAATCTCACAATTCCTTGCGAAGGTCCCTGTCCCTTAAAATATATGTCCCCAAGAGTTTGTTTTAGAGATCCTGCCCGAAACACTATTTTCCTAATAATTGAAGCACCTATAGTTGACAACAAGAAACTATTATTAACCGCCGACCCCTTCACACTATTTTCGTACAAAAACAATGAACTATGTCACGTAAGCTATAAGGGGCCCCAGAATATAATTTTCGATAATGAAACTCATTCTTTATGCCCTTTCGAAAGAAAAAACTTGAAAATACATGAATTAATTTTAAATCCCCCCAAAGAATCGTGTTCCCATTATTCTAAACTAACGAACGACGAAGCCTGGCAAGTGCAGCAATGCGTCATTAAAGAAAGATTACGCGAAGAAGAAATTATTCAAATTAAGTATGATTTTAGTTCAAAATCACTATTAGTTTATTGCTACCCATTTAATATAACTTTAATTCAAGATAACTTTATTCCAGAAAGTGTAGCTTGCCCCAACTATGTTTTTGGAATACCAAACATTTATACTTTAAAAATAGGAAATCTAAGTTTTGTATCACATAATATAAAATTCGATAGCAAATACAATCTTGTTCCTGAGTGGTTTCACTTCGTTAATCAACGACTATTACCAAATCTTCACAGCCACAAAATAGTCCTACATCACGACGAAATCAAATCTCGAATCCGAAAAATAAATACTAATCTAATCGAGAATAGTCAAATTAACAATAAGTCCTTTAACCTCATAGTTATAATCATATCAACTATAAGTATCACCTTAATGTTTGTATGCTTTGGACCAAGAGTATGTAATTACCTGCGACACACTTGCCGCAAACCCAAAACTAGGCAGACTGACCCTGTAAGAGTTGAGGAAACAGAAGAAGTTGGACAGAGGAACAGAACTGGCCGAGTTATATTTAAAGTAACTAATTCTCACATAGAAAATGTTCCATAAAACGTGTGAATGTGACAAACGCATTGTTCCTTAGAGAACACTGTCTCAATACAATTTAATTATTATAATTTTTTCTTTTAACTTTATAATTCACTTAATATTTTTAATTACTATCAATAAATTCATATAACCTTTATATGTTTAATTAAATACCTATAATCTTAAATTTGACTTATTCTTAAATTTACATTTTTTGTATAATATATATATCTATATGTAATCAATATTATTAATATGTAATCGAACAATATTCTGCTTTAGAGTCAAAGCCTAAGTACCCGACCCATATGTTATATTAAAACAAAAAGTATTTTAATTTGTTTTGTAAACTTTCTATTTGTTATGAGAATGAAAGTTTAACTCTTATTTCGTTATGACTATAAAAGGTTTTGTTTAGTTCGCTCTAATTGTAAAAGCAAATTCTTATTCTAATTTAATTACAATAGGAAATTAATTGTTATGGGAATCTAATACTGGAATGCTTGAACATCCCTTTTTAGGAATAACTTTTCTCAAAATTATAACTCGAAAATATTCTTAAACATCCTTTCATTAATTAGTCAGAAGAGTATAAAAAGAGAGAGTAATAGAGTAGAAATTAAGTGAGTTAGTAAGAGAGTGCGAGAGAGCTTAGACTCTGTGCGATACATTTAAATCTTTATGTATTATCATTCAATTTATATTTTAATAAAGATTGTTAATTGTTAAAGTCAGAGTTGTTATTTCGCTATATAAAAATCCACTCTCACAATAGTTTTCGAGATGTTCGAATTTTGTATCGAATTTTTCGATTTTTTGAATTTAAGATTTTTGAATTTATGATATATGGTTTCGATGTAGTATTTAACACTGAGTACAAATATGAAAATCATTTTTCGATATCTTTAATATCCACCGAATAAATGTATATTTTATCCCATTTTAAAACTAACGCCATCTGACGCTTAAACTATAAGTTGTACGGAGGTAGGCCCATTGGCATTTTTGATCAGGCTGATGACCTCTATCAAAATATATCATCAGATCCCGAGTGCCTCTATAGACAGAATCCCATAGACTTATTGGCATCGTTCTTAAACACTAATTGGTTACCAGTTGTGAAACATATATAGAGATAGTATTTTCAAGCGATAGTCAATTCAGACATTCAAAGTTTTGAATATATCATTACAACAAAATTAAGTCACTACAATTAAATTACTATCAAATAGGAGTTGAAGGTTGTATTTCTCTTATAAAAATGTAATACAATTCTTCAGAAGTCAGTTATTTGTTTTCAAAAATAACTCTAAATATGTGATTGATTCATAAAATGAATAGACTTTGGAACTGATATAATCGAACAAATAATCTTTTAAAATTGTTGAGTTAATACAATGTGATTAAACCAAACTTTCTATAGCTATCAAACCTTTAAATCAAAGTTATAAATCATGTCTAAATATAATCAAAATTTTAAGATATTAATTCGAATTACATTAACATAAGTCAAATATGGAGTTAAATAATATAGTAAATTTGCTATGCCCTCAAAAATTTTGTCAAATAATCAATGAACGTTATTTTCTTAACTCAACACCAACATTAATATTGCCTGCGTTCAACAAGAAATCAAATTTCTTAAACTTCAATGGAACCTGAGTATTTTTCGATTTGACGAATCGAAATTTATTAACCAAATGAACGACTGTTGTCTTTGCTTCCATTAATGCAAATCTCATTCCAACACAATTTCGTGGTCCGATTCCAAATGGAAGATAAGTATAAGGAGTCAATTTGTCTCTATTTTCAGGCATAAAACGTTCGGGATCCCACTTATAAGGGGTTGGATAATATTCTGGATTGTGATGAATACTTTGAATATCGAAGTTAACGATCATACCTTTAGGTATAGTAATTCCAGTATCACCTTACAATTAAATAAAAAATTAATTTTATTTTCAGAATTTTTCTCATTAGTTTTTGATATTATTAAATACCCAATTTATAGTCTTCAGAAGCTATTCTACCAATGGCCCCCAGAGGATTATAAAGTCTTAATGTTTCTGCAATGCATGAATCTAAATAAGGCATTTTTGCGATACTGTCGTAATCAAACTTTCCATTATAACTAAGTACTTCTTCATATAATTTTTGTTGACATTCTTCATTTAAAGCCAGTGAATAAAATAAAAACGACAGAAGAGATGCTGTCGTTTCAAAACCAGCGATAAAAAATAAGAAAGATGTGGCTAATATATCGTCTTCTGTTATCTCTGTTTTGGATTTATTATCTATCGATTGTTTTTCATCTAATTGTCCATAAAGTATTTCATTATTAACAGAGTCTTCATCCGGTTCTTCGGCATCAGTTTTCTTATTCGCGTTAATCATTAATTGTAAAAAGTCAGTGTGTTTTACTCCATTTGTTTCTGATTTACGTCTATTAAGTATTGATCTTATCTGAGTTCGAATATAGAAAATTTTTAATTAATTAACTGTTAAATATCAATTTATTCATAAAATACAAACCGCTGATCTAAAGAAATGTGCTACTTTAGGATCTGTTACTTCAAATTTTATTATATCCAAAATTTTTGGAAATGTTGTCTTTAGCAAAAAGAAGAACAAAAATCTCCAATTGCCTCGAAATACGATTTCTGCGTTTTTAACGAATTGATTATTTGGTTCATTGTGTGTATCGATTTTAGTTCCAAAAGCACACGAAGCGATCACATCCATTGTTAAGTTTCCCATCAATTTTTTCAATTCTATTTCATTGTTATTATCGTTTGCTTTTTTAATTAATACGTTTTTAAGACTGTTGACACAATCTTCAATCAAAGGATGCATTCTTCTCATTTTTCCACTTGAGAACGTTGGACTTATCTTTAAAAATAATAATTCAAAAATGATTCTTACAATTTTAAAAGTAAATATTGTCATAATTAAACTCACAATAGATCTCATTTTCTTCCACTCATCTCCAAGTAAGTTGAACAATGATCTGTCATTTAATGGATCACCAGTTGTGATATCATTGTGATCAACAAATATATGGAAGTCTTTGATGTTCATATTTTTTATCAGTTCAGGTTCTGCTATCATAAGAATAGGACGAGTGCCCATAAACGTTCTTTGTTTTATAAAGCAATACACCATTTAATTTATAATCTTTGATTTATATAGGAGTCAAAATTTTTTACCCATAAATTTTTCCATATTTGTTGCTGTTTTGCTCGAACATTTCAGGGATTGGTTTGAAGAATATTTCATACAGTGTCCCAAAAAATACAATTGGTTTTGGGCCATCGATTCCACGAGAAGACCAATATTTGTAATTACGAGTTAAATAACTGCTTAATAAAACTATATATTATATTATAATTGCTTTACACAAGTCCATGAATTTTTCACTGCAAAATAATTATAGTTTGTATTCAAAATTTGTTTAAAAGACAGAAAAATTGGCCTAAGTAATTAAAACGTAAGACTAAGCAATAGTTTTGTTAACTATAAGTCTATTAAAGAATTGGTTTGTATTAATGAAGCTTTTATTAAGGTTTGAGAGTTCAGGCCTTTCTTATAGTCCTCCGTTTATATGAAATACAATCAAAATTTTGAAATAGTAAACTTTAAAAATAGTGATAATTATAGCATTATGTATTTCATATATTTTTTTTATTGTGGGTTCTACTTTTATTATAAAAGTATACTTAATTTGAAACGAGTAATAGGCGATTATCTCGAGTTAACTTCTTTATCGGATTTTATTTTAATTATTCTCTTTGATTTGTGTTTTATTCATATTAAAAGTCAAGGCATGTTTCACTGAAAAAATTAATAATTCATTAGCATCACAAAACATCAATTTTAATGTTAATTAATTGGATAGAAATTAAAAATTATGAACTTATATAGTTTAATAGCGTTATGTGCTTTACGTACAGCATATTGTTTACTGCATATCATTGCATCAGAAGTCACATAACTTTACTTCAGTTGTGAATCAGCAGTTTTAAAAAGTGATACTTCTGATGATTCAGATGTAGAATATACTAAACTCATATTCAAAATTTTTTAAGTAAAAATAAAGATTAGCCTAAATTGATTAAATTCAGATTCAATATAAATTTGGACTCTGTATTTTAATATAACTTAAGCGTAACTCTAAACGTGTTTTTCTCTTTTTCATTCATCAAACGATAACCGGTTATTATGAGTTTTACTTCACTTGTACTGTAATTTAAGGAAAACTTTCATCCGTAATAGGTAATAATACCGAGTATAATAAGAAAGACTCTGTATATATTTGTCAAATCAACTAAATTTTAAATAAGAGTTAAATTAATAATTTTTAAAAATTAACTCAAATAACTGACAATATCTGTTAAGAAGGGCAAATGCATCAAAATGATAACTAACTTTAATATTCTCTACTTTAATACAAATACTATTATTTATACTTAAAAAATATTTTTCTAAAATTAATTAAATACAATATGAACTAAATTTAGGCGCAAACAGAGATATAAAAGTATAAGTTGAATAAATTAAATGAATATTAGTACTTGTTCTGCATCTTTAGTCCCATATTATTTCGAATTCTATTTCTTTTAAAGTTTGAAATCTAATCCTTAATTAACTTAAAATTGTGTATAAGTCCTAAAATTGAAATAATGCTATCTGTAAATTTAATTAATTCTACAGAATTGTGCGTAATTCAGGACAATTTAGTAGAATTGACCATAATCTTCAGATGTATACTGCTTTAGATTTACGACTATTTAGATTTTGTGACAATTTTGAGAGTAAAGCAGTTTTATATCTGGGCTCAAGGTTAGCACATTGAAAAATTAACATTAAGTAATACTCACAAATAAAGTGCGACCAAAATAATTGGTAATATTGTGATCATAGTTAATGAATTAAATCCAATGAGAAAATACATGTTTGATAAAAGTTGAGCACTTATTCGGTTCCTATTATGAAACTTATTTTAATATAATAATTTTAAATATTTTAGTATTTCAGACACCAAAGGTTTTGACAGTATGAGATAAGAACTACATTGAAGGTCACTTCAATCAACTATATTCATGCAGTTAATCATTAGATAAGCAGAAAACCTCTACTGAAGGCCAGATTCCTCTTATTATCAGTCAGTAGACGAGAAAATTGTTGTAAACATGTCAGTTATTGTATAAAAAACTGCTTAAAATAAGTAATTAATTCGTAAAATGAATATTTCATAAAATTTCATTTTAATGAGGTATGAGTTAATGTTTGATTTTTGAAATTCCAGCCTTATGCTCAAAATTATAAGCATAAAAAGCATTGAAGTCTACTTTTTAAAGAAAATCTCGATCGAAATTTTTTAGATAAATATTCTCTATTTATTATTAATTCTATTATTTTCGCCCAGGGATAATTATTAAAATGAACTCAGTTAGAATTGAATTCATCTTTTCCACACTAATACGATATAAATATTTTAATCAATTGAATTAAAGACATTAATATTAAATAATACTCACAAATAAAGTGCGATCAAAGAGATGAATAGGAAAATTGTTAAACTATATGAAGATACCAGTTATTTAGTTTATATATAGAGATAATATTTTGAAGTGATAGCGAGTCTTTCAGACACGAAAAGTTTCGAATATATGTTATAACAACAAAATTGAAGGTCAATTCAACTTAATAGTATTTACACAATTAACTATTAAATTCATATCGAATTTGAATTGGAGGCCAGATTTCTCTTATAAACATTAAGCAAATGATGCAATTCTTAAGAAACTTGTTTGTTTATTTTCTAAAACAACCCTAGATAATTAATTGACTAAATAATATGAATAAGTTTAGAAACTATAAAGTGAAAATATAATATTATGTTGTTCAGTAAGCTCTTTCGCATACTACATAAGCTATTACAGATCTGTTCTTACGCAATAAGTTGTGTAAATGTCATTATGCTTTCACATGATCATATCATTTTGAAATACAGTTCGTTTCAAATTGATAAATCCAGTCAATGTTCTTTGAATAACCTAAAAAATACTTGAGATAATGAGATGAAATTTTATTATGTACACAAAACCATTAAAAGATATTTGTAAGATTTTAGTCAAGACTCGGCCACTCGAGCGCGTGATATAAAGCATTAAAGCTAAACATAACTTTTAAAAATAATTCCAGCTAATAAAACTTAAATAAACAACCGATACTTAATAAATAAAAATCAATAGTTCTTCCATTCTTTGTTATGTTCTTTAATATACTATTTGGCATAGAGTTGACGAATTTTTGAATTAATGTTGCATTTATTTCGTAAATAAACCTTAAACTTCAAAACGTTTGAAGTTAGTTCTGAGGTGTGCATCTTTCACTCTATTTGAAACAATTGTATTATTTTAAAACTTTAATGATTAGTTATTTTTGTTTTTTATGCAAAAAATTTACACTTGCTTTTTGCAATAAGTATATATTGCAATACTATATGGGAAAAATGAGTAGCATAAGACAGTTCTGGAGTTAACTTAGTCCCTCCGTAATGTTTTATGCCTTCCACTCCTTTATTCTAAATTGGACTCTTCCAAAATGATACTTTAGAAGTAATAGGAAATTCATTGGGGTAGTACAGTCACCTCTTGTTATAATGAAGACTCAAATGTCCTTAATTGCATTAATTACTGAAACAAATTGAAACCTTTTTTATATCGCATCATATTATTATACAATCTACTAATATATAAAAAAGGAATAATTCGGTGAGTTTTAGATTTGGATGGTTTTTATTGGTATAAACTCTAATGAACTCGACCAAAAAAGGGTAGATTTTTGAAATAATGTTCAGAAACATTACGGAGGGGCTAGGTTAACTCCAGAGTTCTATATAACTTTACTACATTACATGATTCTTACATTCTTTACAGTCCATAATATTAATTTTAAAAAATGGGCGATACAGAAATCTCGAGAATTGAATATTAATTTTAAAGCAAGAGATAGTTGGATCAATAGATTTAAAAGTAAATACAGGATATAGAAAAAAATGGGTAACAATTTTTCAATTTAACTTTATTAATTATTAATAAAATTTGATAGTCGATTTTTGAATTGCGAAAAACATGTATGACTTTTGCCATTTATAGAATGAAAGTAAGAAAATTAAGTTTTTAATAACTTTTCTAAATACATAAATTAATAATTGACATTCAACACTAGTATTATAAAAATATTACATTTATAATAATTATATATTATTTTGAAGAAGAATTAATATCTCCTCTAATTCCATAGAGCAAAATTATCAAAAAGCACGAAATATATTAATCAAACTTGTTATTCATTCAATAACATTTCACTTTTCAGCTTACGTTTGTATTCCATTCAAGATACCTGAAATTTAGCTAAAAGACTAAAGAATATCAATTCTTATGGATAAAAGATCAAAGGAATTCAATCTAAACGAATTATTACATGAAAATGTTGTTATTGAAAGCGCTGAAACTCATTTGTATAGAATTGGATTATCTCTATATCCAGTTGAATTAGTCAAAAGGAGAAGATTTCATAATCCTCTGTTTATACTAATCATTTTTTACAGTTAACCATTAGATTTGTCATTTCATCACTATTGTCTGATGAAGATTCAGATCTACTCAAACTAATTGGTGATTTTCCTCACTTTATAAATCTTAGAATTAATTTGAATATCACTATAGCTCTAATGATGGTTTTAGCTCATGTATCACAAATCATTCATTATTACAATTATAAGAATGGTATAAATCCCTCATATCTCAAACCATCCGAAATGATTTCTGATTTGGTTCCACCAAAAAGTACTGGTCTCATAAATGAAGTAGAAATTTATAAAATGATTAAAGTGTCGAAAACATAATTTCTGGTTTGTCAATTCTATTCAAGTTTAGTATTCCCTCTGTTTGGTTCACTACTATGTTTAGCTTCATTTGGTCAGGAAGTTTCAGCCTTGAAGTTTATTGTTTTGGCTATTCCTTTAGTTTAATTTTTTACTTAAGAATCATAAATATCTTTAACTTTATTTTATGGCAATAGGTTTATTTCTATATAATTTGTTATTACGTGAAAAGTAAACTCAGAGCTATTAATGAAAAAATGATACAAAATAATAGACTATTGAACTTATGTAAATATATTAAATCATTGAACGCTATCTATTCAGAAATCAACGAACATAATAAAAACTATTGGTCAAAATTCTTATATTGGGCTTGGATTATGCCAACAACACTCATAAGTAGTTTAGCTTATCGTTTTATGTTTGGAAGAATGACCTTCATGATGAGAATTTCCTATCATTATGGATGGCACATCCTTTGTGTTAAGTCGGGTGTTCACCATAAATAGCGCTTCATCTATTCATTTTGAAGCAAATAAGTCATCTAGATTGTTAAACGCTTGCTCTATTTCTTTAAATGGTAGAATTGTATCAAGCAGCTAAAAATAAAAGTAAATATTATTTCGAAATCATATATTTTTTCAACTCATAGTTGATGTCATTCATTGAAAGAATTGATAAGAAAAGAGTCAGATTTTATTGTTTGAAGGGATGATTCCGGGCTAATGGGTCTAAAGGGGCTCCCGACCTCCCACCCCGAGTGTGATATATAATTGGATTCACTTCGTCAATTTGAACATTTTGACACCACACTTGACCACTTCTGATCCGAACCTGACCACTTCTAGACAACTCCCGACGGGAGTAGCTGACCCCGCCAAGTGATATATCATTGGACTCAGGACATCAAACTGAGCATTTTGATACCTCACTTGATCAATTATCTCAAGTAGTTCTCGAGATATCCATCATTATTTGGTTTAGTACCTCGTAATGGATAAACCTGTAGCGCAATTCTGGTACGAATCTTAAACTCAATCCTTACTTAATTATAAGATCGATCATTACTTGTCTTTAAATTAAGTCTCGATCTTCAATTAACGAGCGCTTTGAGAATCGATCGTTACTTAAAATCGTACTAAACTTGATCTTAAACTTAACGATCGCTTCGAGAATAGCCCCTCTGAATTCTCGAGTCGTAACCCAAACAAACCTGATATAAACTAAGGGAGAATAAGTTAGGTCGCGAAGCGACCTAACTTATTATGCCTTAGTTTAAATCATGTTTGGCTTGGGTTATAACTTGGTAAAGCCAGGTTTACCCGTTTTCGAGGGGGTTAGGTCTCGGTGGCCAGAAATGGTTAGGTTCGGGTTGGAAGTAGTCAAGTGTGGTGTCAAAATGTTCAGGTCGACGAACTGAATCAAATGATGTATTACACTTGGAGGTGGGAGGTCGGGAAACCCCTTAGACCCATTAGACCGGATTTACCCGTTGAAGGCTATTTATTATTAACTATTTTCGTAAATACGAAGTAAGAATTCTCTATTTTTCTCCAAAAAAGTACTTATAAATACTTGATATAAGATAATAATTGTTTTAATTCCCAACATGAAGATTATTGCCTTCATTGGAATAATATTTCTGAACCTAATTGATATGTGCTCATGAATCCATATCCTTTTTCATAATGATTGATATTATTAAAAAATAAGATTATCATATTCATAGGGTGACCACCTCTGGCTTGTCTCATGACGGGACAAAAATATCAAAGGGGAATCCTTACATTTTTAAAAAGAAGAATGTCACTTTTATTAGTCATTACAAATATTTAGGTATCAAACAATAATTTTCAATATTAAAATTATTGTTCATGGTTGATTTTAAAGGTAAATTTTGTTAGAAATGGCACCTTTCAAAAGTTATTCGAAAGTATATCATATATAAGTCAGAAAATATAAATTCAATAACTTTTGAAAACATTAAACTAGGTTTTTAAACCCTTATCATTTGTAAAATAAATTCAACGTTTGAATTTCTAAGAAATATGTTTCTAAACACATTTTTCAAAATGAAGGTTGAAAAACGGGACAACTAATTGTCCCGTCGAGAGTTTTTGGTCTGACGGAATTTCTGTCTTTTATATTTCAAAAGACGGGACTGTCCCATCAAAAACGGGACGGGTGGTCACCCTGCATATTCAAGATTAGATATTTATTGGTTAGTCAATATATTCGAGTCAAATGTTTGTATTATTCAATAAATTATAAATTATGTTATGTATGCTGATTGTAATAAATATCAATTGAAAAATATTTAGTAGATTTGTTTGCATCAATCAAACTTCATCTGCGTATAAAAGCAGACTTTTGAAGAGTTGTACCAGTATTCAATTAGAATGAACTATGTTTATATTTAGATATAGCTTATATCGATTCAAAATTAACTCAGCGTAAAAATCAAACTAATGCTTTACTTTGGAACTCGTTAATAAAATTGAACTAACACAATCTATGAATACGAGTAGTATTAAAGTTGAATTTACGAACTTAATCCAATTCAACTTTTAACTTAATCAATTATAAGTCATGTGATTTAATGCAGTCATTTTTAAAGTATACCGATCATAAATATCCTTCAATAAAAATATATTTTCAAAAAAGTGCATAAAATTTAGAAAAGTGATGGATTGGAGTAAATTATTTACATGTATTCAAAACCTGATATCAATTAATTAATTAATTATTGCAATCAAAAGAATGAAATCTAAAACCATTATGAATGATTTCTGGTTTAGTTTCACTAAAATTATTTACTACTTAAATGAAGCTCAGACACGAGATCAATAAATTTCGGAGAATATCATCTTTGTTGTGTGAATTTCTTAGAAACTCAAATTCATTGAAACTGGTTTTATTGTTTTCATTATTTTTATTGAAAGTATTTAAACTTGTGTAATTATAAGGTAAGTCTCACTGTTATTTGACTGATCTGAACTAGAGTAACTTACTTTCATCTGATGCAGATTTTAGCGCTAGTCTTATTGGTTAACTGAACTAAAGCTAAGACCTTAAACTATAAGGATAGACTGAAACTGAAATTGAAAAATTAAAGGTTCTTAGTAGATTTAGGGTAAACCAGGTTGATCTGTTTGCCTCTCAACATTAAATTGTACTTCCAAATATTAAATTACAATATTTAGTACTTTTTACGCAATCATTATAAATATAGATCAAATCATCAATAAATATATTTTGAACGGACTAAAATTAGATGAGTCTCATTAAAGGTACCAAATTTTATGTTTTTGAGTATATTTCAGCGAAGCAAAAATTAATATAAAATATTTATTCTTGTAAATGATTATTAAATATAGGCGAAAGAGCTGATGACCAGACTCCGGACTTTCGGGATATCTTGAACCTCAAAATCAGTAGTTTTCAGAAAGGCATTTTAATCAATTTCTTCAAGAATTACATAAATATAAATGTTATATGAAATTTCAATCTTATTTAAAATTATCTTATCTGACAATTAACATCGTTTACAAATTTTTTCAGTAAAACTCTGTCTTTTGTTACTCAAAATGCTTTCGTAATGAGAGAATGAACGCTCGACACCAACTGGTCCTGAAGAAGCAAAACGAGTCTTTAAGCGGCTTCAAAATCCTTATTTTGAGCGACATTTTCAAAATACGGATTTTATTCAAACTTTTCCTTTGCTCCAATTAAAACCTCTAATTTTATTTACATTTTCATGTTAAACATACGTAATTTAGTTATCAAACTTCTAAATAAATAGATTGTTATGCTGCTCGTAATAATGATCTGCCTGACATTCAATCAGTATTTGAAATATAGACGGTGATCATAAAAATCATAAATTAATTATGCTCTCTCACAAAATTTAATGAAAGAAAACTTTCGAGTTTTTGCTAATGTTGTAATTAGGTCGATTGATAGCAATAAATAAATATTTACGCTGACTTCGGATATTATAAAATATTCATAAAAGCAAGAAACTAAATATATATGTTAATCAGTTGTCTGAATTCAATCCATTAAGAAAATCAATGAAAATATGCGTGACTTAAGTTACAATGAATAGCATGTTGACAAATATGAAATTCTTAATATTTGTAAGAAACAGTTCTATCAATTTTTGCAGAACACGTCATTTATTTGAATAAATTTTATGTAATGAAAATTGAAATGACGATCATTTTCCAAACAATATAAACCGGCAGTTCGGGTTTGCAGTTATTTGAAGGCACATTATATTAATAAATATTTCCAGCTAAAATATTTGTATTAATAAAAAACATATTTTAAACATTTCTTTTTGAGATAATGACTTTCAAAGCAATGTATAAGAAAATCGTTGAATGTATTTAAGTCATGTGTCAATGTTCTACTGATTCATTATCTGGCAGTAACTGAAGCATAAAAATATTAATCAGAAATATTCATCATATTGACCAAAAAAAGTGTTGAACAATGTCAGGATTGGAAATATTAATCAGCTTGCATCGTATATGCGGTCTGTCATATTTAGGCGTTTCTGCAAATGGCAAAAACAAAACTATTTATAGCAGAATAATAATAATTGGCTGGAATCTTCTATTTGTTTCACTAATGCTATGGACTCATTATCAATTCATCGCTTCTGCTGATTATTACCTTAATCGCATATCTATTGATAGATCTGTTATAATCTATATTACAAGTATAGTTTCAACGGCATTATACTACATACAAATGTTTTCAACTAACTTGATATTTCTGATAAGAGGGCCAAAAATAATTGAAATATTGCGCGAACTGAGCTTTATATCGACTGAAGATAAAAGCGAGAAAAGAATTGGATTAGTTGTTACAGTGGCACAAATTTCAATTCATTTATTTTCGGCTTCACTTTACCACGTGATATTTAGACTTAACATTGGTATGAAAAATGCTTTTGGATTACGAGATGTAATAGGCTTTATCTCACAATTCTTCTTACTCGTCAATCAATCGACTATTATAGCTCTTATTGCATATGAAAGTAAAGTCATTGCTAATTATTTGAAACATTTAGCTGAAGACATGACAGTATTTAAATTGCCACTAGTTTTACAAAAGTTATATCTGATTAAAGAACACATCAGAAATTTAGATAATTTGCTTTCTTTTCGAATTTTTACTATGATTTTCATGTGCACCACTTTAGAAATTAGTTTGTTTTGTATTATCTCAATAGATTTTATAAATTCCTATGGTATAGCACTTATTGGAATTATTGATTCTTTCATTCTATTAATATTATTGTGTTTAGTTTGTGATATATTACCTAAAAGTTTAGAACAGTTTTACGATTCAGTTGAAAAAGTGATAACTCAATCAAATCAAACAATTCAATTTAGCGTTCATAACGTTTTACTATTGAAAAATATGACTAATGAAATCGGTTGGACAGCCTGGGGTTTAGTTAAGATTCGTGCCTCAAATTTATTACCAATTTTGGGGCTTATAATCTCTTATTCAGTTATTCTGATTCAAACAAGTGCAAATGAACATCGATCTAAAATGGAAACATAGATTTATGACTAAGATTTTGAATCTTTCAGTTGAAAACTAATTCGGCATATCCTTATTGAGATAGTAAGCATAATAAGCATAAGTTCAATATTTGTTGATCGATACGAGAACTTCAGCCGTCTTCATGAAAAACTATTTAAAAATAGAAGTGATTCAGGACATAGACCGTAATATGTGCCCGACCAATTGTTTTGGTGCGAGATCTTCAGCAATACTCTATTAACCGAATTTTACAGTTGCAACAGCATCACTTTTATAAAACTATTATAATAATAGATTTAATTTCATCAAAATATCTGGCGCATAGTTATAATCAGTTTCGATTGTCTTTAATCTTATTGCATTATCAATTTTTTTCACATCTTAAAAATGAAGTTTATGTTGAAAAAATTAGCAAAAACAGTTAGAAAAAATAAATTATTTGTTGATTAACGAACGATTATTTGAAAGATTTAAAAGAGAAATGTCGACTGCTCAACGAAAGTGTAAAAAAGTTTTAATGAGACAATACCAAATTTAAATATTATTTCACGAGAAAACATCTGAAGAGGTTCATAGTTATTGTGGTTTTATTTATGATGATATTATCACTAGGTTTTGGTAGATACCTATTTGATAATTTAGGAACAGCGGAAACCAAAGATAATTTCAATCATTTTAGTCAATACTTATCATTATATTATTAGTTGACAAATAAAATAAACTATAATTGAGTTATCCGCTATTATTCTGAATTTATGACGAATTTAAGATCTGATTAAAAGCTATTGTCGAATAAACTGCGAATTTTAATTACTGAATTAAATTTTCATGAGTCATAACTAATGTTTCACAATAATGTTTGTTTAATCCTATTATTTGAGTTTGAATTAGAAAATCATATTTTTAGAAAATAAACTTTTTAAGTTTCGAAAAAATTTTGATTTCGAGACTCGAGTTCTCGAAATCCATATAATATAGGGCGAAAAACTTTATTGCTAATTACTTATTTGCATTTAAATTCAAAAAAAATTAAATTGGGATAACCGTTGAATAAATAAAACCTTTTAATTTAATTTCAAATTTATTTTGAAAATCTATTTGGATTAAAAGTTTATCCTTTCACTAATCGATTTTCCATAAATTCATAGGAATTTATGAACCATTAATATAGAAGTATTCATCGAATATTTATTTCTTAATCTAGTAAATACAATATTTTTCTTTGGGTAACATCTGAACATAGAAAATTAAGGATAAATTACTCGAATTAGACCAATTAATGAACGAGGTCTCAAACCCAGTAGCATAAAAAGTATGTGTTTATTACGAATACGTTTAAAATACAGTAACTATTTTGCAAAATATGATCAAAAGTTCATGATTTTAGTGTTTTCTCTGTTAATGCATAACACATGAGTTTTATATTAATCACTGGTTTCAATTGACGATGATATTGTTTATCAACAAGGCTTAGCTGAAGACGAAATTACTGAAATAGTCAGATCTCTTCCTAAAGCTGCTAATAATTCGAGTGATACGGACATAGATGAAAGTCAAGTCGAAGTAATAAGTTTCGATAAAAGTCTTAAAATCTCTCAAACTATGAAGCATTTAGTGGTATATTTGAATCAAAATTATGTTTAGGGTTACTAGAAGCGGTCGAAAATAGCTATTATTATCTGCTCGGTAAGTTTGAGAATCTAATTCTTAAATACAAGAAATCACTCAAGCAATCACTTATTATCCACTATTTTGCAAAAACTAATTAATTAAATCAGACTCCAATTTGAGTACTTTGTATTTCTTGTATTTTAATGAATAAAACAAGAATTCAAATACATATTTCAATGGGAATATCTATAACGAATCTCTTACAACGAACGTTTTTAGCAACACGGACATGTTAGTTATAAACGAGTTTAACTCTATTTGCTTTTTCAATAAATTGTTCATCAAATAACATAGGCTTCACTAGTCCTTCATTAATGGGTCTCACTAATATGTTAGTTAAATCTCTTTGCCATTTGTCAATCGCCTAATCTATTATAAAGGAAACAGAGTTCAAGTCAATTATATTTTCGATCTCAACTCTCGATATGTAAAGGGGATTCATACGATTCTCACGTAAACTTGACTAATCAGAGATTGATCTTAGCGTATATTCTATAAAAATGACTTAATCAACCAATAATTCATCATAGACAATGGAGTGTTGACTTTAATGGTGTTTCGGTTAATTTACGATTGAAGGCATTATCTATATTAGGCTTTACTTCTGCTTTCTTAAACTATCAATTTATTTAAGTTTGATTTCGCATTAAATTTATCATAATTTTTCTGTTTCTGTTATGAGCTTCATTATTAATATGTCCATCAACTCTTTTTTGAGATGAGATTTATTAAAGTTTGTGTATTTATCACTAGGATAGTAATAAAGAAGGATAATTTTTTCTATGGGCCACTAGGCCCACACCGATTTTAATGAGTGACACATCATATGAAAGGACTTTTAATGCTGATCACAAAAGTCTCTAGGAGGCTTTCACCAAAGTTAATAGCTTCAAGTTATGAGGGAAAAATCACCTTATGTTAAAAATCGATTTTTTGGATCTCCGTTCACAAAAACATAACTTTTGTGTTGCCAACTCCCTACCATTTGGAGGTAAACCCGAAGAAAACTCTGACCCTCCCGGAGGCCAACCCTGTTCACAGGATGAGCAGGCCTTTCGGCGAATGGCCGCAATGCCCTACTCCGGAAGAATCTTGGCTCTTGTGGGAACAAGACCCCGGCACTGGAGTATCTGTATTAGGTGGTGCCGCCCCTAGCTGCGGAAACCCAGCCCGGGTCACAGACCGATTCTCTTAGACATTGTTCTTATAATTTTATTAAAATTCATAAATTTCTCAATGTGATGACAGCATTAACATAGCACTGAACTACACATTTATTTACTATCTCAAATTTCTATCTAAAATCTCAGATTAATACGTTTCGGTTCCAATATTAAACAACGGTTGAATGAGAAAATGTACGATGTTTGGTCTCAAAAATTACACATAATCGACGGAATGTGGGGAGGAGGAAGGACTATGGCAGAAGTCGTCGTATTCAGATGGCAATTTCTCTATGCAGTCCTAAAATAAAATTACGAATTAATTATCAACTTAAAAATGCCCGTGAACGTACGAGATACTTATCAAACCATGCTCCACCATACTCATCAAATAATTTCTCGTAATTTTGTATGCATAGTTCCGCCTAAACATGCCAATAAATTCAACATAATTGCTTTAGCTTAATAAAACAGTTATTGTAAACAATGACTAATGTACCTTAGTTTTGGGGTCATCACTACATCTCCTTACATAACAAAACCATGGCTTTAGAGTTTGGGGAATTTCGGTCGTTTTGATGCAATCATAAATCACTTTCATAAACTAATTATGAAAGACAGAAGTAATAGCACTTTAGGTTATCATACATAATTGTAATTGTTCTATTGATACTCTACAGTAGAATTTTTAGGCAATCGTTCGCATTCGTTATAATTCAATATATCTTCCGTCGGCATGTTATCCTTGCAATACCTTTTGGTCGGAAATTTTGCAGTCCATTCTCTCAATACATCCCATGCATGGATATTATGGATTAAAATTGCCAAAACTGCTACCAATAAAAGTTTTGCCATGACTTTCAAGCGAATGTATTCTAATTAAATATATAACAGGATTAATATGTTAAATGCCCTTGATTGACATAGATAAAACCCAATTCTTAAACTTTTATAATTTAAATGTTTATCACGTTAATAAAAGTAAATGATATATGATTAGTACTTTTATACAATTAGCAGCAGGTGTTGTACCAAGGTCTATCTCACACATTATTAACTACATTGTACTAGATTTGTGCAGTTTAATTTGAGTGCTATAGTGGTATCACTTAGTTTTTACCTCTACTTGTTTACACTTATTGTAATTAAACATTCGGGTCAAACTTATAAAAGATATCTTCTAAAGTGTTAGCTCAAAACTAGATAACAATAATATTTACTTCAATAGATCCCTTTGATGTGAACAGTAATTAGAGGTTGCCTAGCTTTGGTATAATACCTTTTATTCTATCACAACTCTTTAAATGAAACACATGAGACAGTCCCTGTGAAAGATAAATAAGGTTTCGGTTGAACTAGACTTCACGTGCCCAGAGATTTTCGAAGTAAACTTTATATATCAATTTTATTCGCCTCAAATGACCAGAACATCGGTAAAAAAATATTTCTGAACAATTAGCTATACGTTACTAGAAAATTCACGTAAAATAAATCTATGGAATCAAATCTCTACTCAAAACAAAAGGAATGAGCTTGTTTCGCTAAACAATAATTAAGTTGAGAATTTAATTGAAAAATATTAAAGAATGTTAAAAATTAATTTTGCAATTTGTTGTTATTGAATTAATCAAAAGTTATAAACCTTTTACAAAGAATGTACCAATTCTCTAAAATTATAAAATTCTATACTCTTCCAGTGGTATTGTAAAGTCTGAGATTCTATTATAGGAGTAGAAGAATTGAGCTGAACAGTGAAGCCAACTTTATGTCGCATAAGGCAAAGGCATTACAGTATACATTGCTGCTATACAAAACAATGTTAAAGATTGCATTTTATATTACCTATTGCGGACAAACGAGAGCTCATAAGCACGAATTTCCGAATTTTGGTCAATCTAATGGTTGCATAGATTAATGTCAAATCAAAAATATCTTGATCTGACTTCCTCAGCTTGCACCATTTCTATGTTAGGAATTTATTTCTATTTCAATATCCATAAAATGAAAAAAGATTAGAGACTGATTTGTTAATTTCACTGTTTAATTTAGACTTATAATCCGATTAATATATGAAAACACCAAGAACTAAAAGGCTTATCCTATGACACTAGTACAGAGTACCACATTTGTCACATGGGAAAAGAACAGACATTAGGCGATATGTTCAACTGTAGACTATCAGCCTTATTCACAAATAACACTTAAGCTTTAGCGAAAGTATGACTTGGCTAAGAACTAACTTTAATGACTTGAGGTGTAACTTCAAATTACAGTTTATGAAAATTTCATAGAAAAATTAACCTTGCAGTTATAACTTGAGTTGAAGTTAGTTTATGAATATGAAAATTGTCACTTAATTTATAACTTTTTCAAGCTATTGCTTAAATGGTGTTTATGAATAAGGCTGTAAGAGTTATTCACAAATGCATGCATAAATTTAAGTTGTCACTTCATTTAAATATTGAACTCTTCACAACTGACAAAATAATATAGAAACGAGCAGTAATAAGTCTTATCAGCGAAATTTTTAGACTTTGCAACGATATGACCTATAAATAAATATATTTGTAAAGGTTGAAGTGTATTGAACTTCTAAACTTTTACATTCTTTCTCTACTTAACATATATTTACTTATTTATTGGTATTTCAAATAAAATTGTAAGAAGGGTCTGAGTATTTGGATATTGGAGTTAGGGCGACGGATTAAGCTTTTAGTCGTCCAAAAGTCTAATTCTTTTGTTGTCAATAGCCCTATCAACTTAATGTTTATTCATTATATATGTTACCGTAAATTCTGATAATCAGTAAATATTAATAATTACTAGTAAATATTAATATTTACTGACCCTCGGTAAATTTTGATATTTACTAGTAATTATTGATATTTACTGACTCATTTCAGTGAATATCAATATTTTCTAAAACGCTTCAGTATTGGAGTTAGGGCGACGGATTATTTTTTGAGCTTTTAGAGTCGTAACCAAAACTTTTGTCTAATCCTTAAATTGTTGTCAATAGCCCTATCAACTTAAAATGTTTATTTCTAATTATAAATATGTTACCGTAAAATGTTCTGATTAATCAGTAATATTAATTAATAATTACTAGTAAATAAAAATTAATATTTAAACTGACCCTATTACGTAATTTGTAATCATTATTGATTATTTACATAGTAATTATTGATATTTACATGACTCTAATTTCAGTTTGAGATATCAATATTTTAACTAAAACGATTAATTCAGTAAATGTTTGAACTTTGACATAAGGATTAGCATCAGGTCCAAAGGCTCACCCTCAAGCTCAATTAAGTTGAGACAGCTACATTATAGGCTCAGATATTGACCTCAAGCTTCAAAGCTCAAGCTTATTTAGCTCAATGGCTCACTATTGTCAAACTGAACCTATTTGTATAATGCAAATTAAAATTAAAATATATTTTCTCTACTTTGTCTTTTGATTAAATACTTTGAATGTAATGATCGACACAGGCTAGCCCAGGCTCAAGGCTCAGCTCAAAAGCTATTATAGAGCCTAAGGCTCAGGCTCAGATCTTCAAAGCTCAAGCTTAAGCTCAAGGCTCAGTGAAAATGAACCTATGTCCATCATTATTTAAATGAATAAACTTGTATTATTTTAAAATGAGACATTACATCGTCTTTAGTACTATTTACTTAACAGGAGCTACAAAAAGCATTTTCTGATTTACAAATATATCTCTTTCCACAAATTTTTGCAATTACACTTTGTTATTAAAATAAATTTTATCTTATTAGTTAACTTCATTTGAAATTTTAGAGCTAAAAATAGAATGAAATAAACTAAATATGAAGTTATTTTAAACATTAAATCAGTACTTTTACACAACTTTTGCTGTCAAAATATAAGAAAGATTAGTAGATATATTGATATGTAATGTCTATTTTTAAAATAATTACAACAATAAAAAAATCATTGAGTTTTAAAGTCATTCAAGGTATTTTATCAAAATTTACTGAGGTGTCTTAGAAAATATTGATATTTACTAAAATAAGTCCGTAAATATCAAAATTTACTACGAGGGTAAGAAAATATCAATATTTACTAGTAACTATCAATACTTACTAATTATCAAAATTTACTGTAACATATACATCTAAAAATAAAGTAAGTTTAACAGCATTAGAACAATAGATGTAAAGCAGTCAACAATAAATAAAATTATATTTTCAAACTAAAAACAAAATAAAATACTATCCTTACATATTATATTAAAACCCTATCAATTTAAGGGAAAGTATATAATTTATATTCAAGCTTATTCATAAAAATTTTTATCATTTATTTGTATATTTAATATAATTTTAAATAACAAAAACTATAAAACATATGAATAATTTGTATACTATACAGATCATTAATTGAAGGATAGGATGAATGATGTGTCTGAGCTTTTAAATATTTTTATTTATATTAAATTTTATTCATAAGGGAATCGTATTTTGATTTAAATAAATTAGAGCGCGTAAGAAAAAACAGATAATAAATTATAGAAGCTTTGTTCAGTATAATAGAAAGTCATTTTTGCAACTATTATTAGATTAATAGCTATCTTAGATATACATACGTTTAACTTTTTGACGACTTTATACTGATTAATTTGATCAACAGAAAATCTATTTGTTCGTTTAATATATAAAAATTTATTCATTTAATGTTTGCTTTGATTAAAAGTTTTATCAAATAAATTTTTATGTTTATCCTATGAGAGAGTATGCGCTCATCTAACATGAGGCAAGTTTACTTTCATGTTAAAAAATCTCTGACATATCATTCGATTCACATGAATCTGTCACTTAAGTCAAGCTAAAAGATTGATAAACATATCAAAAGTTGGATTTATTTAAACTTTTAATGATAAGAATTTTCTTCTATTTTTAAATTAGACTTTAATGCAATTTATGCTCACAATTTTTAACCTAAAGCTCAAGTTTAAAAAACTTAAAGCAGGCCCCGCCAAACCACGGCTCGCGAAGACTTTCGAGAAACTAAAAGAATGAGCTCTTAAAACTTTTTAGAAAATGCTTTAGTATTATATGCTATTTAACTGTATTTAAGTTTGTCAAATGCTATTTCAATACAGCTATATAAGAACTGTTATTTTTCAATAAATAGTCTCACTATTTGAAACTGTTATTCACTCTCAAAAATTAAATCACATGATTTTATTGATGTTTTTCATTTTGATGACGTTAAAGCGAAATTTTAGAATACAGACTTTATTAGTTTCTATCAATATCTACAAAAATATTTTCCCGACAATTATATGAAGATTAAAAGCAATGCAGTTAAAGTTATCTCAATGTTTGGCAGTACGTATAGATGTGAACAACTTTTTCTTCTTTAAAGTTTAATAAATTAAAGCAAAGAAGTTCTTTAACTGATAAACACCTAAACGACTGCATGAAAATAATAACTGCAAATAAAATCAGACCTAATATTGATGAAATAGTTTCTAACGTTTCTAAGTGTAGTTAAATGAAATTTTCAATAAAATTATTCTCTGGCTCTCGCCTCGAATCATTTTCAATTTTGGGCTCTTCAATAAAAAATGTCTGGCGGGGCCTGGTTTAAAGAATCAAATATTGACTCATATTTCTTTAAAATGAAATTTCATAAACTACTAATTTTATGAATTAATTATTTATTTTAAGCATTTTTTTGCAATAGTTGACATATCTACAATAATTCATTATTTATTGACTTGACTGCTGATAGGATGAATCTGGCCTTCAACAGAGATTTTACGCTTATGTAATTATTATCTGCACGAATCCCGCTATATTTTAATGTCCTTCAATTTAGTTGCTATGACATATATTCAAAACTTTTAGTGGTTGAAAGACTTGACTATTGCTCGAAAACATTCAGCAGTATTCATGAACAGCATTTGATGCTTTAGTTGACTTAATCAAATTGTATTAATGAGAAGGAAATCGAGTTTGGGTCTGAAATCTGAAAAGTTAAAACTTAAATGCGCTAACGTTCTTTCGACTAAATCTATAGAAAATTTAAGAATATTGCGAGTTATAAAATTTTGAAGTCATCCTTAACTTAAGTGTTATTTGTGAATTAGGCTGATTATCTCTATATGTTTATAACGCTATAAGTGCTAAAATTCAAATACCAAACATGTATTTGCTCATTGGACTTGATTCATTAACTTTGATCACAATATTATCAATTGGTTTGGTCGCACTTTATTTGTGAGTATTACATAATATTAATTTTTGAATATGATATCTATGAGCCCAAATATGTGACTACTTTACTCTCACAATCGTAAAGAACATTTTAACAATCGTAAAACTAAAACAGTTTACATCCAAAAGCTTTTCTGAGTATAACACTGATAAGCTTATATGTAAATTCGGTATTTTTAAATACTATTTTCATGTGCTACTTATAAGTCTAGTAGGGCGTATACGTTCAATCAAAGGTTTAAATTTCAAAATTTTTGTTACGACTTATTGTGAAGTACATCTTATCAGCCTCAAAATATTATACATTTAATTCAATTAATTTACACATTTGTACCTCTACTTGCGCATAAAGTTCGTTTTTATTGATATGATTAATTTAATAAATATTTTTTAAATAGAAATGATAGTATTTGTAGTGAAGTAGAGAATATTGAAGTTAGTTATCATTTTTATGCAATTGCCTTTCTTAACAAATATTCAGTTATTTAAATTAATTTTAAAAATTATTAATTAAACGTTTGTTTAAAATTCAGTTGATTTGACAAATATATACAGAGCCTTTCTTGTTATACTCCTTATTATTGCCTATTTCAGATAAAAGTTTTCCTTGAATTACAGTACAAGTCAAGTAAAACTCGTGATAACCGGTTATCGTTTGATGAATGAAAAAGAAAAACACGTTTAGAGTTACGCTTAAGTTATATTAGAGTAAAAAGTTTAAATTTGTATTAAATCTGAATTTAATCAATTTAGGATAATCTTTATCTTTATCTTTAAAAATTTGAATATGAGTTTAATCTATTCTACATCTGAATCATCAGAAGTATCACTTTCTAAAACTGCTGATTCATAATTGAAGTAAAGTTACATGACTTCTGATGCAATGCTATGCAGTACACAATATGCTGTACGTAAAGCACATAACTTTATTTAACTCTAAGTTTATAAATTTCAAATTTAAATTCAATTAATTAACATTAAAATTGATATGTTTTGTGATGCCAATAAGTTATCATTTTTTAAAGGAAACATGTGCTGACTTTTAATATGAATAAAACACAAGACAAAGAGTATAATTAAAATAAAATCCAAAAAAGAAGTTAACTGGAGATAACTGCCTATTACTCGTTACAAATCAAGTAAACTTTTATAATAAGAGTAGAACGCACAATAAACTAAAACAAATATATAAATAGTTAATGCTATAATTATCACTATTTGTAAAGTTTATCATTTCAAAATTTTGATTGTATCTTATATAAGCGGAGAACTATGAGAAAGGCCCATACTTTCAAACATTAATAAGAGCTTCATTAATATAAACCAATTCTTTAATAGACTTAAAGTTAACAAAACCATTGCTTAATCTTACGTTTTAATCATTTAGGCCAATTTTTCTATCTTTTAAACAAATTTTGAAGTAAAAAATTTGTGGACTTGTGTAAAGCAATCATAATATCACATATAGTTTTATTAAACAGTTATTTGACTCGTAATTACAAATATTGGTCTTCTCGTGGAATCGATGGCCCGAGACCGATTGTATTTTTCGGGACACTGTATGAAACATTCTTAAAACCACTGCCTGAAATTTTGGAGCAAAACAGCAAGAAATATGGAAAAATTTATGGGTAAAAATTTCGATTCCTATATAAATCAAAGATTATAAATTAAATGGTGCATTACTTTATAAAATAAAGAACGTTTATGGGCACTCGTCCGATTCTTATGATAGCAGAACCCGAACTGATAAAAAATATGAACATCAAAGACTTCCATATATTTGTTGATCACAATGATTTCACAACTGGTGATCCTTTGAATGACAGATCATTATTTAACTTATTTGGTGATGAGTGGAAGAAAATGAGATCTATTGTTAGTTGAATTATAATCACATTTACTTTTAAAACGTGTAAGAATCAGTTTTAAATTTTTATTTTTAAAGATAAGTCCAACGTTCTCAAGTGGAAAAATGAGAAGAATGCATCCTTTGATTGAAGACTGTGTCAAAAGACTTGAAAACGTATTGATTAAAAAAGCAAATGATAATAACAATGAAATAGAATTGAAAAGATTAATGGGAAACTTGACAATGGATGTGATCGCTTCGTGTGCTTTTGGAACTAAAATCGATACACACAATGAACCAAATAATCAATTCATTAAAAACGCAGAAATCGTATTTCGAGGCAATTTGAGAGTTTTGGTCTTCTTTTTGCTAAAGACAACATTTCCTAAGATCTTGGATATAATAAGATTCGAAGCAACAGATCCTAAAGTAGCACATTTCTTTAGATCAGCGGTTTGTATTTTATCAATGAATTGATATTTAACAGTTAATTAATTAAAAATTTTCTATATTCAAACTCAGATAAGATCAATACTTAATAGACGTAAATCAGAAACACATGGAGTAAAACACACTGACTTTTTACAATTAATGATTAACGCGAATAAGAAAACTGATGCCGAAGAACCGGATGAAGACTCTGTTAATAATGAAATACTTTATGGACAATTAGATGAAAAACAATCGATAGATAATAAATCCAAAACAGAGATAACAGAAGACGATATATTAGCCACATCTTTCTTATTTTTTATCGCTGGTTTTGAAACGACAGCATCTCTTCTGTCGTTTTTATTTTATTCACTGGCTTTAAATGAAGAATGTCAACAAAAATTATATGAAGAAGTACTTAGTTATAATGGAAAGTTTGATTACGACAGTATCGCAAAAATGCCTTATTTAGATTCATGCATTGCAGAAACATTAAGACTTTATAATCCTCTGGGGGCCATTGGTAGAATAGCTTCTGAAGACTACAAATTGGGTATTCAATAATATCAAATACTAATGAGAAAAGTTTTGAAAATAAAATTAATTTTTTATTTAATTGTAAGGTGATACTGGAATTACTATACCTAAAGGCATGTTCGTTAACTTTGATATTCAAAGTATTCATCACGACCCAGAATATTATCCAAACCCTCATAAGTGGGATCCTGAACGTTTTATGCCTGAAAATAGAGACAAATTGACTCCTTATACTTATCTTCCATTTGGAATCGGACCACGAAATTGTGTTGGAATGAGATTTGCATTAATGGAAGCAAAGACAACAGTCGTTCATTTGGTGAATAAATTTCGATTTGTTAAATCGAAAAATACTCAAGTTCCATTGAAGTTTAAGAAACTTGATTTCTTGTTGAGCGCAGGCAATATTAATGTTGGTGTTGAGTTAAGAAATTAATTAATTTTATTAAGATATATATCAAAATATAATTTGATGCTTAACAAATTTCAACCTTTTTAATATCTTTAATGCTATATTTGACCAAAATTAATGCAATTTTAAACATTCTTTAAAATTACATTGAACACTTGTTAATCACGATTTATAAGATTTATTTAGATGTTCTATAACTATACGAAGTTTGCTTCGATTGTATATATTGTCAACTCAAAAATTTTTAAATATTACAGACTCATTTCTTTAAAATCGTTTGAAAATTATTTGTATTATTAATCAATTAATCACTTATTTAGTTTTTCTTAGAGAATAAATAACAGGTTTTTGAAGAATTGTATCATTTACTTACTGTTTATAAGAGAAATCTAGTATTTAAATTTGAATCAAATTTAATAATTAATCCTATAAATCGGGTGACAACCTCTGGCTTGACAAATGACGGGACAAAAATATCAAAGGGGGACCCTAACATTTTTAAAGAGAAAAATGCCTCATTTATTAGCCACCATAAACATTTAGGTGTCAAACAATACTTTCTAATATTAAAACGTTGAAAATTATTAGTCATGGCTGATTTCAAAAGTACATTCTTACTTGTAAATGGCATCTTTTAAAGGTTATTAAAAGTAAGAAATACTGGTTTATATCAGATACGTCAAGGCAGAAAAGATTGATTCATTAACTTTTGATTTTAAACCATAGGTGCTCAAAAAATTGAACTGGATTTCTTAATTCCTTATCATTTGTAAAATAAATTCAATGTTTGAGAAATGTTTTCTAAGCATATTTTTCAAAATGAAAATTGAAAAACGGGATAACTAATTGTCCCGCCGAGAGTTTTTGGTCTGACGGTATTTCTGTCTTTTATCTTTAAACAGACGGGACTGTTCCGTCAAAAACGGGACGGGTGGTCAACCTACCTATAAATGCTGTTCGGTTGAATTGATCTTTAATTTGTTGTTATGACGTATATTCCATACTTTTCATATCTGAAAGACTTGACTATAGCCTGACCATATTATCTATATATATATAAGTTGAATAACTGGTACTATCATCTCCAAAAGTCTTTGTAAAATCCAAATTTCTCGAAAAATAAGTTAAAATTTTGAGGGAATATTATAAAGCTCACTATCACTAAATACTATTTTATGAATACTATATCATTACTATAAGAATCTTAAAATTTAAAATTATTTTAGTGATATCTCTTTCCTATAATTTTTGGCACAGAGTTTAATAAAGACTTTTCGAGGTGATAGTACTGAATATATACTAAACTCATGTTTAAAATAATTTTTTATCGGACCGAATTCATATTCTTTAACAACACCTCTATTCATGTCTTTGATCGCACTTTATTCGTGAGTATTATCTAATAAAGTGAACGACATAAGTATATTACGCATGCGGTTAGTTGGTTAAAAAAGAATGACCAATAGTTTATGATCTTGCCATTCTTCTTGAGTAGTTGGATGATACGTCAAGACATTGGTTGGATCCGGTTCTGAAGTTTGGGCAACTGGATCTGGTCCTAAGGAGAATTGACTGCGGCCTTAAATTCGGTAGTTGTATCGTATTGACGACCACCGGGGTACACCAGCCGAACAAGGACCCCAGAGATTCTCGATTGGATTGAGATCTGAGCTACGTGCTGGCCAGTCCAGGACCCAAACTCCACGCTCCTGGAACCACTCTTTTGTCGCTCTGGTGATGTTTATTGGTACGTTGTCTTGTTGGAATTTCCAGTTGCGACCACTAACTCGCCCTCCGAAGGGAAGGAGGTGATGCTGGAGAAATTTTTGATATGCTGCCGCGTCCTGTAGGCCATCCAGGGAAGCGATATTTGTTTTCCGTTGTATCCGAAGGAAGACCACACCATAATAGACCCTCCTCCCTGAGCCCTTTTGGAATAGTAGCGAGCAGTGCTATTTGAGTTAACTTTAATATCAAAGTTAAAATTAAATTAATTTGAGTTAATGTTAAAGTTACACTTTAACTCAAGCCTACTTTAATTGAAATTTTATTCAAAAAATTTAACTTTAACTTTGATAAAAATTCAAGTTAAAGTTTTTGCAACTATGAGATGAAATTTAGATAAAACTTCTTCGAATTTCTCTGAAATATTAACTTTTGATCTGAAATCCGGTAGATAATTATCTTGTCAGATCTAAAATGTTGTTATTAACCCTAAAACTAGTTCAAACAAATCCTTCAAAAATCTTTTGTTTAAATAAACAATTCTTATTTTAACTTTTTCAAAGATAACGTACACTCCAATTGTTCAATATTCAATAAGTTAAATATCTGAATGTGATAGTAATTTTAGTCAAGGGGACACTTCAGATGATGTAAAAATTATGTCTTTAGATTTAAATAATCGTAAAAGTAATGAAATTTCGAAAAAAAATTGCCAGCAATTAAACCTAAATTTCGATTCAATCAAAACTTTTGTTCAAATTAAAATAAAAGTTGAGAAGAAAAACTAAATCATTAATTTGGGATTAATTTACTAAATACAAACTCTGAGAATTCAATGATATGTAATTTTAATGAGTGTGGAGTAATTGTGAAAAGTGCTTGTACAAAAAATTAAAAAATCATTTCAATAGTCGTTACCAAGAGAAGTTCAACGAAATTGAATATTTGAAGAAAATTTAAAGCAGATTCAAATTTCAAAATTAATAGGAAATCCACAATCAATCAAAGACGTAGTGAAAAAATTAATGTACAACGAAAATGATCAGAAGCAAATTGTTGGTGAGACAAAACCTTCATTTTTCCTCACTTCCACTCGATATCCTTATAAAATGCTAAATTAACATCAATTCAAAGATTTAATACAGTATTTTGATTCAAAATTCAAAATAACAAATTTTACAATAATTGAAAAGCATGCAATCGAAACGGAAATGTGTATGAAAATATCAATTAAAGAGCAGTTAAATTCTAAGTCAATTTCTTTGACTTGCGATTTGTGGACATGTAAAATCATGAATAATTCTTATATTGCTGTTACTGTTCATACATATAATTCAGTTTCAAAAGATTTTATGAATTATTATTAGCCTTGAAAGTAGTAAATGAAAAAACATTCAGGCGAAAACAAGAGAAATAATTTGATTGCAATTCTAAATTCATATAATTTAACTTTTAATAATATATCGAGCATCCTAACAGACAATGCTTCAAATATGATCAAAATTTTCAAGTTAATATGTAAAAATCAATATGAAAATAATTCCATTGATCGAGTTATTGAATCCGTAATTTCAAGTGATAGTGACATAGATTTTGATGAAGAGCATAATATAAATTGGGAATCAGAAGGAAACACGTTATCTCAAGAAGTATACGACTTCGAAGAACAAGAATCTGAAGTCAAAAAGTTTGTCACAATAATAAAAACTTAAGATTGCCATGTTATGCACATACTATTCAGTTAGTAGTAAATTCAATAATTAAATCAGCAAAGATTAAAGATTTTGTAACAAAAATACGCAAGAAATCTAATAAAATTAGTAAATCATCGAATACAATACAAAAATTTAAAGAAATATGTGGATCTAAACCACCAAGTTATTGCCCCACCCTCTGGTCTTCTATTTATATAGTATTTTCTTGTTATGCAAAACATCAAAAACAAATTATAAAAATATTTGAGTTATTGAAATGGGATCAATTCAGTGTAACAGAATGGACAAATATTTGCGATATAGTGACATTGTTAACCCCATTCGCTATAAATACTAAGTAATTTGGAGGAGAATCTTATACAACAATATCTTCCGTTGTTCCTTTAATATTAGAGCTTTCAAATTAATTGAAAGTTACAATTGAAAAAAATCAGTTTTTTGACATCAAAATAGTAGAAAAATGTCAGATCAGCTTAATATGAGATTTAATAAATTGATCCAAATGAACAAGAATTTGATGCAATATTCTTGACTGCAACTTCACTTGATACTCGATATGCATTATGTCTGAATGGATATCAAATCAAATCTGTAATTAGATTTATTGATTCCATGGAATTGAACATTTCAACCCAATAAATCAGTGAGTCAAATACTCAAAGTTTGCCACTTAATTCATTTACAACGGTTCAAATTATAATATTTTCAGTTCTGAATACTCCTACAGTACAAATGGTATCAGATACGTCTAAAGAAGTTTATTCATTCATTTATTATTTGAAGACTAATTTTATGAAAGATTAATTTAGGAATGAATTACTTTGCGAATTCTACAAAAGATACTGATTTAAGACTTAGTTCTCTTAAATTCTGGTTTAATGAGATAATTTGTGCTAAATGTCCTAAATTGTCAAAGGTTTCAGTCAATATTTGACAATACCTGCAACACAGGCTTCAGGCGAAAGAACTTTTGGTCACTCTACAGTATACGCCATCCCTAGACCTACTATAGTATATACTACCTATCAGGTTAGGTTGATTAGGTGGGTTAAGTGGGTTATGTGGGTTAGGTGAGTTACGTATGTTACGTAGGTTAGGTCTGGTTTCAACAGGTTAGGTTAGGTTAGGATATGTTAGATCTGTTCTGGACAGATTAGGTTAGGTCTAAAACGTTGCGGGAATTTACAATAATACGCCGATATTTTCTTCAATTTTTGAAGAAATTAAAATGCAATGTATTTTTTAACCTTTTCAGCGTACTGTAATAGAGAGCTTTAGTTGTATTTATATTTTTAAAGCATTGATCTGGTTATTTATTTGCATATATAATATTCAATAAAAATGCACGAATTGAAACTCTGAGATGGAGAATTTAATTAATGCTTGAAGTAATGGTATATACTCTATTAGGTCTAGGGGTGGCGTATACTGTAGAATGAACAAATTTAAGTATTACATCAGCATTTTTAAATAACGTAATCAGAAACTGACTGAAGCGTTGTTTCTGAAAATTACTCACACCATTCTCGATTCCTCGGACAGTTGAGAAAATTTCAGAGCCAAGTGGCAGATATCAAATACAAAATTAAGCTAAGTTGTTGAAAACATAAATGCACGATACTCAAGGTAATTACAGAATAAGTCATTGAGAGTAAAATTTTCTGCTTCTTTTCTAATTGGATGGAATTTCCTTTCCTTTTAATTTGACATCTACTGCACCTTTATTTAAATATAAATCATAACTACTAGGTTGAGCAACAGTTAAATCAGCATAAGAAGTAATTTGGTTAAAAAATTTTACTTTTTTGTAGATATTTTTGAGGAGATAAAAGAAGCTGATGGATATCAATCCGAATTCGTGATTGATAATAAGTGTTATTTGTAGAGACCGGAAAATTCAGAACATAAAAGTCTAGTTTTCGGTTCAGTACTCAGGTATAAAAGTAATATTTTCGGGGCATAATTCGAGACAAAAATTTTATTTACCTACAGCTGCCCAAGAAAAGCGTTAAATTGGATTCAAAATATAACACAAAATACTAAACACTAAAACACTAAATAATAGTAATAAAAACAACATTCTATTAAAGGTAAAAGAGACAAAGATAACTCCAGATAATTTATGTTGTTTGTAGTTGAATGTGTTCAAATATTATAAGATTAACAGCGCTGAGATCAAGTCCTATCTATAGTGAAACCTCTGGGATATTCAGATAATATGCGTTATAAAAACTTAAGATTAAAGTCTGAAATGCTCTAAAAGTATTTTCATGCTATACACTATGATTTTTAGAAGTTTTCGGAAGTTCGGGTAAAATATGCGATTTTGTGAATTATTGGGAGCATAAAATAGCTTTTTAAAATTATTTTTAGTTATATAATCAAATTATTATAAATCTCTGATGCTCATAATTGTATACAAGAGGTGGCTATAGCTGAATGTTCCTGTCTCTAAATAACTTTATTTGACAGATGAGAAAGAATGACGTGGAATATTTATATAATGGAATGAATTAAATGTTTGGTCCCTTTCATTAAAAAAACGCCACCTGTAAGAAAACTACACTCGTTGGCTTGATTTAGCGCTAACTCGTTACCAGAGAAAGGCAAAATAGTTGATAATATAGTTGATTAATATAATTTTGAAGCAAACCCTAATATTAAACTTTGAATTTTATAATGAAAACTTGATCCAACAATTGTCAAAGTCAGTGATTCATTGTTTTAAAACATCTTCTAGTATATGATTTATGTTTCAAATCATGTATATTTTATTGAAACATGAGTGATATATTAAGGTCTATATTTGATAGTAAAATTCAAAGTTTAATGTTAGTATTTATCTCATAATTATGTTAATAAACTATTTTGTCTTACCCTGCTCATTACGCTTCTGACACATAAAACGTAATGAGAAGATTAAGCATATATTTACCGAAATATCTTAACCTATAGCTGTCTCCCAGCTTCGCCCTATCGAGTTATTTTAGACCATATATAAACGGATGAAGTGTAAATACGTCTGAAGAACTTCAGAAAGGGACAACAAAGGTATTAAAAAAGTTCAACCCTAAACCCAGACTAAATCTTATGGAGAGTATCAAAAAACGCTATAGTGAGTGACCAGAAAGAGACTTTCCGCTCTAAATATTTAACGTGATTACATTCATCATATGATAAGCTTTAGTTTGATAAATACATTGTGCGTTCTTATTCTATGTTCAATAATGTACCGAATTTTTTATGTATGCGTTAGAATGTGGTGAAAGACAGTCGAATCAGTATTTAACCACAAAATCTAATACTTCAGGGCATTTCAACATTCGAAGTCGTGGAGACAAAAACGTACAAAATTGAATCTTATATTTTATGAATTTTTATAAGAATTGATCTCTTAGACGCCTTCAAGAATTTATTTTAATCGAAAAATTAAGGACACCTGCATTTATTATTAATGATTACGTTTGGATGTCCCTTACAAAGCGCTATATAAAATATACCAGAGTTAGGACACAAAGGTAGCGGAGGCGGTGTTGGCTTTCTATCTTTTTGTACCATGACAAATTGTTCCACAGTAACGCCTAACTGCTCAACTGACGGATGCGGTGGTACAACTTGACTTCTAAGTGTCATCACTTCATTCAGGTATTTATTAGCAGCCGAGACATCGATATTAGGATTTCGTTTTAGAACTTCTAAAGAATGGGCCAACTCATCCAAATAGGCATAATCTAATTTAACAGTAATGGCAATATTTAAAGCTGATTTTTTGGGTCCGTCTGGAATTAAGCTTAAGATTGATGCCAATTGTCCACCAAAAACCCATGGCATTCGTTGAGCTGAATCCCACCAATTTTGGAACCCATTAAGACCAGTGGCAATCAGGTTTGCATTTCCACCATAATAGAACTCTTTAACGGCACTGTTCTGTTTATAATTAATATCAACATTTGCATTACTTTTAGTGTGTCCGCCACTGAGCGATAGTTTTTCAAGAAAAGAAAGCGATGCTTGAAGTTCAAGATTTTTAGCATTAGTAGTCGAGGCATAATGTGAATCCGTTTCTATTTCAACTGACATAAGTCCACCAAAACGAGCACTAGTAAAATAATGAGTACCAAAAGTTGACAAAAACTCCTGATATTTACTCGGATTTTCGGTATAAGTATTGGGCAAGAATTGGTCTATGAATTGTTTCATATAAGTTCCAGGAGTTTCGGTCCAATAAGGGATGAGATCGACCTCAATTGCTGAAACGTGAGCTGAGACTGTAGTCAATATCTTTTCATTCGCAACGATTTGTTCCATACTTCTTGAAGAAGATGAAGACAAACCAAACATTCCGCCTAAAAAGCCCAAACCAACTTTTGAAGATTTGGAAGTTTTTGTATCTTTATAGGTATTTTGGATCTCAATATTATAGTCCAATATACCCCCAGGAAGATTTATTATGGACTCGATCTGATCAGGTAAGTCGTATTTTAAAGTCGGGACGAAAGGATTCGTCCATTTCTTGTGTTTATCACATGTAAAGTCAAATATAGTGCGAGAAATACCATTCTGCTTCGTAAAATCTGTTGGTAACAAATCAAAACTTGTTATATCGATTCCGTGCGACAGCCTATCGAGTCCTGGAGGAAGTGTTTCACATGTAGTTGAATAACATGTTTGTAGTATTTGACACAAAGACAACAAAACTAAGAAGAGTTTCATTTTATTCTTATAGTATTGGTTAATAACGTAATTTTAATGCACTATTTATATGGAAAATTTATCAGTCGATCCACCGTTTCATAGAATGGTCCATATGTTAGGATTACATCCTTTTCACAATTTAGCTTTTCAGGCAGCGTTGCCAACCTTCCAGTTTTAGAGAGTTAGATCAACTGGACGCTTATTAGTAGAAATTGCTATTAAGCCTCATTGGCAATCAGACTTACCACCTGTCCGGTTTTGATGAGGACAGTCCAATTGGCAGAAGAGATCTCAAACCGAGTTATATAATATCCGGTTTTATTTCAAATGATTAATCAAAGCCGTATAATATTGAACGCGTGTTCAGTATTATGAACAATTTGTGTTCAAAATATGGGAATAAATCATCGACACGAAATCTGAAGGCAGAAATTGTGTAAAAGTTAGTCTTGATTTAAAGTGTTCTCAATTTCATGATTTTGTGAAAAATAATGATAAAAAACTAAAAGCTGCAAAATCTAACACTAAATACACCTTTAAACTGAGTAAATAGTTGTATTGTATCTAATAATATAATTAAAATTTTTTTGAAAATATCAAAGGAACCTTATAGATTTTTAGTTCAGTTTTGGTTCAGGCAAATGGTGGTAGGTCTGTTGGCCATATCTTCTAAATTAATCTTTTAAGACTTTAGTAAATAGAAATAGTAAATTAAGGGTAAACACTTACGTAATATTGGTTTATAAAACAAGCATGTTATTTTTTAAATGCATTAATTTTCATTAATATGTTAATAGTCAAATCTAGTGACATAATGTCTGCCTTATTTGTAAGTAAAATATGAAGATCTGAAGATCTGATTGATAAAAACAACAATGTAGTTTTTGTCAGACTTTTAGTTAGGAATTTAAAATATATTATATAAGATCTTCCTTTTGAAAAGTTTTTCTAGTTTTCGATTGTTTAAAAATTAGCTATGTTACTTTCAGGACATTTAAAACTATACTATAATGATTGGTTTTAATTTTCATTCGGTATAGCAATTGAAATATATTGTTATGTAATATTCACTTCGATTAAATTTTTTCGAAAATAAAAATTATTTTACCTAAAATTTTAGACTAATTTTATTAAAATATGCACCACTTCAGTCGAAAAATATATATGTGAATTACGATAAATTATCAAATAATAGATTAAAATGAATTAGACTTGAGGTGATCACCCGTCCCGTTTTTGGCGGGACAGTCCCATCTTTTTAAAGATAAAAGACAGAAATCCCATCAGACCAAAAACTCTCGACGGGACAATTAGTTGTCCGGTTATTCAACTTTCATTTTAAAATATGCTTGGAAAAATATTTCTTAGAAATTCAAATATTGAATTTATTTTACAAATCATAAGGGATTAAGAAACTCAGTTTAATGTTTTGAACACCTGTGGTTTAAAACCAAAAGTTATAGAATTCATCTTTTCTGCCTTGACTTACAACTGATATAAACCAGTATTTCTTATTTTTGAATAACTTTTGAAAGATGCCAATTTTAGCAAACTTTATACCTTTGAAATCAACTGAGACTAATAATATTCAATGTTTTAATATTAGAATGTATTGTTTGATACCTAATTACTTGTAGTGACTGATAAAAGCGGCATTTTTCTTTTTTAAAATGTAATGGTCCCCCCTTTGATATCTTTGTCCCGTCAAGAGGTAAGCCAGAGGTGGTCACCCTAATTATACTATTGTTTAAACAGAGCTTTAATAAAGGATTCAACGATGAAACAATACTAATCTTTAATTTGCATTAGGAGATATTCCTGCTTATAAATGTGAGAAAATATACTAATGTTTACTTTCTATTGTTGAGCAATCCATTTATATCATTTAACTTTAGTCCTCATAACTTGGTATTTTGATGACTTCTACACCATTCATGCTAACTCAGTCTCAATTCGATGTGTTTATTTTCTTTGCTGAAACTTAACATTATCCTCAGCGAAAAAAACTAAGCAAAAATTGAAAAAAATGTCTCAGAAACGGATTGACAGATAGGTAGGAAATTTTTAAGATAGTTTAATGACATGCAAAGGTACATAACCCCAATATTTCAAGTCAAAGATTAATAAACATGTGCGATGCAAAAACTAACTGTTAAACAGATGCGAAATATATTGAGAAAAAATTATCAATTCTATTTTTGAAGTGAGAACAATCTATTGATAAATTTTACTAATCTTAAGTTTAGGTCAATTTTGTGATAAGTTTTATTAATTTAATTGTTTATGGGCGACAAAAGATTTATCTAAAATATTGTTTAGTTGTCAAAACATCATCCACCTACAGACATCAAACTTGGCCATATGTTGACCTATCAAGATGCCAATTTACGTCCGATTGATACTGGGATTAAAATCGGTCGCAATAAATCGTTCAATACTAGATTTTTGGCTAATCTTAATAAGCATGGCCGCGGAAAACGCACAGATAGACGCCGAACAATAACATTTCAAGTCGAGCGGTGCCCAATTCCTTCCGAAACGAAGAAAAATCGGACCGTAAATTAAATCAGAATCATTTTTAAAAAATATTAAGCATAAGAATAGGTCAACAAATAGTAAGTTCTTCACCTTATCTAAAATATCAGGAGAAAGCCTCTTCCGCAGCTCACGAAGCCCAATATTGCGAACCACTTCAATCAGCGACGGAAAAAATCATGTCTTGTCTATCTTAAATGACAAGAATAAACTCAATTTAGATAGATCTGACAGGAATCAATATTAATGGCGCAAGCTAAGAAAATAGTCGCAATACTATTCCAAAAGTGCTTTGAGTGGTGTTTTGTTAGTGGTCTGGGCTGGATTCATGTTTGGCGGAAAATCAATAGCTTTCTAAATGGTTGCCTAAATTCTATAAATTATGCTCGTATATTATCTAATCATTTGTCTTTCATAAAGCTGATTAGTGGTGAGAATTAGGTTTTTAGTAAGATAATGCTGCGATTCAAGCTTAGGAAAACTAGTCTTGAGTCAATAATGTAGAAGCTTTGGATTTGACATGGAGGAGCCAAACTAGAACCTTATTGAAAACATGAGGATTCTTCGTTAGGGTGACCACCTCTGGCTTGTCTCATGACGGGACAAAAATATCAAAGGGGGAACCCTTACATTTTAAAAAGAAAAATGCTGCTTTTATTAGTCATAACAAATATTTAGATGTTAAGCATTAGACTCTAATATTAAAACATTGAAAATTATTAGTCATGGTTAATTTCAAAAGGTATATTTTTGTTAGAAATGGCATCTTTCAAAAGTTTTTCAAAAGTAACCAATACGGGTTTATATCAGATATAAGTCAAGTCAGAAAAGATTAATTCAGTTACTCTTGTTTTTAAACCACAGATGTTCAATCCATTATTATTTGTAAAATAAATTCAATGTTTGAATTTCTAAGAAATATTTTTCTAAACGCATTTTCCGAAATGAAGGTTGAAAAACGTGACAACTAATTGTCCCGTCGAGAGTTTTTGGCATGACGAGATTTCTGTCTTTTATCTCTAAAAATACGGGACTGTCCCGTCAAAAACGGGACAGGTGGTAACCTACGTATACGGTTGTCAGGTTCGAGACTGTTTTCCTCCAGCAGTATTGGTCACAAATAAAATTGGGTTTGTTTACTTTATCATACAACACTTGGATTCCATAAATACTTAGATATGACGCATGTGTTAATTCTAAAAGTAGATTTATTTAAATTTATAAACTGTTCACAAACATCTATATAATCCTGTAGTTCATTGATGCTATAATCGATTAAAATATTTTTATGAAATCTTTGAGTACTAAACATTTAACTCTGGCGGGCTTGATCTATATATTACTTTATAGAAAATACCGATCTATAAGAGTTGTAATATTTAGCCGTATTGAAAGGTAGAAGTCCAAAGAATATTATTCAAATTACTTTCCATTTATTGCTTTGTACAACCTATTAATAACACAAAATGTATATTTCTCAATTCTGAAGCATAATTGCACGCGTTTATGCAAATAATATCAATTTATTAAATTAAAATCGATCGAAAATCTATGATTGGGGTCAATCACTGATATGTTCGTCTCAAGGCTTTTATATTGAGAATATTTTCATGAATTGGTTATTTTTGCAGTTACATGAAAAAAATTTTATATTAAACATTTATTTAGCTCCACGAAATATGTTTGCGCAGATTCAGGTTTATAAATGACATCAAAAGATAATATAATGAACCCAGAATTTGAATTATATCGTAGTGGATAAAATTTTGGAAATATAATTTATAAAATAATTGAGTTTCTACTAGAACTAATTTAGCAACTTTACTTTTTTTATTAACTTTTATTATACTAATAACTTTTCTCAATAAAGTTAAGATTAGATATTTGATTATTAGAAAGTTATATTAACCCTGTCAGAAGAAAGTTCAGTTGGTGTGAAGAATTTTATATGAAATAAACAACGAATTAGAATGAATAATCTTAAAATTTTAATTAACTTACATCGAATTTTTGGAATATCATATTTTGGAGCCTCGATTGATGACAAGAAGCAACGATTATCATGCAGGTTTCTCATAATATTATGGAGTGTTTTGGTATATGGTATAACTATAAAACAAACTTATGAAACTTTAAAAGCTAACGTTTTGAATAAGCAAAGTGGACATAATTCAATAATCATATACATGGTATTAAATACTGCATCACTTTCTTATTTCACTCTGCCTTTCATTATAAACCTTATCCTACTTCTCAAAGGGGATAAACTCTTCAGACTTCTCAAAAACAAATATTATCTCCAATTTACTAACTTAACTCAATTGAATTTGGATCGCTATAACTTGACATTATTGATACCTATTATTCAATTGGTAGCTCATTGTTCTTCATTGATTTTGTTTAATATTATTCTGTACATTAAACTTGATTATAGAACAACATTAATTAAACTCGTATTATATTTCACACAACATTTGACATTACTTATGGCTCAATCTTCAATCATAACAATAATGGCATACGAGAGTATCATTATTAAGAATTATTTATCTTATATTGAAAAAATCTCAACGCCCAAACTATTACCACAAATCTATCAAATGTTGGCTATGATTAACGAACATGTCAAACAATTAGACAACATATTCAGTCCAATACTTTTCATGCTATTACTTGTTGGTCCTATAATCGAAGTATCATCGATTTGTCTTTTAACCACCGTTGCATCCAAAACATATCAGTTTGCAATTGGAAACAAACTATTTTATGATTATTTTATCATTTTAATATCTATCTGTTACGTATGCGAAATACTGCCCAAAAGTTTATTTGACTTTTGTGACTCTATAGAGATAAAGTTTAGCTCCTCTATTACTACGGATCAATCAACACTTCATTACTTTAATTTATTTCATTATCGTAAGCGTGAAATTGGATTTACTGCTTTCAACTTATTTCAAATAAGAGCATCAACACTGTTAACTATGGCCTCATTTGTAATTTCTTACGCCGTTATTCTTATACAGACGAGTGGTATTTCTCTCACTTAACATTTAGAAATAATACTTAAGGTGTTTTAGAGCTAAAGCTTTTCTTTGAATCTAAAGCATAGATATAATGAATTTTTCTGCAATAAATGTGAAATATATAATTCTTAAAGCCTTAATTTGGCATTTTATAAGAATGTACTTAATTTCTAGTAATGTTAATTCAAGCTTGAAATCTGGGACTTTAATTAATTTGATCCAACCATATCGTCGACTTGTGGAAAACTCTTGAATTAATGATACAAGTTGATCATAAACATTTAAATTATAATTCGAAGATTAGTTTCGATTACTTAATAAAGTAGTATTGAAGTTTCGACGTTACATACTTTGACGCAGAGCTGCAAAATAAAAAATTGAGTCTATTATCACATCTAGTAATCATTTCATAGAATATAGTGGTTGTCAGATATTCTGTCTGGGTGTTCATCAAATTTATAGATCAGAACAAAAGAAATGTTTATAGCTCACAAGAATAAATCAATGAAAATGAGTGCAATCAGAAATGCAGTATCGTTTGTTATTTCATTCTTTTAATATCAATTCATCACTCATAGAAATGAGGTAAAAAATATATTCATTAATTTATAGCTCAAAATTTAGACTTGAATTGATACGAGAAAAAATAGCTATCAAACCATTATTATATAAACAGCTTCAATTTTCTTCTTAACAAATATTGCTGAAATCTTGAGTTATTCAAAAGCTATCACTTTGAATTTCATAGGCATATAGAAGATGCCTTTAATTTTTGTTCGTTATCATTTATTATTGCATTAATTGCCTATGAAAGTTGTATCATATCTTTATATTAAGATAATGTCATTAAAAATATAAATTAGTAAAATATTGCTACTTTTCATAAGTTGTTTCAAATGAGCAAACCTGTCAAACAATTCAATGATCTCATATCATATGTAACATTCACTATAATATTCAGTTGTTTAATTGTAAACACGTGATCACTCTGTTTTATTGTAACTGATTTTAAGAACTCTTACTTCTATGCGTGTATAAGTTTAAGAGATTACATTGTTTTATTGACTTCATAGTGTTTCATTTATAATATTGTACCTAAAAGTATTGAAAATTTTTGTTATGGGAAGAAAAACTAGTTGAATCTGAGGATCTAAAAGCTTCAAAATAGATACAACTTTCAGGTTATATTCAAACCAAAATTGGATTCGTTGCTTGGTGCTCTTCAAAATTTATGTGAGACCTGTTCTACCAATTGATGTTAGGTTAGGTTATAGTCATCTCATATTCTGCTATTTTGATTCAAACTAATTAATAAAAAATTAATTTCAAAAAGCTTTATAAATCATTTTTAACAGAAATTTTCCAATTATTCCATTTTATTGAATAAAATAATTTATAAGTTTAATATAATGTTATTTATTTGTGTGAATTTAAAACGTGATTATAAAGACATACAGTATATTGAAAAAAATTTGCAATATTTTGAATTTTACTCAATAGCATATGTGATAGATAATTAGATTTCATGCATCTGAGAAAAGGTTCAAAACTTTTAATATATTATTAGAGAAAATAAAGCGCAAACTCAATTCAGGGGTTTTCATTATAAATGAATGGTGAAAATATAAACATTAATAACATGTTTAAAATGTTGAATATAATGTTTTATATTTCATATCTGCCGCTTAAATTATTATGTCTATCCCTTAGTAGTTAATGTTTTAAGAAAAATATTAGATAAACGTTTACCAATACTGAGTGACATATCAGTTATTACTCAAAATATGTGTGAAATATAAGATTAGAATTAAGATACTGTTGTTTGAATAAGTATAACAGTATATGTAATAATGGCAGTAATTATAGATAGTATGGTAGATAAATTAATATTAAATAGTTTTGATGCATCGAATATTATTTGTTCACTTATACTTGATATCAATTGTAAATCTAATTTAAGAGATATCTTCTCAGATTCTCTTTTGTTGGAATCTGAACACAAATCTTTACTGATATTGATTTCAAGTAACTGAACAAATGATTTTACAGTACTAGGAATGATATGACAAGAATAGCATAAGCTTAAAACATACACCAAGTGCATTACAAGTGTCGACAAATGCATCACTCTTGCGTAAGAATTGAATGATTTGAAATTAATTGTAATCATACACAAACAAGATATGATTACGAGAGAACTGTTGATTATCATAGTTAGAAAAATCGGTGAAAATGATTGATTCATTTCTGTTATATTCAACTTCAGATTAGCCAATATTGCATAAAAATAATTTGGCTTGTATGAATTGAGATGTTTTCTCAGATGATTGATTTGTATAGAGATAATTTTACTTTTATAACTAATGAGTCCTATAATTGAGAGTGATACCATAACATCCAAAGGACCAACTAATAATGAAATAAAAGTTTTGAGAGCTGAAATTTTAGAGCCTATCAAAATAAAATAAATAATTGTGATATACGCCATCAAAATCTCAACGACAATAATAACTGATCCAATACTACGGTCATCGATAGGACATTCTGGAACTATCTTCCACTGAATACATTTCAAAATTTGATTCCCTTTGATTAATATAATAAAATATATGAACATTACTTCAAAAAAATAATTGAATATTGATATCTGGTATAAAATATTAACTAAAGAGAACTTTTCTTTGTAATCATCTTTGTCTGGATAACTCAATTCTCCTCTAAATAAGAAATAAACAGATGAGATGTACGCAATAGGTACTATAATGTTCCATGAGCAAATCAAAACGCTCAACCATTTAGATTTGACGTTATATCCATTATAAGATAATCCATATATTCTGTGAACCAATACCATTAATTTGAATCCTAAATAGTTATCTTGAAGTTGTGATCCTTTTTTAAATAACATGATTACAGTTATAAAAAAGCTCGAATAAGTGAATTTGATTCTAATCTACAACTTATTCTGAATCTGTTACAAATATTCAAAATGATTTCCATTACTTTAATTAAATTTACTTTATTCTGTCAACAGTCATATACTATAAGAAATGTTGTTTACCATTAATTTTGTTAAAATGTTTGAACTAAGTTGAATAAATCAATTTGTTTGATAGTTTTTTATTTGGATCTGAATTCGATATCGATATAATTATGATTAATAGTATGAAGACATGGGTTAATTCTGAGAATTCTACGAATATTGGCTTATTCTAAACTTTTTGTTACTTATTCTGTTATTTTGAAATAAGCAACAGAAGATGTCGTAAACAATCTCAGGATTGACGAAGCAACAAATTTATTGGTATGAATTAAATTTTCTATATGCTCAAAATTCTACTTAATTCAACCAAATTATTTTAAGTTTGAAACTTAAGATTTATTCAATTGTCGAAGTAAAGTATAATGCTTCCAGGTCGCATAATTATTTCTTAGTGAGTGTTACGATCTGTGTTTTGCTCTGGCTTTCATAAGTGATGCAATTAATTTATAGGAAAAAGGATTCTAAGGATTAGGTAATACAGATAATACAACGGAGAAGTTGTAAACAAATTATTTAATGTGGTAATCTGCACGAGTTGAGCTGATTTGAGTGATTTGAAAAATCGAGCCAAACATTCTATTAGAAATCGCTAAAAGATTCGGTTGAATACGAGCAGTGATGAGCGTGCTCGGTGCTCGTGCTCAGGCAAAATTTGGTGCTCAGTGCTCGCGCTCATGCTCGGCAAAATCGGAGTGCTCGGTGCTCGTTTTTTGAAGATGCTCGAGCACCGAGCACTAATTGAGCACTGCGTCCAAACTTTCTGTCTATTGAAATGTTTATATAAAATTATATTTTAAAGCTGTAACCATAAACTAATGAAATAAGAAATATATTTAAAACGTAAAAAGTGATTCCAATTGCCATTCAAGTAAATGCTTAATAATAATTAGTTGATGTCATTTTGCAATTAAATAAGTGAGTTATTTTTAAATGAATGAAAATAATTTTTGAATACTGGCTTTAAAATTAAATCTAAGTTTGTTTAGATTTGATATTAATATTAAAATTTAATATTAATATCAAATATAAACAAGTCATTTAATGCTAATTATTAATTAGTAATTAAACTTTTAGAATGAGTTTTCGAAGTGAAAAAAGTGATGACATAGCCATCAATATACAGAAGTGACAGTTTATACGAGAGTGATACGGAAGTAGAGTGATCAAATGTCCAGTTTTGAACTGAGTAAATAAATACTTCTATCACAAATGCATTATCTTATTAATAATTCAGTGCAAATTGATTCTAAGCTAACGGATTTTAATCTACTGAAATTTTTCGTCTTTAATTTCTTGTTCAGAACTTTACAATCATGTTAAAGTTAACTTAATCTACTCAATGCTGCAAAATCAAGGATGAAATTTGATTAATTCTACAGTTGAAATTCTGTAGCTTTTTATATTTATTGAGCCCTGTAAGTAAGTTAAAAACCTAAGAAAATCTCAAACCTTCACTATTTTTTGTCCAGTTGTCTAGATTGGGTCCTACAAGGCTTGATGACCCTATACAGAAGTGAAAAAGGAAGACAAATGAAAAAAATGACTTTTTCATTAATGACATTAGTGAAAATTTACTTAAATGCAACATTGTAGGCAGAAGTATTCGGAACAAAGTTTCAAAAACTGTTACGAAATGACATTATACTAATCAACATTCAATGTCTTCAAAGCAAATAAAAACGACTTCTTTTTTCAAAACTTGTGCTCTAGAAGAGCTAAAAGCGTTTTTATTAGTTTTAATGTTAAGTCTAAGTGCTCGGTGCTCGGTGCTCGTGCTCAGTGCTCGAGCACGCGCTCAAGCTCGGCAAAATTCGAGTGCTCAGTGCTCGTGCAAGTTACCGAGTACCAAATGCTCGAGCACTGCTCATCATTGAATACGAGTTTTACGCGTATAGTTTAAAAGCACTCTATTTTGTTGTCCTGACTTTAATCATCATGAATATATAATCCTTTTTAAAAGCTAGTTTCCTCAATTTAAGATTTTAGATCTCAATATTCGGAGTTAATTTTACCACTTTCAGTTCCCTTTATATGAGACTAGGTTCTATAAAAACGAATCGATTTTGAAAACGTTTGTTTTAAAAGTTTTAAAATGTTCTAAAATATTCTGATAGCATTTGAAACGATTTAAATACCACATTAATATTTAACTTTGTTAATGATTAGATCTAAGGGGTATCCAGACCCCTACCCCCAACTATGATGCATTATCTTAAAAAAAATTACAGGTTTCAATGAAAAAATTTTCGCTATATACCTTGAGAACTACTTAAGATAAATGGTCAAGCGAGGTATCATAAATTTTCAGCCAAATGAATTGAATTGAATAATGTAAATCACCATTGGAGTAGGGGATCTGTGACTCCCTGAGAACAAACAATCTCTTTTTCACTCTTCGAAGTAATTTTTAATGGCTAACGCTATTGCTGCGCCGAATAGCGCAAGAATAGCTATTTAGAGCTATTGCTGCGCTATTTGACGCAGCAATAGCTCCTTAAACGCTATTTCTGCGCTTTGAATTGAATATATTGAAAATCGTTCAAATTTTAAAGAAAAATTTAATATAATTTATGATAAATTGCAAAAAAATATAGGAAAGATGTTTAGAATACTATTGAATGTAACAAATTATTTACTGTTGCAAACAATTTATGTTAAATTTAGAGTACAAATCATCAAATTTTTGAAACATGGTTTCATTATTCATTATAAACTTTTGCTAATTTAATGATTTGTTGAGAAGTTCAACCAAAAAAACTGTAAATAATTAAATTCAATAGAATTTTAATTTTCATATAAAATGAAGGATTAAATTTTTGAATTTCTTATCTAGCGACGGATATTTTCATTTGATAAATAACAAATATAAATTTTTTCAGTTATTTCTTGAAATAAAGCTAAATTTAAATGTTTGGATATTTATGGATTGTATAGTTTTTATAAGCACGCTCGAAGCAGTAATCGCAGTACCATATTGAGCTCCTATCAATCTGGTTTGGTAAACATACCAAATGAAACCATTCAAAGTAACGATTACATTGAATCATTTCATTGTCACCTTCTGGACGATAATAGCAAAAGACAGGTTTTACTTTCTTAAAACAAGTTCTTGAGCGTAATTCAAATACTGCGCTGTTGAACAAAGCTAAATTTTCTCCATTTTCAATTATTGAAATTAAATGAATTCGCATCTCATTCCTAAAGTAGACATGACAGTCGGGGAATCAATCATTGCATAGGACAATAGCGTTAGCGATAGGATACAATACACAGGATGAGCCATCTAATTGATCCGTTACACGATGAAATACAAATTCAAAATGTTAATTACATTGTAGAAAGTATTAGAGGTAAGAAGAAACAAGAAATACATCATGTAAGTAAACTTAGTCCGTGTTACACACACGACGCTTTAGATTCTACAACTGAAGTTTATGATATCGACAATGAGAGTGATATCAATCGCTCTCAGAATACAGTCAGTCAGTTCACCAACGAACATAAAGAAAAATGCAGATACTGAAAGTACTGAAATAATTACCAATACGTCTCAATTGCACGATCAATTAAATAATAAATGTACAGGTAGCACAGAAGTTTATGAGATTTCGGATAGTTCTGACGACACCATTATTCAGAGCTCTCCTACAGCTCCAATTCGTAGAAGTACAAGAGTTACTCGCGGAATACCTCCTATCAAATATAATCCAACCCTATACATAATGTCAATATTGTCTATATTGAGTCTTACAGCTGAAGCTGATTTTCATAAAGTGTCACCAGTTTTATGGAGAAATACGGGGAAACCAGTACTCATTGGTATACATCTTGTGCAAATGGCGATAAAGTACTATAGCCCTTGTGATCTTCTGAGCGATCCTGACATATTACCGTCAGGGTCACAATCACCCATTTATAACTGGTGTAATACTAGTTTCAACTCCGATTTTATGGCACCAGTACTACCATCGCCTCATCCACCTCCAACGCCGACCCCTGTCCACCCATCTTCCCCTGACACACTCTGCCCACGCAACACAAGCTTCCTGGCAGGTCTCATACCAGGTGGGGACAGTTTGACGAGTTATTGAACTCTCTCCCTTACTGAACTCGCGAATGGGGTCCTCATAAGAAAATCCATTAGCGAAACAGTAAATGAAGAGAAGATGCGCGACTCCTCAAATACAGACCCGCTTACGAGTCACTTATGACAACGCCATCGCATACCCGCAGCGGTGCCTTCACGCTTCGTGGAAAGTGTCATAGGGCGGCGACACTTCCCACATTCCCGATGTTCAGGGAGAATACCAACACTTTGGCACCACTTGACACAGCCCTCAGGCTCGTCAACACAACATTCGCGCACAAGACGACGAATATTGAAAATGCCTTCCATTTTTGAACTGAAATAATTAACAAGAGATGAATATATAACAATAACTATCAAATAAATATCAAAAAGTTATCAACGTATAACTTTGCAACCGTAGGTTTCCGATCCGGGAAACTTTATATATAGACACTATACATCGCCCACTATATACCCATATCATTTAAATTATAATTCTCGACCGGGCCTATTTCATACTATAGCCCTTAATTTTATTTTGAGCATATAACCGATTTTTTAATCCTCATTATTTGTTTTTACGTATTATTTGTAACTTTTAAAATTATAAATTATTTGTATAAGTGATGACTATTTTTAATTATTGGCGTTATAATGACAATCCAGTTGTAAAAGATTTCTCTGAAATCTTTAGTTGAGAGAGACCGAACTGGGAATGCAAAATATTTTCTTGCATTCACATGTCTCTTGTTAGAAGGCAAAAAAGGGCGCGACCTCAAGTCTTTAGAGAAGCGATCTATTCTGCGAACTCAAGTAATAAAACTTTATTGCTTGAGCTCAAGAATAGAGCTATGTTAAGATGAGTTGACAGTAAGTGTCAATTCATCGGAATTAGCTTGAATATTTTAAGGTCAGTCGATTGGGACTGACCCCTAGTTGAAGTAAAACTCTAAACATAAGTGAATATGTTTGGTCACGGCCATAAACTTGTGAGTATTTAATGGTACTCACAGCCATACTCGGGGCTGATAAATGATTTGTTTAATCTTCTTATCAGACGTCCTATTTTCAGTATTCTTACTTTAAAATCTTTGTTTGTATTTTATATCTTAAAATAAACTTTGATCTAATAACAGCTAATGTTTAGATTAGTTTTTTATATAATAAGTTGGTATATCTTTTGCGGTCTTTTTAAGTCGCACTTAAGGCAATACGACTTGGCAAGTGCGGCAACAAAAACTAATCCAAGGAAGAAATTCTTACTTTTATTATATTCAAGTCCTCTTCTTGAGTTCAGAACTGAAAGTAATATTAAAGAAATTATTGCTGAAACTCAATCAAATTTTACTGATCATTACTCATCACAGAGAAGAAACTAATTGTAAAATAAATGTTTCATTTTCTTTTAAAGTCTCAACATTTAGTGCTTATCTTATTTAAAAATTTTTAAGACATTTCAAAAGAATCTTAATCCAAAAGTTAATCCGCTGAAGGATTAAAATAATTTGAAACCTAACTTTGAGATAGGCAAAAAGTATTGATAAAACTCAAAACTTTAAAGTTCAATAAACTTTACATTATTTGGATGACAGACAAATATTTTTGTAAATTAAATTTAAAATTAATTTGAAAATAAAATATTTTGAGGCGCAGAAATAGCTTTAATATGTTATTTCTGCGTTATTTGGCGAAGGAATAGCTCTAAAAAGCTATTTCTGTGCTATTTGGCGCAGGAATAGCCACTACGATTTTTAATCAGGAGTTTCTAACTTTGAGATCGGAAATATAAAACTAAGGAAGCTAATTTTTAAAATGTATTATATATTCATGATCCTTGAGGTCAGGAAAATCGAATAGAGTGCTTTTTTACCTCACTCGTAAAACTCATATTCAACCATAAATTTCGATCGTTTGTATGAGAATAACAGTATACGAAATGACAAATGAGGCCATAGTTAATAGTGTTGAGGCTCTTATTTGAAATAAGTTGAAAGCAGTAAATCCAATTTCACGTTTACGACAATTAAATAAATTAAAGTATTGATGTATTGATTGATTCGTAATAATAAATGAGCTAAACTTTTTCTCTATAGAGTCACAAAAATCAAATAAACTTTGGTGTAATACCAGGTCGTTCAGAAAGTTTTAAAGTGCAAGCGTCTTGTCAAAGAAAAATTGATCTCGAGTCGGTCATTGAATACGTCATTACTTCAAACCTAAAACCTATTATTTTCATCAAAGTCTAATTAATAGGTTTTATTTTGTGACAATTTAAACCCTACGACTCAACAATTTTCCGAAGGTACTCTCGACTGAGATCCATTAAAATATTTGGAAAGTTATGTTGAGTCGTAGGGTTTAAATTGTCACAAAATAAAACCTATTAATTAGACTTTGATGAAAATAATAGGTTTTAGGTTTGAAGTAATAACTAATTCAATGACCGACTCGAGATCAATTTTTCTTTGATAAGACGCTTGCACTTTAAAACTTTCTGAACGACCTGGTAATTCGCATACATAACAAATAGCTATCAAAAGGATAAAATAATCATAAAATAGTTTGTTTCCAACTGCAAACTAATATTTTTTCGATGTAACAGTGGTTAAAAGACAAATTGATGAGATTTCAATTATAGGACCAACAAGTAATAACATCAAAAGTATTGGACTGAATATTTTGTCTGATTGTTTGACATGTTCTTTAATCATTCCCAACATTTGATAGATTTGTGGTAATAGTTTGGGCGTTGAGATTTTTTCAATATAAGATAATTATACGAATAACTTCGGTGGTAATGCTTTTCTCAATAAAATTAAGATTAGATATTCGATTATTACAAAAGATATAGAGTTGTATTTCGTATTAATCGTATTAAATTGTGACTTTCCAAATTTTTCATAAACTTTGTTATTAGTAAATCGATGAAATTTTTTTTAACTATAATTCAATTTTAAGATCTGAGCATTTGAATTAATTTGATTCAACCAAATGGTCGACTTGTGGAAAAACTTTTGAAAAATATAGCACAAGTTGATTGTAAACATTTCAGCTATAATCCGAAATCTAGTTTCAAGTACTTAATTAAATCGCATCGGATTTTATTATTTTGGTGCAGAGCTGCAAATTAAATAATTGAATCTATTGTCACGTCTGGTCATCATTTCACGGAATATGGTGATTGTCGGATATTCTGTTTGGTTGTTCACCAACTCTACGGATAATATTGAAAGTAATGGTTCAATAGCTGAGAAAAGCAAATCGACGGTAATGAATGTAATCCGAAATGCATTATTTGTTTTAGTTATTTCTTTATTACCTATAATTCCAATTTATTGCTTATGATTAAAGCCATAAACTATATGTATTTATTATTGTTTTAATATGCAAACTGGTATGTGCTTAAATAGTTCTAATATATACATTTATTAACTGTATTATTCGTTTATTAATACATACATTAACTTACAATTTATGATTTATGAAAGCCTGTCGGAATGAAAAATAACTTGATATCACATCTTTGATTAATTAATATGACTTGGATGATTGTTAAAATCTATTTAATAAAGAGTATTTCCCCCTTTTACTTTATGACTTACAAAAGTCGTTTCAGCATGCTGTCAACCAAATTTTTGGTGATTTAAGAGCCGATTTCTGACCAACACTTTAGAATAGCCATTTTGAAAGAATTTAAAGATCTTTGACATGGTTTCTTGATCTTTCAATTATATTCATTCCAAATGTGTTCTATTGGATTCAAACCAGGCGATTGCAGCGGCTATGAACTTATAAAGTCGTAAAAAAGATAAACACTTTCGGAACAGCTCGTAATTTAACAAAAAACGTCGAAAACGCAGTACAACAAAGCAAACTGATAACAGAATTTTAACAAGTCTGGCGAAAAACCAAATAATTTCGGCTAAAGAAATTTAACAAGATTTGCAATCTGCAAATATCAATTGCAGTGATTCTACCATTTAACTATGATTGAGAAAAAAATCATTCGGTGGAATATCAGAGGCCGAAACACATCTCCGCCTAAACCGTCATAAAAGGCGAGCATTTTGCAGTAACCACAATATTATCTTAATTTAGAGTGACCACATGTCCTCCTTTAGGGAGGATAGTCCTCTTTTGACAAATTTTGTCCTCTGTCCTCCCGGGAGTCAGAGGAGGACAATATAATGTCCTCCTTTACAAAAAGCATTAAAATTTCCTGAGACTGTAATTATTTCTTATATTTTATATGGAAAAGTCAAATTATGCCCTTTTCGTAGTTAAAGATAGTATAATTTCGCATATATATAAGTTATAAAGGGAACAATTAGGAGGTTTATACATAAGTATGGTGCATTCATACGTTTAACTTATCAAATACATGTGACGTAGTTATAAAAATTTTAATCAAAACAATTCCTCTTTTTAATTGTGAATCATAATGTCTCAGAAGACGAGCAAAAGAATACAAGAAGTATTCATTAAGATGCGAACTGTACTAAACTAAATAATATGTGAATAAAAAATAAAAATGTCCTCCACTGTCCTCCTTTTTGATTGCTTAAGTCCTCCCGTATAGCAGTTATGACGTGGTCACTCTACCTTAATTAAGCCATTGACAACTTTTTCAAGAAATTCATTTAAAATCAATATACACTATTGCCCAAAATGAATTTCTTGAAAAAGTTGTCAATGGCTTAATTAAGGTAACATTGTGGTTATTGTAAAATGCTCGCCTTTTGTGACGGCCTCATGTCATAAGCGACAATCACTGTGATATTCACTTGTTTAATTGTAAACACGTGATCGCTCAATTTCATTATAACTGGGGTGACTATCTCTATCATGTCTTACGAGGGAACAAAAACATCAAGGGGGACCCTTACATTTAAAAAAAATGTCGCTTTTATTAGTCATTACAAATATCTAGTTGTCAGACAATAAATTCTAATATTTAAACATTGAAAATTATTAGTCATGGTTGATTTCAAAGGTATATTTTCGTTAGAAATGGCATCTTTCAAAAGAAACAGATACTGATTAATATCATATATAAGTCGAGTCAGAAAATACTAATTCAATAACTTTTGGTTTTAAATCACAGGTGTTCAAGACATTAAACTGGGTTCTTAAACCCTTATCATTTGTAAAATAAATTCGATGTTTGAATTTCTAAGGAATATGTTTCTAAACACATTTTTCACAATGAAGACTAAAAAACGGGACAACTAATTATTCCGTCGAGAGTATTTGGTCTGACAGGATTTCTGTCTTCAACCTTTAAGAAGACAGTCTGATCAAAAACGGGACTGATGATCATCCTAATTGAGACTGATTTTAAGAACTCTTACTTCTATGAGTGTATAGTTTTAATAGACTACACTATTTTATTCATTTCATTGTGTTTCATTTTTAATGTTATACTTAAAAGTATTGAAAAGTTATGTTATTTGAAGAAAAACTGGTTAAATCTGAGGATCTAAAAGCTTCAGAATAGACACAACTTTCAGGTTACATTCAAACCAGAATTGGATTCATTGTTTGGTGATCTTCAAAATTTATGTGAGACCTGTTCTACCAATTTATTCCATAATCATCTTGTGTTCTGTTATCTTGATTCAAACTAATCAATAGGTAATTAATTTCAAAAAGTTTTATCAATTATTTGAACACAAATTTTCAAATTATTCGATTGTATTAAAAAAAATAGTTTATAAGTTTAGTATAATGTTATTTATTTGTGTGAATTGGAAAAGTGATTATAAAGACAAACAGTGTGTTTAATAAACGTTATTTTGCAGTATTTTGAATGTATACTCAATAGCATATATCAGTTATTATTTAAAGTATGTGTAATATATAAGATTAGAACTAAGATACTGTTGTTTGAATAAGTATAACAGTGTATGTAATAATGGCAGTAATTATAGATAATATGGTAGATAAATTAATATTAAATAGTTTTGATGCATCGAATATTATCTGTTCACTTATACTTGATATCAATTGTAAATCTAATTTAAGAGATATCTTCTCAGATTCTCTTTTGTTGGAATCTGAACACAAATCTTTACTGATATTGATTTCAAGTAACTGAACAAATGATTTTACAGTACTAGGAATGATATGACAAGAATAGCATAAGCTTAAAACATACGCCAAGTGCATTATAAGAGTCGACAAATATATCATTCTTGTGTAAGAATTGAATGATTTGAAATTAATTGTAATCATACACAAACAAGATATGATGACGAGAGAACTGTTGATTATCATAGTTAGAAAAATCGGTGAAAATGATTGATTCATTTCTGTTATATTCAACTTCAGATTAGCCAATATTGCATAAAAATAATTTGGCTTGTATGAATTGAGATGTTTTCTCAGATGATTGATTTGTATAGAGATAATTTTACTTTTATAACTAATGAGTCCTATAATTGAGAGTGATACCATAACATCCAAAGGACCAACTAATAATGAAATAAAAGTTTTGAGAGCTGAAGCTTTAAAGCTTATCAAAATAAAATAAATAATTGTGATATATGACATTAAAATCTCAACGACAATAATAACTGATCCAATTCTACGGTCATCGATAGGACATTCTGGAACTATCTTCCACTGAATACATTTCAAAATTTGATTCCCTTTGATTAATATAATAAAATATATGAACATTACTTCAAAAAAATAATTGAATATTGATATCTGGTATAAAATATTAACTAAAGAGAACTTTTCTTTGTAATCATCTTTGTCTGGTTTACTCGATTCTCCTCTAAGTAAGAAATAAATAGATGAGATGTACGAATAGGTACTATAATGTTCCATGAGCAAATTAAAACTCTCAACCATTTAGATTTGACATTATAACCATTATATGATAATCCATATATTCTATGAACCAATACCATTAATTTGAATCCCAAATAGTTATCTTGAATCTGGGGTACTTTTTCAAACATCATGATTGCAGTAATAAAGAGTTCAAATAAGTGGATCTGATTTCAAATTCTAACTGATTTTGATTCTAATCTACAACTTATTCTGAATCTATCACAATATTCAAAGCGATTTCCATTATCTTAATTAAATTTACTTTATTTTGTCAACAGTGACATACTATAAGAAATGTTGTTTACTATTAATTTTGTTGAAATGTTTGAATAAATTTGAATAAATCAATTTGTTTGATAGTTTTTTATTTGGATCTGAATTCTATATCGATATAATTATGATTAATAGTATGAAGACATGGGTTAATTCTGAGAATTCTACGAATATTGGCTTATTCTATACTCTTTGTTACTTATTCTGTTATTTTGAAATAAGCGACTGAAGATGTAAAAAAATCTCAGGATTGACGAAGCAACAAATTGATTGGTATGAACGAAATTTTGTATATGCCCAAAATTTTACTTAATTCAACTAAATTATTTCAAGTTTGAAGCTCAAGGTTTATTCAGTTGTCAAATTAAAGAAATGACGCTTTCAAATCACATAATTATTTCTCGGTGAGTGTTTCGATCTTTGTTTTTGCTCTGGTTTTCATGAGTGCTGTCGTGATGTAATTAATTTATAGCGAAAAGAATTTTAAGGATTAGGTAATGCAGATAACACAACGAAGAAGTTATAAACAAATTATTTAATGTGGCAATCCGCACAAGTTGGGCCGATTTGAGTGATTTGACAAATCAAGTCAAATATTCGATTAGAAATCGCTAAAAGATTCCGTTAAATACGAGTTTTACGCTTATAGTTTAAAAGCGCTCTATTTGGTTAGTTTGATCCCAAGCATCATGAATATATAATCCTTTTCAAAAGCTAGCTTCCTCAATTCGAGATTTCAGGTCTTAATATACGGAGTTAATTTTACCACTTTCATGCCCCTTTATATGAAACTAGGTTCTATAAAAACGAATCGATTTTGAAAACATTTGTTTTAAAAGTTTTAAAATGTTCTAAAATATTCTGATAGCATTTGAAATGATTTAAATACCACATTAATATTTAACTTTGTTAATGATTAGATCTAAGGGGTATCCAGACCCCTACCCCCAACTATGATGCATTATCTTAAAAAAAATTACAGGTTTCAATGAAAAATTTTTCACTATATACCCTGAGAACTACTTAAGATAAATGGTCAAGCGAGGTATCATAAATGTTCAGCCAAATGAATTGAACTCAATAATGTAAATCACCATTGGAGTAGGGGATCTGTGACTCCCTGAGTCCAGACAATCCCTTTCACTCCTCGAAGTAATTTTTAATCAGGAGTTTCTAACTTTGAGACCGAAGATATCAAACTACGGAAACTAATTTTTAAAAGGTATCATATATTCATAATCTTTGAGGTCAGAAAAATCGAATAGAGTGCTTTTTACTGTACTCGTTAAACTCATATTCAACAATAAATTTCACTCGTTTGTATGAGAATAACAGCATATGAAATGACAAATGAAGCCGTAGTTAATAGTGTTGATGCTCTTATTTGAAATAAGTTGAAAGCAGTAAATCCAATTTCACGCTTACGATAATGAAATAAATTAAAGCAATGAAGTATTGGTTGATTCGTAGTAATAGATGAGCTAAACTTTATCTCTATAGAGTCACAAAAGTCAAATAAACTTTTGGGCAGTATTTCGCATACGTAACAGATAGATATTAAAATGATAAAATAATCATAAAATAGTTTGTTTCCAATTGCAAACTGATATGTTTTGGATGCAACGGTGGTTAAAAGACAAATCGATGATACTTCGATTATAGGACCAACAAGTAATAGCATGAAAAGTATTGGACTGAATATGTTGTCTAATTGTTTGACATGTTCGTTAATCATAGCCAACATTTGATAGATTTGTGGTAATAGTTTGGGCGTTGAGATTTTTTCAATATAAGATAAATAATTCTTAATAATGATACTCTCGTATGCCATTATTGTTATGATTGAAGATTGAGCCATAAGTAATGTCAAATGTTGTGTGAAATATAATACGAGTTTAATTAATGTTGTTCTATAATCAAGTTTAATGTACAGAATAATATTAAACAAAATCAATGAAGAACAATGAGCTACCAATTGAATAATAGGTATCAATAATGTCAAGTTATAGCGATCCAAATTCAATTGAGTTAAGTTAGTAAATTGGAGATAATATTTGTTTTTGAGAAGTCTGAAGAGTTTATCCCCTTTGAGAAGTAGAATAAGGTTTATAATGAAAGGCAGAGTGAAATAAGAAAGTGATGCAGTATTTAATACCATGTATATGATTATTGAATTATGTCCACTTTGCTTATTTAAGACATTAGCTACTAAAGTGCTATAAATTTCTTTTATAGTTATACCATATACCAAAACACTCCATAATATTATGAGAAACCTGCATGATAATCGTTGCTTCTTGTCATCAATCGAGGCTCCAAAATATGATATTCCAAAAACTCTATGTAAGTTAATTAAAATTTTAAGATTATTCATTCTAATTCGTTGTTTATTTCATATAAAATTCTTTGCATAAACAGAGCTTTCTTCTGATAGATAATATAACTTTTTTAATATTCAAATATCTAAACTTAATTTTATTGAGAAAAGTATTACCATCAATGTTATTAGTATAATAAAAGTAATAAATAGGTAAAGTAGTTATTTAAATTATATCAAAACTCAATTATTTTATAAATTATATTTTTGAAAAATATCTACTATAATATAATTCAAATTCTGAAATTATTATATATTTGGATGTCATTCATAAACCTGAATTAGCAAATATTAATACATTTTGTAAAGCAAAATGGGTTTTTATATAAAATTTTTTTCACGTAGCTACAACAATAACCAATTCATGAATACTTTCAATTTTAAAGCTTTGAGATAAACATATCAGTAATAAAGTTCTATAGATTTATACTTTTTCAATACAGCAAAATATTATGACTCCAATGGATCAGTATTATCCATGAGGCAACATATAAATCAAGCCCTTCAAAGTTAAATTTTTAGCCCTTGAAGATCTCAGAAAATCGTTTTAATTGATTATAGCAGCAATGAATCAGTAGCTGTCTCAATGCTTAGGATAAGTTCTAAGTAATATTATACAAATATTTTTAATGAAAATAGTTATTATTTAGCTTAGCTTTTGATAAGAGAAGTGAAAACATAAAGGAATCACTCTCATTTACTATTAATTTTACATCAATTTTATTAAATAAAGCAACCTAAATCCATAAAAGCGTTTACTTTGACTAAGTTTATCAATTGTTTTATGGCTGGATTTTCTTACATTCATGATATTCAATAAATTTTATTTCTATTACAGTTCTTTCGAAATCAGTTCATTCATTAACTGTGAGAAATTTAACATATTTTCAGTGTAAACATATTTTGATAACCTTAGAGATCTGATTAGACAGCAATACTTAAACGCTCATAAAAACAAATTTTTATGGCAAACTTAACACTAGTTTTCGGCAACAAGTTAATTTTGACAAATTTACTTTTCTTCATTGATAATGCGTTTATTAATAGTAATATTTTTTGCTACTTTAGCGAATGCTAATGTTTATTATGATATGAGTAATGAATCATATCAAGAGGTCAAAAACTCGAGAAACTTCACAGGAAAAGTAGTTTTGGTTACAGGTTCGAGTTCTGGTATCGGTGAAGGAGCTGTTAAGTTGTTCTCAATTCTTGGCGCCAAAGTTGTGGTAACGGGAAGAAATGAAACTAGAATTAAACAAGTTGCTGAAGAAGTACATAAATTATCTCCATATGGATTAAAGGTATTCAATTTGAGTTATTTTGTGCAAAAAATCATCGAATTTCCCTATATTTCTCACGAAAAGCCTTTAGAAGTTGTGGCAGATCTCACTAAAGAAGATGATCTCAAAAGACTAGTCAACACAACAATTAACGAATACGGAAAACTAGACATTCTTGTAAACAATGCTGGTTCTGGAATCTTGAGCTCTATAAAAGATGAGAAAATATTGGATGAATTTGATAAAGTTTTTAATATAGATTTGCGATCTGTTGTACAACTGATTCATCTGTCGATTCCATATCTGGAAAAATCTAAAGGAACTATTATTAATATTTCAAGTATTGCAGGCCTCAAACCGGTATATAAGAATTCAACATATATATATACAGGGCTGTTTTTATATACCTGGACGGACGAGAACGATATGATTGGCTGAACTCATTCCTTATATATACTTATTGAGTATAGGGTGATCTTTTAAATGAGAAAAATTTTACGACTAAATTTATACCCTTTTATTGCTTTACTACAGGTGTGCATATTGTTTTAATCCTTTGTTTAATCCTCAATTTATTAAACAAAAGATTAACATTTATCGTTATTTTATTTACCAAAACAAAAGATTTATATTTATCTTAATTTTATTAGTCAAAATATTCGTTCCCTTTTTCAACTATACCCCGTACAAAATATATGTAAAACATCAATACTATTAACCTATCATTAACTAATTGATTAATAGTAGGAGAAGCACCTGTCCAGTTATTTAAAAACAGCCCTGTACATTATATATATTAAGCACTGTACTGTATATTGACTCATTTAAGCAATTTTTGATTCAAGTATTTTTCTTAAATTTTTAATAATTACTTTTAATCAAAAGTTCACTAAAACATAAATTTTTTGTTCAAATTGAAATTCAATTCAATGTTTTTAAAATTCTAAGAGCGTAGGATCTCTTCCATACAATATGGCAAAGGCAGCACTCGATATGATGACTAGAGTTCTAGCCGTAGAATTGGGTCCATCAGGAATTAGAGTCAATACAATTAAGTTAATATGATTATGATAGGTTCAATAATATAATTAAGCTTTATATAACTAAAAATAATCTTTTATAGTCCCGGTTACACAGAGACAAATTTCAGTGAAGCGGTAGGAGCTAAATTATCACCAGAACTTTGGAAGATGTTAGCAGCTAAAATGGTGAGCATTACACCACTTAGAAGAGCGGGAGAGCCTTTGGATATCGCAAAAGGAATTGTATTATTATCCTCAACTGATGCTCAATTCATAACAGGAGCAAATCTAGTGATTGATGCCGGATTGCTCTATAGTTTTCCCGCAGATATTTTTTCAGGACTTACAAATTCTTTCTAATTTAAATTACGAACTTATTGTATTGAAAAATTTCGAAAGATTTATAAATAGACATTTATTTTAAATATTCCAAATAAAATTTTAATTTGAAAACATTCGCGAAATGAAATCATATTAAATTTTAAACTTTTAATTCCAGTATTACTTGGAAATGTCTTACAATAAAAAAAATATCAGAATCATTACACTTTTATCAAATTTTGTGAGAAAGTTGTCATATTCGAAAATATAAGCACTCTTGATAGCTTTACAAATTAAATTTATTTGATATTCCATGGGAACCAGTCGGCTGTAGTGGTGCATATCTGCACAAAAAGGTTTTACTCGTAGTAATTAGTAATTGTATAAAAAATTTGTATTTTATTTAAGCAAAATATATTGTAATAAATTTATATGAACGAAGTTTCTATGAATTTCATTATGTGATTACATACAATTGTGCGAGTTGGTGGCAATTAATAATTAACTATGTAACCTAGAATCAAAAATATGATATTCATTGAAACTATTCAACGTCTTGATTCGAATGATACTATGAATGACCATAGAGTTAAAAGAGATTAAGTCAGACCTAGCTTCCTAGGGGCTGACCCTAGGCCAATAAGATTTTGAATACAATTATTTTCCTTCCTTATAATCGCTTATGCACCAACGCATTATCCTATGACCAGGCATTGGGGTTAGCTGGGGGTATATTGACTTTAAAAACATTGCAACCACTGAACTGAAACCTCAGTTGGAATATCTGTTGCTAGTACAAAGATATCTTTCGGCAATCATGAGTTTTCAGTGTCCAAACCCCTAGATATACATCATTGGATAGTACATCAATTACAAACGTTTGAAATATCTTGATTTAAAATTTAATTCTCACACTCAAATAGATTCTATTAAATAGCCTTCGATTAGTAAGTGGAATTATCAAACATAGTCATCATAATGCTGTAATTTTCTTCAAAAGTTCAATGAATTAATGCTATTCTTAATTAAATTGAATCAAATATTCGTTCAAGTCATTACTATTAATATAAAGACTTATAATTCATTAATTGAAATTATGAACTTTAGATGAGTACTGCTTCCAGATTTCTGGAGTCTCGCATTTAAATTATTTTTGAGAATATTTTGACATCACATTCATGTGACAGGAATATTTTCAGGATTAGCTCCAGAAGGCTGGCGACTCTCCCTTGTGAGTATCTAAAAGCTTCAGAATGCATACAACTTTCTGATTATATGAAAACCAAATCTGGGTTCACTGCTTGGGGCTCTTCAAAATTGAAGTGACATCTGTTCCATTAATTTATTCGATAATCATCTCATCATATTTTACTTTGATTCAAACTGATCAATAAACAATTTAATTTGAAAAAGTTTTATCAATCGTTTGAACAGAAAATTTTCAGTCATTCGGTTGTATTGTGATAGTGGATTTTTATATAGCGAAATAACAACTCTTAGACTTTAACAATTAGCAATCTTTATTAATATATAGATTGAATGATAATACACAGAGTTAAAAGTGCCGCACAGAGTCTAAGCTCTCTCTCTCTCTCTCTCTCTGACTAATTAATAAAAGGATGCTTAAGAATATTTTCGTGTTTTTAAGTAATGATTTTAAGAAAAGCTATTCCTAAAAAGTACTGATGAGCAGGTCTGAGCAGCAATATATATCATTGGAAAGGTCTTGAAGAGTAGATCAACTTTCCTTCTATAAAGTTTCCTTCTATAAGGAGGGAATTGAAAATTCGGTACAAAGATGGAGCATTGTCCTTGATAATGATGGTGATTATATAATTGATCAAAATTGAAAATCGTTTTGTAAAATTAATTATTTGTATTCAATAAAAAACGACATTACTTTCCTGAAATCCTAATACAAGATAAACCTCCTCTTATTCCTTCCATAAACATTAATAACATATCTTGATTTGTTAATAATTATAACTCAACTCATATAAACTTTAACATTGAATCCCAAGATAAACCAGGAGTGGAAACAATGACATAGATCAAAACCATAATATTTTAATGATAAATCTCTAAATGATTCAAAACAATCAGCTAGTAAAACTATTGCAGAACGTTATAGTATGACACGTGAATTATATTCTTTGGATTTATTTGATGAAATTGAATTTTTAAAAAATTGAAAAGTGGAAGTATCCCCAAGAAGAGAGCGTATTTAGACATAAAACTTTATATTTGAGATCAACACTTAATACTGAATCAGAAAATATAAGTATCGACTATGGTTTCACCAGACACGTGTTCTGAAGAACAGCCCATTTCATTTTTACAAATATTACATCGAATAATATTTCTTTCCATTTACTATAAATAATTTTTTTATATTCTACATTTTTTTATTTTCTTTTATTTTTATCATATAATAAATGAAATCTTTAAATTCACAATTACCAATGGAAAAATGTGTTAAATATAAAGAATTTAAATTTTTATCAGATTATTGTAATAATAAATATGGTATTGATTGTCTATCTTAGGTTGTAATTAATGTAAAAAAAAGATTACAATTCTTATATTAAACCTGTCAAGTGTGAGTGTGGGAGAATGATAAACTATAATTATTTACAAAAAATAAATAAATAAATACTAGTATTCATAAAAAATATTTAACCCTTTCCGTAACGAAAAGAGGTATACATGTATCACTGATACTAAATGTATTAAATTTCAATTATAATAATAAAGAAAGTGAAACTTTTAACTAGAGCTTTTATAAGGTATATAAGAGTCTTTCAAAGTATCTTGAAGACTAACCTATCTCTATTACTATAAATAATACCGTATAAATACAGAGTCATTAATAATTATCTTTAACAATTGACTATGCTAATGTTTATTGCAAACGAAGTCACTGGATTATTTTTTTTATTTTATTTAGAACTTTAACATCATCTTTATCTGAAATAATTTTTAATTTATTATTGATACTCTTTCTAAATCATTTATTCTAGGTCCTTTACGTTTGTATTCTTCTTTTAATTCATCTAGTTTATTTTTATCTAGTATTATTTCTTTATCAAATAATTGATTTAAATTTTGATTAATAGTTAAAAAATAGATTTATTACGCCATTTGCTTAAATATTGTTTTGATTCAATTAGTACTAATGAAATTTTTCTATTCAATTCTTTTAAATCCTTTAAATCCTTACGTATCATTGAAATCGTTGTCTTTTTGCTGTTTTTAAGTGCATTTTTATATTCTACCCCTCTAGAAATAGTAATATTTCTTTATTCTAGAAACTTAATAGCTAAAAATTTAAATGTATTCTTTTCCATTTCTAATGCGTTTAATGCTAGAGTTGCATTTTTAAATATTTGTTTTAAAATATTATCTTCTAATTTACATATTATTTTAATAATTTTATCTAATCTATATTCAGCTTCTTCAAATATTCCCAATAATTTAAGACAATCTTTACTCAATTCTTTAATCTTTATTAGTTCATTTCTTGAAGATTTATATTTTTCTATTATCGTCATCATTCAATTATAAATAACATAATAGATAATAGCTCAATAGAATAGATAATCAATAATCTATAATAGATAATAGTAAAAGATAAATAGTTTTAAACAAAAAGAAAAATAGATAATTATATTCCAGTTACATTAAATTATATAAAAGAAAATTTTTTAATGTTTGATGGTAAGAAATTTGAAAATATTTTATCACATAATTATAGAAAATATCTTATAAATGTTGGTAACATAAAATTAACACATTTGAAATAGGATATTTAAAAATTTTATAATACAAATCTTCATGGAGTTAAACCAATTGATGAGATTAGACCATTGACTACGTTAACTTCTTTTGATTTGCAAAAGTCTAACCCATTAAATGAAATTTCTCCTGAAAAGATAAGTGTAACTCTAACGAAGTTGTCGATTGCAAGCGAGACTCATGGTGATAAACAATTGACTTCGCTTAATGGAAACAAAGATTCTAAATTTGTTTAAGAAATAATATGAACCCATTAAATGAAAAATCTCATCCAATAGATAGAATTTTCAATAAATATTATTAATTTCAACTAAAACCATTTTAATTATTACAAAGAGATTGTTGAATTAAATAAAAAATGTTGCTACTCAAGCTAAAAAAGCTGAAGAATAAAGGGTTTATACCATTGCATTAATATTAAAGCTTTAAGAGAGAAAATAGGAGAAGTTAATGAAAAATTGTTAAATAATTCAAAACGTAGAATAAAATTTCTTTATAATAAGCTGATAATAGGCTGATAAAAATAATTATTATATTTTATGTTTCATAAGCTAACAAAATATTTAGAACAATAAAAGTTTGAATCTTTTTCAATGACATTACAATAAATTATAATAAATTATCCGGTTCTTTTCCATATACGAATAGCCATACAAATGAGTAGCTATTTTGTCATGAAAATATTAAGTAAGGTCACATGAGGAAAATTTTTACTCTAAATGTTCTAAGTTCTACTTCAATACAATGAGTTTCTATTTATCCAAATTTATCAATAACATTGAAATAGTTATCTATGATATAATATGTAAACTAATGTAGCTTGACTACAATGTAATATAATCTAATTAAGTGATACATTATATCAATAATGTTTAATAATAATAAAAGAAGTCTAGTGTTGGTCTTGATTAGTTGCCAAGGGATTAAATGAATGATAATCATAAGTTGCATACACAAAGTGTAATGACCTCATAATATAGGTAGTAAGTAAGTGCTATACTAGTGATTGTTAAATTATCTTTGAAAAGTAATTAATTAAATTACAAATTATTTCAAAATAATAAGTAATTAATTATGTAATTGGTTGCGTTTTCAGTTACTTTTGGAAAAGTAATCGATTAATGCATTTAACTACATTTCAATTATTGTTTTATTTATTATTTTTAATACTGAATTAGAAAAGTGGTACATAATCATTTTGATACATATTTTCTGACATTGAAATCAAAAATATTTTCTAATATTTCATATGCTTCTCACCCACATGTGTTACAAAGCTTGAGCTGCACTGAAGAGAACCACAGATATCTTTATTGCAAAGCTTACAACGACCTGTTATCGGTTCATCCTTCGGCGGCTCACTTGAAAATTTAAATTTGAAGAATTTATAAACACTTATTTTCACGCAATCATAAATAATCAGTACATGTTTTAGGCAATGACTATTTGGATTTACCTGATTAATTTTATGTGGTGCTATTTCATATATACTTGAGTTAAGATTACTTTCATTAAGTTCAATTACAGTTAAATTAATAATTACGAATATATTAAAATTATTCGATTAAATTAGTAATTACCCTCAAAATTAATTAATTTCGTAATCAATTACAAACGTAATTAATTACTTACAATCACTAGCTATACTAAGTCAAGTAATATAAAATAAGAGTGTCGGTTATCAAATGATTTCTAATTAGGTTATTGAGGATTTTAACTTCAAATAGAGAAAGAGCTAAAAGACGCCTTCTTGAAACACTGAAAAGGTCTGAAAAACTCACTGCAAAAGAGAGATCTTGCACATCAGCTACTTCATAAAACATGAACCTTTACAGCGGGCCAAAAAGTAAGAGTTGGGAAGAGTAGCAAGAGTAGAAAGTATTCAAGGTCATAAATTTAGGATTGCACACTCATTGCTACTTGTGTTATGTCTGTTGTTGAAAGATCACTTCTCAACAACTCAGCTAAGTCTCGAATAAACATATCTTCCAAAGCTTTAAGGGCTACTATTCTATCATGTTGGATATCTTTAAAGTAACCTCCTTCTTTCACAAAGAAGTCGTGTAATGTTTTGGACGGGTGATCATTAATGAACATACTATGTGCCATTCTGTACTTAGATCTATCAGAAATTGAGTTTATATTGCTTATCTCAGTGGATATATGTAGATCATCATGGGATTTATCACCAAACGGTATGGGCTTTTTAATGATTAAGTGTGTATATTCTCTCATGATTTCTTGATTAGCTTGCTTATGATCAAGAGAGTGTTCTATACATGTAAAGATTACGTACGACAAAATATCTCGCATTATTTTCATAGAGCTTATCGTTGTTGTAGTGTTAGATAGCAAGTCTCTTAAGAAGCTTTTTCTTGGAAGAACTATGATTAGGTCTTTTAGGAACTTTTCTATAAACATAATCTCATTCACATCTTCATCGATTACAGAGAAGATGCTATCACAAAATGAGCTAACTATTTGACGCAAACACGATAGTAGTTTTAAATATCGTCCTACTTCATGTCTACAATCGTCATATAGGATGTTGAGTTTCCCATATATAGGATGATTATTCCATCCACTTAGTATCACTTTTGAAATATTGAAAACGCTATTACCATTAATTGGGTTGTCTCTACACTCAACTTTGACATTCCATGGATAACAGAATGACTCTTCGCACCAAAGAACGGATATGTTTGAATGAAGGAGTCCAGAGTTGACCAAAAGCTCAAGATATGAGTGTTTAGAAAGCATTTGATGAAGAATCGAAAGATGAATACTTGGAGTCTTAAGGGGCATCATATTTTGTGGAGCTAAATTCATTACTGTTATAGCTATAGGATCAAGTATTGTTAGATGTTCAACTGTATGGATCCCAGCAGTTATAGAATACATGAGATTATGAAGTACATGTAGTTTTGCCATTTCCCAAGCTAAACCATCAGATGGATACACTAGAGTTAGGTTTTCTAACGTTTTGGGGAAGTCAATAGGAGGAAAGCAATCTATGTCATTGATGTTTTCAGCAGCTATTGCTAAGGGGTTGATATCTTTATCGAATAACACAACAGCAGGTGCTATCCAAACATTGTCTGCTTCTTTCACTTGAAGAGCTCGAATATAGGTAGTATCCGCAATAAACCCATCTATATTCTTATCAAGTTTGAACAACTTTCTATAGTGGTTTGAATCCTCATCTCTCAATTCCGTAAATGGATGTAAGAATTTAGCCGAAATCCCATTCTTCATAGCTTCTTTGAACTCCCAATCTTTTATCCGCTTTGGTGGAAGTTCTGATAGTATATCGTTCATAAGTTTACCTTTTCCGGTTGTTGCGTATTTCCTGAATGTGGTTGAAAGATACTCTTTAACCATTTCTTTGGGGAGCTGATCAGGTGAAACACTTGTGAAGTAGTCATCAACATATGGAGATATGTAACCATTTATTTCAACCTTTTCTAGTTTTAGGGGTTTAACGCTTTCACTTAAGTATCTTTTCACCTCATCATTTAGTTCCTTTTTCCTGCATTGATTATAGATTTTAACGTATTGCTTTTTAGCTTCTTCTTTGTCTATATCTCTCAACTTATTCCAGGCTTCCCATTTAAATTTACTAGAATATGACGAAGGTTTCATAGTATTGTTATTTCCAATTGTTGCTTGCTTATAGTATGCATAGATCTGCAGTTTTGTGGTATGATCCATCTTTGAAAAGTCCAAGTGTTTTATGTAAACTTTTGCTACGTCTTCGAAAGATAGAGATGTTTTGTTTTCCACATCACTATCCTCTTCTTTTGAGATTTTAATGAATGCTCTTAATGCTCTAAACATGATTAAGAGATAGTAAATGATCTAATCGATAAACTATAAAATCTGTTTCTTTTCACAAATGAATTATGCAACTAGTTTTTCATAATCTATCCCGCTGAAAGGACAAGATACGAGCCAAGCCAAAAGTTTGAGCTTAAATTATGAGCCTAGCCACAGCATGAGCTCTTACTTTTGACTGGGCTAATTTTGAAATAAATTAGTAAAAATATTTTAAAAAGTATTCAAATAAAATTAAATTTTACTCACAAGTTAAGATAGCCTTCATAGTTATAGTTCTCGTTATAGCAGTGCAAAGTATAAAGAAAAATGAACAATTTAAATAGAAACTATGAAAGATAGAATATTTTTACCTACTTTATATACCTCAGCAAGGGTACCTGAGTGCGAATTGTACACCTGTGGTAATTAAATGTTGCGAAAAAAAATTATTTTTAGAAAGAGATTTTGGTTGAAGTATAGAAATAGAAAAATATTAGTTTGGATCAAAAACAATGAGACTATCTTATCTCGTCCTTGATAAAAGTTCTAAACATGTTTATGCTATAAGATTGCACATTAGAGTAAAAGAAAGTACACGATGTGGTTGCTTGCTTTTCTTGTGCTTTTAAGTGCGATTTCTGTATATGGTCCAAAAGTGGACCAATGTCGAGAAAATGTTACAAACCAAGAACAGCGCGCATTTATTAAGTGCCATGTGCTATTGGGTACTCCTGCAGTTGAAGTTCATAGAATGCTAGATATTAGATTGTATCAAAAGTAATGACACTATCTTATCTCGTTCTTGATGGAAGTTGTAAACATGTTTATGCTTTAAGGTTGCGCATTCATAGAATGCTAAATATTTTGTTTTGAAATGAGCAACAGAAAATGTCGTAAACAATCTGAGGATTGGCGAAGCAACAAATTGATTGGTATGAATGAAATTTTGTATATGCTTAAAATTCTACCTAATTCAGCAAAATTATTTAAAGTTTAAAACTCAAGGTTTATTCAATTGTCAAAACTATCGATCGGACGTAAATTGGCATCTTGATAGGTCAACATATGGTCAAGTTTGATGTCTGTAGGTGTATGATGTTTTGACAACTAAACAATATTTTAGATAAATCTTATGTCGCCGACAAACAATTAAATTAATAAAACTTATCACAAAATTGACCTAAACTTAAGGTTATTAAAATTGGTTATATATTACAATTCAAGGACAGGGTACTTCCAGTGACCCGATCCCCTCAATATATATATATATCTTTGGACTCAGCTCGATGATACAAGTTCATCGATATCCCTCTTGGGACCATATGGCCCAGCTACAAAAAGTTGGGCCTAGGTTCCTAGTGGCTGGACCTAAGATCGTGCGTTGAGTATCAATATGACTGGAGGCTCGAGTGGAGTTCACATATCAAATATGGTGGTCCTAGGGCCAGGTCTTGAGACTTAACTTTATTACTTAAACTGTGTAGTCCATGATATTTAATTGTACTTATTGGCGACTCATTTAACCTAACCACCACGAACCCGATTTAACCTAAGCTGACTACAGCTTCAGATCGCTTCACTCGGAACGCTTCGCGTTCCTCGCTTCGCGACCTGACCCAGTTTTCACTTAGATTAAATCACGCACGTGGACACTTAATTATTTCATAGAGAAATTTGAATATACAAGTTGGACTAAGATCCCAAGAGCTAGCCCTAGGACCACCATATTTGATATGTGAACTCCACTCTAGCCCCTGGTCATATTGACACCTAATACATAATCTTAGATTCGGCCACTAGGGACCTAGGCCCAACTTTTTGTAGCTGGGCCCTTGGGTCCCAAGTTGGATATCGATGAACTCGTCTCATCGAGCTAAGTCTAACGATATATATATATATATATATATTGAGGAGGTCGGGTCACTGGAAGTACCATGTTCCTTAATTGTATTATATAACCGTAAAATTTGGGTTCGCGTATAAAGTTCGTGGAATTTAGTTCGTGCGAAATTATTTCGTGTAAAAAAAGTTCGTGCGAAAAAAGTTCGCGTATGAAAAAAGTTCGTCCGAAAAAAGTTCGTGTATTAAGAGTGTTCGACTACGAAAAAAGTTTGTAGTACGAAAGTTGACAAGCAAATATTTTGTATGTAAATATGATTTTTAGAAACCAAAAGTTTCAATCTAAAAAACTTTTGGAATCATCAAAGTTACTTTTATCTTCATAAAATTTATTCTAATTACATTCAAATACCCTTTAAAATACTTCATCGTAGATTTGACTGACTTGACTAATTCTCTATATTTTATAGGGTGACCAAGTCAAAAACTGTTAAATACGGGACAAAAAATTTTTGCCACCTTATAAATTTTTTTAAAAAGTTTTAATCTGATTGAAGTTACAAATCATAGTTTGCAATAACAGTTATTTGAAATATAAACTAAAGATTTGATTGAGAACTACACTTTATAAGAGTTACACACGATGTGAATGAAAACAAGGTATCAGATAGTCGGATTAAGACTCTTTTTATCTAAAGACTTCCACATATTTTAAGATAGGAAACGTGTTGACAACAAAATTGCATTATTTGCATTAAATAAATATATACAGTGGAAATCTGTTAGGATAAATATTAAAATATATGACATTTTCCGTCCCGCAAGGGGTGCATACGGTATGCGGGACACTTGGTCACCCTAATATTTTAGCATATTCGATTTTTTCAACATCTTAAATTTCTATAAACAAAATGCTAATATCATCGATATCTCATCATAAAGGAAATTCTTTATGAAGATTATTGGTAATTAACATACTTAGAACCGCTTGGTATAGACATTTCCCCGACAATCATTTCCTCGACAAATCGGTTCCCCGACATATAAGTTTCCTTACAAATAATTTTGGAAACAATCGTGTTGCCCGAATATGTCTTGATTTTTTTTATAAGATGATGAATATATTTACCTCTCGAATATGTGAAAATTGAAATTAATTAAACAGTTTCATGTAGAATCATTCCATACACCTCATCGTTCATTCAATGCATCTTTTCATTAATGCCAAAGTTTAAAACAAAATAATATCGAGATATATAATCGGATAAAATCAATATTCAACATAGAAAAAAATCTTAATACGAACATTTTTCGTAGACGAACTTTTTTCATACGCGAACTTTTTTCGCACGAACTTTTTTACACGAACTAATTTCGCACGAACTAAATTCCACGAACTTTTGGCGTGGAATCGTAAAATTTATCAATAGATTGTTCTCACTTCAAAAACAGAATTGATATTTTTTTTCAATATATTTCGCATCTGTTTAACAGTTAGTTTTTGTATCGCACATGTTTATTAATCGTTGACTTAAAATATTGGGGTTATGTACCTGTGCGTGTCATTAAACTATCTTAAAAATTTCCTACCTATCTGTCAATCCGTTTCTGAGAAATTTTTTTCAATTTTTGCTTAGTTTTTTTTTGGCTGAGGCTAATGTTAAGTTTCAGCAAAGAAACTAAACAAATCGAATTGAGACTGAGTTAGCATGAATGGTGTACAAGTCATTAAAATACCAACTTATGAGGACTTAGGTTAAATGATATAAATGGATTGCTCAACAATAGAAAGAAAACATCACTATATTTTCTCACATTTGCAAGGAATATCTCCTAATGCAAACTAAAGATTAGTATTGTTTCATTGTTGAATCCTTTACTAAAGCTCTGTTTAACCCTTAAAAAGTAAAACGGTTTAGATTTACGATTTTAGTAATTTAGGGTCTTTTGGACCCATCTATTGATTCTGCGCAGAACACTTGCTAACTTGTAATTTGAATGAAAGTACTATATTTTATACTTTGAAGTACTTATATAACAATTTATCAAAGTTTCTAATATCAAAACATTTAAAGTAATAGTTTTTTATTTCTGATAAAAATGAATTAATATAATTAAACAATTTCAAAATAATTTACTCAAAAATATTTAACAATATTCTTCTAAACCTTTATCATCAAAAGCATTGCAATAGATGTTTTGGCATTTAGTACAAATAGGATTATCACATGAGTTGCAAATGATTCGAGTCTTATTATTATCTTATTTACATTCATAACATCGAACTCTTTTTTGTAGTTTTTTATTCCCTTAATTTTTTCTCTGAAGATTCAAGAATTTTAAATAGTTTTCTTATCTGTTGTTTCATGAAGAATGATAAATTAGGCGTTTTGAGTCTTGTGACTGTTTGAGGCATTACTAAACTCTTAATTAATGATTCAATAAATTCTCTCCTATTGACAAGTATTGTACTCTTGATGTTAAACAGAATGAAAGCATTGACTGATGCAATGTCAAGTTTGCAATAGAAGACTGATAGTGGCCATCGTTTTTTTGCGTCTCACACTATAATTAGATACCATTTGGTCAAATGTATCGACAACTAACTTATTTGCACTATAATATAATATGATTTCTGGTTTTTTCTTCCCCTCATTCTCAACAATATTAGAGTCAGTATGCATGAACTAATCAAACAAACGGCTTTTCCTTTTTTGAGACATATGAAGTTAATGTTATGCTGTCAGTGAAAGCGAATAGACTAGAATAGACTTCACGTTTTGAATTTTCTTTGAACTCAATTGATATTTCCGGTTTATTTTTCTTAATCGTTCCAACAAGTGTCAGTTTTCTTTGAAGCAATTCTTCTGCCAGTCTTACAGAAGTAAACCAGTTATCAGTAGTTATGTTACGTCCAATATTTTCGATATTTTCACTCAACTATAGTTGTGGATATATTCTTTGTTATTGAGCCACTGGGATCTTTTTCTGAATATATGACCGCGTTTGACATATATTTATTAGCCGAATCACACAACATAAAAACTTTTATGCCATACTTAGCCGGTTTTTTCGGCATGTATTGTACAAAACCACAACGGCCTCTAAAAGACCTCAACATTTCATCGATTGTGACACTTTCTGACAAGGAGTACATTCCTTTACAATTACTGATCAATTCATCCCATACTTCTTTGATTGCAGCAATTCTAAAGGTTTTAAGCGGTCATCTCTAGTATTCTTATCATCAAATCCCAAACAACAAATTAGAAATTCAAATCTTTTTTGACTCATCACAAGTCTAAATATTGGAATTCCAAAGCCACTATTTTTCCATAAGTCGTTCAGATTCGTTTGTCCACTACCATACTAATTACTTCAAAAATATGGAAAAATATATGTCACCATGTCTTAGAAAAGAAATAATAGATAATTAGCTTAATCTCATTTAGTTTAGATAAATTATGATTGTTTTAAACTTTGTACTCTTTTTAATAAACTTTTGAATTGGAAATAGCAATGCATATATTGGAAATAGTCTTGAGAAGTGCACTACTTAAGTACTGCCCACTGGAAATAGCAATGCAAAGGTTGGAAATACAAGTGAAATTGGCTGTAATTAAATTTACTTTATTCTATCAACAGTGACATGCTATAAGAAATGTTGTTTACTATTAATTTTGTTGAAATGTTTGAATAAATTTGAATAAATCAATTTGTTTGATAATTTTTTTGATCTGAATTTCATTTGAAGGGTATATGAAAAGAATAGAAAAATACAAAGAAAAGTAACTCAATTTAGACTTTTAAGATAAGGTGTTATATGAAAATATTGATATTAACTAAGAAGAGGCATGATAACAGAAAATTTATACCTTAAATATAGTTAAATCATTTTAATTTTAATTTTAATTTAATCTGAAATGTTATTTTTATTATATATAGAATATTCTAGAATTAAAAGACCTATCGACATGTATTCAATATAATATCTAAAGAATTCAATGAATTGATGAGTAATTTAAGAGATTGTATTGGTACTAATAATTTTCTTAAAAGTTTTAAACTATTTTTGACTCAAGGTACTGATTAATTCACATGTCTTTTCATGTATTTCTTAACGTGAACATTATTATTATTATTATTATTATTACTTCGAAATAACCGTGATTAATATAGTAAAGATATGCATGAATTCTGGTAATATGATAATAAATATTGCCTTATTCTATACTTTTAGTTCCTTATTCTGTTAACTTGAAATGAGTGACAGAAGATGTCGTAAACAATCTTAGGATTGACGAAGCAAAAAATTGATTGATATGAATGAAATTTTGTATATTGTCAAAATTAAACTTAATTCAATAATCCAATCAAATTATTTAATGTTTGAAACTTTATTCATTAAAGCTTTATTCAATTATCAAATTAAAGAAATAATGTTTTCAGATCGCATTTTTATTTTTTAGTGAGTGTTTCGATCTTTGATTTTTGTTTGTTTTGCTTTGTGTTTCGTGAGTGCTTTTATAATGAAATTAATTTATAGTAAAAAGAATTGTAAGAATAAGGAAATACAGGTATGACAATAAGAAAGTCGTAAGTAAATCACTTAAGATATTTAAAACAAACTGCAAACGAGACATGCAATAATTTGCAAGAATAGTAATGTTGAGAATCTAAGGGCTACAATATAAGAATAGAAGAACTTTCCTAAGAAACATAAAAGAGAATAAAACCTGCAAAAAATATATTACATATTAAATCTTTGATGGGCTTAAACGGAAATCTCATAACACAAAAAAATCATTCACTGTTGACGTCTTGGAAACAAGTTTGATATTGAATTTGTGAAATAACACGAAGAGATTTATTCATGTATGGAATAAGATAGAATAAATTTAAAACAAACTTAGACTGACTATATCTACGATTTGTTGAGCCAAACATTTTTGGTTATTTGATTATCGATTGCTGAAAAGTTAGAACCAATAAGTCTTATTCCTGTTGGTATTACTTCAATTTCTTTACTTTACTTCCCTCTGTCTGTATGCCTCTCTATTGTATAATATTTTCACTATATTTTGTCACTTACTCAAATATTATTCTATCAACAATTTTCTGCAATACTAATAAAAATCAAACTAAAATCGTTTCTGAAATTTTTCTTATTTACTGAAAAACTTTGCAACTTAAACCAAGTATTTGTCTGTAGCAATAGTTTGTCTTTATTTGAAAATTTTCACAAATTTACTTTGAAGTAAAACACAATCTGGTGTCAATTCAGAACAATTCAACTTTGATTAGATAGGTACAACTGAACTTTGAATGAAAACAAATGAATTTCAAATTTGAAATAAATTCATCAATCACAAAAAGATATTTATTTGGTGCTTCAAATCAATACATTTTTTATCAAATTTATTTTTAAGATTAATATTAAAAATCAGTTAAAAATTAACAAATGGCTTTGAAAAAAATTTTGATTATCTCACTTCCGTTAAGATCTAAAGATGTGTTATAAGATCTCATGTCTTGTATTATTCTTCAAATTTTTAATAAAGAATTATGTTTTTAATTAAAAATCAATACTCGTCACAAAGTATAAGAACGAATCAGTTAGTTTAAAAATTTGTGATATAGATCAAACTCAAAGGACTAACATAAAGCTAGGTATCACTCAAATGGCCATTAATATGGAGATTCATTAATATGCAGACTCTTAGCTAGAATTCTGTGGCACACAACAAAATTGAGTGAAAGTTTGTTTTTAGCACTTTTGTTCAAGTCAACATTATATCAAAGTTTGCAAATGTGTTTCAACTCAAAACTGTTGGTGTCAATTATTTTGAAACACTTTTAAAAAGCACATAATATTATTCAAATCAAAATCTGACACTTTCAACGATTTGATAAGTAATAAACTTATTTTGATTTGTGAGCTGAATGCAAAGAGCAAAATAGTGTTGTTTAAAAGCAGTGACCACTACGTTATATCTATTTCTGTCTGACTGTTTAATGTTTTGAAAGTGCAATTTCATGAGTACTGCAATTCGATGCTAGGAATCTGATAAGTGTTTTCTCCTATAACTACACGTCAAATGTATTTCTCGTTTCGAATGATAGCTAAGTTGACTCTCTCTCTCTCTCTCTCTCTCTCTCTCTCTCTCTCTCTCTCTCTCTTCAAATAAGAAGTTCTCCACTCAATTGAAAGTACCAAATCTTCGATTTATTCGAATGCTTGGCCTCATACATAGCGTTAGATTTGGTAATAAAATCTATTGACAAATAGAGTTAAGCTTAATGTTGAACTGGTATAATAATTAACTGAAAAGTTGTGTTGATTTATTCTCCTACACCCATCTGATAAGACGCGTTGAAACTTTTACGAATGCTAAACATTTAATTTTTTCTGTTTTATTTTAATCTCTTAAAACCTGAACATATAGTTTATCGGATATCTGAGGATTTTTCCAAAGCTCAAAGTGAATGTTGTTTTCTGTTCAAAATAAATATTACTCGTTATAGAGTTAAACATCCTCTGACAAAGTAGATTTGATTTATTATCAGAACAAAGCATAAAATATAGATAACTTTTTATTTGTCTTCATTTTTTCTCTCAATATATGTGATGGAAAATATATTTTATGTTAAAATTTGGTGCCAAACTTTCTTTTAGCTCAACTGTTCATTCATGCATTTCAATACCATAAGGAATTGGCTGTAAGAGTAGATCGGATCACATCAAAAAATTGTATCAAATGTATTTTGTGTGTTCACCCCTTATTTTATTTTCAATTGACGAACTCAGAATTCGTACATAACAAAATCGCTATATACTTACCCAGCAAGATCAAAAAGTATAAAATCAAATTTTACTTTAAGTTAATATCGATGTTATTGTATCTGAAACTCAATTTCAAAAGCCAAACATTACAAATGCTGGAGTCAGAATGAGAGTTGAATACCGAAAACTTAATACATTAGTTATATTAACAAAAAAGGAGGAAAGAGCACAAAAAACGTTTTTAAGGAGTCTCAGTTTACAGCTGTTACGTAGTGATAGGAATGGGTCTGAATGTATAACCGAAATATATATAGAAAACAAAACCTTAAAACTGATGCATAATATTACAACTGGTGAAACGGTTCACTTAATCTTCTTTTCTAACTTCTATTTTCTTCTCTATTGGCATTTACTTACTTTTGCTGTTCACTCAAATCCAATTCTTAGCTCTCAAAAACTGCTCTTTGGTTTTTTACAATTTATTTCTCTCTCTCTCTCTCTCTCTCTCTCTCTCTCTCTCTCTCTCTCTCTCTCTCTCTGCTCACTTGAAAGAAAGAAAGGCTAACTTTTCAAAGAGAGACCATTTGCTTCTGACTGGAAATTGTAAAAATTGTAGAAAAATTGTAAAAAATTGCAAAAAGATTGCTAAAGATTGCTAAAATCTGCTCAACAAAGTTTGACTGCAATTGTGACAAAGGATTTGAATGATATGACAGAATTTGGTTGTACTCAGGTTTAAGAATTTATTAGTATTCTTCCCAAGACTTGTCCAAATTCTATGAAGTATTTTGAGATAAACAGTGAAGTAGATGTTCAATCTAATAAATACCCGCGTCAAGTTCAAATTTTATTCGAGTAACCTTTTGATATAAGAGAATAAATTCCTATATGAAGTTCAGTAAAAAACCTATTGTTACGTAATATATAATTATTTATACAAAAACTAATTAAAAACATTTTTTGTTAGTAATCAAAATTTGATTAAAGTGATGATTCGACTTGAATCCTAATTCCTAAGTTCTAATAGACAAAAATAATTTATGCTCAAAAGAGCTTCTGTTTCAGAGTAGATATGGAAAACAAACTAACAAAATATATTCAACATTTGTTAGCATTGTGTTTACAGACTTAATATATTCTCTCCCTTGCTCTCTCTCTCTCTCTCTCTCTCTCTCTCTCTCTCTCCCTTTCATCCTCCCTCTCTCCCTCTTTCCTATTTTCATGTCTATCATCTCCATTTCTGAACCTTTATTTCTCATTTTACGTTTCACTTATACCACTCATGCACTTAATCCTCAAAAGAGTAAAACTTGTTCCTCAAAATAGATGCAAACATATAGAAAGCGTATAACTTATTGTGCACATAAAAAAATATGAAAGTATTACACTTAAATCGATATAAAGTTTGCGAAATGGATAATTCTGGTCCCAGAATCACTTCCTTCTAGTGAAGTTGGTCATAAAAAGAAGAAACTGAAGGATAGAATAGCGTTTCAAGAATTAAGAGTCAAATTCGAATTTCATGAGCAATTAAGTAAGAACTTTGAAACATTCAGTTTTATGTACTAATTTGTAAATCAAAGCTATAGTGACGTCTCTTCCTATCAATGGTATCATTGATCTCATAGTATTATATAATATAAGACTTTCATGACTCAATGCAAAGCAAAGAGGTGTGTATTATCCAAACAAATGCCGTATTTGCGTGCGAGATACCAAGCAAGATACCAAGCAAGATACTAAGCGAAATGCTCAAATTAAATTTTTAGATAAGATGAAAAAAACCGAATCCAAAATAACAAAATTAACACAGGTTGCTTTTCTTTGTGCTAAAGTCTTACACTCAATTTGTGATATTGGAGTTGAAAGAATTAAAGATATATATAGAATAAGGATAACATTTGCTCGTAATTTTTTGTCTCCCTTTACTTGCAACAAAGCACATTTTACTCGAGGATCAAATTACTCGAATAAGTTTATAGTCTTGATCACAATGAAAATCTAAAATTCAGATGGTAATTCACAGTGAATAGCTGTAAATTAGATGAAGCAACTCCAGTTTCGCGCTCAAGCTGTTCAAATAGAAGTTTATTTTCAGAGTCCGTTGATTAAACTTGAATCTTTGTTTAACGTGAGGGCACCAATCAAATACAGTAGATTAAAATTCGTTAAATTGATACCTAACTCTGATTATCACGAGCTAATTGGTGTAATGAGTGGAAAGTAATGTGTTTGATATCAACTTTCCTTCATATTGATCAAGTGAATATCTAACGCGCTACACACGTCATTCCTTAACCTAGCCTATCCCAACTAAATAAAATACCAATCATATCAATCTAAGTTAAGTTAAGGACAACGTTAAGCACATAAGAACAATACTTTGGTAGCTCTCACACTCAAGTCCTACACAAACCATAAACCTAATACCATAAACCGAACCAAATATTGAATATGAACATTCAGATCGGTAATAAATAACTTTGCACACAAACAAATTTTCAATATATGTTAGTAGAATCAATTGAAATTGAAGATATTATCAGCATAAAAGTGATGATGAGATGAGCGTGAAAATAGATATTTTGTTGAACAAACAAAGAAAAAATGTTCATCAAGTAATCTATGCTTTGATAAAAACGCATAAAAGAATTTGAAACAAGTTTATGTTGAATACCAGAAGTAGTTTGTAATCTAACTTTTGCTTTAAGCTCTTTTATGTACTCTTGTATGTAGGAGTGAGGAATTTCTATTATTTCTTTTATGAACATTTTCAATTAAAACTTGCCCAGAATTAATTAATTTTTTTCAACTAATTTTCACTTTCAGTTAATTATGAAACCATTTGAGTTTCAGTTATTTTAGTCAAAACAATATAGGAAAGTGAAATTGTTTCTCACTCGAAGCCCTTATTAGGCTTTTTTATAGAGAAAAACTGTATGCTTAAGATTAGCTCAATTTATAGTCAGAACTAATGACTTACAGAGGAAAAAATAATAAGTAAGAGCATGATAAGAGAAAACGAAGGCAAACAATTGATAGAGTGATTATTTAGTTGATTGCATGCTCTTATATAAGCTAGATTTCAGTTCAACTATTCTTACTCTTAGCTTCACTTACTCTTTTTACCCAAATTTCAACTTAATTTCATCCGTTCAAACAATGCTTGTTTAGTTGAAATACTTATGTTCTAGATTGTTTACCAACTCAATTAATTACTATAATATTGCAACTTTAGGATTTAATTAGATTTGTTTTGCTTAAATTATAAGGTTTGTACTTTCTGTTCGTAAATTGATTCCAGTTTGGTCAGCAAGTAGTTATTCAAATATATTAAGTATCTTCAAAATAGTACACTCCAACCCATTTATAATGAATCCGCTTATAGTGAACGCTATATTCTACATCAATCAAAAGACCTGTAGTCCACTGAGTTGAGGCTTAAATTGAACGCTTTTAGTTGCACACTTCCGTTCACTTATAAACGAGTGTATAACCAATACATAAATATCATGAATCACGTATTCGTGATTAATATAGATAAATAGGAGAAGTCACTTTATCATTAAGTCATTAAACCTTGTGATGAATCCTTTAATCACTTGACATGTTGTTAGATTAAATTTTGTGCAAGTTTTAATTACTTTTCATATAAGCTAATTATTACAATGACATGAGTTGAATAATCATCTTAGTCTTCTAAGTATATCTAACATGAAGAACTGCATTTTCGCTATCTTATTTATTATTAATGATCAAGAAATTTGCTATATTACCAGTTTTTAATATTATATTCTATGACGAGAAAATTTAATAATCCTCTCAATCTTTTGTCTCAGACCGAAGATCGTATCTAAACTTTTTTCATAAAAAACTTGTGTTGGCTTTATTAAAGAGGAAGTATTTTATTCCATAGTGAGGTACAAAGCCTTTATTATAAACCAGAGCTAAAACTATTTTTAGAAATGGATAAAGTATAATCTTTTTTTCAATTTAAAAATAAATTCAAGCATTTAACATCTAATAAACTAATATTTAATTTTCACACTCAATAAAACAATAATCCTCGATAGCAACTAGGGCTTATGCGTTGCCACGGGATGCTATCTGTTTCCGCACAATCAATCGTATATCAAAAGACTTATTTTAAACTCTACATAAAGAGAAAAGCAATTTATAACTAACACTTAGCCAGAAATTGACATACACTGTAAGGAAACTGGTATAACAAAAGTTTACTTCTGTTCCTATCGAGGATTATTGTTTTATTGAGTGTATATAATGTTTCCCAATCTATTAAGTTTAGAAAATTGTTCATTATAAAAATATGATCGTTTAATTCTAAAGAGAAATACTTTCATAGGATATTAATCTGACAAACATGAAAATCTTAAACTGTCCAAACCTTAGATCAATGAGTATTCATAATATATATATAATTACACATCAATTTAGGTAGCTTTAAGTCTACGAATTCAGTATTCAGTCAAAGAATCGTAATATTAATGATACTGAGAATTGCATTAAATGCAATCGATGATCGCACTAATTATTTTTCGCAATCATCGATTACTTCTTGATGTTATTTGCAGACATCCACTCAATTTTTTATTTAGAAAACAGGTTCGTAACAGTTTGCTTCAATGACTTCAGTAAAGTAGATCTTAAGTTAACCTAAGCTTCAGCTCGATTCGGCTCAAACTCGAGCCTGAGCTTAAGTTCAAGTGAGCTCATACTCTACACTAAACTTTAGTTATGACTCATATCTTTAACCAGAATTTACTAAATATTAGTTTTCATAAATTTGTTTGCGAATATGACAAATTAATTTCTATTTATAGTTGTTCAGAATATTACTGAGATCTCATATTAGTGACATTTGATATTTGATTTGTGGATTTAATCTTTCAAATAAACAAGGTTATGCAATTGTGATAAGAAAATACTTGATTCATTCTACGCCTCTGTGTAATTTAATTGCTTGAGGGAATTGAATAGTATTTGAATGAGTGCTTTATTATTATAATCACTAACGCATGGGAATCAATGCAGTAATGATCGAAAGAGTGATATATCTTTTAAGTTGAACTTCATTTAAAATAATCGCTTCTCAGGCTATGATAGACTAAATTAGTTTTGTTCTATTATTATGCTCTTCTCATCTTATTTTCATACTATTTAATTCTTTCTTCCTATAATTTGTATTGTTTTGGTGCAATATTTTTATCAAAAATTTTCAGTTTTTTTCATCAAAAATTTCTAATTTCAGCAATTATCAAATCAAATACTAATCAAACATTGAATTCTTAAATGTGATATCTGCTTGATTTTACTCATTAAAATGATAATTAACTTCAAAAAAGTGAATGAATTCAGGGAAAGATTAATGAACAATTACTCCAAGTTCAAAAAGTAGTTTTGTTGAAAAATTGAACCTTAAATAGAAATTTTCGAAAACAAAATATTCATAAAAGTGAATCACATTTTTACTAGTTTGAACATTTAATAAGATTAGTAATATTCGCATTAAAATAGTTGTGAGTCTGTTGAGTTGAGACTTGTCGTAACTTGAATAGAGATTTTAAAATACAGAAATCGATTTCTAGTACGTGATCCATTATGAGGTGAGTTTGAAAGTAGAGAAAGTATTATATATTTTGCAAGTATTCGATCTTACTCTAGACAACAGACTGAAAATTGACGAAAATATCTACAAAATACTCCTTAGCCTAAAATAGTAATCTTATTACAGTGTGATTGATTACTACAAATTTTGATGAGAATATTCCTTAAAGAGTGAAATAGTTGTGGAAGATTAGAAGAAGTTTTGAGAAATTTGCACTTATGGTAAATGAAAACATGTTGAATAGTATTTTTAAATTGAGATACTTTCATATATAAGCAATTATATTAACTCTGGAGTACCTATTATGCAATAGAAATTCCATAAGTGATGCCAAGTTATTACACTTACAAATGTATTCAATAAAAAATAACTTGAGTTGTGATAAAGTTTACATAAATGTATTCTCGATTGTAAGAGTTAAGCACTGATGATAGCTATAAAATAAATGATCATTTAGGGAATCATAACTGAAAGCCATTGCCAGCAAATTACAGATCATCAAAAATTTTTGCATCTTATTCTCAATCATATTTGTATAGAAGTTTTCGTGTTCTACATCTGTGTAAAAGTAAAATTTTGCTTTTTTCCTATCACCAAAGGAATGCTTGGCTTCGATCTAATATGATCTCATTTTTTAAGAATTTGACAGTCTTATACAAATTTTTTACGGTCATTTATTATTCAACTGCTAAGTTTGACTGAAACAAATTTTTAAGTTATGATTGTGAAAACCATAATTTGGTTGTATGCTGTTCTTAGCGCAAATCATCACATTGTAATGAAGTTAATGTAAGCAATTGGAAAAATTGTTTAAGACGTGTTTAGAATGCTGGCATTCAAAAGAGTATTTAGTTGAAAATTAAAACAGCAGTTAATAATAGTGTTGAAGGTTTTACTGATTGCATATTTGCTAAATTAGACCTAATTATTTTAGGCAGATTAGTCGTTAGGCTCATAAAAATCAAACATCAATGCAGCTCAACTCATGCAAATAAGTTTTAGTAAAACTTGTATTAAATGTGTGTCCCTATATTTGAAGCACAAATCACTCTATCGTCTTTGCATTAATTACCATAAAATTACATCAAATCATTTCAATGCATTGAAAGTGATTGAGGAATATTAGCACAAATATCACTTATCAATCCTGTCATAAACAGCTTTAAAGCTTCTGTTTCTAATTAATCTAAGCTTGTGATCGAGTGATCGAATTTATACACGACTATACCATAAGTATTGTAAACTTTCACAACAATCAAATTCTCAATTCACACATTTTGTTCAATCAATTTTTCGATTGAACTGACACTTGAAATCACTTCAAATTTTGCCACATTTATAGGTTCAATGATCCTAAAGTTTGATGATTTGAGATGCCTAAAGCCATGAAGTCGTGGCTATCAAATCAATGAGAGGTCAACTGATCTGAGTTGAAGATCTGAATTGAAGATCTAAATGGAGACCCCAGCCCTGTTCGATCCATTCCATTAAATGAAGAAATGTGTGAAGTCAATAAACTGTCGTCTCACGAGTCAGTAAACTATCCATTAGGATATTGTTTGCTCGAAAACATAGTAAAGTTCAAGTAATTAAGGTATAAGTGATGTTATCTCGTTTTCCACACTATTGTCCAAATCAAAGCGAACGAGTTACTTTAAATCTAGCATTTTGTTCTACTTTTATATATGGACCGGAGGCTCAACTCATCTAAGAGAGTGCATTACGCTTAAAAACTTAATAATCCTTGATGGCAACCAGAAATGATGAGTTCCCATATCATACTGACGGCATTAACAAACTTATAGAATATTCAATATAGTAATCAAAACAAATTAAAAATCAAATTTAGTAACAAATCAATACATATGACAGCAAGGCTGACATAGTATCGGAGTTTAATTTGTTATCGCGGAATTTTAGGTTTTCAACTATACATTGTATTGATATTTGTATTGAAAGTGAGTTCACAGCTGTTAGAGTGAATGTGCAACATATGCACGTATTCCCAAATAGTCATTTGAAGTCCACTTATAGTATACAATAAGCAAATTGTTTGACCTAATCTGTTTAGATTTCTGGGACTAAGATTTGCATTATTGAAGCTTCGATAGAAAATATGTGAATACTAGTCTTTTATGATAAAAGTGCGTGTTATTGTCAAATTCAAATAATAAGATGGATTTTCTAAATAAATAAATTATAAATTAACTAAAAAGCAGATCAAAGTTGGAGTATGCGATCCAAAAGCTAACACTGATGCTAATAGTGATTATAAACTAGTTTGGTTAAAAATTCTGAAAATATTTAAATTGTAGATATAAACTGAATTGATCCATAAATTTTCTATTCAAAATCTTATGGATATAGCGTCTAACATTCCGATGAAAAAAATATTAAGAGGATTGTATTATATTAACAAATACCTTATTTTGATCCAATATTTCATTTATAATTGAAGTCTATCTAAATGAATATTGTATTAATAAGTATTAGCATACTATGTTTATGATAAATTTCTTACTATAGGTGTATGCTCAAGAGATTCATAATTGATAGGAAAATAACCTAATACTAAATAACAGAGTGTAACAGTTTATCTTCTAATTCAATATTTATTATGCATGTATTCTTCAGAATCTGATGTTTTCTCATCTTGCTGTAAAAATGCGAGTGGGAATAGAATAAAATTATAATACTCCTATTGAATACGTCTTTGTACAGAATTTAAACTCTCAAACATTGCTTCAATTGAGGATTTAGACTGGATTTGCATTCTATTCAATGAAAGTATTTGATACTATTAAATAAAAAGTAAATGAAATTCTGTTTTTAGATATATATTTCTATCTAAGCTTGAAAAACATCCGCGTATTCAATTCAAATATTCTCTTCTAAGCAGCAAATCAACAGATAATTGAAATAAACATACTAGAATATTTTATTTAGAATTTTCTACCATTGAAGGAATAACTCATATTAAAAAGATTGCATTTTCATTATTATACGACAATAACTTGGAGCATTCATCACATTTTGAGCAATCATCTGAAAAATGAAAGTTGAGCTCAGATCTTACGCATCATAAATCTGTCAACTATTTCTCCGTCATTTGAAGAGGAAGTTCTAACTTTATTATTAGACATTACGTAATTTGAACTAAACATTTTGAATTATTCGATTTCAGTGGAGCCTCGTTCCTTACATATTCTGTCATTGGTCCAAGATTAACATTTTTAATACATGTGTTTTCTTGAAAAGCCTCTGAAAACTTTGAACAATTATCAATGTGTTTCGATTATTGTAGGACACACTTTATTCATAAAGCTACAATTCATTGCATTTCTTCTTTCATTATAATTGGAGATCAGATAGAAAGCATTCACTTATTTGCATACTTTTTTACTTAAGAAGTGCTTATTTTCATAAATTTCGATGAATGCTGTCGAAAATCTAGCTACTTTATTCAGAGAGTATTGAATTCTATGAGATATCGCTTACTAAATTTTAAATTTTCAATCATCTTTAAAGAATTGATTGTATTTCTAATATTTCAACTCATTATAATATCTAAAGTCTTTTATCATTGAAAATGAATAATATCATGAAATTTCAAAATCAATTAGCCAACATATAAATTAATTATAATTCAAAAATCATAGGTATGATACCAAAATACCCCAGATTTGGTTAAATTAGGAATTTCAAACTGAACATAGGAATAATCCATTTTTATACTCTAAATAATCGTTTAATTCGGAAAAAATGAATCAAACATGTTTATTTTCTTTTTTTTAAGCAAACCTCTGAATTGAAAGGGTAAGATCAACATATTTTTGGCTTGCATTAATCTATGCTGTTATATAACTAGAGCTCAAAAACTTGAACTAGTCAAAGTTTAACTGTCTGCAATACAGTCCTATAATTTGCTTTTGAACACCGTATGCAATCTTTGATAAAATCCTAAGTCAAATAATATGCATTTTACTGACCAATTCGTATCAGATCTTCAACTTATGAAAAACTTTGATTTACAATAAAAATTATAATGAGCTGAATATTGACAAAAAGCATTTGAAAAACTTAGCTCTTTCAATGGCTGATCGCTATCAAGAAATATTGGATAGGAACGGTAGTGTGACTCGCTTTTAGATTTATATTTACATAAATTATTTTTTGTGTAATATTTACTGAATTGAGAAAAGTTATATTTTTTCACTGCTAATACAAGTTGTATGAAAGGTTGCGTAAGATGTCTCAAAAATAAATTACAAGACTGTACGAAACGCAATCTTTAACATTGGTTGTCTGAAGTAATGCTGACTGCTGTGCATACTCGGTGAAGCCAACTCTATATCGGTTAATGCACAGGTATTACAGTATAAACTAGTCTCATATGAAGCAATGCTAAAGATTACCTTCTGTATTGATGATTGCGGACAATTAAGAGCTGATAAGCAGAAGTCTGAGTTCTGATCTATGTTATGGTTGTATAAATAAATGTCAAATCAAAAATATGTCGATGCTACTAATTCAGTAGAGGTCCTTTTTGTGCGGGGCTCAACGTGTTTCTTCCGGTCTTTGACTATAATTACTGAATTAACCATTTGTAACACAAGTCTCGAGCAACAGATGAATTAAACGTTATTAATGATTAATTGATATTATATCTCTCGCACAAATAAATGTTAGTATTGTTCACACGAGCATGATTTCAGATAGACTAAAAGAGAAAACTGATAAATTTGTACAAAAATAGCTCACTTTGAAGTTAGCAACCCTTAAGCTCATAGGAGTTACCAAAAGGTCATGACTCTTTTTGGAATCAAAAAAATTTCCAGACCTCATTAAGATGGTCGGAATCCTTTAGCTTATGAAAGAATTATGATTTGAAGTTTTTATGCAAATTCTGGAATAAGTTTTCTTTGATGGCATAAAAAGACTGATATTTGAATAATTTTTTCATTCATGATTTTCTTCCAGTCATTCAAGACCGCAACTGATAGCTTAATTTGAATATAATTACCGTGAGCTTAGCTGTTATCTAAGTAATGAACTAATGAAAATATTCATTTTTACTCCACTTTAATTAAACTGTATTGAAAATCTGATGTAATCCAAGCAATTAATTTGGAGCAATAGAATGAGATATAAATGGAGGTTATATAGAATATTGCACACATATCTATAATAGAGTTGAACACACTATTCAATTCTTATTATCTGTAAGAGAATCTCATGAAGCCTAATAAACACTTTGTCATTGAATCATAAGATACTAATATTTATTTCTATCCAACTTATAATTCGGGAAATTCGAGTGTTTTCATATCAATACCCAATATAAGTGATTCACTATTTTTATTCTTAGTCTCGAAAGCTAAACTAATGAACATAATTATTAAAATTGACAAGAAAAGTATAAGTTTGAAACTTTACATATTTAGTTTCTTAAGAATATAAGCATTTTAGTTCCAATAATGCAGTCAAGCCTGTCTAACTTGAATATATAGTTAATTGTCTTTTAAAGATCAATAACAACTAAGAAATTCGTATAATGATTTCTAAAACCATCTCAAGTTAGAGAGGTTTAACTGTATTTCTAAACGATGTCAATTATGTTTGATTTTAAACAGTCTGCAATATAATTAACTATTGAAAGCTAAACGAGTTTTCTATTATAAGCTTACAAATGAGTGAACTGATGTTTAATTATAATGTTGGTATACAACTTATGCAAAATAATATTATAACCAGTATATCAGTATAGATATCCTCAAGTAATTGCTCACATAAATCATAGCTAATCTTTGAGCTTATTTAATGCTGAACATTTTCTCATCGTCATAAACCATACTCTATTTAATAGCTTATTAGCTATTTGATGTGTAATTTGTTGTTCTAATATTTCCCTAAAGACAAGTAAAGAAGTTTAGTTAGAGAAAACTCATATTTTCCTTATTATTTCTCAATATTCGTCATTACAGTTAATCTTTGGCTTTAAGAACGTTTCTTATGTTGACTATAATTTTGAACACAAGTTAATGATCTAAAACACTGCTTAATTAAAGTAACTGCATGCAAATGAGTTATACTCTACACTCATTAACTTAATAATCTTTGATAGCAACCAAATGTGATCGTTGTGATGGGATACTTCTATCAGACTATTAGAGAATATTTTAAAACTTATAGAATACTCAATATAGTAATTAAAGCAAATTAAAAATCAAATTTTGCAACAAGTCGATGCATATTACACGGAGGTTAGCATAGGAACTACCTTTTTCCTGTTACTACTGAGGATTACTAAGTTCTCAACAGCCAAATTTGAGTTCATTCACTTAACGATTAAGTTTATTTACGGCGCTTCTCACAATATAAATTTGTTATCAATTAATTCCTATTTATTTGAAAGCGCTTTTAGAATAGCCTAAAGTAAAATATATAGTAATGGCAAAATTTCAGAGATAAAGGTTCCTAAAGGACGAATTCCACTCAGATTGAACAATTTAAAAGCTATTTCATCAATTCATTAGTGAGATTATATACATTTAATACCCAATAGAGCAGTGATTCGCTATTTGTCCATTCGCTACATTTAATATTAACATTTGTAAGAGTTAGGCGTGCGGTTAATTACTAAGTCAAAATCATATCAAAATCAAGTATTCATCTACTAGTAAATTATAACTTGAAAAATTTATCGTAAAATTCATATGAAATATGAAAGAATCAATCTTATAAATTGAAGTAATACATTGATGCAATTTCGATAAATCAGAACTATCTTGAAGAATAAACAAATCCAAATAGATTTGTAGTCTTCATTAAGCAAATGCATTTACACACGGACTATAATGTGATGGTTTTTCTGAAATTTTGCTCTATAGTTATTTGGGATACTAGTTAAAAGTCATATTTCACTGGAACGTTTTAGTGATAAGAGACTCATTTTAAGTTAATATTTGTTGAGTACAAGTTTGCATTAAAAGCATTGTTCAACATAAAGCTAAAATTGTTGGCAAAAACACGCTCAACAAAATTAATGAATCGAAACATAATCTGCTAGAATTTTTTACTTATTTTCAGTTGAAAGCACTTCAATTTTCAGTAAAATAGATCTGTTTAAGTTAAGCCTTATTATTATTTGCTTGAAATAATCATTCAAATGCATCTCGTGTTTAATTTAGAATAAAAAGTAGTAAAACCTCAATCAACTCAAATCAAATACAATAAAGTAACACTGTATTAAGTGTTTTTATAGTGATTTTCAGTTTACTTTTATCCTATAGAAGTTTTCGGGTGAGCGCTATAAAGTGCTATCTCTATTTGAAATAGCGTTACAGGTGCAACTTTGTAGCATTCTGCAAACTAGATATTGAATGCTGAGTCATATACTTTTTGAAAATTATATAAAAAATTTATTGATTTTCCATATCGTTCATAATGAATTATTTAAAAGGCACAGAAATACTTAAGATACTTAAAATTGTTAAACTTTGTTCTATACCGTATGCGTTTACAAAATGTGTTTTTAAAAATTTAGAAAAATTTAGAAAAATTTAGATAGAAATTTGGGTCGATAATTTTAAACCTTAAACATGTAAGTAGATTCTTAATAGTATTTGATGTCTAATTGAACTGGTATTTTTCTTTCCATCAAAATTTTTCCAACAAAGCATTCAAACCAATTGACTGAGTAGAGTCTCTTTCATTAAAAGGACTGATTTGTAATTATAATCAATACTAAAAGGCTTGTATTAGATTTCAAGTGTTTTATACATTTCTACAGACTAGTAATCAGAATAGACATGAAGCACTTCTTGTGATCTCAACTGTTTTCGACCGACCTTTTGATTTACGCGACAACCTGATTATGGTGACAAAACTTTCATCGCCAACATATACAACATGCAAGTGATAATTTCAAATTTGAACTTTCAAATGAAGAGAACTTAGTATCAGAATCTATGGCAATTTGGCAAATGTGTTCAAATCGAATAAGATAAGAGATTTATATAATGAGAAGACTAAAAGTTTGGACTGTATTTAATTATTTTGCTATTTTAGGAGTGGATGCACTTGATCTGAAGCAGTCAAGTGATGAATGGAACCCAAATCAAGTCTCTAAACAGCAATTCGTCTATCATTTATTGACAGAGTAAACATTTTATCGTCATTAAGAAAGAACTGTAACATTATCTCTCTTTGCCTATAAAATAGAGCAGACATTGTATTTTTGCGCTTTATTTAATCAAACGGATAGTTTTGTTTAGTCGAAAAAATGATTTTAGGTTTTAGTCCGGTATCGATAGGCAAAGAATCCTCTTATGGATATTGAGCTGTGTTACACGATTGACATGTCGTGTTCCACTCTATAGCAGTATGACATGTGGTGTTTCCCACTCATGCCATTTACAGATGATAATCGATTATATGATAGGATGTTGCACTTGATGGCTATATGATCAAACGGTGTGCAAACAATAAATATAAGTTTCTATTTTTTTCTACTACTCTTCCCTAACCATGATTTCTCTTTTATGTTTAAATCAAATATCGATTTTTCACTAAACGCTTTGTTTCACACTCTCTGCCTGTGAGTAGTTTTCAACTTGTTTCTAAGTTATTTTTAGTAAAGTTAATTACCCGAGAGATAAGCCATTATTTTCATTATTCTAAAACTTACTCAGATTACTTTCTATTTAAATTTGTTTTTAAAGGTGAGAGTCAGGAGTTCAATTATTAAATAAGCTGAAAATCAGGAACTAAATGAGTCGTAAACAGACATTTTATAACCCTTAGTATTGTGTTAATAATTATAAAAACTATTTATTGATATAGGGATGAGAGTTTTCCACTTTTTCTTTAAGAGAGTTCTTATTTGGGAAATTTTTTGAATTATACTAGATCTTTTACTCACCTTCAAAAGTCAAAAATGATCTAACACTGACAATTAAATGAACTTACAAGTTACAATTTTTAGTTGAACAAGTTTCTAAACCTCTTTATACAGTGGCATTTTATGCAGTGTAACTTACAATAAGTTTCATTCAGTTGACTATGTGAAGTCCATATTGTGAACTTACCATACTTACTACTAATCATTGTAAGAAAGTCATATTACAGCTGTTGAATCGTCTCGAAGAAGTTTAAAAAGTCAATTTCAACAATGATTGCGAAATACAGTTTATTTAGGGAGCTTATTTAAACTTTATATGAACTTACACTCAAAAACATAATAGTCCGCGAGAGCAACCACATGTGATAGCATGCTCTCCATCAGACCATAACGTTGAACAGATCAGTAAACTCATAGAGTATTTAATATAGTAATCAAAGCTAATTACAAATCAAATTTTGCAAATAAACTAATGCGTGCTATAGGAAGGTTGACATAGCAACGATTTTTCTCTTGTTGCTATCGCGGATTATTAAGCTTTCAACCGTATCTCTAACTATACAAATACACAGCATAAATATTTAAAGTCCTATATTCATATCGTGCCTATACCTGTATCATAAATTCTTTAAAAAATTCATTTAGACCTTAAAACTGAAATTAATTTAATGTATTTTCGGCTGATATTTGCTCAAGAGATATTAATATTTTGTATAAGATAAAAATGATTTATTCAGTATAAGCCAAAAATACTTCTAAGAACTCTCATCTCATTCTAATATTTTTTACTAACTCATGAAAGTTGTTTAATAATAGAATATTTCTTTAGAAAAGTAAATTGATTCGAAGAATGATAAAATATTTGAAAGACTTGCAAAGTAATACATACCTGTGTAAGGCTTCTAATCAATATCTTTTCATTGTTTAAAACAAACATTCTGATTTCAAGAAACTTAAGAATTTTTTAGTCATTCATATATTATTCACATTAAAGCATAAGATATTAGTCATGTTTGAAAAATATTTATTATTGATGAGTTTGAAGAAAGCTGAACTAAATTTAAATAAAATTAGAAGCGCTGACCCTTTGATAATCAATGTACATTAAACTGACTTATACATGAACGAAAAATAAGTATCTATACATTAAAAAGCAATAAACTTGGTATATTCCGTATATTCCGTATATTCCGTATATTCCGTATGGTAAAATGGATATTGCAAGAAATAAAAAGTCATCGTTGATTTGCCTGAAACGAAACATAAAAAATCGGTGCCATTCAAATATCTCTCTATCTGACTGGTACTGTCAACGACAGCATAATTCTGCTAATATCAAAATGATATATCTTTTTCTCTTTCTTATAACTATATTTATTTTTCTTTCTGCTATTTATCGCTAAATGGCTGGCGCTGTTTCATCAATTGATTCCCAGAAGATTCGTATTTGCGGAAAGAAAGGAAAGCGATAACTGATAATAAGATGTCATGATTTGAAAGCACACGAAACCTATTCGTATCGCTTCATTGAATCACTGCTCATATAAGAATATTGTACGCAGAAGTAATCATAAAAAACCAAAGAATAACAAACTAACTAAATGACTGGCAGAAATTGGTTTAATTATAGCAATTGATAGAAAAACTAGATTTTCAGTATTGGTTTGGCAAGTAATTTATATTTATTTGTTTTTAAGATTGATTAATCATTTTGTTAGCGACTTCTCAATTCTATCGTTGATGTTTTTTGGCTTTAATAGAATACATTTCCCAAAGGAACCTGACGGACACCAATAAATCTTATATCAATTATGGATTTTCGGATTTATGCTTTGAGTATAGTCTTATATATTGATGCTTTTTGTGGTCAATGTTTTTCTCTACACTAAACCTCAAAACAAAATTTACTTTCATTTGATGAAAAAAGAAATTCTATAGATCTCAGAGATTAAGAGATAAGTCTTGTTTTTAGGAGAGACAAAAATAAATTTCTTTTACAAAACGGTATTTCCTCTAATTCTCCAATTAATCATATTTTCTCACAAAAATCCAATCAAAGCTAAGTCTAAGAATAAGTAAATATTGAACGGACTTAATTGAATATATATCTTATGATTATTATAATGATTAGTGCAATAAATCAAACATAAGAGAGAACTTATAATAACGTTGCAGATTTGCCTCAATTGCATTAGTTATACTCTCACACTATGATGACATGTGCATCGAGTGCTTCGATAGTGTGAGACTGCAATAGAGGAGAAAACAGACTTAGAGAGAGTGAGTCGTCATTACTTCATAGACTCGAGTGAGGCTCACATCACATCATACCATTGATTCACTTTGGCGAGGCACATATACCAGGCACATATACCAGTATATCGAGAGTGAGAGTGAAATTCTTTTGGGCATTGATGGCATTATTTGGATTATTACAGCCGCTGACCCACCAATGAAACCAAAATTATTGACGAAATCCAGAGCCAGAACCAACTCTTTATTTCCTATTCTGTTGGTGGCACTAATTGGCTCTACGATACAACTGGTGGCCAAAGGCTCTGATATTATTATTGAAACCGGTAAGAGATAGAAAACCACTCCTAACTTTTCATTCATCTTAATCCAATTATACCCTTATATCCAGACATTAACTTATTTCTAAATAATTAACCTCTTAATCAAATTAATCCATTTATACCATTTGATTATTTGGTTGTGATGTGTGTTTGAGCAAATTATTATTGATTAGAGTAATGAAAGGGTTTCTTAGTTTTAATGGATTTTTGTAGAGCAGTCGAAGGGGTTTTAGAAACTATTGTATTCTCAAATTTCTTCCTTATATGAACTGAAGAAATGTGAGTCTTTCTCGCATTTCCTGAGTACCATTATTATCATTACAATTATTGAGCCGAGAAAAAGCTGAATAACTAAAAGAAAAATAGCAGAGGAAGTCATTCGGTACTGGTTAGGAACTTGCAAAGGAATAAATATTCAAGTAAACGTTTTACTATTCAGATTTAGTCTACAAAATAATTTGGTCTAGTTATTATTGAGCTCTGGTTTTGTTCAATTTCTTTACTCTTCTCTCGAATAATAGCTCTAACTTTTTATCATAAATGTTAGTATTGCTCAATAATTAAATAATTTAGATTCATTGTCATGTTTACATTATTATCAAACCAATATTTTGTTTGGAAAATTCTTTTATTCAATTCATACTTAATAATATGTTGGCTTTTACGAAAATAAGAAATTCTATGGAATTATGAATAATATGAACAAAATCATTGAGACTTGAAAATATATGCATTTTTTGTTTGACAATCTAAATTAATTCATAATATTATTTATTGCTTTAGAAATTGGAATCTCATGAATGCGACCTTATTCTGTAAATTCATATCTATATACAGCATAACCTGTCCAACTTTCACATGTAGTTAAGTTTTTTTAAAAATCAATAATAATAAGCCATGACTTTTATCTATAAGATTTCTATATATTAATAGCTTTTTAGAGGCATTTAAGTCGATGCTAAAGTCATACAGGTCTTACTGTACGAATAAACTTAATATTTTTACAATAGTATTATACTTTGCTAAGCAAGTTGTTTCATTAAGATTCCTTAACTTGTAATAAAATTGATTAATGCAAAGGTTTAGTTGAGCAAAAATTAATATAAAATTAGGATTTTGCAGAGTATGCACTTTGAGCTTTTATTAATACAAACAGTGCTGTAAACTGCTTGTAATACTTTGATTCTGAATTTATTCAAATCACAAACCAATGATATATGTATTTTCCATTAATAATTCATTCATCACGTTTTGTTGGACTATTCATATTTCTTAATATATCGCACTTTTACATAAGACAATAAGTCATACCTAATGATATATTATGGCGTGCAATATATTCTACAACACTATTGTTTGAGAATCAACGACCCAACAGAACATGAAAAAAGTGTGACACTCCCTCATATTAATGGCAAAAATAGCAATAATATTATGACAAACACTGCATCAGAATATACCACTGAAGACAACTGATAGTGTATTCTCTTTTTTCTGTCTTATTGAGCATTCATTCAATAGTGTGAGTCTTATTGGTTATAGTCAGGTTTACTGTTCATGTTCAGTTGGACGTAAGAGAGTCATTCCCCTTACCGAGACTAACTTAACTTAAATTAATTGAACTATAACATATTTAGTTAAGTTAGGTTATGTGAAGAGAGTGACATGCATAGCGCTCTAAATGTAGGAGAACATTATTCCGGTAACTACAAGAACTACAATTCCCTTATACACAAACACTACTTAAACTGTAAAACGAACTTTAGCCACTTTTAATGTATTGATGCCTAAAAATCAATTATTGAACTATTAATTTGCCTTGGAACTCATCATGAATCGCAGTTTTGAAGTATATTTAGTCGAAGTTTGGTTTGGTATAAATGGTTTTAGAATGGAGATCACTTTTCTAAAGCAAAAAACAATTGGTTAATGACTTTTTTATGAGTGCATGCAAAAATTATGTTAAAATAAAGCCCAACTCCATTATCTAATTTGTCCAAAGTTTTTTACACAAATTTTTTTTCTGTAGTAGTGATCAAAATTTTTTCAATCAATCTTCTGCATCGAAAGTCATTAACTTTACATAATGTGGTGATCAAAAGTATGGTATTCTCAGGAAATAACGTCACTTCTTTGATCTAGAATTTTGCTGAGATTCTTTATTTTATTCAATTCGATTTTATACGTTAATATTATATCATATAATCTGTTTCCGACTCATTTAATTCTATACTAAAATCTTCAACACAAAATGATTTAAAATTGAATAAAAAAATATGATCAACAAAGAAACCTAGAATTCCTAAACATTTTCCAAATTTCTATTCTATGAGTTTTTATTCTGTGATCGTTTCCGATAGAAGATTTTTGTACAGGTAGAAATTTTCGATAATTCTATCACAAAATGATGATTACTCCGTATTCTGGATTAGATTATTGGTGGAGTCTATGATCACTTTTTGACTGTTCTTTATTGCTATATTTTTATTTGATCCAAAAAATGTTTTGATTAGAAACTGTTCATGCACTAAAACACCTGTAGTCATAGAACAATGTGTTACACTAGTCGATCCTAATCGGATCAAAGATTATTTTGGAGCAATATTTCGTAAGTCTACCAAATATAATTTCAATTAAAGGAAGTAATCTTCAATATTTCGGTTCATTTGAGTTCATGTTACTCTTTTCATTTTTTTGTTTTACTTTTAAAATATATTTGATATATCCTTAGTATTTCTTTTTTAATAAAAGTGAGCTCAAATCTATTAAGAAAGGAACGGTTTTTCATTGAAAGAGCAAGAATTATAATCACCTTACGTTCAATAGTACATTCAAAAATTTTATAATCCTTGATAGCAACCGAAAGTGATGAGTTATGATGATATGCTTTCCATCAGACCAAAATATTAAAGCCATTAACAAACTTGCAGAATACGGTAATCAAAGCAAAATTTGGCGATAAATTGATGCTCATCACAGGGATGTTGACATATCAGCTATCTTTTTGTTATTGCTATCGCAGATTATTAGGTTTTCAAGTGTACTATATGTACTTTTTCGTCAAAAAAATATTGTGATCGCGTGCAATTGAATGGAGAAAATGTGGCATTGGACAAAAATGAAAATTTACATAAAAGAAAAATATTATGATTTCAAAAATCTTTAGGAATATACTTGAATATAAAAGTAAAGTGTTTGGTTATGTTTCTTTTGAATAGAGAAGAATTAAATTTTTAGTTTAGATTCTGTTGATGAGGATGAAAACAGTTGCCTTGATTGAGGTTCTCTGAAATGACTATCAGACAAACATTATTTTTAAGGATTAGTTTGGAATATAATAGAAATTTTTCGCCACCATATAATGCAGTTTGGTTAATAATCAAAATCCTTAGGATACCATCAGATATTCAATAATGCGAAAAATTGAGCTCTATTCCAAAAGTTACAACAGAGTTAGAGTGAATACATGATTCAATTTTTGATCATATTTGTACGTAAATACCCAATGGAAAATATTTGCATAGACTTTTAATTTTCTCTATTCATGTGATATTTTTCATGTTGACATTAAAAAAATACTGCGGTCGAACTTATGAGAGCGCTTGAAAATGGCATAAAATAAACAGATATTTAAGTATATTTTAGAAGGAACAAATTTTGCAATAATTTGCATGTTCAAAGTGTATCTTTATTGTTGATGTAGATTTACTTTTAATATTGCTATTTTCTAATAGAATAAAATGACACGAAGTTGAGCTGCAGTGTCTGCAAGATTTCTAAGTTATCGGAATCGAATATGAAATTTAGCGAGATTTCTCATACATTTGCCTCTTAATTGATTTATCGTGCATTATCAAAATTGCATGTCCAGTCAAATAAAATCACGATTTTTAAAAATTATTCTGCTCTATGGAGAATCTATTCTGCTCTCGAAAAAATGAGATGACAATTTTTGGTGTTATGCGCTGAAAAACTGGATTGAAAATAGAGGCATAATCTAAAGTGAGTCGCATATTTTGAATAGAGAACATGTAATCTATGATGGTGTGAAAGAGATGTGAGCATATCATCTCTTATTTGATATCCACATAAAAGCCGTCCTTTTATTAACATAATGGACATTTGTTGACATGAGAATTGAAATTTGTTCCCAATATGATCATCATTCAGATATTGAAGATTGCTTTACCATAAGAATAGAATAATAGTTGATTTTCCTATATTATGATAATCTAACGGAACTAAACTTGTTTTCAGTTCAAATCAAATCCGAATTTTGATTGGAATTAAACATTGAATGCTGTTTGACATGATCTCCCAAAAAGTATTATTTTCAAGTCATAGCTCGATCAACAGTTCATGTCATACAACGCATAAGCGAACCCAAACATTTGTTAAGGTAGGTTTAGACTATTAAACTTTGGTTTGACGGTTTCCGAAACTAAAATTTGCAAAAAGATCCAAAAACTGCTTGAAAGATTAGAAAATGAAACCTAGAATTTACACAATGCGATCAGTTATTGAGACTTCGTTTTACAATAACCAATCAAAATTGTTGGCTATAAAAGTAAGTTTGAGAGTCATCTGTAATAGTATTTTGTTTTATTTCTAGATATTAGTTTGAACAAAAAAATCCTCAAGCATTATTAAAACTGATTAAATTTCGAATAGTAAAAATTTTTTAATAAGCGATCTCTGTAAGAGCTAGTCTTGAACTAAATTTTGAACTAAAGAATGTGAGGCAGTGATATGCTTGAGCGCAAGTAGAGCTGTTGTTGAGCTGACATGCCTTTGAAACGTCTGCTTTGGTTGAAAGTTGGATTGAAACGCGTTTCGTTTCACAAACTTTTCAAGTCTTGCTAACAATTTCAGAAACCATCAAACATAGTCTAATCATCTAAACCCACCTTGACACAGATCAATGGTAATAAATCAGAACAATAGAAACGGCCTTTATAAAAGTTGAACCTATTTTCAATTTGTGTCTCTATTGCATGAACATTGTTTGTGGGTTATTAGAATCAGATTTTAAGATCAGAGTTGAATATGCACTTTTCAAAGGCTAACTTTGTAATTTTCTCTTTGAAGTTAAGGAATAATTGGAAGTAGATTTTGAGTACCATGCACAAATGTATGAATACGGCTAATGTCTAATGCTTGAATTGAATAGAATTCTATACATAAGAAAATCAGTTTTCAACTTACAACTTAAGTTCTCAATTGATTCAAGTCTCGCAAATAGACTTGTAGAAAATTGATGCAAATTTCCCCTTTTGATAAGTCAAATCAAATCAAAGTTTCTGATTTATAATTCCAATGGTTGACTGACTTTTATTAGCGTTAGTAATAGTTATATTGAGTTAGCATTGAGTAAATGATGGGAAAGTAAAGCGTCACGTTTGAAATCAAATTATTCCTCATATAATACGGAATGTCTGTCACAAAACCTGCTTCTGTTATTAACAAGAGAGACATAGACAACAATTTGTGTCTCTTATCTCCTTAAAAAAAAGTCATACAACACAGAACTCCTGCTCAACAAAAACACGTCGGCTGAATACAAAAACTATCAATTGTTAGATAAAAAAACTTTTCTATAGTCTAGTCGTATTTCAATCTCATGGAAGATTAGCAATAGAGCTGCTCAACAGAATATTTATTAGTAATTAACTGAAAAAGTTAAGCACTAGAAAAGTAAGCTTAGTCTATTAAAGAATTGTATAATTACATCTAAAATATATTAACGGCTCTGTAGACCAACCTTAAATTGTTATTTCATTGTCTGAATAAACTTTGATCCAATCAAAATGAGAAATTTATTAAACATCTAATATAATTTAGATTCAATATCAGTTGTTCAATCATGCATATCTTTAATAACAAGCCTTAAATTAATTTTCCAATCAATAGATTCAGTGGTGCGTATCTGCCATCAGATAATAAGATACAAGATCGCAATTAAACACTAATAGACATAAAGTTGAATTAAATTGCCTCACTTCAGATTCACGCTGGCAACACTACACTTTTATTAATTATCTTTCAATAGTACCATCTCAACTTAGTCTCAATTATTCAAAAAGATACTCTGAATCTTTTCCCCAAGCTATTAAACTAAAGGTTTTGTTTATCAAGTTCTTAATCTTCTTCAAAAAACTTTCATAGAATAAAGAATGTAATTCTCTCCATAGAATTGGTTTCAAATTGTTAACATTTAGTGAATCTCCTATATGTTTCTGATATGGATATATAGCTTGTGAAAAATACAGTTTATGACAAAATACCGAACTCTCTCATTGTTTGTAATAACTCGCTTAATCTTGATGCTTATTTGTATATTAAAAGAAATCCGAACTCACCTTTAAAATGAAATTTTCATCTATTTTTAATTGATCAATTATTTCAAAAGCACTGTTGTTTTTTACGTAAAATAAATAATCCATGAAATGTCTTCTGGATCCCGCATGAAATGCATTCAAGTTTTTCGAAACAATTTAATAATAACTTTCTCCAGCATTCAGTTAAATGAGATTAGCTTTTAATTGCATTTTTAAGCTCCATTCAGTGGTGAAAATATAACTGAATTTGAAATTTGAGTTATTTCAATATTACTTAGAAAGAGCTCAAAATCATTGATGTGTCAATAATTGATTTATTTTGATTTTTAAACCCGAATACTCGCATCTCTACTAAATAAGAAAAACAGTAATTGAGTACTGAAACGGAAGTAATTTTTAGCCTCCGCTAAATTTTGTTTGTATTTCTTTAGGCTTTTTCTTATATTAATACCCAATTCCTGTGTTGAAGTGTGATTGTTGGCAAACTGCGTTTTTCTATGCCAATCATGGCTTTACTTCAAGTGTTTTGATAGTTTAACTGATACAACGCTTCTCTATAAAATGTCGAAAATTTTTTTATCGTAAATCCTAAAACTCATAACAAGAACTCGTTTTTGTAAACCACTTGCAGTTGAATCAAAGCAAATATAATTATAGGAAAACTATTGTTTCATGTTTGCTATTGGTTTAGAGATAAATTTTAAAACAAACCAATATTTTTAAAATAGGCTAAATATGAGAGAACTATCTGCGAGAAATTTTTGTCGACAATGATGACTAAACCAAGTCATCCATCGGAAGTAATTGGCTCTATTATTGTCTGAGTATAAGCAACGCATTGAAACGATTGAAATAGTTGACAAGTTTGTCTTATATTTTATATTTGTATCGCATTATAATAACAATACTAGACTTTTTGGTTTTCAAGTCAAACTGATTTATAATAACTGCTTATTTAGATATGAAAACTCTCGATAGTTTGACGGTTTTATTATTACAACTGCATCTTGACTGGATTCTGATAATATTCTGGCTATATTCTGACTACATTCTAACTGCATTCTGACTGCTTCATAACTGCATTCTAACTGCATTGTGACTGCTTTCTGAAAAGTGCTATAAAAACAATCCATATTTATCCATAAAAGAATAACTATTTTTTCTCCTCAGCTAAACTAGAATATACTGAACTATAAACTATAACTTTTTTCAGTCAGTTTATCGCTTATTCCGAGTTAATGATACATAAAAATCAAATTTTTCTCTTAAAGTGCAAACTTTCAGCGATTAGCCTGAAATGAAGTTTGGGTGAAATATAGAATTTTTTCAACTGCTATATCAGAGCATATTAAGAGTTATGAAAATGTTTCACAGTTATTAAAAAAAGATCTAGTATTACATAATAAATTCAACCGCAAAGTATTATTTACTTCTAGATAGCTCCGCATAGACTGGAATGAATAGTTCAATATTATGCAAATTAGTGGCAGTCCTTATATAAGCCTGCTTTCACAGGCTCAGTGCTACAAAGTACCATCTCTGATGCTTTTTCAATTAGAGATAGGACTTTATAGCACTCCTACGGTGAATTATATTTATTTCTTTTCTCAATGCTTCCTCTCCGTAAAGGGTCTCAATGTTCTGCTGACAACTTAATCCTCGAAATGGAGCAGAGTTTAAAATTAGTTTTGAAATTAATTTTTTCTACCAGGCACATTCTGAATAAAATTATCTTAAAATACATTTTATATAAGCAAATCGAATATCTAGCTCAACATTTAAGTCAATAGTTAAGCCGAAAGTTAAGCCAAGTCAGAGTTAAGTTGAAAGTGAAGTCAAAAGTTAAGTGAACCCTGATTTTGATATTAATTTTCATTGTTATTGTCCACCTTTTTCAGTTGAGTGTACTTTTTTAAGTACTTTTAAATGACTAACTTTATTAAAATTAAAGAACTTATGCTCCAATCAATTCGAAAGGGCTGATGAAGCCATCAGTTTTAATCTATCAAGCAATTTCAGCTTGAAACAAGTTTAGCGAAAATATTAAAAATTGTTAGCCCTTTATGTGTAGGATGAAATCAGAAGGCATGTTATGTTTGTATGTTTAAGTTAAATATAGCAATAGCAATGTCATAATTTAATTAAGTTGTCATTTAGTTTAAAATGAAAACTTTTCAAGTGACAATTTATTTGACAGCTTTCCTACAAATTCATGAACTATTTTAAGAATAGCTAATACTTATCATAATAAACATTGGCTTTTGTTTATCAAACAATATAAATTTGCCTACTATTATATTATTATTATCTGTTATTTACTGCATGTTTATATTACTGCCATATTTCGGTTTATAACTAATGTAAGAGTTGGGTGTAAGAGAGTTATATCGCTATCAAAGTGTTGTACTCCTATATCTCTTATTACTCTCACCTCATCTAACTTGACCTAAATTAGTGGTATTGGTATTGTATTCAGTTAAGCTAGGTAAGAGAAATGGCGAACGTAGCGCACTAGGCATGTGAGAATATTGTTCTGATAGCCACATGACTACTTTATACTCAAACTCTACAACAATCATAAATAAACGACAACAACTTGACATCGTTTGAATAGTATGATTGTTAAAAATGAATTTTGACATAAGATCTCGAGTAAGACAAAAATGCATAATTGTTCAACTTCTTTGTTGGAGTGACAAGAATAATTAACTTGCTATTCAAATTCAGGAACCAATCAAAAGTATTCTGAATTCAGCTACTATTTTACTAATCTGTTGACTTATTAGTAAAATTTCGGACTTTGTTTCGCGAACAAACTGAATATTCATTTAAAACTTGACTTTTTGAAGAATTTTCTCAATTGCAACAAATATTGACTAGAAAATGAATATCCTATACGACACTAATAAAACTTATATAATGGTTCGCTCAATAGGCTGGTGAATACCTTCAATAGACAAATCTCTTTCTTTTCATCTATTGACAAAAGAATAGGAAGTATTTCAAGTATTAAAAGATCTTATTGGATGGGAAAATGAGTTTCTTTTAAATATTTGATTTTAAAGTTCTGGATAGAAATTAAATTTTTATTTGGAATTCTATAGTGCAATATAAAAGCAATTCCTTAATTACTTATTGAAGAAACGAATAAATATAAGTGGTTTTACTTACTGAAATCTCTTTTCATCTTAATCTTTTATTAATCTACTAGAATCTATGAGTTTTTAGATTGACTATAACTTTGAATTGCTCAATTTTTTCAATGAAAATCAATTTCAATGTGTGTTAAAATAAGTAATTACTATAGTTATAAATAAAATTATTATTATACTAAGCCCAGTATCCTAAATATACTAAACTACGATCACTTTGCTTGACTACTTCTGAAAAGTCCTTGACACTTTTCTGCTATAAAAAATATTTTGCCAGCCAAATTCAGATTAAAGTGAATAAAATATCTTTTGACTGAACCTATTTCATGAGAATAAGCGGAAAATTCATATAAAAAAGAGAAAGAAGCACTTTAAAAGGCTTCGGAAAAATTCAATTTTTACCCCATTATAAATTCCATAGAGACTAAAAGAGAACGAGATTGCTCTGCCTCAGGCATAACTCTTTATTTGATGATCTTTTTTCAATTAATGTGGTACTAATTTCCTAATTAAGTGGAACATTGGATCTGATAATAGACGTTGAAATGATATTTTGCAATAAAATGTAGTTTTTTTTAAATTCTATAACTATGTATATTCTAAAGAATTTTATTTTGTAGATGTTTTGTATCTAATTATATTCTGTTCGATGTTTGATTACGTTCTGTAATTATGTGTGTAATTGTACAAAATTTTAAAGTTTTTTATATTTTACAGCTAAGACTTAGTAGAGATTACATTTACACGTTTTAGATAAAGAAAGTGTTAAAATATGGCTCAACTAATAAAAAATGCAGTTTCTGTCGCATTCAAATGAGAAGATTTGATGCCACATGCAAATTCGTACAATAGAATGTCTTTTCAATATTAGATTCATGGAAAGTCCACATGAAAAAATAATTTTTTTGAGTTCAGTGATTCTGACATGTTCTGTTGTTAAGAGAAATGAAAAATACTTAGCATGAATGAAACGCATATTTTTTTAAATGTTTTGATTTGATAAAAAATGTGAAGCCTTTACAGATAAGTGCTATTTGAAGGATAGTGTGCTTCCTATTAAATACTAAGATAAATAAGAATTCTCGGAATTTTGATTGAAGAGTAGATGAGAAATAACATGAATAAAACTCTTTTCCAATATATGCCTTTTCTTTTTTTAGATGATTCTGACTCTGGCGATGACGACACTCTCTGTCCCAGAAGTCGTGAAGAAGCATCTGCTCGCGGCAGACAATGTCTAAGAAAATGTAAAACTGATGCCGATTGTATTTCTTCAAGAAAGAGATGTCTTTGCGACGGACAATGTGGTTGGAGTTGCGTCAGACCTGGTATTCATTAGTTTTAAACTAATAGCAAGTTTAGAGAATGATAAAAATAATTGATTCTTTAAGAAGGAGTAATCAGAGTGACGTTAGTGTCGGTGTTTTTGAGTCTATCGCTTTTCATTCTGTGAAAGCAGAGCCTCTGAATTAGGGAATACCCTAAAGACTAAGGTTATCGAACTTCGGATACTTTGAAGTCATGTCCTTAAACTTCATAAATTTAAAGCCAATGTAATTATCTTCTAAAATCTTGTGAGTTTTTAGTTCCTGCTCACGATTTAAAGTTTAACTATTTTCAGATATACTTCTAGTATCGAAAGAACATTAACTTAAGTTAATTTATAGACTAAAGTTCGGCTTGTGGCTGATGTAGGGTTCAGGTGTAAGGGAGTATATGTGGTTACCTGAACGCTGTTCTGTCATACCTAACGTGCTACGCATGCTATTCTTCTTACCTAATCTAACTTAACTAAAATAACTACCAATACAACCAATTTAGATTCGGTTAGGTTAGGATAATCACCTGTATAACGCGTTAAGAAAACATTACTCTGATAACGATATGACACTCTCACAACTAAAGTCTATATGAACGATAAACCTCGCGGTGACCAATTTATATATTATAGATTCATGTATTGTTGCAGTAGCTCTACACCTTTAAGCAGTTGAATAATTTATAGAGCGATGTTCGAAAATTTTTCCAATTCCTCCAAAGATAAAAGGGAATGTCGTCTATTCACAGCAATGTAACTTCTATTAACTGACAGAACTATTACTATACATTTCTGTATAGGTTTTGTATCATTCCTGATCTTCATTTATAAATGACTCCTTTTTTGGTTTACTATTGAGAATTGAGGTTTTCATCTCTTAGTAAACGAAAAATATAGCAAAATAAGTAGAAAGAGATAAGTTTTGCTCAAAGGATTTCTTAAATAACTTATTCAATAGAGGACTAAATCAGTTTTATTTCATTAAAATGAGGAATAAAAGAATCGCGAAATCATGTTTAGCTTCTCTTTTATATGTAACAAATAGTATTAAACAAATTCAAGTTATTGATAAAGATAATATTTTCCTTTTCATAGCTCTGAATAATTCAATAAAAATATAGTGCTTTCAAATATCTCAGCATTGATTCAACTGCTTTCAACTTTTGCTTAACTTCAAGTAACAAAAATTCAAGAATAAGTTCAACTAAATGTCAAGTAAAAAGTTATGTTCAAAAGTTGACGTTCATAAACACCAGTCAAACGCAATTTTCATGCATTTCTTAATCATTTGCTCAGCTATGCTAACAATTTTTGACTATAAATGCCACTAACAATTACATACAATATGCACCAAAAGCTCGTGTGGGATTTAAATAGAGAACAGCCAAAAACATAATAATCTACGATAGCAACCGAAGTGATGCACTGTGATGGTATGCTTTCCATCAGATCATAAATGAGGATATTAACGAACTTATAGAATATTCAATATAGCAATCAAAGCAAATTAGAAATCAAATTTGGCAGCAAACTGACGTGCATCACACGGACATAGCAAAAGCCTCTTCTTGTTGCTATCAAGGGTTATTAAGTTTTCAAGTGTATAATATATTTGTGTTAATAGATTTTTTTACTTTGGATGGTATGCGAAGTGCTTTTTAGTTAATGTTTTCTAAAAATTTTCAGAGCATAATGAATAATTAATGTTTTATTTTTGAATTAATACTGCTTTCAAAGATTACATCATCTATTCATCAGCTTGAAGTTTGATTTCATTACTTTTGAATGTTTGACACCAGAGCTAAAGAGAAATTCTTTCAACATGTGATAATATCATAAAACTCGAGATCTGAGTTGAATATATGTAAAAATAGTTTGTTTGGAAAAATTGTTTCATATCCATTTTGAAGATATATGAATAGTAATGTGATTCCATATACATATAAATATTTTACTTTTGATGAAATATGGCTTTTATCTGAAAATTGAGTCAAATTATATTATTTTAAACTTAGAACATAAGCAGACATAAACCCATTATTTTATATTAATGGACATGAGAGGCACTGCTCTACACAATATTAAAGTTACATTTTTGAGGAATAAATCTTCGAAACAAATCTTAAGTGTGAAAAAACTTGACTAATATTTCTTTAACTGCAAGAGTGGCTCATATTCGAAGCATATTTTTCATACTTTCTTTTGACAAAAGTACTATTTTGTGGTTAGAGCCTTTAAAGGTTCAAGATTGAAATTGAATTTTTGTTCAATGTATTTCTTATTTTTAATAGATTTGAATTGTGACGAACTGACACCTATAGAGAATGGACAGTTCAAGTTGAATGGAAACTATTTTGGGGCTCGAGTTACTTACACTTGCGAAGAAGGCTTCTATATGTCAGGCGCTCGAGAACGTGTTTGTCAGGGAGACGCTTCTTGGAGTGATCAGCCACCTGAATGCAAGAAGAAAGGTATTGTAAACCTACTCAAAGTACCATTTAATGATGTGAGAATCAGAAATTGTAAAATGTTAATTATATCAAGTTTATGCTTTTAGAAACTTAACCAAAATTAGGGGTTGTTGATATATGCAGCAATCTTGTCATATTGTACACTCAATACAACAATAATCCTCAATAGCAAACAGAATTAACACATTGTCATGGTATTCTTTCTATTTCCCATAATATATCGGATACCAATAGACTTATTTCATATTCAATATAGACTTATATAATATTAATATCCACTATAGAAAGAAAATCAAATTACAATTAGAATCTGATAAAAAATTGATGCACATAGCAAGACTGCTTATCTTGTTGCTATAGAGGACCGTTGTCTTATTGTGTATATGCTTCAATTTTCTGTCAATAATATAATTTGATGGCTCAACAAACATTCAGAGCTAACTATTTTGGTTAAGTTTGATTATCGATTGAAGCATAGAACTGGAATCAAAATTTTAAAATTAAAAACTTGCTCAGAAAGTTTTCAATCAACAAGAATTAATCGAAAGAGTATATGAAAGTAAAGCCGATTGTTTATTGACTAGCGATGTGCAACATTCCACTAACAGTACCACATGCCAGACATAGCGCGCCTTTAGATCAATTAGATTTCGAGATCGATTCAACAGTGCAGTACAGCTGTTTTCCTGGTTATGAATCGAAGGGCTTCACTACAGCCAAGTGCCTCTTTTATAATAATACAGCTCAATGGTTTGGACCCGACTTAAAATGCATTCGTGAGTCCCATCTCTACTGAATTACTATTCTCTTATTCATAAATTTTCTATCACTTATTCCCCTCTCAATCTCTTTGATGACATGAACAGCAAAAAGCTGTGGACATCCCGGAGATATTGATAATGGTGTTCGTGACGGTACAGCGCATACATTCACGTCACGCGTCACTTATAGCTGCAATGATGGATACGAGTTAGTCGGACGCGCTAATAGATACTGTCAATCCAATGGCCAATGGAGTGGAGTTTTACCATCGTGTAGACGTATGTCTTGCACACTTTTTTCACTTTTTAACCCAATTACTTGAATTTCCTTTTCTCTTCTACTCAATTTCATTATTATTACTAGGGTTCTGAAAAATAAGTATTTATCCATATATTACATGTGAGATGCTCAAGTTTGGCTTTCCTCTAAATTTGTCTCATTTATGTCCATGCCTACCAGTAATTTTATACGAGATTAATCAGTGATTGACATTGTATTTTGTGAATCGTCCCATAAATTATGTTTTCTTCTTTATCATTTGCAACCACAGTATGCAGGAAATGAAACGAGATGCTCTCACATTTCACACATAATTTGTGAATAGATACACGTTTTCACAGCTTTTATTATTACTTTAAGTAATAATTTGTTGAACCGAACCCAAACCAAAAAATAATGAATAGCATTCAAGGGTTCGTATGTATGACTCGTTATAGTTCTGGTCTTTATTACTTTTGAAGTGATTTAGTGCCTAATCAGATCATTCGAGTGAAAAGTTAAGCTATAGCGTGAACTTAATTATTATTTAATTAATTTCTACATTGTCTAAAATTCTGCATCAAGTATTCAACACTAGTTTGATATTAATTTTGCTCTTTTCTTCCCTCAGAATATATCTTTTCGACATATTCTGATAGGAATGAATTCCAATTTAAAAATTTCTGCGGAACTTTATGCAGTTCATGCTTGAGTTTATATTTTAAATTAATCATTTTATACACTTAAAAACTCAATAGTTCTTGATAGCAACAAGAAAAAGGTGGCTGCTATGTCGACTTGCTCGTGATGCTCATCAATTTGTTACCAGATTTTATTAATTCGTTTTGATTACTATATTGAGCATGAAAATAGGTTTCTTAATATCTTCAATGCTATGGTCTGTTGGAAAGCACTCTATCACAAATCATTACTTCTGGTTGCTATCGGGGATTATTAGGTTTTTTAAGCGTATAACTTGTTATATACCAGTAGTTTATTACTGGCTGTTAACTGAATGAACTAACAATGTGTTGCATTTTTGCTCCTAAAGCTGTTCAATGTCCAATACCAGAAGATCCTATGAATGGTCGAGCGCTTTACACATCAGTTAGTTATGATTCAGTGGTCAGATACGAGTGTAGATATGGGTATAAATTGCATGGACTCTCCAATCGGACTTGTAGTAGTAATAAACAATGGTCAGGAGAATCACCAAAATGTCAGGGTATCTATGATTTATTAAATTAATTTACTTTTCCACTCTCCAAATTCTCACAACTAAGTTATGAATCAATAAAATTTCTCATTTACTTTCTTTTGATAAAACAATGCTCTCTGTGAGTTATGAACTCATCATAAAAGCAGTCTATTGTTTGTTAGACAGACTCGACATAACTTTCTCTACTTATGAGTAAGAAAAGGAAATCTATGAATAATTCTCCTCATATTTCTGTGAAACAAAGAACTACTAAAGAGAGGAATTCAAGTCCATAAAAGTACTTCTCACATACCTTTATCATAGGTTTTCTTTAGTTTTATAAGATTTCTCTTGGTCGAATTTAATTTGGTTGAAATTTTTTTATTTTTCAAAAATATATAAAAACTGTTGATCTAAAAAATTAAGATTGATGAACCTCTAAAAGCTAGAATTAATTTGAATAAAACTTAATCAGGATTTGGTAGTGATGTTTGAAAGACTTGCTCAAATGTTTGAAAAGAAGTTGAAGCAAAAGAGAACCAAATATTGAGATATCTATGTTTTGCAGACTGTACTATCGCATAAATCCTGAAGTGAGTATAAAAAATCTTATTTATAGTGTTTCGCTGATGCCATTCAACTTTTTATGGCATTATAGCAATTGTGGTCACAAAATTGCATTTACGTGATATCTTACGTTTCAATCAGTGCTCAATATACACACCTTAATGCTAGCATTGCTTCATTCATATTTTATTATTAATGCTTAACATTACACCCAACACAGCGTTCATATATCGAATACTAGTTCTGTTATATGACCCAAACTTAAATATTTGATCATCTGAGCCTAGACTTTGTCGCAATTCCGACTTTTCTATTGCTCAAGACTATCGCAAACTAAGAAACAAGCAGAGAGCAGGAAGAAAAATAAGATCATATTTTAGTCTTTAAAAGTAAAAAAATTCACACTTTTCAAAATTCTATCAATTTTCTGTAAACTCCAAACTCTTTCAGATTTTATCCGACTTTCTTTAGAAGCTGTAAACTCTTCGCATCTCATAATTAAATCTTTTTTACCAATCAGCCTTTATTTGCTGATAATTTGAGATTTCGAAAATATTTTACTAAAAAATGTTCTTAAAATTTTCGACTGGGAATCATCTGAAGATTTGCAAAACATCACTGCAAAAGAATTAGATGAGCAAAGTACTACAAAATTTGAATAATTGAAACAAATGATTGGAAAACAAAAAATGTTGAAATCCTAAAAGCAGTTAAATAAACTATAAAAGTGTTTCAAGCAAATTCCCGAAATTTCGCTGTATTTACTCCGATTTGCTGACTGAATTTTCAGAGCTTTCAGTCCACTAAGGTCACAGTTCTATCGATCGCATATTATTTAGTGAATTATTTATCTTTTATAAATAATTCGATCCTCATTTCTTACAAAAACTTGTGTATCACATTGAAAAATTTTTTTGCTCATTAAAGTTTTCAATCTTGAGCTTGCATTCGAGTTATTAATGAAATTTCTTGAGCCCATAGAAAGCTTTGATGAACTAAAATATGAGAAAAGTTCTTATAAAATGAGTTATAACTTAATTAAAAGAAGTTCCTATAACACAAGACAATTGATTGATTTTATTCAATGAGAAAACTATAATTCATTTATTATATTGATTGTACAAACGTTAGAAATAGATTGCAGCTCACCAGGAGTTCTGCACAACGGCTATCTAGAAGTAAGACGAACGATACTCGGCTCTACTATTCATTTCAAATGTTTTGATGGCATGATTTTTGTTGGCGAACATAATTCAACGACTTGTCTTGAGAACGGCACCTGGTCTAATCCATTACCTAGTTGTTTTGGTATGTCTTTTTTACATACTAATAAGACATGTTCAAAGTTCAGTTTAGCTGTTCGAATAGAAATATATAGTACGATCTAACTCGCTTATAGTGAACTAGTCTGTATAGCCAAAAGCTTTCGCTACAGGCGGGATTTATTATATCCCAATTCGATAAGCTGTGGATTCTGTGTTTGATGCAGAACATAGTGATGATTCGCTATAAGCAAGTTCACTATAAACGGGTTAGGGTGTATATTAAGCTTATTCTAAACAAGTTTATTTTGTCAAATGCCTGTTTGATTGCCTTCTAAGCTCCATGCGTTGTCCCCGAACTCGATCACGGAAGAGTCAATCTATTTCCTTCTGGTCAGAAAGTATCTCACGGACAAGTAATTAAAGTTGATTGTAAACCACAGTATGAATTACATTATAACACGACTGATGCCATCTGCAATAACGGCACGTGGACTCATGTGCCTCAATGTGTTCCAGGTCTGACACCAATTTATTATTATTCACTCCTATATCTCATTAACTCATACTATTAATTATCAGATAAACTGTTTGTGTCACAAATAATTTATTGTTTCCAATTGATAGCCCGCTGTAAAGCATTGCCTGAAAGACCAAAGAATGGTATAGTTATCGCACCAAAAACAGATCATGGAATGAAGGCGTTGTATCGATGTCGCGATGGATTTAAATTAGAGGGTCCTAATGTGACCGAATGCCATTTCGGTAAATGGACTGTCGTTACGCCAAAATGTGTTGAAGGTATCAATCATACATGTAGATCTTAGGAAACTCACACCCACAAATAACCGCAAATACTCAACTTATGATATTAAAGATGAGACTTCAATTTTGTACTTTTAGCCAATAGCTATTTTCAGTTTTACCATAAATATTTGATTGAAGAGTCATTCTTGCAACCATTAGATCTTGAACTTTGTTGTCTGATTGACAAATGTTGAAGTTTTAAACTTTTAGCATTGATAGCGCTAAACTTGAGTGTCTTTACACTCGCGATCGCTCTGCATCCGTGAAAGCGTGTGGATATCCGCATAAACCCGTGAGTGCGGGTGTGAGACGCAAATTTGTTTAGCTATCTAACAATTATTGTCAAACATATTGAGTGCAAAAGCTGTCTAATCCAATTTGTTTATTTAGTTTACTGTCCGTTTCCTGGATTCATAGAAAACGGCAAAGTATTACTCGTCGGTCATATGGGAATGTATGACTACAGGCCTTACGTCAAAAGAGTTACTAATAACAAACAAATACTATTTGAGTGCGATCGAGGATATCATATAGAGAGTGGGCCGCCCGGTGCAACATGTGTTGACGGCCAGTGGTCTCCTCAAGTCTTACCGCGGTGTGTACGCGGATCTCATCCTAAGATGAGATGGTTGAGGAGTGTCGGCAATTCAATTAGAAAGAGAAAGTGGTTAATACCTCAGTCAAAAGTCTGGAAAAAATCCCGTGGAAGAAGACATCAAAAGTTAAAAGGTTTCAATTGATAGTCAGTAATCAGATTCTTTTGAATCAACCTCTATTTTTTGATTAGCTCCATGTAAACCACTGAAAGACACGCCTTGGATGAAGATCAGCATAATTAAGTTTGGAATTGGTAACGATTCGTTCCCTCACGGAACTCGAGTCAAAGTGTTTTGTTCAAACGGATATGTCTCTAACATTGGTAACCTTACGGCCAAATGTGCTAAAGGAAATTGGAGACCTCATGAACCTGACTGTCTCATTGGTATTCAGTTTTATTATTTTAATTTTATCAAAAAATTGTACACATTTTTCCTCTACGACTGTTTAGCTCCATGTCTGACACCTTACGCAGAAAATGGTTATTACTATCACCGAAATAATAAAATATCAATAGCACATAAGATATCTCATGGCGATGCTATCCATTTGGAGTGTATGGCTGGCCATCAAGTTCAGGGAAATCCAACAATGAGATGCTGGTACGGAGAATGGAGTGGACAACAGCCGCAATGCATAGCAGCGCCGTGTTCTCTACCAAACATCAGAAATGGCTACTACTCGGGTGGATATCGGTCTGGTTTGACTATATCTCATGGTTCGGTCATTGAGTTTCAGTGTAAGCCCAATTATGTGAAAGGAGTTCAAGTGCCGCCGCGTTGCATTGAAGGCCGACTAATGCCAGAACCGCCGCATTGTATCGAACATGACTTAGTCATGAATGTTCTCAACTCTAAGGTTTACAATTAATCATAACTTTATTGAATTTTGTGTAACATTCTTCTTATTTTCTAAGGCCATAAATGCTGACGAATCTGTAATCGAAGTGCCAAAACCAGATATCATTCAACCGACAGCTGCTAATGCAACTGAAATGCTTTGGTGCGAACCACCAGAAAAATTAGAGAATGTCTTGAAATATCAATTAACAGAGACGAATCATTTACCCCTAATAAGCATTGCGCAAATAAATAATAATGATATAAAAAGCGATAACTCTTCAACAGATACCACAACTGAAAGTATCATAACTACTACACTTTTAGAGATCTTAAATGCAACTTTTGCTAATCAAACCAGTTCCCCTAACCCTGATGTCGCTTCTACTCAGTCACCTGATAAACTATATCATCCACATGGAACTGAAATTATATTCAAATGTATACCCGGTATGAATGGACTCAAAAATACGTGGAAAATAACTTGCGAAGACGGCGGTTGGATTGGAAGGGCTGTTAAGTGTGGTAATGATTAGTTTTAGTCTCTTTAGTGTATAGATGTGCATCTTTCAAAATTCTTGCGCCCACATCCGCCTCATCCCAAGACCTTACACAACGGTAATATCAAAGCTCATATCCACACTTCCACCTGCGAATAATCGCATCGTACTCAATCTTAGTACTTTCAATTGACACTTCAATTTTGTATTCCTGCTCAGTAACTATTTTCAGTTTTACTGCAAACACTTCAATGAAGAATCGTTTTTCAACCACTAGAGATTGAATTTTGTTGTTTGCCCAACAAATTTGAAGTTTTAAGCTTACTTGTATATGATTATTTTTCTGGAGATTTTTACACTGCATTTGCCTAATTTCATATCCGCTCTGCATTCGCAAAAGCGTGCAGATATTTGCATAAACCCACGAGTGCAAGTGTGAGATGCATATGTATACTTGAAAGTCTAATTTTCAGAAAGATTTGCACTTATTATTCATTCCTTTAAATAGAAGATGATTTGCAATCTCTTGAAGAGCGTAAGAACAAGTCATGCACTTATCTTAATAACGATCCGAACGTTTGGGCATTTATTGGTGACAATAAAATTAACGAATATGAAGAATTTCCGGCAGATACAGAATTAGCGATACGCTGCAAAGATATTGGAAAATATAATTTGATCGGTAGCAGAAGACGGAAATGTGTTTATGGAGAATGGGATGGAGAGAGACCGGAATGTTTTGGATTGTCACAAGAGAACGATTACGCGCGTATGAATAAATGTTTAGTTGATATTTGAAACTCGTATGTGAACCTTATTTTCATTTAGTTGAAAAACCCCCAACTATATTGTTTCGTCACCAGTTGGGTCCAATCGCTCAAAGTCCTGAGGGCAAATTGATAGTTTATCCGGGAACTATTCTACATCTGGAATGCTTATGGAAGAGAAAATTCGGTGCACCTGTTTGGGAATGGAGTCACTCCTATAGAAAATACAATCAGGGTATTTATTTCTAATAAGTGGGCTATAATTCGACTTATGGTTTATATAGAGTTGGATATTTGGGAGTGATGCGGTTACATAAAAAATGTTCTGTACATCACGCGTGCCATTCACCTTACTCAACCTAACTTAGTAAAATTTAATATGAATACTACTAATTTAGGTTAGGTTAGGTAAAGCGAAGTGTTGCCTGCTAGGCATGGAAGAACATTGTTTTGGTAATCGAATGACTCCTGTACCCAAACCTGTTTGAACCTTAAATAGAACTGAACGATAAACAATATTAAGAATCAGTACTCGTAGTACTTTACTATTTTGTTCTAGTAGTATCAGCATTTAGTTTACGATAGATAATAAAGTTAAGGTTTGTATAGAAATAGCATGAATTTTCTCTCCTAAAGATAGTTAGATATCTATATATTCTAATTGAAAACTAACTCAATAGATTGGACCACAGAATCAGGTCGAGACTCAACTTTGGAATATCGCTTAAGCATATTTCACGCCCAAAAAGAAGACTCAGGACTTTATACTTGTCGAACGCCTAACTTTCACCAACATTCTGTTGAGATCATTGTCAAAGGTTAGCACAATTTGATGTCTTATAGAAAAATTTAGATTATCTAAACTTGTATTTGATTACTTATCTTCAGCAATACATTGCGCACCTCTTGTTGAAACCGACGGCTTGAAGATTATGAATCCAAGTACTAAAATGAATGCTAGAGTAACATTTGCCTGTCGTTCTGGTATGAGAATCAATGGAAGCGATGAAGCCATTTGTCTACCATCTGGAAATTGGTCTGCAGAAACTCCTAGTTGTCTGAGTACGAAATCTTTGTTTAATCAAATGCCAAACCAGTTGAGATGAACTGTTTTGAAATTTTTGCAAATAGTTACCGAATGTCCAGATCTGAAAAATATTACGGAGAGTTTAATTTCAAATGAAAATGAAACGCGATCGATGTTGAAGATAACAATGAATGGCAGACGAGTCGGTGATGTAACTACCTTTTCGTGTCCGATCGGTTATGGTCTCAAAGGCAAACATGAGATTATTTGTCTAGAATCTGGTCACTGGTCTGCGACAGTTCCTACTTGTGAAGGTTTCTAAAACATTTTTCATTTTCAATCGTAATATTGTTGTCACGAGCAGTTTAACACTTCAATATCTTTTTTATTATTTATTGATTGTGTTTGACATCGGAATCACTATCATGGGCAGGGGCTAAAAGTCCGAAATTAAGTAATCATATCTGCTGAGGCACACGTTAATTCACATTCAAGTATCTGTTATCAAACTTTTCATTAATGTTTTACATTAGTAGATCGGTTGGTACATCAAATAGATAGAGTTTCAAAGTTTTTCCGATGTTCTCTTTCAGTACAGATCTATACTTAAACTTTGAAAAAATATCTAAAGGCTATAACCCTCTAGTCCTCGTTAGCTATGATATAAAGTGCTTCAACAACCATAAGTTCAAAATAGTTGAATTCAAATAAAATGTGATTCTGAGAAAAATTAAGTCAAAAATAATTAATACTATTACAGAAGTGCAGTGTAATCCTCCTCCGACTCCATCTCACGGTTTTCTGCAAGGTGATAAGATTGAGCGTTTCCGAGGAGGTGATATCGTGCAATTTGCATGTGATCAGGGATATATGCTGCAGGGAAACCCGATTGTTATATGTCAAGAAAATAGTCGCTGGTCTAGTCAACCACCAACCTGTATGATTGAAAGATGTACCTAAATATAAGTGAAATTAATCTATTCTCTCTATTGTTAAGGTGTCCCCGCCTGTACATATCCGGGCACAACTCACGGTGTAATCATATCTATTGCCAAATTTTTCTATAGTGTCAACGAAACTGTACGGTATGATTGCGCCGATGGCTACGAAATGAAAGGATCTAATATCTTAAAATGTCTTGAGAACAGTCGATGGAGTAGTTCTGTTCCGGAATGCCATTTGTCGCGTAGAGGTTAACATAAGTCTATCTGAGGGATTAATTTATTTATAAATTATTTGAACTGAAAATATATAGTTATTTAAATGTGATAATTCATTGGCGATTATGCATATCATATGTAAATACATATAATTGCAAATTAATTTTTCACATCACATTTCATATTATAATTGTCTCATAAAAATCTAATTCTCATTATTTGTTATAAAATTTGTGTAAATTTTCTCAATTACATAATTATAATTGCATTCAATTATATAAAGCTTATGAATAAAGTGCAAATGTTATTATGTTATGTAATAGTATTATTCTTTTCTCGATATCCTAAGATTTAGTGTTGGTATAAGACTTGATAATAACCTTTCACCAAAATATACTTTTATATTGAATTCAGATTGACACTAAAGTTAAAAGCTCATTAACGGATGATAGCAACTAGAGTAAAGTGATCGGTATAGATGTATCCAATGGGTTATTTATATTCATAAAGTTATACTTAATAGGAAAAGTACATTATGTACAGTTAATAGCTAGTAGTGTATGTCAGGTATGTACCTTAAAAGCATGGTAACGAACTTTTCATCAGACGCTCTCGTCAATTATTAAGTTTTAGGGTGTACTTTGACTTAACAATTATATTTAGAGAAAATTGCGCAATTAATCGATGCTAAAAGCATATAAGAAACTTTTAATATCATTAATTGATTTTTAGCATATATTTGGCGTATTTCTATTCATTATATCGAGAAAATATCACTTAATGTAAAGCAATTTAAATACATTTGTATTCTGTAAAGAAAAAGCATTGCATAACACTTCCTATGTTATGCTTATGTGTTTTCGCCAATAATAGCTTGTCATACAATTTACAACATTGATTTGGGTGCAAAAATGGATAGAAACCAAGGTTTAAATTATTTAATTACTTTTCATCAAATTTTCGGCGTTTCATACTTTGGTCACACTGTTAATGGCATAAAAGCTAATTGGATTAAGAGATCAGTTCTTGTTTTATGGCATCTCTTGCTTTTGGTTCACTCAATTTTTTACGTTTATGATAATGTTGTGAAATCTAGACTTAGCAATCAATTCGACACTTATTCGAGAAGATCGTTAGGAATCGCATTATTGGGCGACATCTCGACATTCTGTTACTTTTCATTGACTTTTATCTTGATATTTATTCTTTTCTGGAGAGGAGAACGGATTCTAAAATCGATTTCAAATTCAAACTTGACTCTAAACACGGATATAAATGAGAGAAGAATTGGAATAACTACTGTTATATTGAATGCGGTTTTAGTGGTAATATTTTTTGGCTTGTATATAACATTCTACTTAATGAGACATGGACTTCATAGGAATAATTGGTTTCCATCCGATTACTTGATGTGTCCATTCCTAAACGTCTCTCATACAGCAACTATTGTTTTGATAGCTTATAAGAGTAAAATTATTTCTAAATATTTGGAAACTATAACAAAGAATGGTTCTATTAAATTGCCAATAGCTCAATTGAATTTTAGTAGAATCGATCAACATATTAAAGAAATCGATTTTCTATTATCTCCAGTTATATTCATTTCGATTGCTTTAACTGTTTTGGTTCAAATCGAATCAATTTGTTTGCTTTCTACTGACTTTAAAGCAAGTTACAACCACTCAGTTCCTATGTTGATAACAAACCTATTAACATTGATCTCATTGTGTTATGTTTGCGAAATTATACCCAAATCAATGGAAAAAGCTTATGACTTACTCAGAGATTCTAATATTAATGCTTCGGTTAACAATCAGAATTTGATAACAAATTTATATAATATAAAAATCTTACATCTTTTGAATTATCAGAAAAAGGAGATTGGTTTCACAGCTCTTGGAATGTATAGAATTCGTATGTCATCTCTGCTTATGATTGAATCTATAGTAATCTCTCATTCTGTGATTCTGATACAAACAAGTCTTTAGTCACGTGAAAATTTCAGCAGATCTTATAAATATAATTAATATTTCAGTTTTCAGTAATTTTTTATTCGGATAAAAATAAAGTACAACTAATAAGGAGTAGAATGATTATTTACATATAATAGTAATAAAGAATTTTATCTGAGTATAGAAATCGATATGAATAACAAATTTTAGACGTTGACTTATTTTATTGATCAAATTTATTTGAATTTTCTGAAGGAAAACACTAGAGTAGGTTCATTCAAATATTGTTGCTAGCATTAACTGACAAGTAATGCATTAGTAAAGCACTTTACAAAACAATATATTGCTAGTAATAACTGAGCGCGTTCAATTAGTATTAATATATCGCTTACGTAAAAGCTTGGTTTTAACTCTGGATACAAGTCCTCAATTTAGTAATGGACAATAAACAAGGGCTCAAATTTCTGATTAATTTTCACAAAATATTGGGCATTTCTTGTGGTGGCTATGATTTAGATGGGGAAAGTATGAGATCATCTTTGAAAATAATAACTATTACTTGGAATATATTGCTGTTAATTTGTTCTTTAGTTAATGTCTATTTTCATGAAGAAAGAGCTCGAATGGTTAATAAATTTATTATATATTCGACCAGATCATTTGGTATAAGAATGATTGGGATTATTTCGTCCTCATCTTACTACCTATTGACATATGCATTGATTTTGATTCAACTTACAAACGGTAAACAAATTTTGAGATCAATCTCTAATTTGGATCTGATTCTCAACAGTGATGTTCAAATCAATGAGAGAAAAATCGGAATGATAATAACCGCTATCAACTTGTTTCTATTGATGTTTACTTGGATTCTTTATTGGACATTTATCTTCATTAAATATGGAATGAATTTGGAGATTAGGCTAATATCATCCTACTTACTGCATTTATTTTTGTGCGGAACTCAAACGTTGCCTGTTGCTCTTATTAGTTATAAAAGCAAAATAATTTCAGTCTTTCTCCAAAACTTCATGAAACGTGACTCCGCACAAATGAATTTGCAAAAAATCCACAGCAAGTTTTGCGAAATAGATGACCACATTAAACAAATTGATTCTCTCTTATCACCCTTAATATTCATTATAATTGTAATAACTATTTTAGTTCAAATCGAGTCAATTTGTTTAATGGCAGTTGATTTCAAAGCAAGTTATGGTCATTCGATTCCTGCAATGCTTTCAAACTTATCACTGTTGATATTATTGTGTTATTTCTGTGAAATAATACCCAAATCAATGGAAAAGGAATATGATTCACTGAGAATTTGTATTACTAAATCTTCAATTCGAACAAATCAACGAATAGAAAGTTTGTATAACATGAATATTTTGCAACTGTTAAATAATGTAATTTACAAAATTGGATTCACAGCATTTGGATTCCACAGAGTCCGCATGTCGTCTATTCTTCTATTTGAATCAATAGTCATCACATATTCAGTAATTCTTATTCAAACAACTCCACAAGTTCTTAATTAAAAGAATTAAAGTTGCATTTATATTGAACAGATAGATTTGAGAATTTGATGTTTATTGTACAATATCAATAACTATTGATTTGTCTCTATTTTCAGTTAAATAAGATTTAGTTTATTATTTAGAACTATTGTAAACCAGTGTCAAAACCAACACAGAGATTGAACGTTACTATCACCTGCTAATTAAGCTATTTCACCCTGTTTTATTAATTAAAATATTCATGAAAAAATCATAAAAATCATTTTCTTTATGTTATAAATTTGTAAGCGAACAAATACAAAAATGTGAACAATGATGAACAAAGAGTAATAATTGGAACATGTACAATAAATGGATTGAATATAGCTTTAAAATAAGCATGTCAAATTGAACAGATTTATGAAGTTTGACATTTTGAAGAAAAAAGTAATGAATTATTAAAAGATTACGTTAAAGATTTCATGAAAATTGAACCTGAAACTTGTCAATGGAAGAATGATTTTAACACTATAGAGGAATATATTAGTACTGTACAAGAAACATTGGATATAACATTAGATAGACATAGTATTCAAGATAATATTGGTAAGAGCTGTTTCTAAAATATGTTTAGATAGTTTTAGAAGAAAATTTTGCAAAGATGTAAATATACAAAAATAATATATATAACAGATGTTATAAAACTTTATAAAATTATTTTAGACAATAGATTGGATAATCTTAATCTACTGTTTGATTGATTTTGGTGTGGAAAACCGTGTTTTAAGAGGCAAACTCGGTGAAGTTGATAGAAAATGGTTAAGTGAATCAAAAAACAGATAAAATTATCTTATGATGATGTAAGAAGGAATGAAAGGACAAACAAAATTAAAAGCACTACAAGCATACTTACTACCTGTCTGGTTGACAGACAAGTTCTCAAAACTATACAATGTTTGATTTTATCTCAAATGATTGACCAAAGCCGTATTTTGATCAAAAAATTTCAAAGCATTCAAGCTAATACATAAAAGTGTGCGCATTATAGATGTAATGTTATCACGAGTTTTAATTAAAGATTAAATGCTTTAAATGCTTCTATGTTTTGTTTTACTGGGTCTTAAAATATAATACTCATTTGAAATTTGTTTACACTTTTAGATGATTTAAGTTAGTTTTCATTCCTTAATACTGTCACGTTTATTTTGTGACTTGGGATCTTTTCTAATTAATTTTAGGATTTTTATTAAACAATTTATATTGTTTTATGTTTTGTTGTTTGCTAGTCGTACAAATTGAGATCTGGGACCTCAATGTGAGATCTCAATTCGTTTAAGTAAGAGTCAGGCTGGACTTGTGTTTTAATTTATAACTTTCATACTTACTTTGTAATGTGCGTCGTATTGATGAATTAATGATATAACACACTTTTCACTATTGATATTAATGTAACTTTATTTTGATAATATGATTTTGCATGTTACACTCTTATTAACTTACTCTAACTATATGTCTCTATCTATCCTCCTTTATACACTTTCCCTGCTCTGCCTATATACCTTTTCTGTGTTCTATATTATCTTGTTCTTGTTATTAAAACTAAAGTTTACATAATTCTCGATATTTTCTTAGAAAAAACATGTTTTTAAGTAAAAAGTTGAAAGAGAGCTTATTGTTGATAAAATAGACTTTTTATCTATTACTTTATCAGTATAATAAATTTTATTTTAATTATATAATAAAACATTTTTAATTAGTCTATTGCTTAATAATGATAACTTATATAGATTAATTTTACATTTCACAATACGTCAGCCAAAAGGAAAGCTGAGCGCGAATGTTATTTTAATGACATTTTAAGGATAATTAGTGTTCGATAGTCATAAATTATTGACACAAATTCTTAAGATAGAAATTTGTGTAAAAGTTAATTTTGACTTTAATGTTCTGAATTTCTTGATTTTGTGAAAAACACTGATAAAATACTAAACACTGCATAATCAAACACTAAATATACATTTAAATCGAATAAGCAATTGTGTTGTATCCAAGATTGAATTAAAAATTTTTTGAAAATATAAAAGGGGTTTTTAGTCTGATTTTGGCTCTAGCAAAGTGTGTTAAGTAGAGATAAACCTTTTCGTGTTTTATTATATAAAGAATTGAATTAAATTTTAATCACAAAATGACTATAGATTTACAATTCGGTTATCGTTTGACTATTTTTCAGACAATTTGACTAATTAATCATAATTAATAATTATTGAAGTGACCTTCTATGTAACCATTAAAATATAAAATACAATACATTTTTAAGCGTTCCACACTTAAACTTGTTCTTTAGAAAGTGAGAACATCTCTGAATTTGCTGAATGAACGTTCAACGTCAATGCTACTAAATGCCATTGAAAGAATTATTACTGGGACTTTATATAAATTAGGGTATAGTTGCCGTTTGGAATACCAAAATTCTATCGGTTGAATCTCATCATTCTGAGGAAGGTCTTCAGTCAAATACTCATTAAATTCAGTCTCCAGTCTTATATGATCAAAAATATTTCCCTGTGTCCCTATATTAATTCATGGCGCCGTAATAAATATTGGTATTAAATGATAGTATATAGTTGAGAAATCCGAATGAATAATCAATAGACTATGTTTATAATGTAAATCGAATCTAATATTAAAATGTGAAGTGAATACCAAGAACTAAGAGCACATTTTTGCTTTACCTGTTTTGGAAATCCAACAGTTTCAAAATTGAGTAATAAAAAATTCTTAAATTAAAATTATTCAATAAACTGTTCACAAATTTGATAAATTAACCTTTTAAACTCACTATTACAAGGTTTAAGAAGCTTTATCTAAAACTAAAAGTCAGAGAGTGAAATAAAATCTGTTCATAAGAAATTAATTTCTTAGCACTAGAAAATGAAAATAATCATGAATTCTAATCAGAAATCATTTTTAAATGCAGATCTTAAATAAATTGCTTTCAGCGTTATTTGAATGCTTCTTAAAAAATTACGATTAAATTTATTTTGGTTTTCATTAACACTGATAAAGTGCTACAAATATAATTAATCACATTAGAGCCATAATAATTTGATAAATTTGCCTTCGAAAATTTAAGTTATTTTCAATTAGAATTTATATTTTAGAAATCTCATGATATATGTGAAAATATTTTTAAAAATCCTATTTATTTACTTATTTGTTAAAATTATAATTAATTTTCTACAAAGCTATTAAAGCTAGAGATTTCTATCTACAGTTTGCGGATCCAGCTAGAGGTTAGAGATAAAGCCTAAATGATGAAGAGCTAACTCCAAACGTAAAGCTATAAATGTGGTATCTCATGATCTGTTAACCTATATCATTCTATAATATTCAAGCGACTTTCTATTAAAAAGTTTAGTTGGCGAAAAATATTTTAAATACCTTCATTAATGATACATCCAATTATTGAATAAGATTTAGCGTATATACGAAGAGTAGTTCAATATTCAAATTTCTAAAATGTGCATGCATTGTACTAGTCCATAAACTTTGATATACTATATACTAGTTGACAATAAAAAGTCCGATTGATTCTACCCTTTAAACCACACTTTCTTTCAACATAAATATTTTGGATGCTTTGAAACTTTGATCTAGTCGTTACGTGCAATATTGTAATAACGTCTTAGTTTCCTAATTAGACCTATATCATAATATTTTTGTAATAACCTATATTTCTAAACTCTAATTCTCATAACTCACCTTATATGTCAACATTTATTACTGACTTAAAGATTACTTTTTTATTTGTACAAAAGAAATCTTCACATGCTTGTCTCAACTGTAAAAGTTATGAAGACAGCTGATAGTAAGCATATTTCATCTCTTAAAACCTACCTAAGTATGTCCTAAATATACAATTTTCCAATCATAGCTAAATGTGCTATTAACCTTGTAAGATTTAACCTATCGTTGTAAAATATTGTTCAACTTAACCCGCCTATTGTTCCTATAAAATGTCGTGTTTTTCCTAAATTTTTCGCTCTTCTTCCAGTGTTAAAAATCCTGTGAAATCTTATGTAATTTGTGGTTATGTTAAATAAAGTGCTATATTTTAAAATTTGATTTCGTACACGCTCCTATTAAAGATCCAGACTTTACAATTGGAGGCACCGCTGGGATAGGAGTTGAAGATGTATAGAAATCAATGTTGTATTTATTGAAGTTATAAGTATAAATGAAGTTGTCAATTCTTACCCTTTGTCTTAAAATTGTGTGGGTTGCACTGTGGTCGTAATCAGTGTCTGCAATTGGTCACCAGCATCGGCTTCGCGGTGGTTGCGTCGACTGAATCACAGAGGAGCAACACACAAACAAAGGAAAGAAACACTTCTTTGATTTTTTTAGTTTATTAAAATGCCAATTAGAGGGCAATCTGAGTTATCCACTTCTAGTTCAGAAGTGACTGCTTTGACGGCTAAGGAACTTAAAGATATTGTATCAGATGTAGTCCGTATGTCAATGACTACATCTAGTAGCTTAAGATTAGAGCCTTTCACAGGTCGCGATACCCGAGAACTCGTAAAGTGGCTGCGAGAATTCGAGTATCACGCAGATGCAAATAATTGGGATGATGCTGCTAAGTTGCGCAAATTTCCCACATATCTTAGAGATTATGGTCTACTGTGGTATGACCAGAATGTTAAGCGTGCAGGCGTAAATGCTCCAACAGATTGGAAAGGCCTCAAACATCTGATCACCACAGACTTACTTTCTACTAACCACAAAAGTTATTTACACAGCGAACTAAGACGTCGCAAGCAAGCTTTAGGCGAAAGCGTTTATAATTACATTCTTGCTAAACGAGATTTGTGTCTCGAATTAGATGATAGCATGAATGAAAGCGATATGATGGAGTATATGTATCAGGGAATGAAACCTGATATTGCAAAAGTGCTACGGTCTCATGCTCCTAAAACTATGAACGCATTCATAGATAGGGCAAAACAAATAGAACGTGGCATTGAAGAGTGTGAAACTTCTGGGATTTCCGAAAGTAGGTCGGAAACAGAGTTATCCACTTTAATGAAAAATTTTGGAGATATGGTAAGAAATCTCACTCATACTTTGAAAAATAACAGCCGTCAAAATAATGCCTCATACCAGTTAAACAGACAATATAATGGTCAAAACAGTTTTCGTCGTGGCAATCGAAACTGGGACAGGTATGAGACACGCGTAAGTCGCGATAGCAGATCTTTAAGCCCTAACTATAATAGAAATGGGTTTAACTCTCAAAATACAGAGTTCCGACGTTCTCTACCAAGAGACGATTTTAACTCGAGGAGAAACACAGCTCCTAAACGAGTTAACTTTAATTTTGATGAAAAATTAACACTAAGTCGAAATACCGAAGGTAAAGGTATATGTTATAATTGTCAAGAACCTGGACATCATTTACGAAATTGTCCGCATAAACAAGGTAACCGATCAAGAGAAAACAGTCCTTATCGGTCTAAACAAAGCAATGCAGGACTGAGTCACACTGTTCAGCAAGCTATACATCCCTACGTACCTAAGTGTAAAAACAAATTAATGTTTGTTTATGTAAAAATAAAAGGGTGTGAAATTTGTTCATTGGTTGATACGGGTTCAGAGAATACTATGATTTCTCATGATCTCGCATTAAAACTTGGTCTTAACATTGAAAAGTATACAGGTAGACCAATTACTGGAATTAACTCAAAGCCTGTAAAAATTAGCGGCCAAGTACGGCTCGATATTATCGTCTTTGATGATAAAAAGAGCGTTCTATATCAATAACTGCTGTTGTTGTTTTAAAATTTCACTTAGATCTATTGTTGGGATATGACTTTCATCGTGCATCTAAATCGGTGATCGATATCTATAATAATAACATTGTGTTTAATTCTGCAGCATTCAAGGAAAACGAAATAATTGATGTTAAAAGCCCAAAATCCCCAAAAGTATTAAACAAAATGCACGCGATAGAAAATATTGAAGTACCAGCTAACGGAATGCAGGTTGTTAAGTGTGCACCAAGCTATAAGAAAACCTTACTGAGTGCAAACTGTTATACGCAGTCAAATCCAACAATACTTTCAAAACGCAAACTATATGTGAAAGAGCAAAATATTACCCTCAAAAATGGGATTGCTCGCGTTCCTGTAGTAAACCTTTCTGATAAACCTATAACTATATCTGCCGGTAGCATTGTAAGCGATTATGAGTTACCATCTATTTGTGCTGCTGCTTTCTCAAAACCGGATTTCGATCCACTATTAAATGCGACTATGGCAGACATTATTAGAAAAGATAAACGTGCCTATTTGGTTTTCTGTCGAATCTTAGACAAGGCTGAAGAGAAGGCGGAGAGCATAATAACGGTTTTGAACCGCCTATGTAAATTTTGTCTCACCATTGGCTGTTTATCTGGAGAGCAATGCCCTAGAAGGCAGTCTTATATAACAAACCACGGGAACTATAAAGATAAAGTCGTAAGTAGGTATACAAACGTTTTAATCCTGTGTGGTGAGTACACTCTTCTTTGCATGGATAATGAAGAAAGGCTCAAAAAAGAGGAACCTAAGCCTATAGAGCCTAATAAACCATTGGATCAATATTTTCTTACTAAAGACGATATTAAAATATCTGCTGAATATCTATATAAGCAGATCTATGCACGGGCTGTAGACAGTAATGATCCTTTAAATGTAATTCATTTTTATGAAAATCTTTGCAAATACTGCAACCATTATAAATGCTGTGACGAGACTACAACTTGCATATACGAGCCGATATGTACCGAAAGCGCAAATTATCAAAAAATCAAGGAATGTGAAAAAGAGAAATTGAAAACAAAATAACTGAATTTATAAACGAATGGCAAATTCCAAAGGAAGTTATCGATCGTTATCGCAACTCGATGAATACAATAGGTCCTTATCATGATAATGCGAAGAGAACAATGAATTTTGCTAACCCCTCATTTGATCTTTCTGAATTCCTGACTAACGATACACTTGATGACACTCAAAACAATCATTTTGATAATGAGTTTGAAGATATAGAGTTACAAAGCCTCAGTAGCGACTCAATAACCAACCTTAACCTAGAAGCATTATATGAAGATATTGATATTTTGAGTTCTATGATGGATCCTCTTCTATATGATGCAAATATAGCAGGAAGTGATTTCAACACAGAAGCAAATGAGAAAGACGAGATCGCTAGAAATGTTGCTACAAGTAATGCTAACGAGCTAAACTCTGAAAACTTATATGAATGTAGCAAAACTTTGAATAAAGAAACTTCAAATAAATATTCAGACTCATTACAAGAAGTTATGGACCATATTGATGATTTAAATTATCATTATGAGTGTAATGCAGGATTTTCTTATGATGCTGATTGTAGTAGTCCCATTGATTCGGGCGACAGTAGTCTTTTCGATTCTGATGATGAATTAGAAGAGAACAATAAAGACTATCCAAAGACTATATATTCAAGGCAAGCTAATTATATCCAGAGGGGAAATGATTCTCTTATTGATGACATGAAGTTCGCGGCTGATCGATTTGAGCTATTGATAGCATTAGCTAAGCTAAAGACAAATGATATACTCAACATCTTTTATTATTTCGATCAACTTTGTATTCGATGTAATATATGTCATTTGAAACTAAACGGCGACATAGGAAAGAGTTGTGATCTTTCTAAATATTCACGCTTAGAAAATACTAATAAGCCTTATGCACAGTATGATCCATTTCGAGTATGGCGTGAAATGAACACCTTAATGCATCAATTTATTGTTAGCAGTAACATTCCCTTGAATATCGTGGAATCTTATCGACACAATGGACCAATACGTGATTGTCCTTTATACACGTTGAAATTGGAAACCAAAGGTCGCTGGTCACCCTCTGATGGAAGATGGGTAGACAATAAAACCGGAAGGCCTATACAAATTCCTGTTGCTAGCGGCTTTATGGACACTGGTCCGGAGATTGATGATGTGATGCAGGATCAATTATCAGATTTAATGAATGAATTTGCAGATATGTTAGCTTTCGATCCAACAAATATCGGAACTTGCAAAATAATCAAACATAAAATTGATACTGGAGATCACCCACCAATACATCTAAATCCATACATATATGCTGCACCTCTTCGAGAGGAAATAAACCGACAAGTTCAAGAACTTCTCGATATGGGCATAATAGTACGGTCTAAGTCCCCTTGGAGTTCCCCCGTAGTTCTAGTTGATAAAAAAGGACGGAACAAAACGCATGTGCGTCGATAATCGAAAATTAAATAGTATAACTAAGAGTGATGTATATCCTCTTCCTTCAATAAGCGTTGCATTAAGCAGTTTACAAGGAGCAAAATATTTTTCATCATTCGATCTCAATTGTGGTTACCATCAAATAGAGATAGATAAAAGGGATTGTGAAAAGACTGCATTCATAACTCAAGACGGGTTATTTGAATATACAAAAATGAACTTCGGTTTGAAGACTGCTCCGGCCTGCTTTGCTCGAGCTATGGACATAACTCTAAGTAATTTGAAGTATTCATCAGTCTTAGTTTACTTAGACGACATATTGGTATTCAGTAAAGACTTTTCAAGTCATCTTAAGCACATTCGAGAAGTATTACAAAGACTTAAATCTGCCGGATTTACAATCAAACCAAATAAATGCTCATTGGCCATGGAATCAGTTAAGTTTTTGGGACATGTTGTAGACTCAACCGGAATTCGAACAGATCCAGATAAAATAAAGGGTATAACAAATTTTCCTATACCAAAAACTTTAACTCAAGTACGAGGATTTATTGGTCGAGCATCTTATTATCGAAAGTTTATACCGTATTTTTCTGAAATCGCTGAACCATTGACTCGACTTACAAAGAAGCATATGAGGTTTCAATGGGGACCAGAACAAATGCAAGCTTTTACACAATTGAAAACTCTTCTAAGCAGTGAACCGGTTTTAACACATTTCGATAGTAAGAAACCTTTAGAAGTACGTTGTGATGCTAGCTTTATAGGGATAGGTGCTGAATTGGTTCAACTTGAAGAACTAGGTTGGAAACTAGTAGCAAATGCAAGTCGTTTGCTAAGTGAAGCAGAACGCAATTATTGTACCTCTGAGCGAGAGTGTCTTGCTATTGTATATGCTACTGATAAGTTTGCACCTTATATACATGGATTGAAATTCACAGTAGTAACTGATCATTTAAGTCTAAAATGGTTAACAGAAAAGTCAACGCTCTCTCCTCGTTTAATACGATGGGCTTTACATCTTCAAAAATACGACTTTGATGTTGTATACCGCAGCGGTCGGTTAATGAAGGACGCTGATGCTCTAAGTAGGTGTCCTGTGGATCCTCCTGAAAATATAATTGAAAATACTGAAAGGTATGCCATGGCTAGTATATCGCAATCAGAAGACGAGCAAGACGTGCCTTCTGATGTTTCACGCTTTAATATGATAAATATGTCTAAACTGCAAAGAGAGGATAAATTCTTCGGTACCATTATAAAATCACTTGAATCAGATGAATCGAGTTGTTATGAAGCGGAGTATGTTCTAAAAGATAATATACTTTTCTTTGCCGATCCTATTAGTCGGTTGCGAAGTAAATTGTTAATCTGTATACCTGAGTCGCTCTTGCACGAGCTTCTTTATTCATTTCATGATGATTACATGTCAGCACACTTGGGTATCAATAAAACAAAGGCAAAAATTAAAGAACGATTTTTCTGGCCAAATATGGATCAGGATATTGAATACTATGTAAAATCATGCGTTGATTGTCAAACAAAGAAAACCCCAAACCTTCAAAAAGCAGGTTTATTGGTCCCAGTAAAGTGGGAGGACCATTTGAAAAATGGGGAATTGACATTTTAGGACCATTTCCAGTCTCAGGCAACGGCAACAATAACATTATAGTAGCAACTGAATATATGACGAAATTTGCTGAAACTAAGGCTGTGCCAAAAGCTGATAAATGGGAAGTCGCAAAGTTTATCGATGAGCAAATCATTTTCAAGCATGGAGCACCCTATAGTATTGTTACAGATCAAGGAAAAGTATTTTCGAGCAATTTGTGTAAACAGATTTATGAAAATCATGAAATCGCTCACATTCGCACTTCCAGTTATCATCCACAAGCAAATGGGCTTGTGGAACGATTAAATAAAACACTAGCAGAAATGATTTCTCATTATGTAGCAGACAAACAGTCTGATTGGGATAAGTTTTTACTGCATGTAACATTCGCTTATAACACAAGCGTTCAACAAAGTACACATTACTCTCCTTTCGTTTTAACCTATGCGAGAGAACCTATATTCCCAGCAGAGATAACAATGGGAAGACCGTCTTTGGGTGTTTCTGATGTGGATCAGTATGTTGCACTCAGGGACAAATATATCAAAAATGCGCGAGAGTTAGCCCGTAAATATATAACGGACTCTCAAGTGCGAAATACGAAGCACTACAATAAAAGACGAAGAGAAGTAACCTTCAAAATTGGACAATTAGTTCTAGTTTTTAACCCTCGTAGATATAAGGGTAAATCAGAAAAGCTTTTACATCAATTCTATGGACCGTATAAAATTCTTGACCAAATAGGTCCGGTCACTTATTCAGTCGAATCAATAAGAGACAAATATGAAACAATGAACGTACACGTTTCAAGGATGAAACTATTTTATGATAGAACAGAACTTTTTAACCCAACTGGGTTCACATCATTTGAAATGGGGTCGGATGATGATGAACTATACCCTGAAGGGATAGATATGGACGAAGATTTAAATTTAAATGAAACATCAAGAACAACGCCTGTGGAAAACAGCTTAATAGAGAAGGACAAAATCGAAAATAGTGAAACTGAAGAAGAAAGTCAAATACTAGACTTATCTGATAATCATTCAGAAGCAACAGAAATTGACGATCAATGGTTAGGCATAGATCGAGATCCCCTAATTATATTACCACGATTACAGGACATAAATACTGATACAACCGACAGACCTCTAAGAAGATCAGAACGTATAAGACGACCAGTCGATAGATTTGGTTATGCAGCAACAAGTATACTGTTCTTAATGATGATTTTACTGTGTTCCTGTTTTGTAGAGTCTGCCTTGACTAAAATATCGCCAGTTTTGTGGCGTAAATCTGACAAACCTGTCATTGCTGGAATAAACCGAGTAATTATGAAAATTCATTATGACTCACCGTGTGTTGTATTTAGAAATCCCATATTTGAAATCAGTAATCAAACTGAGTTATTAAATTGGTGTAATAATGCTTATATTGAAGATTTTATAAGACCCGTAAAAGTTTCTGCAATAGTACACTCATCTCCAGTAAACAGGATTTAGTTGTTCACAGGGAGAAACGTTTTATTTTCGCCGCATTTTTATTAGCAGTAGTAGTTGTCACTTCAATCACTACCATAGGCGTCTCTACTGCATCACTAGTTCAAAGTTCCCGTACGGCTGAAGAGCTAGAAACAATTAAGAGAAAGCAAGAAGAGATGTTGATGGAGGCAGAATATTTCAAGCGAAATCAGATGAAAATCCAAAAGATACTTCAAACATTACAAAATGAAATAAGTGAAATAGGAGTAGCAGTACAAGATCTTACAGCTTCTTTCAGGACTTTGCAAGAAAATTTGCCGAAGGCAATGCATATAGTTGCAAATTTGGCATCAAAGTTCATGTTAACAAAGGATAGATTAAAAGATATTTCACGAAAATGGAAAAATGGAATAGTGGATGAAAAATTATTTGAAATATTTAATATAACCCTTCCTTGTGATTGTCCGTTAAACTTAGCCAGAGCCAAGTCATGCACAATAGATGAAAGCCGCTCTCTTGTTTCAATGGAGTTTGAAGCTTACACTAAAAGGAAAGGAACAAATACAATGGAAGCTGATCCATTTGTTTTATACACTCAAAATAATGATAAACTTTGTTCTGTCGAATATGTCGGACCAAAAATGGTAATTTATGACGCTGCTCGAGACTGTGTAACCGCATTGCATCAGATTACACAATCTTCACGAAACTTGATACTAATGCCGAGCTCAGCGTCTTGTCAACGAAACCTTCCTGACACAATTTCCAAAAAGTTCTGGAAAGTAACTACTTGTGAAGATCCTAAGATTGTAGTAGATGAAGAAATAATGCAAGTGAAAGTATCCGATAAACTGAATTATATTTACTGCAGCACACTTAAAATAAAGATCTATAATCGAACTTTGGAATGTCCTGATTTTGCTTTTGCTGTACCCACTAGTGTTCCGTTTAGCATTAATTCAATAACTTACGAGTCCTCTCTTGTAAATGTGCAAAATACTTTAAGTATGATGCCAGCTTGGGGTCAAAGAATCAATTTCCATCTTATGCCGTCTTTACACGAACTAAATCTAACGGAAATTGCAAAACAAAATAATGCAGAAATAAGTAAAATCCAGTTTTATAACCGTAAACCTTCCATTGAGATAAACAATCAATCAAGTACTTTCGTCTTTTGTATCATAATCATTATCGTCCTTTTAATAGGATTAACTGTTTATTATAAAAGAAAACGTTCTAATTCAGTTGATATAGCTAACGTGCAAGCCATTGAACTTAAACGACGTGCTCGTAACTCTAATATTGTAACTGAAACTCAATCATTAGTTTCTGATGAGGAATCCGACGAAGAAGCTGATAATAAATCAAATATATCACAGACAACAACCCCAACTCCTCTTCGGAAAACCAAGCGAGTTTTATTCTTAACAACTATTATAACCTTATCAATTACACCAGCTAATGCTTTTGATTATAACTATATGGTGATATTCATAAAATTCCAATCGCCATGCAATGAATTACTCCTGAATAACAAAACTATTCCGACACAAATTATATGGTGTCAAAATCAGTTTGAACTCTCTTTTATAAAGCCTGTTAGCACGTTTTGTAAAATAGACAACGATATTCTAGCTATACATAAACGACTATATTATGCAGAGTTTAACAGACAAAAACGATCGTATAGCCCAAACAACCCAAACAATGAACTAGACAATTACCTAGCAACTACAATAGTTTCGTCATTTGCTGTTCTAAAAGATATTATAAACACTATTGGAAGGAAATGGTCTCAAAATAAATTAGATTCAAGACTATTTGAAAACTCGCACTTCCAAATAAAATTTCCTTCGAACTTGTCTCTAGAAATGTTCAAACCACATTTGTGCATTGCGGACTTTCAATCAAATACAATTATCTTAATGCTGCATAAAAACTCCGAACATATATGGTTAAAGAAATATGTTATTCTTTTGGAGTTATAACTACTATTATTATTGTACTCCTATTATGTAACGGAGTACTGAAACTTATGAAGTTGCGCAGGAAAATGCACCAGAGTTATAAGGTGTTTTATGATAGAAAAATCAGCGACTCATCGGCGGAGATGGGCTTTCCGTTACCTCCATTTCCCCTATAGCTTTAACTCGAATCAAACGAGTTGTAACAACTACATCATTTTACTAGAAGTTATGGTAAATAAACGATGTAGTTCAAAGAAAAAAAAAGGAAACAAAAATTTTAAAAAAATCGTACATATAATCATTTTGGGAATAAATATATTCCATTTTATAATTCAACTTATTTTAGTAATCAAGTATGTAGTTTCTTCATTACATAAAAATACTTTATAAAAATTATAATCTAATAGATAAATATATAAAAATTAAGGAAAACAACTATAATTTTTTTATTGTATGCAATTATAGAGGGAATTAACTGTACATCTGAATAGATGTATGCGTATAGCTAACAAAGTTTAAGTATAACGTAATGCTAAAACATATTAAAAAAACCTTTTGGTAACCAAACCTCAAACTCCTTGTTGTGTCTCAACTTTTAAAATAACCGGTTTGAGGCACCGCTACTACTATAAATAACGTTCGATAAACGAAGATAAACTTAAAATAAAATATAAATATCTTTTAAACCGTATGATTTGAGAATCTCAAATTTTTCTAATAAATAGAATATAAAACTCTAATGATATCCACAAAATTTGATAGTGATCCGTTAAGCTCTAAATACTTAAATTAATTTTTTTTATAAACAGTAATAAGGACTTACAGTGACGCCATCTAACATTCAAACATATAACTAACAACCAAAACAAACATTAAATTTTTTTTAAATATACTTAAATTAAAATATATATATCTTTTAAACCATATACTTTTACAATCTCAAATTTCTCTAATAAATAGAATATAAAACCCTGATTATATCCACAAAAATTTGATAGTGACCCGTTATAATCCGAATACTTAAATTAATTTTTTTTATCAACAATACTAAGGACTTACAGTGACGCCATCTAACATTCAAACATATAACTAACAACCAAAACAAACATTAAAAAAAAATTAAACATACTTAAATTAAAATATATATATCTTTTAAACCATATACTTTTACAATCTCAAATTTCTCTAATAAATAGAACATAAAACCCTGATTATATCCACAAAATTTGATAGTGACCCGTTATAATCCGAATACTTAAATTAATTTTTTTATCAACAATACTAAGGACTTACAGTGACGCCATCTAACATTCAAACATATAACTAACAACCAAAACAAACATTAAAAAAAAATTAAACATACTTAAATTAAAATATATATATCTTTTAAACCATATACTTTTACAATCTCAAATTTCTCTAATAAATAGAACATAAAACCCTGATTATATCCACAAAAATTTGATAGTGACCCGTTATAATCCGAATACTTAAATTAATTTTTTTTATCAACAATACTAAGGACTTACAGTGACGCCATCTAACATTCAAACATATAACTAACAACCAAAACAAACATTAAAAAAAATTAAACATACTTAAATTAAAATATATATATCTTTTAAACCATATGCTTTTAGAACCTCAAATTTCTCTAATAAATAGGACCTAAAACCCTGATTATATCCACAAAATTTTGATAGTGACCCGTTATAATCCGAATACTTAAATTAATTTTTTTATCAACAATATTAAGGACTTACAGTGACGCCATCTAACATTCAAACATATAACTAACAACCAAAACAAACATTAAAAAAAATTAAACATACTTAAATTAAAATATAAATATCTTTTAAACCATATACTTTTACAATCTCAAATTTCTCTAATAAATAGAACATAAAACTCTGATTATATCCACAAATTTTGATAGTGACCAGTTATAATCCGAATACTTTAATTAATTAATTTTTTATATATACATATAAAATATTAAAAGTTTCGCCGTAACGACATCCATCATCCACATTATGAACTATTTCGCTGTAACTTCGTGCTATGCTATGACAGACACACATTACTAAGTCTATAGTACTTACCATTACTTTTCATTTGAGAAAACTTAACATCAAATATTTTCTTAACCGTATAAAACCTGTTCACCGCGTCTCATCTAATAAACAATTTCTGATTTTTAAGAATCAGACTCGCCGAAACGTCATCTATTTTCTACATTATAATCAAAACACAGTTACTTCGTGCTAGCAACGAATTATGTAAAACTAAACTATAAATCTACTACTTGTCTAACATTATTATTAAAACTTTTATAGTCAATATGTCAGATAGAATTCGAAGACATAGGCATAGTGATGTTTCAAAACCATTTACACCGTATAGACACCGAACAGTTCCTACCGAAATAGATGAACTTCGAGGAATCGCCGACAACATTAGGACTCAACTTTTATTCATAAACGAACTATTGAATATGCAGAATCCAGATGAAGAACCAACAAGACAACTGGGTAGATCAATCACGGATATTGTCATCCATCTTACTACTAGCAGCACGATGATCAGGGATATTCGTTCCGCCATCCTAAACATCATTTTCAATAGACAACAAGCTTCTACTTCATCAACGAAAGTTCAAAATGGTGTTCAAACTTCCATTTACCCTTCAAATAGCACGAATGGGTGCTATAATACCTCAAGCCTTACCTCACAGCCATATTATGGATATCATCGCTAATACCTCAAGTTTGACGCTTATACTATTCATATTATACTATTTTTTTTCTTTATTTAATTGGGCAAGGTATAAACATAGAACAAATAATCCGGTATAAATATTAAAAATAAAATAAAATACATATGAAAATTTATATAACTACTAATTTTATTTTTTTTTACTAACTACCTCTTTATATGTCAAACTTAGTCTTAAATATCTAAAAAAAAAAAAAAAAATATTTTATATAATTTTTTTTAATATTGCGGGATAATTTTTTTTGTTTTGACAAATAATGTCTAAATATTGTAAACTAAATGCTATTATAATTTAGAAATGTTCTTTTTGCTTTTTTTATTAAATCTACTTTCACGTTAATTTATGTAAACCAATAACGCGTTACACAGAGTCGTGTAACATAAGGTGGGGGTATTGTAATAACGTCTTAGTTTCCTAATTAGACCTATATCATAATATTTTTGTAATAACCTATATTTCTAAACTCTAATTCTCATAACTCACCTTATATGTCAACATTTATTACTGACTTAAAGATTACTTTTTTATTTGTACAAAAGAAATCTTCACATGCTTGTCTCAACTGTAAAAGTTATGAAGACAGCTGATAGTAAGCATATTTCATCTCTTAAAACCTACCTAAGTATGTCCTAAATATACAATTTTCCAATCATAGCTAAATGTGCTATTAACCTTGTAAGATTTAACCTATCGTTGTAAAATATTGTTCAACTTAACCCGCCTATTGTTCCTATAAAATGTCGTGTTTTTCCTAAATTTTTCGCTCTTCTTCCAGTGTTAAAAATCCTGTGAAATCTTATGTAATTTGTGGTTATGTTAAATAAAGTGCTATATTTTAAAAATTGATTTCGTACACGCTCCTATTAAAGATCCAGACTTTACAATATCATAAAAAGGTACAAAGTACTGAACATCATACGAAGATTTTATCTGGAGAAGTATGCTTTCGAGATATACCGATAAATAAAGGGCGGTAATAGATGACTTTCAAGGGCGCATACTTTTGGTGCTATATTCGGTAAGGTTTCGAAATAGGAGGCAGCCAGAGAAATTCATTGTTTGCTACTTTTACCCTGAACCGGTTTCCCAGTCTGCATAAACTTGAAACATAAGGATTGTAATTTTCTTTTAATACTTTTATTATTATTTCTCAATTTTTCTTTTAATTATATAAAGCTAAGTCAGAATATACAGATAAAATTTTGATTTTCAAATAAAAACATTGATTTTAATGTTAGAAATTAAACTATAAATTTACTTTATTTCCCGTTAAGCTATCTTATAAAGTGTGTTAAAAACTTTGAATATTTCATTTGCCTCTATAAAACTCAGTTCAAATTTATTCTGACTTAATAACTGTACTTATCTTTATATAATTTACTTGTATTTCTTTAATTATTTGCATAAGTTTTCAAACTTATTCGTAACAAAGATCCTACAATAAGCTTGGAAATTTCCCCGTTATGAGATTTTTCAGTTAGGGTATTACTACTGCCTTCTATTCCGAAAGCCTACTCTTATTCTTATAGAGCTCATCGAGGCAATTCAGAATATATATATATTTCAACGTTAAAAGGTCATCTTCAAGGCCATTTCAAGGACATTTCAAGGACAAATCAAAAACGCTAAAACTCGTTCCCACACTCTCCACGCGTATATATATATATATATATTACGCGCGCAGGGGATGCCAGAGAAATAACTAGACATGAACACGCACGTTTACCTATATGCTATATAGTAGGTGTGGGAAGGTGGTAAGAGCCTGCACATTCACATCCTATTCGAACCTAAACCAACCTATCATGACCATAGCACAATGGTTGCTAGTAGGAGCGACACGATTTTGTGTGAGTTCATAGGTATTGTGCAAAACTGTGGTCAGTCACTGGACATATCGGATAATATTGCTCTTGAAATTAAAAATGGATTAAAGACAAATCTCGGTAAGATCTTAAAACTGTTCAAAGAGCAAAGTGATATCTTAAAAAAGAGTGAATTGACGTCTAACGATTCAAACAAATGCCGTATTGATTGTTTACAAAATGTAAACATAAGGCTCGAGTCAATCGAAAGGCACTTGATTTCAAAATCATATGCTGAGGTAGTTTCTAAAGGTCAACATATAACAGAAGATAAAGAAAGACATGTTGTTATCATCAAACTATTGGACAAAAGCATGTCATCAGGAGATACTGAAAAAATATTCAAAACACGTGTTCAGCCTAATGATCTCAAAGTAGGAGTCAAATCCAAGAAATATATATCAAATGGTGGTTTGGTTATTGAGTGTAGAAGTGCTGAAGAATGTCAACAATTATCACAAGAATTGGAGCAAAAGCAAATAGGACTAATCACCGGCAAACCGATTAAACGCAGACCAGGACTTGTTTTATATGATGTAAACACAGAGCTGAATGAAAATGAACTATTAGACCATATTATCAACAATAACACTGACATCAAAGATTATTTAAAGGATAAGAGTCAAGACATTTCAAGGGAAATAGAAATCAAACTTAAATTCAGAAAAAAGGACCCGAAGACGAGTGACAAGTATTGTATTGAAGTAAGCACTCACTTGAGGAAAGTTATTCTCAAAACAAAGCGCTTATATATAGGATGGAACTCTTGTCAAGTCAATGATAGCCTGCCTATCATTCGGTGTTTCAAGTGCAATGCTTTTGGACATAAGTCTAACGATTGCTATCTTGATAAGGACCAATGTAATCACTGCGGTGGAAGTCATAAGACTACAGCATGTCAGGCATCGGCTCAACAAAGGCAGTGCAATAATTGCATAAAACACTACTTAAAACCCAATCAGAAGAAAAAATTTGCAACCAATCACTCTTCATATGATAGGAAGTGGGAGTGCTTCATCAGAATTCAAGAAATCGTCAAATCAAAGATCAACTATGAATAATTGTGTTAATGACTTGAACGTATCGGCAAATTATTGTATTAAATGTTTGCAAATCAACCTTCAAAGAAGTCAAACAGTAATCTCACAACTAAATCAATTTATAATAGTAGAGAAAATAGATTTAGTTTTCATTCAAAAATCTTATGTAGTAAACTCGCAGGTCAGGGGCTTTCCAATGATCTACCGAACATTTTTCTGTGACAACAGAGTGATTAAAACTGCAATTGCCGTCATCAAGCTCTATTCATAGACAGTCTTTCGAATGAATTCGTGACAGTTGTTCAACTAACTTTTAAATCAAATACAATTTATGGCTTTTCACTTTATTGTTCGCCACTTCAACTGATTCAAAATGAATTAAACCATGTGAAAAACTCTATTAATTTATTGAAACCTCAATACTCAACCGTCTTGATGAATTCAAATGCTAAGAGCAAACTCTGGTTTTCCAGAAGTGATGACAAAAGAGGAGAATTAGTAAACGACTTCATAAGTGAAATGAATCTACTGTTACTAAATGATAACGAAAACACACCTACTTTCAATTCTCGAGGTGAGAGCTTCATTGATTTAACGTTAATAAGTAGGGTGACCACCTCTGGCTTGACTCACGACGGGACGAAAATATCAAAGGGGGACCCTTACATTTTAAAAATAAAAATGCCTCATTTATTAGTCATTACAAATATTTAGGTGTCAAACAATCCTTCTAATATTTAAACATTCAAGATTATTAGTCATGGTTGATTTCAAAAGTATATTTTCCCTTAGAAATGACATCTTTCAAAGTTATTCAAAGGTAAGAAATACTGGTTTATATCAGATATGTCAAGGCAGAAAAGATTAATTCAATAACTTTTGATTTTAAACCACAGGTGCCCAAAACATTAAACTGAATTTCTTAATCCCTTATCATTTGTAAAATAAATTCAATGTTTGAATTTTTAAGAAATATTTTCTAAGCATATTTTTCAAAATGAAAATTGAAAAACGGGACAACTAATTGTCCCGTCGAGAGTTTTTGGTCTGACGAGATTTTTGTCTTTCATCTTTAAATAGACGGGACTGTCCTGTCAAAAACGGGACGGGTGGTCACCCTATTAATAAGTGACAATTTATCCAATATAATAAAAAATTGGGAGGTTTTGTAGACTATTTCAATGTATGATCACAGATATATTGCATTTGATATTAATGAAGAGACAGAGAAAATTACTTATTATAATACTAAAAGTATTTCATAACTAACGATAGTTTGTAGGAATATGGCAGAAAATGTGAACAATTAATCAATCAATTACAAGGACAAAATAAACATTAGTGATAATAAGCAGGATTTGAACTATTTTGTTGAAACAAAAGCTTAACCAGTATTTGTGATCACACTTTTCGAAAATACAATCCGAATCGAAAGTCTAAGAAATCAAATAACTGGTGGAATAGATAGCTAGCAGACAAAAGGCTGAAAGTGAACAACGCCAGGATAAGGTATCAAAGATGCCAAACCTCCGATAGAAATAAACTCAGAATAGCATATCAAACATTTGTATTGAATATAAAGATATGATAAATAAATTTAAAACCGAAAGCTGGAAAAAATTCATGGAAGTCAACTCGAGGGATAACCCTTGGAGCATCGCTTACACGATTAGTAAGGAAAAGTTCTATGTAAAAAATTTAATGAATTAAAAGATAGTAACGCTTCTCTCATAGCGGACCCGCGAAAGATTGAAACAACACTAATGAACGCACTTTTCCTGGAAGACAAACCTGAAGAGGACAACAACCTTCAGAGTGAAATGAAATCAAGCTTAAAGTCAGCATATTAGGACTTTTGATAAGTATCGGGACTATCATATCTTTAAAGACACTTAATGAAACTGAAACTTGAACAAACGATTAGTGAATATATTCGCCCCCTGTCTGGTTGACCAGCGCCCACCTCAGTGGGAGGTGTCCAATGCCAGTGGCGGAACCTTTTAAGTTTACATCATCTATAACTTCCTTATAAGCCATTTCAAGTTCATCCGAAGTAGTGCCCAATAGTACATGGCATTTAATAAAAGCTCACTGTTCTTGCTTTGTAAGACTTTCCTGAAGTGGGTCAGTTTTTGACCCTCAATAACTGATTCTAAAATTATCTGTGCACTACTGGCTCATTTCAGATTTAAATTATTTCTAAAATCATAAAATACGTATATATTCTCAGAAGATTTATGAAAAAAATTAAATTGATTTAAACATTGATCCAAAAGCACATGTTTAGCTCCAAAGTCATACCTTAAAAATTACTCAAAGGTAAAAAACTATAAAAGAAAAGCAGATAAATAAAAAGTTTTCAAAAAATTAAATTTTATAAAAATTCATTTTAAAAGCGCGTTTTAACTATAAGTAGTCGAAATTATTAAAGAGTATTTAAGATTAATATGTACCTTTAAGTCAGTGTGATTTAAGTTCAAAAAGCTAAAACTTTATTATCAAATTAATAACAGTAATTTATCGATTGAAATTATCTCAAAAGCGATTGATGAATAAAAGCCTTTCTAATCCTTTTCATGCTTTTAACAATAAATAATATAATTTTTATGAATTTCATAAAACTATGTAGAAGTTTTTATAAAAATTACTCTTATAATTAGTAAAACTTTAAATGAATGAAAATGTAATGAGCATAAGTTCAGGAACTCGAAGAAGCTGTAAGTTTAATAGGATAAACTCATTGATCATAGTTTTTATTTTCATCAAAAATTTATCACATATTGACGATTATCGGAGATTCCAAATAGAATCGTTGTTATCAATTTTATTCATTCAGAAAATTCAGTTTAATTCTAGAACTCGAGAATGAGAATATTTTCGCGATTCGATTCCCTCAACCTATATATCGCTGTACTTGTCTCGATGAGCTGAGTTCATCGACATCTAACTTCATCTTGTCTCGTGCCATCTGACCATTTACTCTGCAAAATTGTCTTTGTTGACCTACTTCTACAAATAGAACGTAATCAAATTTGTCCTAGCGAGCCCAGTTCAACTTTTGACCAACTTAGATGACCTTCCATCCAAAATCACTTATAGTTTTCGTAATGTACACGATGCTTCAGGCGCCTCAGGGTAACAATATAACTCACAATTTCTTTAACATAATGGGCTCTCTAATACTTCTAAGTTGAATATACATATAGTTTATCATTTCGAAGCTAAATCGTTTAAGGCAGTACTTCCGAAACACAAGTCATACTTGGAAGAAGTACTCAAACATCATAAAGGAAGTTTAACTGAACACAATCATTTTAATATTATAAATCTAAACATTTAATCTGTCAGTTTAAACAACTAGAGTAATGTTCTGTAACTCTGACACAAACAATTCGTTAGGCACATTGAAGTTTCTATAAATCTTACATGTATACTTAAGAATATTTTAGTTTTAGGTAATGATCTATTCTGGGAAAGAAAAAGAGGAGTAGAGAATATTCACAATAATATATGAAATGATTATTTATATAATTAATAGATTTATCTATAGAAATCGATATAAATAAGGAATTTTAGACACTTTCTCATTTATTAATCAAATTCTATTTGAATTTCTTGAAGGAAAACACTTAAGTGGATTTAATCAAATATTTTTTGTTTGCATTAAGAAAAAAGTATAACATAAAAGCATTTTACAAAATAAAAGAATTACTAGTTACAACTAAATGTGTTTCGCAATTATTAATATTTTGGATAAGTAAAAGCTTTATTTCAAATATAAATCACAAATACTCAATTTACTAATGGGTAAAGAACAAGGCCTCAGATTTTTAATTAATTTTCACAAAATATTAGGCATTTCTTATGGTGGTTATGATTTAAATGGAAAAAGTATGCGATCATCTTTAAAAATAATAACTATTACTTGGAATATTTTGCTGTTAATTTATTGTCTATTCGATGTCTATTATCATGAAGTAAGAGCTCGAATGGTCAATAATTTTATTACGTATTCGACCAGATCATTTGGTATAAGAATAATAGGGGTTATTTCGTCCTCATCTTACCACTTATTGACATATATACTGATTTTGATTCAATTTACTAATGGTAAACAAATTTTGAAATCAATCTCTAATTTGGATCTGATTCTCAACACTGATAGTCAAATCAATGAAAGAAAAATCGGAATAATAATAACTGCTATCAACTTATTTCAATCGACGTTTAATTTGATTTTTTATTGGACATTTATCTTCATTAAATTTGGAATAAATATGGAGATTAGGCTAATATCGCATTACTTATCGTATTCATTTTTTTACGGATCTCAAACGTTGCCTGTTGCTCTTATTGGTTATAAAAGCAAAATAATTTCAGCCTTTCTCCAAAATATCATCAAACATAGTTCCAAACAAATGAGTTTATCAAAAATCCACTACAAGTTTTGTGAAATAGATGACCACATTAAAAAAATTGATTCTCTCTTATCGCTCTCAATATTCATTATAATTGTAATAACTATTTTAGTTCAAATCGAGTCAATTTGTTTAATGGCAGTTGATTTCAAAGCAAGTTATGGTCATTCGATTCCTGCAATGCTTTCAAACTTATCATTATTGACATTATTATGTTATTTCTGTGAAATAATACCCAGATCAATGGAAAATGTATATGATTCACTGAAAATTTGATTGCTAAATCTTCAATTCAAACAAATCTACAAGTAGAAAGCTTGTATAACATGAATATTTTACAAATGTTGAATAATGAAATTAACAAAATTGGATTCACAGCATTTGGATTCCACAGAATCCGCATGTCGTCTATTCTTCTATTTGAATCAATAGTTATCACACATTCTGTAATTCTTATTCAAACAACTCCACAAGTTCTTAATTAAAAGAATTAAACTTGTATTTACATGTATTAAGTAGATTTAAGAATTTGATGTTTAACAATTAATATTAGTAACTATAGACTTGTCTGTACTTTCAGTTAAATATTATTTAGAATCATTTATTATTTAGAAACATTGTAAAGTATTGTCGAAGCCAAATAGAAATTGAGTGTTAAAATTAAAAATATTTTACTAATTTAACGCTAAAAGTTATGTATTTTGAATATGAATGATACTTTAAAATCACATTATTAGAAATACATATTCCCTATAATTTTTATTGTTCGAAAATAAATTTCTTGGCAGACTATAGTTACGTGCACAGATCAAATCGTAGGTAGTTACGGTTACCAGATTTGAAGGATTCTCCTTGAGTCTCAAGGAATAAGATCCGATCTCGACTTTCGAGCAAGGATTCAGTAAAATACAAGAACCTCAAGGAATATAATTTTCGAAAGTCAAACTCATTTATTTTAATTCTTTTCCTAAACTATTCAATTATAATTTTAAATAACTGTAATTTCTTCAAATATGAATTATGTCATTTGCTCTTATTTAATTTAATGATTTATAGACTATTATAGATGTTATTTTCGGATTCACGCTCTGTAAGAACTAATGACGGAATATACTTTTTTAAATTAGCGTCAAAATCATGCTTTTTTCCATCTATAGATTTGTAAATCTTTAGTAATTTTTGAAATAAAAACATTTCACAGACATGGTGTACTAGTTAGTATTTCGAAAATTAGAATCGAGTTATGTAATAAGTATTTATTTACCTATGCATCTACAATATTTAATAACCTACCTTTATATATACGTAATGAAACTGTTTATTAAGGTGTATTTATAAAGATAAACCATGTATCGAAGATTGGGACTGAGTTACCCAATTCTTGTGTGAGACACGAAATAAAAATTATTATTATTATTATTACTACTACTACTACTACTACTACTACTACTACTACTACTACTACTACTACTACTTAAATTACCAATATTAAGAGTGTATTTCAGTTTCTAAATTTCATATTATATCCGTTTATGACTTGTAGTCGACTTTACTTTTTAGTCTGACTACCGCAATAGTTTTGAACATTTGTTTTGTTACAAATGACTTTATTGATTAAATAAGTATGAAGAACTCTCCCTTTTATAAAAAAAATTATCGCGCTTTTATATATAGCGCAGATTATAGTTTTAAAGAGTTGCACTTCTCTGTGGAAATGTAAAATTTCCAGAGAAGGCAACAAATAAGTAAACAAACAAAAAAAGGATTAGATAGTTGTTTTGTATAGGTCAGGATTGCAAGTTAGAGGTTGCCTACATGAATCGTATAATTAATATTTTTAAATGAAATTATAAAATAGATATTTAAAATAACAATTCATGTTTAATAGTGAGTGAGAACGATTCATGAATTTTTAGATAAAGTAGTTATTTTATTTGTAAATAAGTGCGATATTTCTATTAATTTCTAAATTACATATTTTAATTCTCAATAATAATAATAAATGTATGAAAGGTCAAGAATTATCACCATAAATGAAGAGTTGATTTTTTTGTTACTTTTAAAAATGAATGGTTTAAGAACAGCTTATAAAAATTGTTCTTCCTATTGGATTCGTATAATCGGCCTTAAATTGAGTGGTTTTCAGTCCAGAATCACTCCCTAATCCACTTTCATAACACAACGAAATTTCCCAATATATAAATTAGACTCTCATTGCAGTAAAAGAACTTGATTGGCAATGCTTTTATAATAAAAGCAATTTTCAACAAACTATTTGAGAAGGATTCACTCACCCGTTAAAAATCACGTCATCAAGCCAGAAATCAACTCTGAATGAGCGGAACATTGCCTAGGCACCACCCTAGCTCCACATAAGCTCCTCCCTCTACAATACGCCCTCTATAAAGTTCTATATATAACTTATTCGTGCTTCTAAAATATCATCCTTCTTATGAAGTCAGGTAACTTGATGTTCTCTCCCCTGCAGCGCCGGTGAGCAAAGAGCGACGCAGAAAGAGATTAGTCGGACGTGGTTGTTCAAAGCTACCTGCTCTACCCATCTAGCTCCTCTCACTTCACTGGTAATACCCCGTCTCTCATTATTGGCCAGGAAGGATCTGTCTTTTTTAAGGCGCCGACCGGCAACACAAGGCGCTAATCCAGTGAATCACTTGCACTAAGTTATCATTGATTTTGAAAGGCTCACGCTTTCACTTTCAATGATATCTTCGGGCGATAAATATGTAAATAAAATTGATATAATTATTGTAAAAAAATTTACAGAGTCTATCAAAGCTCGACTTGATACAAATTTATATAAAATAGTTTCGAATTTTCTAAACTTTGATTTTTGCATTTAAATTTTAATATTACTTGGTAGAATAAACCTTTACTGATTTAGAAAGGTAGATTTTTAGCATGATGAATAAGCTATATACAGAACTATAAAATGTGGGTGCAGGCTAGTGGGAGAAGCTTAGATGAGGCTAGGGTGAAGTCTAGATAATGCTCCGTCCACTCAAAGGTTGATTTCTGGCTATTTTGAGGGTGGGCGTAGTTTACGAACGCGTGGGCAGAGCCTCAAGGAGGGTGTGGGGAATGAATATCCTCATAAAATACTACCCGAAGAAAATCTTACCCGATTATTAGTCATTGCGCCTAGTTAGTCATCATTGACCGAATCTATCGCAATCTCTCATTCTATGATTCCGATATAAACAAATCTATAGTCACATGAAAATTTCAACGGATCTTAAAAATACAGTTAAATAATATTTTAGTATTAGACAATAAGTGTTTAGTAGGAGAAAAATAAAAATTAGAAAGAAATATAATTAATAAAAAATGAAATCGTTATTAACATAAGAATTTTATCCAACTATAGAAATCGGCGCTAATAACAAATTTTAGACATTTTCTCACTTATTGATCAACTTTTATTTTAATTTCCTGAAGAAAACACTAAAGTTGATGCAATCAAATATTGTTATTTACATTAGCAAGCAATATATTATAAAAGCATTATAAGAAGTATTACTAGTAATAGCTAAACGCATTTCATTATTTTTGAAATATCGCCTATGTGAAAGCTTGTTTTCGATTTTAATTACAAGTCCTCAATTCACAAATGGACAACAAGCAAGGCCTCAAAATTTTGATTAATTTTCACAAAATATTAGAAGTTTCTTATGGTGGTTATGATTTAGATGGAAAAAGTATGAAATCATCATTAAAAAATAACTATTAGAATATATTACTGTTAATTTGTTCTTTAATTAATGCCTACTTTCATGAAGTAAGAACTCGAATGGTTAATAACTTTATTATGTATTAGACCAGATCATTTGGTATAAGAATAATTGGGGCTATTTCGTCCACGTCTTACTACTTATTGACATATACATTGATTTTGATTCACCTTACAAACGGTAAACAAATATTGAGGCCAATCTCTAAATTGGATCTGATTCTCAACACTAATATTCAAATAGATGAAAGAAAAATCGGAATAAAAATAACTTCTATTAATTTGTTTCAATTAATGTTTTCTTTTATTCTTTACTGAACATTTATCTTCACTAAATATGGAATGAATTTGGACACAATTCTAATATCACCCTATTTTTTGAATTAATTTTTGCACGGATCTCAAATGTTTTCTGTTGCTCATATTGGTTATAAAAGCAAATTTCAACCTTTCTCCACAATATCGTCAAGCATGGCTCCAAACAAATTGGTTTGTCAAATGTCCATAAAAAGTTTTGTGAAATAGATGACCACATTAAACAAATTGATTCTTTCCTATCACTCTCAATATTCATTATAATTTTAATAACTATTTTAGTTCAAATTGAGTCAATTTGTTTAATGACAGTTGATTTCAAAGCAAGTTATACCCATTCTATTGCTTCAATGGTTTCAAGTTCATTATCATTGATATTATTATGTTATTTCTGTGAAATAATACCCAAGTCAACGGAAAAGGTATATGATTCATTGAAAATCTGGATTGTTAAGTCTAAATTCAAACAAATCAACAAATAGAAAGCTTATTTAACATGAATATTTTACAGCTGTTAAGTAATGAAATTAACAAAATTGGATTCACAGCATTTGGATTTCACAGAATCCGCATGTCGTCTATTCTTCTATTTGAATCAATAGCTATCTCATATTCAGTAATTATTATTCAAACAACTCCACAAGTTCTTGATTAAAAGAATTAAACTTGTATTTGTACAGATTCAGTATATTTAAGATTTTGATGTTTAAAAATTAATGTTAATAACTATAGACTTGTTTGTATTTTCAATTAAATAAAATGTTAGTTTATTGTTTAGGAATTCTGTAAACCAGTGCTGGAGCCAATGCATGGCCTAATGTGTACAAACACCCCTATTAAAATTTGCCACTAATTAAACGTAAATAATTTGTATTAATGGTTGCAAAAAATGAAAATAAATTGTAGTTCAAGTATGAAACTATTATACAATTAAGTTTTAACTGGAAATTATATATTTTATCAAATGCAATATGAGTTTAACAGAGTTTGAAATGCAGAGCATCCCCATAACATGCCTACTCTATTTTATTTCATATTCTTATTTTAATTCAAACAATAATGTATCAAAAAATAAACACATTCATCTTTATTTTTCTTTGACTAAATTGAAACAAAGTCATGAATATACTATAAGTTGCATTTATTTGAATAAATATAACTTAATGCTTATAAATTATATGATATTGTGAGAGTGGATTTTTATATAACGAAATAACAACTCAGACTTTAACAATTAACAATCTTTATTAAAATATAAATTGAATGATAATACATAAAGATTTAAATGTATCGCACAGAGTCTAAGCTCTCTTGCACTCTCGTACTAACTCACATTATTTCTACTCTATTACTCTCTCTTTTTATACTCTTCTGACTAATTAATAAAAGGTTGTTTAAGAATATTTTCGAGTTATAATTTTAAGAAAAGTTATTCCTAAAAGGGATGTTCAAGCATTCCAGTATTAGATTCCCATAACAATTAATTTCCTATTGTAATTAAATTAGAATAAGAATTTGCTTTTACAATTAGAGCGAACTAAACAAAACCTTTTATAGTCATAACGAAATAAGAGTTTTACTTTCATTCTCATAACAAATAGAAAGTTTACAAAACAAATTAAAATACTTTTTGTTTTAATATAACAATATAATGTCACATTTCAATACATTTGCTTAGTCTCACTAAAGACTCAAGATTTCCATCAGAAGCTCTTCATGAATAAGTATTTTTTAAAGAAATCTAGTACTTAATTGATATAATGTTATATATTTGGACTTACAATCTTAATATTCATTCAAACAAAACATCGTGCGCTCAGAAACTTTAAAAACATTGATGGTAATTGGAAGCGATGCGTTGTGATAGCATAATTTCAATCAATCCATAATATTGAAGATACTTACAGAGTATTCATTATAGTAGAATAAGAAAATTAGAAATTGATTCTGGCAATAAATTAAGGCGTAGGACAGATAAACTGGCACAGTAATGTTTCTTCTTGTTGTTATCGCGGGCTATTAATTTTCCGACTTTATCATAAATGTAAGGGTACTAAGTTACAGTGAGTCAAACTAAGTTATACCACCCGTTTGTATTAGTATAACTGCATTTGATATGATAATTGACATGATAGTGAGAGTTGTGTTGAACCTGACTCTGAATAAACCGAATGCTGTAAAACAAACTTTGTTTTCATAACTTTTAATCAATTGTAAGTATTGTATTGTTATCGGATTAATTAGATGTACGTCTGTTACCAAGTTTTCCATATGATCGCAAAACTTCTCAATATTTTAGGAATTATTTCAGACACAAAGCAAAAGATCATCAGATAATTGAATGTGTCGAGTGCTGTTGGAATCACATAATAATAGCATTCATTGAAATCGAAAGCCAAAAGACAGAGACACGAGAGAACGATGAAAGTATTAACGATTATTATAATCAAATTAGTTAATGAAATCGATTCATCCAATAGTTTAACAGAATGTTTAACATTACGTATAGCCTTATAAACATCGAAGAATTTGTATTGAGTTGCGATTTCTTGAATGTGACGCAAATAGTTTGAAATAACTATACTCTCGAATATGATTAAAGTAATCAACGAATACTTGTTTATACCCACGAAAAAATAATTGGCACATGATAATATATTCATGACTGTAGTGACCTCTGATTTTTCTCTGAAGGAACTGAAGAGTATTCCTATAGCAATCGTAAATATTATAGATATCGAAGCAAGGATTAAAGTGATATAAATGCCAATCTTATTATTATGTTTACTACCAAACTGGTGACTAGTTTTTGAAATGATTTCCAAAATTTTGTTTCCTCTTAAAGTTAAGGTTAGATTTATTAAGATGGGAAGTAAGAAATATGAAGTTCCTACTAGCTTACTTATTATGGTGTAAATAATAGATTTGGCATTAATAAGCGTTGAGTTATTAATGATTTTCCGTAATAGAAAATCGTTAGATATTATCCAGAAATAGAATACATAATAAATGAAACTCCATCCAACTATAGCTATTCTTAACAGATGAGACTCTCTTTTCGAGTAGAAGGTTCCCCCTAAATATGAAATACCACATAAACGATGCAAATTTACCAAATAATCAAAACCAGATAACGAATCCATGTTTCTCATCATTCAACGATTTTTTTTCTATGAGTACAGCTTTTGGATAAAAACTTGACTTCCTGTAACAAAGTCTTACCGCTTCTCAATTGAACAACTGTTAGATATCCCTTATACTGATTGAAAGTGTATTTTATTCATGAATTCATTACAGCGTTATTTTGAGTAACGTCAACATTGGATCAATATTCTTTTGAAATAAATGAATATCTTTAAGTAAATGTGAACTACAGGAACCTATTTGTGCTGCTCTTATGTAAATTTACATAAGTTATTATCTTAATATCATTTGACAGTTATTAATGCTGTAAGTAATTGATGTTTCCTTAAAAAACAAAATTCTAGAAAATGGCATTCTATGCTTATATAAAAATGTGCTCTGAATTTCTCGCGATCACCAATAAATCATTTAATATTTATAATTACCGATGTTTCAGACGAGTAGCACGTACTTTGTTAGATAGTTTTAAGAGTATTTTAGATACAATTTTATTCATAAAATTGATTCTGCGTGTATAAATACAAATGAAAAGTTGACACTCAAAGTAAGTTTAAATTTATGAATAAGTTTTACATGAGTATATAAGTTATACATAACTAATTTATATACTCATCTTATCTTTCAAAACTAGGAAAATCTACAAATGGTTTAATTTTTTTTTCCATTCAATTAATACTCGAATTATTCTCATAATTACAATCTTTCAAAGCTCAAGGCTGAAGATTTTCATGATAAATATGTAAAGGGTCAGAACTAAATTATTTTCCTGTAGTCTAGAGCAAAAAATATTCAAACTAGAACGAAACGAGTTGCATATTCGGATTCTACGTTAAAAAGTACATTAAAAACTTCAAGTTTATGTTAAAATTTGTCCTCGATATTTTTGACAAAATAGTCCAAAAAATAAACTTGAAATAGATCCCTTCTTTGGACATATTTAATAGGAATATGTTTATTAGGCTACAAACGTTTTTATTTTAAAATAGATTTGTTAGAATTAGAACTTTTGAGGGACAGAGTAGAACTAAATGGCTGTCAGATATAAGGTGACTTAATAAAATAACGTGTTAATCAGAGAATGTCTGGTGAGATACTAAAATTAAAGCATTGAAAAGCTAATTAATAAGGTTTTGTAGTATATTAAGAGTGAGTTACGTCGGTAATAATTATGTAATCATTGTGTTAAAGTTAATCGCACAAACTTTTTAAATGTATTTTTTTAACATAGAATCAGAATATGCAACTGATTTTACTGTAATTATCACAGTTTTTGCTCTAGACTATGAGAAAATCAGTTTTACGTCCCTGTAGATTAAACAAAATGTTCTTATTCGCATTAACAAACAAATAATATAACAAGAATTACTAGCAATAACTAAATGCGTTTCGTAAGTATTAATATTTTGCATAAGTCAATGTTTGTTCTCAAATAAAAATCACAAATACTCAATTTAACAATGTACAAAAACAAGGCCTCAAATTTTTGATTAATTTTCACAGAACGTGTGGCATTTCTTATGGTGGTTATGATTTATGTGGAAAAAGTATGCGATCATCTTTAAAAATAATTACTTCTTGGGATATACTGTATTACTGTTAATTTGTTCTTTAGTTGATGTCTACTTTCATGGAGTAAGAGCTCGAATGGTTAATAACGTTATTACCCCTACGTATTCGACCAGATCATTCGGTATAAAAGTAATTGGAATTATTTTGTCCACATCTTACCACTTATTGACACACGTACTGGTTTTAATACAACATACAAATGGTAAACAAAATTTAAGATCAATCTCTAATTTGGATCTGATTTTCAACACTAATATTCAAATCAATGAAAGAAAATCTGGTATTATAATAACTGCTTTCAACTTATTTCAATTAATGTTTTCTTGGGTATTTTATTTGACATTCATCTTCATTAAATATGGAATAAATACAGAGACTAGGCTAACATCGAGTCACTTATTGTATTTGATTTTGTACGGACCCAAATGTTTCCTTTTGCTCTTATTAGCTATAAAAGCAAAATAATTTCAGCCTCTCTCTAAAATATCACTAAATATGGCTCCAAACAAATGAATTTGTCAAAAATCCATAACAAGTTTTGTGAAATGGATGATTACATCATACAAATTGATTTTCTCTTGTCGCTCTCAATATTCACTATAATTATAATAACTATTTTAGTTCATATTGAGCCAATCTGTTAAATAGAAGTTGGTTTCAAAGCAAGCTATAACCATTTGATCTCTATAATGCTTTCAAACTTGTCATTATTGATATTGTTATTTCTGTGAAATAATACCTAAATCAAAGGAAAAGATATATGATTCACTGAAAATTTGTATTGCTAAATCTTCGATTCAAACTAATCAACAAATAGAAAGTTTATTTAACGTAAATATTTTACAAATATTGAATAATGAAATTAACAAAGTTGGATTCGCGGTATTTGGACTTCACGGAATCCGCATGTCGTCTATTCTATTTGATTCAATAGTTATTGCCATACATAGAATTTCCATATATAGGATTTGCATGCAAACGTATGTATTTCTTGCGTTTAAAGATTGTATGCAAATTAAGAAATCTATCCGAATCACGAAATAAGCTTTTAAAATGATCATTTATTATGCATATAAGTTCATATTTTCTCTAAATTCTAAACTGAATAAACATTTTCACATTTATAATTATAAGACCACATTTGAGTCGATTTTATTCCCCTGAGAGTGCTCTCAGCAATAAATTTCTATGAATTTTAACCAAAAAGCGACTATTATCCGGGTGGGTGTAGAAAAGCTTTGCTTTAGATTAAGTACTGCATAAAAACAGGTTTCGTTATGTTGTTTTATTAAAGTTTAGTAATACTTTAAATTTCAGCCCATAAAGTGTTATTGATTGAGTCAGTGAGAGTAAAAACAATTTACTTTAAAGCTAGTACTTCACAATAAGTTAATTTGCATTTGATAGCTTAAAATTTTATTTTATCACTCGTTGTAACTCTGAGTTACTTAAATAATCATTTGGTTTTACATATATCCAAATATTAATTTTTAAAATTTTGAAGGTGCATATTTTGACAGTTTTTAGTGAATAAATGCATACATATTTATCCTATGTATGGTCATATGATTCATGTGTTGAAATCACTCGAAAGTGAAGCTAAATTTTCTGTTTTCTTATTGAGAAAGATTTGGAGCTGTAAAACTAATCTCAGCATAAACTAAATTACAATAAACTTAAAATTTAAAAAGATACGAATGAGTTTTTATGTTATCTTTTGTCCAGATTGAAGTTGAACTTGTCACATATCGCTGCTTCTTCCTATCTAAATGCATAAGTTTACAATATTTACATAAATTATGTTAATTATAAATTTAAACTTATAAAATCTTAATATCATGTATTGATTGTGTAGATTATAGGGCAATTTGAATAAGGCTTGAAATTCTTAGCAACTTTTGACTATTCTGTAAAATCTTTAGTTTCGTTGAATTTTGATGCATATCATAATAAAAATTTCAAATCCTTTTTGAATTGCCCTTTGATTTACACAATAAAATTATGATATTAAGATTTTATAAGTTTAATATATAATTGACATAATTTATGTATTTACAGTAAACTTATACATGGAGATAAAAGAAGCAGTATATAAGACAAGTTCCTTGAAGTTAGACTAAGATTTTTATCGAGAAAGAAAGATTTAAAGTTTGATAATTTGTTATATTGATAGGTTGGAGATGCAGTTTCTGCCCAGATATTGACCGTTTTTAAAGACACGGAATCCAAATTGACTTATATTGTTTTATTTCTTTCTCTAATGTATTGGTATGTTTGACGGGAGCTCGGAATGGATATCAAAAACAGAATTTTATTGAAATTTTTTTACAAATTATTTAAAAGTAGTCCCCCATAGCCCGAATAGACCGATTCATTCTGTCCTCCCACTTCTCGTACAACCGACGCCACTCTTCCGGAGTTATGCTTTCAATTAAATTTTTTATGCTTTCAATTAAAAATTAGATAAGAACTAGACATGACTAGACTTTGATTGATCACCAAAAATAAACAATTAGAGGCAGACGACTAAAATTTTGTGTGCGAAGTTCAAACACATTATATTAATTAAAAACATTAAAACAATTATTCTAAATTTTTTTTTCATTCCCATTCCGAGCATCCATCAAACATACCAATATATTCACAACCTAATGTCCATGATGAGTTGTTTGACACCCATTTTCCCCCTAAAAGTCACTTTTTTATCGCAACACATAAAGGATTATAACTTTTGACCGTGGTCACTTTGGCCAAAAAGCGTGATATATTTGAACTCTACTCAGTCCGGTCACAATGGGACTCTCATTTGCTGCAAATCAAGTTAGGCAGATACTGGCATCCTCGTTTCTGAATATAGACAAAAGTTGGAAATCTTTTCAAGATTAATTTTTTCTTTAAATCTTATGCAAACTGGAGGTTCCTGTTAAGAAACATTAATGATTCTCCTGATATCAATTTTTGAAAGTTCAAGCTCTGAAAATTCAAATGACACATTATAGACTCTGACATCAAAATTAATATAGAAACTATTTTCAATTTTGATCAAATTCAATTAAATAATATTCATAGCAGGGAGAGTTTGAAAACGTAGATTGTTTCTATTATTTTGGGGAAAATTAGTTTATATACGTCTATGGGACTCTGGCCAATTTCTTTTTGGTATTCCACATTTATGAGACTGGGAGTCAATTTGTTTCTATTTTTGCAGTATTTTTGAAACACCGCGCACATTGCTTTTTCATCTACAAAATATTTAAGACATCGAATTCGATACGAGTCTTGAAGTGAAAAATACAATATATTTAAATCCAACCAATCTAAGTTATTAGATCTAATTTGGTTCACTCTCTCAGTCATATTGTTATTGAATTGGTGTTTAACCAATTGATTTAAATTATAGATTAATAAATATTTACTAGTATAAAGAATGTGTATTTTATATAAGTTTAAATCTTGTAATGGCTTAAATGTTACCGCAATAAATAACTCACTTTTGAGAATCAAACTCAAAATGTTAGAACAATGCAATCACATGCATCAAACTTTTTCCTCAAAACTAATAATAAGAAAAATCGTATGTTTCGGGATTTTAATACTGTTTATATATCAAACAATAGAATTGACTATAAATTATCTGAATTATGAGAGAGTTATTGATTTCGTAGCACGTGAATTGAGCGCAAATAATTGAGCGAACGACAATTAAGCGACAACAATTGAGCGCAAAGACTACTGAGCGTACGTGAATTGAGCGCAGCCGATTTGAGCACATACACAGCCGAGCGCACGACAATAGAGCGCCAAATATTAAACATAGAATTAAATACAATCTTATTAAGTTAAAATTTTTTTACGAGAAAGCACTTTCTGATTACGTCATTAAATCCAATGAAATAAAATAAATAAAATATGAATTTTTTATTTTAATTAATTTAATTAAACCCTACCCAATTGGGTTGGATTTAATTCGGTTTAATTATATTGGATTAAAATTAGAATTTTTCGAAAAATAATTTAATACATAATTAATAAGGATGACAATAACTATATTAGAACTCGTATGCATACGCTTTTCAATCGTGTGCAATAACCGCTACGCTATGAAAGTAGTTCATAAAAATTTGAGTAAAAGTAGCTTTTAAAGCTCAATTGTCGTTGCGCGCAATTCTTAAGCGCTTTAATCCCCTATCACTTGTAAAATGAATTCAATGTTTGAATTTATAGGAAATATTTTCCTAAACACATTTTTCAAAATGAAAGTTGAAAATGGGACAACTAATTGTCCCGTCGAGAGTTTTTGGTCTGACAGGATTTCTGTCATTTTTCCTTAAAAAACAGGACTGTCCCGTCATAAACGGGACGGTGGTAACCCTACCTAAGTATCAGGTATTATGGAAAAAATTAATACTTTCCAAACTTTCACTCGAGCTGATTTATCTAAGAATAATCGTAGATAAGTCAACGCGAAATTAAAGCTTGGAAAGTATTAATCTTGTCTATAGTATATATACACAATTAATATGCAAGAACTTCTCCGAAAGGTTTAATTACGTTTGGAAATGGGGTATCGTTTTCCAGTTTCCCACAACCAAAAATAATTAGTGTGAGGTAATGACGGTTTATTGAATCTTGATCCATGTTCAGTATCTTTTTGAAAGTCAATTAGACGGTATTTCAGTTCACCTTTATTGCTAATCCAAGCTTTGATAACTTCCACATGTCCACATTCCGCACCCGAAAGTATATATCCAATTGCTAGTTTAAGCCCCATGTTTGGTCTGGCCAACAAACTATCGCGAATGTAATTCTTAACCTCAGTTCTGTCAGAAAAGTGTTTAAACTCTCCATAATAGCCTGCTTTATCTTAGAGCTCTTTAATTTCATCAAGATTTGCTGTTGGTTTAGCAGAAATACCTGTTTGCAATTCTATTTCTGGAATAGATTTCTCCTGTAGTCCTGCTAAAGTGGCGTAGTAACAATCATTTTGATGATCAAGTGGTCGAACATCACCTTCTTCCCACGTTGAAGGAACCGGATTATCTTCTGTGCTATAAAGATTATATTAACGGAGCTTGGCGATGAAGTGGATATAGTTTTATATATTTTACTTTCTAAAATAATTAATTTTCTATTAAAACATTGCAACTCACATCACTGGAGGGCTTGCACCATCGACGTACGATGAAAGTTTTGTTTTGAGATCAACATCATCTTCAGATACTTTAAATTCGTCACTTTGTCGTACACATTTATATTCAGTCATTTTTTATTTATTACTGTCAACATGTCTAATACAAGCTATCAGTTTCCTTGGATATCAGTAGATAGCCTAAAAACATGATAGGAAATATACATCCTTTAAATTTTCGCACGATTGATGCAACATCGTTAACGTAATGTTTTGCTTGAAAACAATTGTAATTCAGAGATTATTGTCCAAAAATTCAAAATAAGGATGTCTACGGATGAATGCATTACGTAAGTTATTTTAACTGTAGATGACATTCTTAAGTTTTGCTTATGTTTATATTGTTGTTCACTTTTAATTATTGTAATGAAAGTGTTTAATCGCCATTTAATTGTATAAATTATATGCCTTTAAGTCAGTAATTGAAATCATCGATCAAGGAAAAATAAGTCTCCGAATTTTACCTCTCAACCCGAATTGTTCACATTAGAGGGAAGTTTTAAATTTAATTTAGAAATTAGCAATAGGAATAGTGGCATTTTTTGCAGATCTATTGCCTTTATAAATGTGGATACTTTTAAAATTTAATTGCGTTTGTTTAAAAATTAATCCTACACCTTCATGTATAACTAAATTTATACTTAGATTAATAATTATTGATAATTTAAGTATATAAATGTTTACTCATAGAAGTGACAATGACGATGAAGAACCAGATTTTGAATCACAGCCAAACACTGTAGAAATAATTTCTCCAGCGGGATCAATCCAATATGAACTGGATAACGCATTAAAAAATTACCAACGTGATGAATATTTAGACAAATTTTTTATTTTGAAAACGAATGATATATCTCGTGGTTCTTTTGGCGATGTATTCGAAGCTAAATTTAAACGAATCGGAACACTTTTCGAAGAGAGTAAAACATTTGCTATTAAAAAAATTAAATTGGACGCCAAGAAACTTCGCGGTGCTATCAGGGAGTATGAATTTTACTCAAAGATTGAGCTTACAGATACAAGTTTCGCACAAGCAAGAGAAATGTGGTTCGAGAAGGAATTTGGAGTTGATCTATATTCGTTATATTTCCGAATGGAATGGTGCGCAGAAAATTTGCGAAGAGGAATGCAGTTATTAAGAAAATTGTATAATCCTTCTGGAAATAGAGTTGCTAATAAAGATTTAGCATTGTTTAACATGTTCATATTTGAGGGGCTTCTCAAAGCGTTCTTTTCACTACAATCATATAAGCCGCCTATTATGCATCGTGACTTTAAGCCAGATAATGTGCTTTTTAGCAAACACGGTATAAAATTGTGTGATTTTGGTTGTGCTACTCTTCATGTTCAGCAATCTTCACACATGAAATCCAGTGAAAATGTCGATCAAGACCCACTTCATACGCGGGGTGTCGGTTCACCGCTTTACCAAGCTCCTGAACAAAAAAGAAGTAAAAGTACCACCTTAAAAACTGGAAAATATGATTGGAAAGTGGACATGTGGGCATTAGGTTTGACATTGTTAGAAATGTTTTACGAGACTTCAGTCCATGATTTGGATGAATTGTTTAACAATATCCGCGAAAAACACAAGATACCAGACTCACTTCAACATATGTGGCCTAAAATAGCAACCATAATTTTAAATCTTACGGAAAACGACCCACGAAAAAGAAAATCGGCAGGAGAAACGCTAATTGACCTTAATCAATCATGGTCTGAAGTGATTGGTAATGACACGAAACATACTGACTTGGAAAAGAAAATTGAAGGTTCCTCAATTGAGTTTCAGGCAATTGTTAATGAATGGGTGGTAAGTTTAAAAAATCACTGAATTCAAATAAAAAATTTTCTATTTTCACTCAAATAGTATACAATATCGATGATGCAAAATTCATTTTGGGTTATTGGCGATGCTCAAGGAAAATTATGCAAGGAAATATTTAGTATAAAAAATGATATACCAAGTAAAAGCAAGAAAAAGCTTATACTACAGTCATTTTCGCTAACAATGGCGAGTGCAGGTTTCAGAATTCTTCAAGAACTACAAGAGAAAGAAGCTTCAATAGAAGATATTGCTCATCATTTTAAAGAAATCTATGAAATCAAATACGGAAATGTTTGGCATTGTATTGTTGGCGAGGGAGATCCAATTTCTTGGCCTGATAGAAGTATTGAAACACTCATCATAAAGAGCCGTGATGTTACTGTGTATCTTTGGAGAAAGAGTCGATTGGATCCAATCCAATTATTTGAAGATGTTGGCGTACTAAACCTTGTTGATGATAAAGTATCAGATAAGAGTACAATTGATGATTGGATCAATGAATATTTGACTGAAATCCGCGACAAAAGGATTGAGGACTTTGATCGTGATGAAGATTTGTTCAGATATTTGAGAGAATCAATTAGCCAAAATATAGGGAGAGATTGGGGTTTTATGGCTAGCAAGAGGATTTTTAATACTATCACTTCTACTGAGAAAACCAATAGAATGTTTAGTGTGATATGTAAAAACGGAATGAAAATCGCCGTTTTTAAAGGAGAAAGTGGTGATGCACTTACTATGAATAATATCATCTATGCTAACTGGTATCATTATGGAGAAGCGTTTTTAAACTTTGAAAAAATCGACCAATTATCCCCTAATCCGTTTTTATCAGTAATAGAAATACAAAAGACCATGCGACTGCCTTTTCCTATCCTAGTTGAATACAGCAGAGGTTTCATTACATATCATCGTTCACTCCGTTATGGTCTTAAAATAGATTTCCAAATTGGCAGTTACTTTTACTTCTGGTTGTCAGATGTTAATTGTTCACAACCGCAATTAGAGAGAAGCGAAGTAATTTCTGAAGTAGTAAAATTGATTAAGCTATCGTCTCCTTATCCAGAAAACAGACAACACTTACCATTCAAAATCTGTTTGAAGATGCAGTTGAAATTTGGTGGGGTTAACTGGTGCTGTACGTTGGCTGACGCAAATACTTATCAGCATGTCATTTACCACAATGGAAATTACTTTAACTTTGTTATTGGAGAATTAATGGTTGTACTTTACCAACCTGGCCTCATCTGTAGTGAAGATGGAAAAGTATTTGAATATAATGTTCATAATTCTGATGTCCAAAGTATTTTGGATTCTACTTGTTCTGTTAACATTTTTAAGGAGCATAGTGTTCTTCAACACTTTTACCGCTGCAACACATGCAAAGCAAAAATTAGTGATGGTATATGCATGGTTTGTGCAAAAATTTGCCATAAAGATCACGATATTAAGTTTGTGAAGTTTGAAAAATTCAGCTGTGCATGCGATAACGAAATTGGAGAAAGTTGTTTGAGCAAAAGTATACCATTATATGAAGCTGCCAAAAGTGGTCTCAAAGAGATTGTCGAATTTCTGCTTGAAAATGGAGCTGATGTTAATGCTAAACATGCCTATATAAATGCTACGCCATTATTCATAGCTACTGAGAATGGTTACAGGGGCGTAATTGAAGTTCTGTTACAGAAAGGAGCTGATGTTGATGCTAGAAATACTGGTCAAGGTGCTACACCATTACACATAGCTACTGAAAAGGGTTACAAGGACATAATTGAAGTTCTGTTACAGAATGGAGCTGGTGTTGATGCTAGAACTACTGATCAAGGCGCTACATCATTACACATAGCCTCCTCAAATGGTCAAAAAGAGATTGTTGAGGTTCTGCTAGAAAACAAAGCTGATGTTAATGCTGAAACTACTTATCATACTACACCATTATACTTAGCTTGTGTAAATGACCAAAAAGAGGTTGTTGAAATTTTGTTAAAATATGGAGTTCCTGTTAATGCTAAAACTACTGATCAAGGCGTTACACTATTACACTTAGCTGCCCAAAATGGCTTCAAAGAGGTTATTGAAGTTCTGCTAGAAAATGGAGCTAATGTTAATGCTAAAGCTGCTACTCAAGGTATTACACCACTACATTGGGCTGCTGCTAGTGGTCACTCGGGAGCAGCGAAGTTGCTTCTTCAGAATGGAGCAGACGCTCTCGCAAAAGATAATCACGCTACTGTATTACATTATGCAACGTACAGTAATAATGAAGAAGTAATAAGACTAATCCTGGATAGAATTAAAGATTTTAGTGAAGATTCGCGACCAACTAATCTGTATATCAATACTCCAGACAAAGATGGTGATACTCCATTGTCGTGGGCTGCTGAATCTGGAAAACTGAATGCAGCAAAAATATTACTAGAATATAAAGCAGATGTTAATACTAAAAATGAAAAAGGTATGACAGCATTACATTGGGCCGCTAAAGGTGGTTACAAAGAAATTGTACAATTACTATTAGATAATCATGCAGAACTTAATATTAAGAATAACGAAGGACAAGATCCGTTAGATCTAGCTGAAGATCAAGATGTTATTAACTTGCTAACTGCTCTGTCATGAATCTGAGAATGAGGGCGAATATCATTACAATTAGGCATTTCTGAATTTATAGAAATTAGTGTTGCGATTTCTCTCGTATTGCTGTTAAATCAGTAAAACTAGAGCTCTATATACGTTCTTTTGAAGCAGGAACAGTTACCATTAATGCTATTGCGGTCCATTTATTATGCATCGCTTCTATCCCAGTTTTTTGAAGATCAAGACAATTTTTATAGTTTTTCCGATCCTTTTATAAAGTACCTTTAATAAACTAATTTCTTTTAAAATAATATTTATTTAGATTTAATGTATTGTATGCAATAAAATAATAAATCTTAGTTCATAAGAGGATTGTTATTCTAAATGTTTAGCTGATTAAGATTATTATATCCATTGTATATCTAACCCGCTTTACTAAAAACTCTGAAGGAATACTTGTTGCCTGAATCGTAAAAAAATCTTTCTGATTGTTCTAAATAAGGATATGACGCTTTATTGTTATACTACCATTTCAATGGATGTTCATACACTTTTACTGTATTTATACTTAAATATTTATTGATTACTTCCGCAATAACCACGTTTCGTATCTGTTCTATTTTCATTTAAGCAGCCCTAATAATAAATCCAAACATTTTAAATGTTTAGGCTTACCAGCTGTCGATTCGTTTATGTTAATATTTATCTGGAGTTTGTCAGAACAACCAAAAATTAAAGAGGGAGGCTCATTTTGACCCACCCATGACCCCAGAAAATAACACATGCCAATCGATAGGGGGGACCATCCTAATCATTGATTATCCCCTGCCCCCTATAGATTTCTTGCGCAGTTAGGCGCTAGAGGGCCTCAAAGTTGGAAATTTCAAGTAGCAGATTAAGGCAAATAAGACGTCGATTCTGACGAATTTGGGGACGAAAAATCCAATGGTGATGTTCCCGGTCTCGAGAAATCAATATCTAAGAAAATAATTTTAAAAATATTTGAATCATAGACAGTATTGATAAAAATATTGTATTAAAACAAGTGTAAAAGCATAAAAATAATTAAAAATATATGAAACAATATGGAAGAGGAGATATAAAATGAATAAAACAAAACAAAAAATAATAGTAAAAATAAAGTGCAAAAGAGTAAAAATGCCTAAAATAATGTAAAAAATGTTGTATAAAATAAAATGTAAAACTAAAAGCTGCCGGTTTATCGAATCACTATCTGAGTCAAAAATGATGTCTCACTTGTCTTTGTGGGTCACTTTGAATTTTGTGTTTGACGCCCTCTGGCGTCGAACTACGCTAAATTTTCAAAAAATGACTCATTGAAACCTTGTTCAGGAAGAAGAGATTTATAGATTACGACCAATATCTCTTTGGGGCCATGCTGTGGGTCAAATTACTATTGGGGCTAGCCTTCCTCTTTGGTATATTTAATATTAATTTGGTTTTCAATTTTAAGTAATGAAAGTTTGAAAACGTGCATCCAAAAAGTGCATACTTTAAATAAATCATTTATGTAGTGGTTGCTAACATCTTTTATAAAGATTGGCTTCGATTTGATCACAACCATTACTCTTTATACGTGCAAATTTTTTTCTCAATTGTAAGTTTGAAAATTTCCTCGGGAGTTATTTGATCAACTTCTGAATCTTCAAACTTTTAGTTTTCATGCCATCTAATTTCGTAATAATTAACTTAATAAGGGACATCAAAGATGCGGTGATTCTAAATATTTGCATTTTCAGTACATAATACTCATAAATTCTAAAGTTGCGTCAATAACATACACTGTTGCTCAAAAGTATAGGAAAAAAGTAATTGACTCGATGTCTTGTCTTTGATCGAACATAACTTAATAATTACTGAGCATTGTAAAACTGCTCGCTTGAATATTGAGGCTGAAATTCTTCTCCACCCAAACCGTCACAGAAGGCAAGCATTTGCAGTAACCGCAATGTTATCTTGATTAAGCCCTTTTGAAAATTTTTTTCAAGAAATTCATTTTAAATCGTTATACACTGTTGCTCAAACTGAGTTTCTTGAAAAAAAATGTCAAAAGAACCTAATTAAGAAAATATCGAAAATATTGCAAAATGATCACCTTCCGCGACGATTTAGAAGGAGATTTACTTCGGCTTCTGGTATCACGCCGTAAATTGCTTTTTACTTAATCATTGTTAAATGGTAGATTTATTGTAATTAATACTCATAGATTGTGAGTCCTTGACTTTTTTCGTTCGTAATTTCCTAGTTTTTGCCATATTTGCTGCAATTCTGTTGTCAGCTCGGTTCGTTGTACAGAATATTTGACCACATATTAAATTGCAAGCTGTTCCAAATGCGTTGTTCTTTTTATAACTTTGTAAACATACGAGGGACTTCATCTCACTATTTCAGCTAAGGCATAATATTGTACTAACGTCTAAGTTTTTAATTAGACCTGTACTGTAATATTTTTTTAACAACCTATATTTCTAAACTCTAATTTTCATAACTCACCTTATGTCAACATTTATCACTGATTTAAAGATTACTTTTTGCCTGTACAAAGAAATCTTTACATGCTTGTCTCAACTGTACAAATTATGAAGACAGCTGAGAATAAGCATATCTCAACTCTTAAAACCTACCTATGTCCTAGTAATACAATTATCCAATCCTAGCTAAATGTGCTATTAACCTTATAAGATTTAGCCTATCATTGTAAAGTATTTTCCAATTTAACCCGCCTATTGTTCTTATAAAATGTCGTGTTTTTCCTAAATTTTTCGCTCTTTTTCCAGTGTTAAAATCCTGTGAAATCTTATGAAATTGTATTGTGGTTATGTTTAATAAAGTCCTTATATTTAAAATTTAATTTCATACACTCTCCTATAAAAGATTCTTTGCCTTCATTTCTCATTCGAAATATCTGAAGAAGTATGGCTTCAATAAATTTTGGTACTTTGACTATTTTTCTCAAGAAAATTTAAATCAATATATCTTAATTGAAAAGTACTTTATTGAACTGATATTTTGTTTAATGAAAAAATGAGACGGAAAGTCAGTACTCCCGCCTATAAGCCGCCGACGTTCACTGGGCAAACATCCTCAGACAGATGATCATCCTTGCAGCGAACTTTCATGTTCTGAGTAAGCGAAACAAAAAGGGGGAGAAGACTAATAGAAGAATAAATTATATGCTTCACTTGATGTGAATCGTTTTATTCCTAAATTGTTTCTGAGGAGCTCTTGAAATAGCCAAATTAATGAAAAATACTTATGACTCACTTAGGGATTCTGATATTAATGCCTCAGTTCACAATTAGAATCAATCAATAAATTATATAATATGAAAATGTTACACATTTTGAATTATCGGAAAAAGGAGATTGGTTTCACAGACTTTGGGATGTATAGAATTTGCATGTCATTACTACTTATGATTGGATCTATCGTAATCTCTCATTCCATAATTCTGATTCAACAAACAAGTCTATAGTCGCATAAAAAAATAAAGATCAATAAGAAATATAATTAATAAGAAGTGAGATGATCATTTACATAACAAAGAATTTTATCTGACTATAAAAATCGATATTAATAACAAATTTTAGATGTTCTCTCATTTATTGATCAATTTTTGTTTGAATTTCCTGAAGGAAACAATAAAGTAGATACAATCACATATTATTATTTGCATTAATAACGAGTAATATATTATTAAAGCACTTTACAACAAGTATTACTGGTAATAGCTAAGTGCTTTTCATTAGTATTGACATATCGCTTGCGTAAAGCTTGTTTTCAACTCTAAATACAAATCCTCAATTCACAAATGTATAAAAATCAAGGCCTCAAATTTTTGATTAATTTTCAAAAAATGTGCGGCGTTTCTTATAGTGGTTATGATTTAGATGGAAAAAGTATGAGATCATCTTTAAGAATAATAACTATATCTTGGAATATATTGATGTTAATTTGCTCTCTAGTCAATATCTATTTTCGTGAAGTAAGAGCTCGAATTCTTAATAATTTTACTACATATTCAACCAGGTCGTTTGGTATAAGAGTTATTGGAGTTATTTCGTCCTCATCTTACCATTTATTGACATATGTACTGGTTTTGGTTCAACTCATAAAGGGTAAACAAATTATGAGATCTATTTCTAATTTGGATGTGATTCTCAACACTGATACTCAAATCAATGAAAGAAAAATCGGAATAATAATAACTGCTATTGACTTATTTTTTTTAATGTATACTTCGATGCTTAATTTTACATTTACACTCATTAAAAACCGAATGGAACCAGAGATTGAGCTATTACTTGGTCAAATATTGCATATGTTTTATCACGGTAGTCAAATGTTTCCTGTTGCACTTATTGGTTACAATAACAAAATTATTTCAGCCTTTCTCCAAAATATCGTCAAATATGACTCTAAACGAATGAATTTGTCAAAAATCCATAAAAAGTTTTGTGAAATAGATAGTCACATTAAACAGATTGATTCTCACTTATCATCCTCAATATTCATTATAATTGTAATAACTATTTTAGTTCAAATAGAGTCAATTTGTTTAATGGCAGTTGATTTCAAAGCAAGTTATGGCCATTCGATTCCTGCAATGCTTATGAACTTATCAGTATTGACATTACTATGCTATTTCTGTGAAATAATACCCAAATCAATGGAAAAGGTATATGATTCATTGAAAATCTCGATTGCTAAATCTTCAATTCAAACAAATCAGCAAATGGAAAGTTCGTATAACATAAATATTTTACAGCTATTAAATAATGAAATTAACAAAATTGGATTCACAGCATTTGGATTTCACAGAATCCGCATGTCGTCTATTCTTCTATTTGAATCAATAGTTATCTCATATTCAGTTATTCTTATTCAAACAACACCACAAGTTCTTAATTAAAAGAATTAAAATTGTATTTACATGTATTAAGTAGATTTGAAAATTTTATATTTATTGTACAATATTAATAACTATTGATTAGTCTTTACTTTCAGTTAAATAATATACTGTTAAATGTTTATTATTTAGAAATATTATAAACTAATATCGATGCCAACACGTCGATTGAATGTTACAATCACGCGCCGATTAAACTATTTCACTATGTTGGCGCAAAAATGATGTATTATTAATATAGAATTTAATTAACCCTTCGTCACAACTTTCGAAAAAGTAAAATTAATTCGATATTAATAACAAATTTTAGATGTTCTCCCATTTATTGATCAATTTTTGTTTGAATTTCCTGAAGGAAACAATAAAGTTGATACAATCACATATTATTATTTGCATTAACAACAAGTAATACATTATTAAAGTACTTTACAAGAGGTATTACTAGTAATAGCTAAGTGCTTTTCATTAGTATTGACATATCGCTTGCGTAAAGCTTGTTTTCGACTCTAGATATAGATCCTCAATTCACAAATGTACAAAAACCAAGGCCTCAAATTTTTGATTAATTTTCAAAAAGTGTGCGGCGTTTCTTATAGTGGTTATGATTTAGATGGAAAAAGTATGAGATCATCTTTAAGAATAATAACTATCTCGTGGAATATATTGCTGTTAATTTGCTCTCTAGTCAATATCTATTTTCGTGAAGTAAGAGCTCGAATTCTTAATAATTTTACTATGTATTCGACTAGATCGTTTGGTATAACAGTAATTGGAGTCATTTCGTCTTCATGTTTTCACTTATTGACATATGTACTGGTTTTGGTTCAACTCACAAAGGGTAAACAAATTTTGAGATCGATTTCTAATTTGGATTCGATTCTCAACACTGATACTCAAATCAATGAGAGAAAGATCGGAATAATAATAACTTCTATGAACTTATTTTTATTTATGTATAATTGGATTTTTAGAATAACATTTACATTCATTAAAAACGGAATGGAACCGAAGATTGGGCTATTATTTACTTATATATTGCATATATTTTTGTACGGAACTCAAATGTTTCCTGTTGCACTTATTGGTTACAATAGCAAAATAATTTCAGCCTTTCTCCAAAATATCATCAAATATGACTTTAAACGAATGAATTTGTCAAAAGTCCACAGCAAGTTTTGTGAAATAGATGATCACATTAAACAGATTGATTCTCACTTATCATCCTCAATATTCATCATAATTGTAATAACTATCTTAGTTCAAATAGAGTCAATTTGTTTAATGGCAGTTGATTTCAAAGCAAGTTATAGCCATTCGATTCCCATGATGCTTTCAAGTTTATTATTATTGATATTTTTATGTTATTTCTGTGAAATAATACCCAAATCAATGGAAAAGGTATATGATTCACTGAAAATCTCGATTGCTAAATCTTTAATTCAAACAAATCAACAAATAGAAACTTTATATAAATTTAATATGGATATTTTACAGCTATTAAATAATGAAATTAACAAAATTGGATTCACAGCATTTGGATTTCACAGAATCCGCATGTCGTCTATTCTTCTATTTGAATCAATAGTTATCTCATATTCAGTTATTCTTATTCAAACAACACCTTAAGTTCTTAATTAAAAGAAATAAAGTTGCGTTTACATGTATTAAGTAGATTTGAAAATTTGATATTTATTGTACAATATTAATAACTAATGATTAGTCTGTAGATTCAGTTAAATAAAATATTATTAAATATTTATTATTTAGAAATATTGTAAGCTAATATCGATGCCAACACGTAAATTGAATGTTACAATCACCCACCAACTAAACTATTTCACTAGGTTGATGCAAAAATGATGTATTCTTAATATAAAATTTAATTAACTCTTCGTCACAACTTCCGTAAAGCTAAAATTAACAGTGGGGTAAGATGTTACCTCACGTTTTCCACATTTTACATCTGTTATAGGTTAGTCCTGATGTTTTGCAAATCAAAGTTAGCCCTTAGTTTCTAAGTTTTGACTAACTAATTGATTTGTAGTTACATGCCACAATGTTAACAGTAGTTCAAGTTGCTAGTAGCGACATTACAGTCCTGCCACACATATAGTAAACACGAAGCGCTGCGATGTTAGGACAAATCTGTTATCAGAAAGACATGCGAAAAAATTTTAAAATAATTTTATAAGCATTTGCAGTAACCGCAATATTATCTTGATCAATATCTTTTGACAATCCTTTACAGAAATTCATTTTAAATCAATATACACATTCGCTCAAAATGAGTTTCTTGAAAAGATTGTCAAAAGGGCTTAACTAAGATAATATTGCGGTTACTGCAAATGATCTCCTTCTGTGACGGTTTGGGTGAAGAAGTGTTTTGGTAGGTGGTATTCCACAGAAAATGCTTATAATAATCGTCGTTAAATCGTAGATTCACTGCAATTGATATTCACAGATTCGCACGTTTAGTTTGATTCTTTCGGCCGTAATTTCCCCGTTTTTGCCACATTTACTGCAATTCTGTTGTTAGCTCGGTTCATTGTACAGAATATTTGATTATCTATTAAATTACGAGTTGTTCCAGATGTGTTCATGTTTTTAAAACTTTGTAAACATATCAGGGAGTGCATCCCATCATTTCATCTAAGGTTTTGTCACGATTATTTTCGTGACTCGGGGTCTCATTGAGAATGAAAAACTTGATCTAAGTTTTATGTAGAATTTTTAATTTAGTGTTACTTTACTAGTGTAAAGATTTGAAATCAGGGGCCTCGATGTAAGATTCCAAATCCTTTTACCTAATTCCCTATTTAAGAGTCTGGCTGGACTCGATAGAGAACCTCACGTGTATCTATTATGCTTTAATGAAAGTTTCACAACTTTATATATCACTTGCCTAAGGTGCAAATAAAGTTGATAGAAATGAAGAAACAGGCTGTCTATTTTACAAAAATTTTATTATGCATAACATGAAGTCACAAAGCATAACTGAGATATTACTGAAGATCCTTATAGTGACTTTCTCTCCCTTTATATACTTTTCTTTGATTTCCCACGTTTCTCTAAATTTAAAAATAAAGCTACACTCTTTGATTGTTTATACTAAAGTTAAATTATACGATATTGGGTCATTTTAAATAGAAAGTCATTACAGAAAGTGTTATAAACCATTGGACTTTTTAAGAGCTAATTACAAAAAGTGCTAAGCCTCTTCAAACCAATAACTAAGATATTTTGGTATTCTATATTTATTAGATATAAATGTATATATATTTCACAGCATGATATTTTTGCCTTCATTTCTCATTCGGAATGTCTTAAGAAGTACGCCTTCAATAATTTCTGGTAATTTGAATATTTTTTTCAAGATATATTAAATCAATATTTCTCAATTGAAAAGTGTTTTATTGAATTGATATTATGTTTAATTTTAAAGAATTTTAAAATGAGTTTCTCTCTTCTATTCTTTAGATGTTTAGATTAGTTCTAAACTATTAATAATATGAATCCCCTTTCAATTTAAAAGTAGTCTTCGATACTCTAATCTTGAACGTAAGGCTCAAACTCAAAATTTAGCTCAATTAGTAAACTTGAATGACTAAAAGTATAAATACAATATACATCAGGTCCTGCCAAATCGCTGCTCGCGAGCCACGACTGGCTCGCGAAGGATTTTGCAAATATATTCAGTACCGTAATCATGATTTGAACTCTGGTGGGGCTGAGACTAGATTTTTTACTAATAGTGAAAAGGTTTTATTTTAATTAAAATTCTTCAGATCAATAGAATTTTTCTGTTTCAATGGCTTACAGCAATTGCATTGACAAATTGATCTAAATCTAAGCTATAGCTATTTCTCTTTCTTTTGACGTTATAGCTAATTCTTTTAATCTTACATTTGATGTAGAATTTCTTTAATAAGTTTTAATTCATTCCAAAGTTGAGAAACTTCTCTCACAACGTACACTTACACAACCAAAGGTCGGTGATATTTTGACGTGATTCATTAAGCCAGGCATTGAATTAATCAATCTTTTCACTAGTCGAACATATCTACACACAATTTTCTGAAAATCTTTGGTGGGACTATAGCCTTCTTAGCCTTCTATGTGGTTACGGAAGTGAATATATTGCAATTAGATCTTAGTAGGCTTACAATAAAGCTGTAGAAAAGTTCATGAAATATTTGAAATATTATATGCTTATATCACTGCTATACTATTTCTTTCTTTGAACTGTAAGCCCAAACTATGGAAATGAACTCAATAATTAAAATTACACGCATTTTAAGACTTGAAAGGGAGCTATGCGAGAATCTGAAGGGTTTGATTTCAATGTAGATACACATCTTAAGCTAATTCAAAATTTTAAAATTAAATTTCGTAATGATAAATTTCAATTTGAGCTTTTCTCTGGTCCATTTAATGTAAATGTATACGAATCACCTGAATATTTACTGATGGAGTTAATGGAGATCTAATCTAATGATACCCTTAAAGCCAAATTTTCGAAAACGAGTTCAATTGATTTCTATCAATATTTGCAAAATTCCTTTCTCGAAAGCTATTTGATGATTAAAAACAATGCATTATAAGTCATAAATATGTTTGAAAGTACTTATTTTTGTGGACAAATTTTGTCTTAAATTTAATAAATCTAAATCAAAAAGTACTATACTTTACTTCTTTTGACTTGAGTGTCGTCTCACTGTCTAGAGGGTTAAAGAGTAGATCTAAATAGTGTCAATTTTGAGGATTTTTATGGCAAAATTTTCCATTCATTCAGGTCGGCAATGTAATAATTGAGGATTTTGCCATAAAAATTCTTAATATTTACACTATTTAGATCTACTCTTTAATCCTCTACAAAAGAGACGACATCCAAGTAAAAAAATTAAAGTATAACTGATAAACATTTTAATTATTGCTTGAGAAAAAGTTCAGCTAAAAGTTTAAGTACTAATATCAATAAAATGGTATCTGAAATGCAATGCCATGTATCGAACAGAAATACTGAATAAAAGCTGTCTTAAAAGTTTGGCTCTCGGCTCAGATTAACTTTTCGATTTTGCTTTCCAGCAAAAAAGTGTGGCCAGGCCTGACATACATCTTAATGCCTTAATAGTTAAACCCTTTTCATATTTTCTGATAGAGAAGTGACTCTTCTTGCAGTCAATGCTTCAATTTGAGTTATAGCTTAAATTTTATTTTAAATACAAGAGCTTAGTATTATTTTAAGTTAAGCAAAAACTCCTATCATACAAAATTAAATAGTGGTAGCAAGTAATTTTATACATTACTCGGCATTAACTGTAACTTTTATAATTCATTAAAAAATCATTATAACTCATTTGGAAATCGTAATCGATCAGCTTTGACGAATTGAATAGATATCTCTGATGTAAAAGCATTTGTCTTAAGAACAAATTAATAAAGTAAATTTATTGTTAATGCTATCCATATAAATGTCATTTAAATGACAAAACATTAAATACTTTAATATATAATACAGGCCGATCCTGGAGCTTCTTCCTTATTCATATATTATAAAAACGATTATGGTAAAATTTATTGGCTAAAAGAATGACAGACATGTAAAGATTCTGATTTCATATATCTATACTTTATTCATCACACAAAGAATTAGATTTTTATTCAAAATAATCAGCATCATTCTTTAATTATTTCTCTAGTTCCTTAGTCCTTTTATCTTTTAACTCAGATCCTTCGTTCATTATCTTTACGACTTGATAGATTCTAATACTTTTATTTAAGTCTTTTATTCCCTTCTAATAGATCATAAAGCTTATCCACTATTCGTTTTGAAACATTTACTTATATTTACTATTTTCAAAAGTATTTTATCAACTGTATACCTATTGCAAACTTCACGACGTAATTTATTATTCTTTTATAAGACACTATTGAATGGAATCAGTATTAGTAGGATTAAAGTGTTGCCATTGTAAGATCGAACTACCATCAATTTGTTTAAAAACAAGATAAATAAAAATATAGATGGTTTGTATCGTGTACGTAAATTTTGTAAAAATGAATATTATAAGAAAAATAAAGATAAGCTATCCCTAAAAATAGAATATAACTGATGTAAAACTGTTTATAAATACTAACTTTAAAGTATCAACAAAAACACTCATAAACTTAACCGTAAAGCATAACACCAATGATATTAAACTCAAAATTTTAAAGGTGAGATATATGTAATGTTTTTTTTAACGAGTTTCATCATTAAGGTTTATTCGGGTATTCTAAGGAATATTTACTTTTCGAGAAGCTCGGGAGAGTAAATTATTATCATCAATACTGAAACACCTCATACTCATTGGATATAATACTATATAAAAATAATATCATTAATGTGCAACAGAAGAATACTTTTTCTTATTTTTTATATTTCTAAGAGTTACGAGGAGCAGAAGGAGGTGTTCCAAGATTGCAGCTATTAATCTACTCATATTGATAAAATTCACTTGAAATCAAGTATTAACTTCCAATCTTAGAGCGCTCACTCAAACACTTTCACACGATTAAAAGCTAGAAAGCTGAAACAAGGCACTTTCATTTGAAAGTTTTATATTTAGAACTAAATAAAAATGAATTCTAAACAAAAATTTTAATTTAAAAGTCAACACGGTCGGCTAGAGTCTGTGGTCAGAGATTTGGTTGAAAACATAAGTAACGAAAGAGCTAAATGTAATTATTGCTTAAAAAATAGCCAATGCAACAAATAATATTGAATCTCAATTAATTTCATGCATTCAATGTTCAAAAAATATTAAGGCATTGATTGCTGAGGAGAACTCAAAAAAAGATATAAAAATTACTTAATTTTAAACAAATTTAATTGAATAATCTACCCAATTAGAACCATAAGGTGATTAATAAGTCATAATTTATCTTAAATTTTTTGGAGATTTCTAATTAAAAAAATTTTTTCGACAATTAAACCAAAATTGATCATTAATATGCAATCTGAATCTTTTAAAATGCTATCAAAATATTTTAGAATATTTCTTAACATTTCCAAACATCTATCACTCTTGTCAACCCTTATTATAATTGAGAATATATACCCAAATTAGTGAAACAAAAACTTATAACTCACTTAGGGATTCTGATATTAGCGCCTCAGTTCACAATCAGAATTTGATAACAAATTTATATAATATAAAAATCTTACATCTTTTGAATTATCAGAAAAAGGAGATTGGTTTCACAGCCTTTGTGATGTAAAGAATTCGTATGGCATCACTACTTATGATTGAATCTATCGTAATCTCTCATTCTATGATTCTAATCCAAACAAACAAGTCTAAAGTCGCAAGAAAATTTCAACAGAACTTAAAAATATAATTAATAATACTTTAGCATTAGATAATAAGTGTTTAGTAGGAGAAAATAAAAATAAGTGAAAATATAATCAATAATAAGTAAAATGGCTATTAATATAATAAAGAGTTTTATCCAACCATAAAAATCGATGTTAAAAACAAATTTTAGACATTTTCTCATTTATTGATCAATTGTTATTTTAATTTCCTGAAGGAAAACACTAAAGTTGATGCAATCAAATATTGTTATTTGCATTGGCAAACAACACCTTATAAAAGCACTTTACAACAAGTATTACTAGTAATAGCTAAGTGCATTTCATTAGTATTGATATTTCGCTTACGTAAAGCCTGTTTTCGACTCTAAATACAAGTCCCCAATTCACAAATGGACAACAAACAAGGCCTCAAATTTTTGATTAATTTTCACAGAATATGTGGCATTTCTTATGGTGGTTATGATTTAGATGGAAAAAGTATGAGATCATCTTTAAGAATAATAACTATCTCATGGAATATATTGATGTTAATTCGTTCTTTAGTTAATGTCTACTTTTATGAAGTAAGAGCTCGAATAATTAATAATTTTACTAGATATTCGACCGGGTCATTTGGTATAAGTGTGATTGGAGTTCTTTCGTCCTCATCTTTCTACATATTGATACATGTACTGGTCTTGATTCAATTTATAAACGGTAAAAAAATTTTAAAATCAATCTCTAATCTGGATCTGATTCTCAACAGTGATATTCAGATTAATGAAAGGAAAATCGGAATAATAATAACTGCTATCAACTTATTTCTATCGGCGTTTTCCTGTATTCTTTATTGGATATTCATTTTTATTAAACATGAAATGAATTTGGAGATAAAGCTAATATCATCCTACTTTTCGCATTCATTTTTGTACGGATCTCAAATTCTTCCTGTTGCTCTTATTGGTTATAAAAGCAAAGTAATTTCAGCTTTTCTCCAAAATTTCATTAAACATGGCTCCAAACAAATCAGTTTGCAAAAATTCCACAGTAAGTTTTGCGAAATAGATGATCACATTAAACAAATTGATTCTCTCCTATCACCCTCGATATTCATCATAATTATAATAACTATCTTAGTTCAAATTGAGTCAATTTGTTTAATGGCAGTTGATTTCAAAGCAAGTTATGGCCATTCGATTCCCATGATGCTTTCAAGTTTATTATTATTGATATTATTATGTTATTTCTGCGAAATAATACCCAAATCAATGGAAAAGGTATATGATTCACTGAAAATCTCGATTGCTAAATCTTCAATTCAAACAGATCAACAAATAGAAACTTTATATAAAATGGATATTTTACAGCTATTAAACAATGAAATTAACAAAATTGGATTCACAGCATTTGGATTTTACAGAATCCGAATGTCGTCTATTCTTCTATTTGAATCAATAGTTATCTCATATTCAGTGATTCTTATTCAAACAACACCACAAGTTCTTAATTAAGAGAATTAAAATTGTATTTACATGTATTAAGTAAATTTGAAAATTTGATATTTATTGTACATTACTAATAACTACTGATTAGTCTGTACTTTCAGTTAAATAATATATTATTAAATATTTATTGTTTAGAAATATTGTTTACGAATATCGATGCCAACACGGAGATTGAGCGTTACAATTAATGTTCCCAGGCCATTTTGTCGCTAAACTTGAGAACTTACAAAAATGCAAATTTTCGCCCTGAGTTCACCTTGGGATTAGTAAATTAAATAAATAATAATGTAACATATTTTAACTAATAATCTGTTTATTAATTAAACGCTTTACAAAATAAAATTCTATTATTTAGAAAATCTATATTTTTGCTGTGATTTGGCTGCAGTAATACAACTTTTGTTATCCTCTTGTTATCAAATCATAGCTTTCCTTGCAAAAAATTTCCACAAAACTATTTTAATAATTAGATTCTATGTATAAACACATTCTATGCACTAACCCATTATTGTTAGTATTAATTACTTATCATAAGTGACACTAGTTTACAGTTTAGTGCATAATATGCATTGAGTCTTTTGCCAAAATTTTTAACTTGAGATTTTATTCTCAAGTTATATGACCCAACTTGAGGCCTGAGATAGACCTCAATAACTTGAGAATCAAGCTGAAAACTTGAGACCTGGGAACACTAGTTACAATTAACCTCTAATTAAACTATTTCACTAGGTCGATGCAAAAAATTTTGTATTTTTACTATGAAATTTTATTAACCCTTCGTCACAACTTAACTTCTGAAAACGTTAAATTAACTGTGGTGTAAATTGTTGCCTCACGTTTTCCACACTTTATATCTGTTCTAAGTTAGTCCTGATGCTTTGAAAATCAAATTTAGCCCTTGTTCCGAAGTTTTAATTAATTTTTAGTTATCTGTTACAGCGTCATCACAGCACTGCGACATGTATAGTCAACAAGAAGTACTGAGATGTTAGAGCGAATTTCTGTCCTCAGAAAGATATGTTACCAAAAAAATTTTAAAGTTATGTCTAACTTAATCAGATTTTTTTGTCATTGAATATCAGAAATATGACTGAGGAATACCTAAATTCTCAAGATATCACCACATTTTGTTGAATTTTGCTAGATTTCTAAAATCAAATTTGGGAACAATTCACCCCACATTTGTGACGAAGGGTTAATATTTTAATAATTGCTACAACAGAATAAAAATGGATGTATAAAGCTATCATATAACAGGTTTGAATAGGGAAATTATCTATGCAATCAAAATCAATATGATAGCTATTGGTCAATATGACTGCAAATAGAAATTTTCTCGTTTGATCACATCTTCAATTTTGAAAAAGTTGATCTGATTGTATAGAATCAAATACTCAGAGTTCTAGAACTTTTTCAAGCAATAATTTAGATATCTTATGTAAGGTTAGTAGAATTTTCATATAACTCTTAATTTATTTATACTTTCAGCTAAACGTAAAATTTGAAATTTATTCCAAGAAATCGGAAAAATCATCAACATCTCACACACTAGTACTTCAAATTTTCAAATAAAGGGAGATTCGTTCAACCAACTTTTCAGGGGGTAATTAAATTTTGTTTCTATTTTCGGTACATTCAATATAAATTAAAGATTGAAAACTACCGAAATTTTATTACCTATTGAAATTATTTTATAGAACGAATTTGTGCAATCATTTCGTAACTCGATAATTATAAGAAAAATTATTCAAAAAAAATATTCCGTACACGATTAAAAGTTTAAATATCGGTGACCCCGCATAGACCGGACTTCAATTTGACCCGAGAAGCTTTTGATCCAAACTTCTTACCGTTCTAACCCAATGATTATTTCACCCAAAAGGACAAGATAAACATTAATTTAACCCAATATAACACCATGAATGATTTCTCATTGAGTGATTATGCACGTATAGACACGTATTAAAATATTGTCACACTTATAACACATCTATTTTCATTTTAAAAATAGTTATTGAATATTTTTTGTTGAAATGAATGGAATATAATGGATTAAAACTTTAGGGAATCGTGAGCAACTAGTAATTGATAGACATATCTTCAAAATTACGAAAAGCAGAATGGAGGAGAGTATTGAATTGACAACTACGAGGGATGTGATGTGGAACTGTTACGAATGACAAACTTCTCATTTCGGTGAATCCCAATCAATATGAGGAACATCCACTACAGAAGTCAGATGTTACTAAAAGAGTTCTCCATAATAAATGCAAAGAAGTAAAAGTTCTCTTAAGTCCATACTGCCAAACAAAGATAGCAATGGTCAGTTTAGGGATACTAAACAGGCACAATTGTAAAGAAACATAAAAATCGAGTGAAATGTAATCGATAGTACTTGACAAGAAGAGTCAAATCATACCATATTTTTGGAGCCATGCTCACCCATTCGCTAACTACGCTCGCTTTTACATTTTTAAAACTCATTTCTGGGTGAGCGGAGTATCATAAAGATCATATGATACATGCAATTAATAGCACTTATTAAGACAAGTCGAACCATACCAAATTTTTAAGGCTACGCCTATTCATATACCCTTTTCTATTAATTCATTTTTGAGTTAGAGGAAAATTATAAAATTCATATGACACATGTAAATGGTAGTGCTTTTTGAATCCAGTCAAACTATACAAAATTTTTGGAGCTATGTTCATCCTTCTACTATGTAAGACTATTTCCACTGTCCGAATATCATGAACTTACAGTGTCAGATGAGGCCTATGATAATACTGTTGAGTTAGAAAATTCAGACAATGATTTCGATTTTTTAAGATATTTATTTGAGTTTTAATTTAAGTCAGATTTATAAAAAGTTTATTTTCACCATAATTTAATATAGAGTTTATTCTTCGAAGCTGGCTATGATTAAGAAAGATATGGTTCGACTCGTATCAATAAATACTATCTATTGCATGTGTCATGAATTTTATAATGCTCCTTCCACTCAGAAATGAATTAAAAGAAAAATGTACAAATGAGCGTAGCTAGTGAAAAAGTGGGCGTGGCACTAAAAGTTTTTGCATGGTTCGACTTGTCTTAACAAGTGCTGTCAACTGGATGTATCATATGATTTTATGATGCTCCACCCACTTAGAAATAAATTTTTTAAACGTTAAGTAGGTGTAGTAGGTGAACTGGTAAGCGCAACTGTAAAAATTTGGCATGGTTCTACTTGTATCAATGAACGCTGTCGAGTGCACGTATTATATGGTTTTTATAATACTCCTCCCACTCGGGAATGAATTACAAAGAAAGATATTAAAGTGGGCGTAGCTAATAAACAGATGGGCGTGGCTCCAAAAATTTGATATAGTTTGATTCTTCTTATGAAGTATTTTCTATTGCATGTCATTCGATTTTTATGTTTCTTTGTAATTGCGCCTATTTAGTATCCGTCAACCAAATGTTTTGTCCAAGGTCATGAGGGTCACGATATATTGACCATGTTTGATCGTGCTAGCAGTGACTTTTATAACGTAAAGGATAATGTTATCAATTCATTTTAAAGAAAGACAAAGACCTCTAGATTTTAGGTGTTCACGGGAAACAAATTTTTTAACTAATTAAAAATCACTTTGTTGATCAATGGACAATGATATAAACATACCTTGATTTTAATCCTTTTAAAATGCTGAATCGAATAATTACTGAGTCAAATATGTTCATAAAATGGCACAAATCTTCGATAATAATTACAGTGTTATATACACACAAAACTATCACTACATTAAAAACGTCAAAGTAACTTTATTTAATTGTGATAATAGCTGTGATTAATTTAATTAAATGTAATTTTGATTGTGATAATGGCAGAAAGTGATTAAAAGCTATATAATAAAGAAAATAAATTAGGAAAAGGGAACTAAATCTCATCCCAACTAAAAGAGTAGTGCTAAACAGATATAACGAATTGATTAAATTGCCAAACTGGAACAAAGGTGACATAGTTTGTGACATTATTAAATTAACTGAAATTTCACAGGACTCTATAAAGTTTTAAGGAATAGGTGTGTTTCTCAAAAAAGACTAAAGTTTTTAAACCTAGAAATGATTTCAAAAATAGTGATTTTGAAAAATTGACTTAATTATTACTGATTTTAATAAAAATAAAGTTTTTCCTACAATAAATGACGTTTACACTAAAGCAAAAACAGACTCAACGGTATCATTCAAAAATAGTGGCAGAACAACATTTTATAAATTAATTTAATAAATGGGGTACAAATTACAAAATGCTAATAAATTAATAAGATTAGAAATTATGAATAGAGCATATATAAGACCCAAATGAATCAAATATTTAAGTGAAAAACGAAGACTTGAAGGAATATTGCACATTTCAGACGTCGTCTATCTTGATCAAACATTCGTGCACAAAAATTACGTAAAACATAAGATACTGCGCCCTTTGAGTAATAGTAAAAAAAATAAGATTTAAAATGTTAATTGGGAAAGGCAAAAAATATTCAATCATTCATGCTGGATCAAAAAATGGGTTTATGGCTGGAGGAGAGCATATTTCAATTAATTCCGAAATTAATGGTCAAATATTTGAAAATTAGTTGAAAACGAAACTTCTACCTAATTTGTCCCCCAATTCAATTGTAATTTATGATAATGCGGCAACATACTCTGTGCAATACAATAAACCCCTGGTAAAAAGTTCGACCATAAAAATAATTAAAAATTGGCTTTCATTTAATAATATTGAATATGATCTAAGTGCAAAAAACAAGAACTATTAAAACTGGTAAAAAAATCACTTAATAATTATTATAATGTAGGTTACATGATAAATAATGCAGGTCATATCCCCTCCATCTTCCCCCTTACCATTGTATATTAAATCCCATAGAACTAGTCTGGGCTCAGCTCAAAAAAATTATATCTAAACATAATTTTAACTAAAATTCAATTGAATTTAAATATCTAATCTCTAGCTCATTTTAAAAAATTAATTCAAGTTTTTGGCAAAATTGCCTAAGAGATGTAGCGAAAATTGAATCAAAATTTTGGATTAGTGATAAAATTGTTGATAATCGTATTCTTAATGAACACGATTATTGTGAAAAATTTTTCTTAATTAAAATCAATCTAATTAAAATAAAGTTTTTGTCACTTATAAGTACGTTTGCTTGTAAATATCGGTAGATAGTAAACGCTTATTGTTCGTTAAAGTTTGTTTACCGTGAACATCTAAAAATTTAGAGTTCTTTGTCTTTCCTTAAAATGAATTGATATCATTCGTTCAGAAATCCTTTACGAGAAGATCTCTAGCTTAAGAGGTCGACGCAATTCACAAAACTTTTCAACCAATAGAAAACACTAAGCACAAACTAAATAAATAAATAGATCGCACATAACAAATGTCATTCAATTTTATCTCAAATAACATTAAATGTAATACTAAGTCACTTAAAAGCACATTATATACATACGCATTATTTATTTGTTTGTGATATAAACTTAATTTTTTTATAGTATTTAGTTGCAATTTAAAGCGTGATAAAGTTACTAAAAGTGTTAAAATGAGTAAAAATAAGGAATATAAAACCGGGAGAGGATTTTGTGCAACATCACAATTAAAAAGAGTTGTTTTAAATAGATATAATTAATTGATTAAAGTTGTACCAAAACTTAAAGAACAGGACTTTATTTCTAACATAAGTCGATTAACCGAACTTTCAATGGCAACTATTCGCAGAACTATAAAAAAAATGGTTGTGTTCCCCCCCAAAACTAATGTATTTAAACCAAGATTCGACTATAATAATAGTTATTATAACAAAATTAATTCGATTATTACTGACTTTAACAAAAAAAATACTCCCAACAGTAAATGACGTCTTTAATACATCTAAAGCTAGTTCGACTATTTAATTCAAAAAGTGCGGCAGAACAACATTTTATAAAATTTTTTAAAAAATGCGGTATAAATACGAACATACAAAATAATTATTAGATCTGATTTAATGAATAATATTAAAATTAAGCGAAGAAGTGTGAGAGTGGATTTTTATATAGCGAAATAACAACTCTGACTTTAACAATTAACAATCTTTATTAAAAATATAAATTGAATGATAATACATAAAGATTTAAATGTATCGCACAGAGTCTAAGCTCTCTCGCACTCTCTTACTAACTCACTTAATTTCTACTCTATTACTCTCTCTTTTTTATACTCTTCTGACTAATTAATGAAAGGATGTTTAAGAATATTTTCGAGTTATAATTTTGAGAAAAGTTATTCCTAAAAAGGGATGTTCAAGCATTCCAGTATTAGATTCCCATAACAATTAATTTCCTATTGTAATTAAACTAGAATAAGAATTTGCTTTTACAATTAGAGCGAACTAAACAAAACCTTTTATAGTCATAACGAAATAAGAGTTAAACTTTCATTCTCATAACAAATAGAAAGTTTACAAAACAAATTAAAATACTTTTTGTTTTAATATAACATATGGTTCGGGTACTTAGGCTTTGACTCTAAAGCAGAATATTGTTCGATTACATATTAATAATATTGATTACATATAGGTATATAGGTTATACAAAAAAAATGTAAATTTAAGAATAAATCAAATTTAAGATTATAGGTATTTAATTAAACATATAAAGGTTATATGAATTTATTGATAATAATTAAAAATATTAAGTGAATTATAAAGTTAAAAGAAAAAAATTATAATAATTAAATTGTATTGAGACAGTGTTCTCTAAGGAACAATGCGTTTGTCACATTCACACGTTTTATGGAACATTTTCTATGTGAGAATTAGTTACTTTAAATATAACTCGGCCAGTTCTGTTCCTCTGTCCAAATTCTTCTGTTTCCTCAACTCTTACAGGGTCAGTCTGCCTAGTTTTGTGTTTGCGGCAAGTGTGTCGCAGGTAATTACATACTCTTGGTCCAAAGCATACAAACATTAAGGTGATACTTATAGTTGATAGGATTATAACTATGAGGTTAAAGGACTTATTGTTAATTTGACTATTCTCGATTAGATTAGTATTTATTTTTCGAATTCGAGATTTGATTTCGTCGTGATGTAGGACTATTTTGTGGCTGTGAAGATCTGGTAATAGTCGTTGATTAACGAAGTGAAACCACTCAGGAACAAGATTGTATTTGCTATCGAATTTTATATTATGTGATACAAAACTTAGATTTCCTATTTTTAAAGTATAAATGTTTGGTATTCCAAAAACATAGTTGGGGCAAGCTACACTTTCTGGAATAAAGTTATCTTGAATTAAAGTTATATTAAATGGGTAGCAATAAACTAATAGTGATTTTGAACTCAAATCATACTTAATTTGAATAATTTCTTCTTCGCGTAATCTTTCTTTAATGACGCATTGCTGCACTTGCCAGGCTTCGTCGTTAGTTAGTTTAGAATAATGGGAACACGATTCTTTGGGGGGATTTAAAATTAATTCATGTATTTTTAGGTTTTTTCTTTCGAAAGGGCATAAGGAATGAGTTTCATTATCGAAAATTATATTCTGGGGTCCCTTATAGCTTACGTGACATAGTTCATTGTTTTTGTACGAAAATAGTGTGAAGGGGTCGGCGGTTAATAATAGTTTCTTGTTGTCAACTATAGGTGCTTCAATTATTAGAAAAATAGTGTTTCGGGCAGGATCTCTAAAACAAACTCTTGGGGACATATATTTTAAGGGACAGGGACCTTCGCAAGGAATTGTGAGATTAAATTGGTCAAAAAGTTTCCCATTAACCTTGCCTACCAACCAGTCCCTACCAATTTCCAATAGTGATGCTCTAGTCTGAACAAATTCGGAACTTAAATATGAGGTTGTGCTAACGATGCTTGGCAAAATAAGTTTCAAGTTTTCCATTTCTGATGTCGTGTTTTCTAAGATTGACCTTAATTTTTCTATATCGTTTTCCATAAATTCTAACGCTTCTTTAATAAGTTTTCGTTTTCATTTATTCTTTTGATATTATTTTCTAAAACACTTATGCGGTCATCGTTTTTACTAGATTTATATAACGCTACTGAGCCTAACCCTATGCCAGTAAACACAGTTACAAAGAGTGCAATTGCTCCTACTACAATCAGTGGTGCAATTCTTTTCGTCTACTTAATATGAATGATTTAGAATCTTCTATAGCACAGAATTTGTTTAAGGGTTCAACAAAATCTTTAACAAATGATTTTTCACACCATTGAATAAAGTTATTAATGGATTCTGTAGGAAGTCCCATCATCTGTTGAAATACTATACAAGGGTCCTCATAATGGATTTTCAGGTAAATAACTTCGATTCCCTTAACTATTGGTTCTTTCGAGTTTTCCATAGAATTGGCGGTGCACTACTGAACACCGCATTAACCGATAAGACGTTTAAAATTAAAGTAAAACAAAATATAGCGTATGTGAATCGATCAGGCGGTTTTCCTTTCGTGATTCTTTGTGAGCGTCTGAGATTGGGTTGTACCCCTGATTCTGTTTTAAGACTCTCTGTTTTTTCTCGTGATCCTGTTTGTCTTTGATCAAAAGATATTTTTAGCTTTTCTCTCAAATGACCCAAAGACGTTCTTAATGCTGTAGTATCTCTGCTAGCACTAGTACTTGGAACTACGTTAAGTTCAGAAACATTTTCATTCATTGAGTCATTAGATGATTTATTACTATCTTTTGGTTTATCTGCTGCAGGTTCTTCATCTGAATCTGAGAGGTCTTGTAATATTTCACGTCCAGTCCATGGCTTCATTCTAGTAACGGGTACTACATCTACTCTATAAGGGCGTTTAGTATTATAAACCTTGTAAACGTTATCTGACTTTCCTTTACCTAAAACTATAAAAGGACCGAACCATCGGTGCAGAAATTTTTCGGATAAACCCGGTACTCTTATTGGTACAAATACTGCTACTTGTTGTCCAACCTTATAACAGTAATCTTTCCTATTTCTATCATAATAGTGCTTATATTTTCCTTGAGCATGTTTTATATTAATTCTCGCAATTTCTCTAATTCTCTCCCAACGTCCAGCCATTATTTCTATATAATGGTCTGTATCTCTAAAACCAGAAGGTAAAGCTTCTAAATTTATATCTTGAGGGAAAGTTGGTTTACGTCCATAGAGTAACTCAAATGGACTAAAACGAGTACTTCTACTCTTTGAGGCATTGTAGGCGAATGTAATTAAGGGTAAGGTAATATCCCAATTAGAATGGTCTTCATTTAAGTACATGCTTAACATGTCCACAAGAATACCGTTTACTTTTTCTACGAGACCTTGAGTCTGCGGGTGGTATGCCGTACTCACTAAATGTTTACTTCCCATTAATTTAAATGTTTCTTCTACTAATTCACTTAAAAAATTAGTTCCTCTATCGCTCATTATTAATTCTGGTACTCCATGTCTACAAATGATTTGTTCAACAAAAAATTTAGCTGTGGCTTTAGCTGTTTGTGATGCAAGTGCTCGGGTTTCGGCCCATTTTGTGAAATAGTCAGTTGCTACTATTATATATTTCTTTCCATGTGCAGGATTGACAGGACCTACAACATCAATAGCTATTCTCTTAAAAGGGGCCTCTACGGGGATCGGTTGTAAGAGACCCGCCGGAGCAGTTTTAGGTGTCTTTCGATGAAGACATTTAACACAACTTTTTACATAATTAGTAATGTATTGTAGCATACCAGGCCAGTAGTATTTATCCCTAATCCTATCATAAGTTTTATTGATACCACAATGTCCTGCAAGGGGGTCGTCATGATTGTTGTAGCATACTTCGGCACGCAACTTCTTTGGAACATATATTGTGTAATATTTCCCCAATTGAGAGTTGCATATTCTATAAACTCTATCATTTATTATTGTAAATTTTCTTAATTTTAAAGGTAATTCACTATTTTTCGATGTGCCTTTCAATATCTCTTCACGAATGTGCTCAATTGCGGGATCTTTACGTTGCAGTTCTCCAACATACGTGATCCCAAATTCGACGTTTGCATATGCAAATAAGTTTGTCTCATTAAGTTCTGGTACCGGTAGACTAAAATAATTACGGGATAAGCAGTCTGCATCTTTATGAACTTTACCGCTTTTATATCTAACTGCATAGTTAAATCCTTGGAGGATAGTAGCCCACCTTTCAAGTTTCGGGGTTAGTTTATCTTTGGTTTTAAGCCAGCAAAGAGCACAGTGGTCTGTGACTATAACAAATTCTTGATGCTCTAAATATGGTCTAAAATATTCTACTGCATAAACCATAGAAAAACATTCTTTTTCCGTAATCGAGTAGTTTCGCTGTGTTTCATTCAACAGCTTACTCATATAAGCTACAGGATGCCAACCATCCTTATGTTGCTGCACTAAAACACCTCCAATAGCTAAGCCTGATGCATCAACTCTTACTTCAATTGGTAAATTGGGATCGTAATGGGCTAACACAGGGGCTGACGCTAACTTTTCTTTAAGTTTAATAAATGCAAGTTCTTGTTCAGCGTCCCACGGAATTTTGTTTTCATTTGCATACTCCTTTTTTGTTAAGCGAATTAATGGTTCTGCTATTCGGGAGAAACCTTCAACAAATTTTCTAAAAACAGAACACATACCCACAAAGCTTCTAATATCTTTAATTGTTTTCGGTTTAGGGAAGTTAACAATGGCTTCAACTAAAGCTGGGTCAGGACTCTGACCGTCTGGTCCTACTATATATCCTAAATATTTAATAGTGTTTACTGCAAATACACACTTATTAGGTTTTAAAGTAAAATTGGCTTCTCTTAGTCTAGTTAAAATTGCTTGAAGCCTCGCCAGATGGGTATCAAAATCAGGTGCAAACACTATTATATCATCTAAATAGACAAGACATGAATTCCACTTTAGTCCTGCAAGAACTACATCCATAGCTCTTTGAAAAGTTGCGGGAGCATTAGTTAAGCCGAAAGGCATAACATTAAATTCATAGGTTCCGTCAATAGTGACAAACGAGGTCTTTTCCTGATCCTCAGGTGCAACTTTGATTTGCCAATAACCACTAGAAAGATCTAAAGTTGTATAGAAGCGAGAATTGCCTAATGCATCTAAAGCGTCTTGAATTCTCGGCAACGGGTAAACATCGCGTTTAGTAATAGCATTTAGTTTCCTAAAATCTACGCAAAAACGTAGACCTCCATCTTTCTTTGGAACTAATACTACAGGAGCGGACCAAGGGCTACATGATGGCTTAATCACGCCAATATCGATCATTTCTTGTACAAGCTTACAACATTGTTCGCGTTTAGCAAATGACATTCTATAAGGCTGTACGGATATCGGACCCATACCTTGAGTATCAATTCTGTGATAAAACTTATCACACTGACCTATTTGTGTAGAACGGAAAGCAAATCTATCCTTATAATTTTCAAGCAATGATTTCAACTTCGATATTTGTTCTTCATTCAGATTTTTTCCTACTTTCACTGTGCCTTCCCCAATATCTATCTCCTTTGTAGAATTTGCGTCTACTACTGAACTTAAACGTTCTTTGACGGGAATTTCCAAATCTTTTGAATCATTTTTATCAGTTGCGGCGTAATTTTCAAAATCGAACTCTGTATTAGCACTAAATATGCATTTCTCATTAACAGGTTCAAAGCATCCTAAAATATCGCCTCTCATTATAGTTTGTTCAACTCTACCGAAATTAGTTACTTCGAGTGAACAATCGCCACTTATAAAGTTTACCACAGTATTAGGAAAGCAAACTCTGTGTTTCACATAAGAGTCTGCATCAGTATATACTACATAATTTTGTTTCTTAAGCTTATTCTTTTCACTAGCGGTCACATCGATTACTAAACTACTTCTCGAAGGTATTGTAACAGTATCTTTAGAGTGTACATATCCATATATGGGTGATTCGACTTTCCGAATCCTAGGTTTAAAGCTTATGCTTTGATTAGCACAATCCACTAAAATACCACATGGTCCTAAATAATCATTTCCTAGTAGTAAATCATAGGCTAAGGCCTTCACTACCATTGCCTTAACCGGAGCAACAACTTCTTCTTGACCGTTCTTCACGGTTATCTTTATATCGATTTCTCCTAATGCTTTGAAATATCTACCATTTGCTACTTTGACTCTCGGGCCTTTATAATCAACTATTGGTAGATTAGTTTTTTCAGCTAATGCTGCAGTGATTATAGTTATACCACTTCCACAATCAACTAAAGCCTTTGTTTTATAACCCTCAACCCACGCTTTTACTAATACTAAATTTCTATCATTCTTAATTGCTACAGAAACTATATCTGAATCACTATCGCTCTCTTCGATAGCGGCAACCGGAACATTGTTCGGTTTAAATTTAGGTTCGGCGGTTTCTGGTTTTGGTCTTCTTCTGATTGGGTTGTCGTTTTGCGACTTATTAAAAGCTTTCTTACGACATTGCCATTGGAAATGTCCTGTTTTCTTACAATAGTAACATTGAGGTTTATCTTTAGATCCTCTAGCCTCGTGAGTTCTATTTTTATCAGGACGGTAGTCCTTATTAAAACTCCCTTTATTTCTCACTACCCCTTTAAATGCTTTAGTCATTTCATTTAAGGCAGCCAAAAGTTCAGAATTTGGGGGTTCACTTGCTTTAGTCTTTAACTGATTACTATTTTCTGCTACGGATAACTGTGTCATAGCCGTAGTTAGCTCGGGATCACCACTTTCGGTAGATCCGCTTAATCCACATTCAACTGAATTTGCCTTTGCAATTAAATCTTTAATTCCTTTAGGCCTTAACATTATTACCCTCTCTTTAATTGGCGGTAATAACCCTTGAACTACATAATCAACTATTTCTTCTTCAGGCATATGTTTATTATATTGTTTACACAATGCCTGCATCTCAAATATATAAATGACTGTTTTCTGAAATAGTCCCTGTTTTTTTGTACGCAATTTATTTCTTAAATGTGTGGTATACTCTGTCGGGAGAAATCCATCTCTAAATATTTTGCAAAGCACACTCCATGAACTAACTGCAGGAGTAGCTTCCTTAACATATAGCTTATAAAAGTCTTTTGCGACACCAGCCAAATAGGCAGGAAACTTCTTAAGTTTGGTAGACTCATCCCATCCTTGGGATTCGGCAATATCACTAAAATCCTCTAACCATTTAACTATGTCTGAACCAGGCCCTGATCCGGTAAAAGGAGCTATTTTCATAGAAGAAGTCGACAACAAGTTACTAGCCAATTGTTGACTAAGGTCTTGTATATCGATAGATATGTCGTCTTTAGACATAACGAATGAATGTGACTTAGACATACGCTTAACTCTTTAGAAATGTAGTGTGTTGTAAGAAATAGGTCGCTGGGCGACAATTAAAGCCGATTCTCAGTTTCCAGGCTCACAGGTCCGGAGCTTTTGCCGTAGCAATGCTTTAACCCGAAGCGAGAGCTAGAAGTATGAGGTGATCAGCAAACTGTGCTTTCGCAGACCTTTTTGAGTGTTCACGCTTAAAACAAGAATGTGTTTGTGTCTGTGTTTTGTAAGGCGAGAGACTTATTGGGTACTCTCGACGAGAAGCGCTTTACTTATTCGAAGTTTAGGTTGAAAATTAATAATGGAATGCTTAAAGTTATCAACAATTATCAAAATTATAGATATTTTCCTGACAAACTCGAACGCGCGAGAGCTTGGACTTAACAATATCTGATTATTTGAGTCTTTACAAAGACTAATTTGCTTTTATGGCTTATTATATAATATTAAAATTGAAATAAAAAAGTTCTTTTGTAATCTTAGCTTTCGGTGAGGAAAACTCTTGATTCGATAACCAATACGATTTCTTGCTCTCTTAACGTGAATCCAGTTACGTGTGTCTTAAATCTCAAAAACTTGTCTTCTTCTTCTTATATTGCCCAATTTCTTCAATTTTTTTTTTGCAAATCGAAGTTTTGCTATATCGTAAGTGAGTCGTTGAGCGTGAACCGTTACTTGTTTATTCGATCTCTCTGTTGAAATCCTACGGCCGCACTCATAGGCCTATAATCGCATAACTTGCATAAATGTCTCAATTTCACTTCAAAGAGATCCCACTTAATGTCAATTTTCGTTCACAATTATGAACAATTAGAGATGTAACCACGCTCTGCTACCAATTGTGAGAGTGGATTTTTATATAGCGAAATAACAACTCTGACTTTAACAATTAACAATCTTTATTAAAAATATAAATTGAATGATAATACATAAAGATTTAAATGTATCGCACAGAGTCTAAGCTCTCTCGCACTCTCTTACTAACTCACTTAATTTCTACTCTATTACTCTCTCTTTTTATACTCTTCTGACTAATTAATGAAAGGATGTTTAAGAATATTTTCGAGTTATAATTTTGAGAAAAGTTATTCCTAAAAAAGGGATGTTCAAGCATTCCAGTATTAGATTCCCATAACAATTAATTTCCTATTGTAATTAAACTAGAATAAGAATTTGCTTTTACAATTAGAGCGAACTAAACAAAACCTTTTATAGTCATAACGAAATAAGAGTTAAACTTTCATTCTCATAACAAATAGAAAGTTTACAAAACAAATTAAAATACTTTTTGTTTTAATATAACAGAAGAATTAAATATTTGATGAAAAAGCGAAGAATCGAAAAACAATCCCCTTATTCAGAGTTTGTATACATTGACGAAACATTTGTACACACAAAAATTACGTCAAGTACAAAATATTACAACCGCTAAATAAATCTAAAAGAATAAGATTTATAATGTCTGTTGGAAAGGAGACCAGATATTCAACCATACACGCTGGTTCAGAAAATGGTTTTATCTCGGGAGCCGAACATAAAATATTAATTCTACATTTGATAGCTTAAACTTTGAAGATTGGCTCAAAGGCAAACTTTTACCAAATTTAGCCCCTAAATCAGTCGTAATTCTTGACAATGCTACCCCTCGTTCAAGACAGTACAATATACCCCCAGTACAAAGTTCAAGCATGAAAACAATTAAAAACTGGCTCAATACAAATAATATTTATTATAATAACAGTGCAAATAAAAAAGAATTATTAAAAATAGTCAAAGAAAATTACTTTTATGTACAACACATTGTGGATGAGATTAGATTAAATGCTGGTCATATTCCCTTACGTCTACCCCCTTACCATTGCGAGCTTAATCCAATTGAATTGGTATGGGCTCAACTCAAGAAAATTATTGCGAAACATAATTTCAACAATAATTCAATTGAATTTAGGAATCCAATTTCAAAAGCATTTTTAGAAATTGATTCTAATTTTTGGCTAAAGTGCATTAAACATGTTTTAAATATTGAATCTCAGTTTTGGATCAATGACAAAATAATTGACAGTGATATATTTAGTGAACATAGCTATTGTGGTAATTTTTTTAATGATTAAAATATATTTTATAAAATAAAAAATTTACGTTTTTTATAAATATGTTTAAATGTTTCTTTATAAATGCTTAATATGAATAAATGTTTTCTATTGACTGAAAAGTTCTGTGAATTGCGTCGACCTCTTAAGCAAGAGGTCTTCTCTTCAATGCTTTCTGAACGAGTGAAAAAGATTCAACAATAAGTGTAGATCACGAATATACAGTAAGCACGGAAACTAACTTTAGGAATACAAAGCTATTGAACCACTTATTCAATTTTGATGCGGCTTTTTTAAAATGAAGGACAACTATCCCTGTTATAAAAAATTGTTAAAATCATAAAATCACAATTGAAGAAAAAACTACAGAAGAAAAATCGAGTTTTCTTATAAATTTCAATTCGGATACAAAATAAATTTAATTTAAACGTAATTTATTATTGAACTAGTGTTAGAATTTATTTTTGTTTTGATTTTCGAATGAATTTGAAAACAAATCAATCAATTAATCGAAATTAATATTTATTTAATTATTAATTACTGATTGAAATGCCTTTCACTATTAGAGAGAATTAAAATTTAGGAAATCTATTAAATTGAGAACACAGGGACGGAAGGGATTGGCAATTATGAGAGAAATTGGTGAGTATTGAGAGTAAATTATGAATATTTCATTAATATTCATAATTTACTGAAGTGAAAGGCCTCTTATCAAACCACATCTGAAGAGGCTTTAATCAATGGTCTGAGGTGAATCCGGGCTAATGAGTTTAAAGGGGTTCCCAACTCCCACCTCCAAGTGTGATATATCGTTGGATTCGGTTCGTTGAGCTGAACACTTTGATATCACACTTGACCACTTCTAAATCAGATATGACCATTTCTGGCCATTCAGACCTAACACCCTCAAAAATGGCTAAATCTGGCTTTACCAAATTGTGACACAAGCCAAACCTGATTTAAACCAAGGTATAATGGGTTGGGCCGGTTCGCAACCTAACTTATTTTCCCTTAGTTTATATCAGGCTTTTTTGGGTTACGACACTCTAAATCCAGGTTTATCCATTACGAGGTACTAAACCTGGTAAAAGTAAACTATTCAAAACGTGATTAAAAGAAAAAGTGACAAAATATCCAATTTATTTTAATAAGATTAACACAAATTAAATATTGAAAATGTTTTGAATTAATAAGTCAATAAATTATGTAATTGAGTTCTCTCTATTGAAAGAATAATCATCTGCAGCATTTGTCATGTTATGCAATATATATTATTAAAATCTGAATCATTTTGTCATGGATTCTGACCTCTACGGCTATAGTGTATTTTCAAAGCTGCGAAATTTTGAAACATTCAAATTGTACTTCTTGACCACAAATATTGTAACTCCAATCAATAGTGCAACTGCTATGATAACTCCTATAGCAATACCAGCCTTTGAACCGCTAGACATTCCTGTAGGAGATTCATTCGAAGACAAAATAGAAGATGATTTGAATACTTTTTTTATTTGACAAATATAAAGATTTGGTGACACATAACCCGTGCATCTGTTTTGTCTCCATTTCATATCTAAAGCCTTTGTTTCAACGCACATGTCTCCAGAATCATCACTTTTAGGTATTTCCATATTGACTATCTGTTGATTTTCATCCCAGTTAGTGAAGTCGACAGCACTTCCATCTTCCCACATAAAGTCGCCTAATTATTAAATTTATATTAAGTTTATTCAATATTCAGTTTCAAAAATAAAAAATGCTCACCACTTGGTGTTTTATAAAGCCCAAGCCAAGTGTTAAATCTATTATTTAGCCTACTTTTCATTAGAGATAAATCATGATTTGAGTGAATCGAGACCAGAGTTCCGTTTCGATTTTTACAATGAAACGATGCTTCGGCCCATGTCAGCAGACCCTGACCAAGGTTACCATTGATATCAACACTAAACCAATAACAATATTTTGATCTTTTATCGAGATCAATCCATTGTTGCTTATTATCTGTTGAGTTAATTTTAGGACAAATGGCAGCCACTTCACCATCCAAATTAGGAATTGTGTCTGTTGTGGTTTTACAAATGTATGCTCTATTTGAAACACAATCAGATGTCCTCCACGTTCCATTACTTCGAAATTGATATACACATTCTTTGTCTGCCTGACCAGAAAATAGTGGTTCACCATCATCCCATTGAGTAAAATAATTGGGCCAATTATCAGTCCATTTGAAAACTTGAGACACATTCACATCTGAATAACTGTCAGAATAGAATCCAATCCAATATTGATCAGAATTACCATATTGCGTTATGTAATATTTTAGAAATGAATATTCGAAAGGATTGACGATAGAAACGAGATGTGCTCCATTGATCTTCTGACAACTATTTTCTGCATCATTAAATGTTTGATAACTGTTTGGATCGTCGACTAACAGATAACATGATCGTCTGAATTGTACGAAATTTTCGAAACCAGAAATTTCACACGATTGAAATGCCTTTGGAGGTGGAGTAGCTATGTTTGGATCTATTAATATAAGTTTATTGTCAAAATAATTTTAAGAATTTATCTAAAAATATTTGGATTAGAGTGAATATTGTTTATACCTCTCGGTCTTTCACAGATAGCTGTATGATTACTACTACAAGAAGCGGGTAGCCACTTTCCTGCCTGTACATCACTAGTTATCATAACAGTACAATCGGAAGCATAATAATTGTAATTATCTTGTGAAGCCCAATTGGTGTAAGAAACTGGACTTTGATCGTCCCAGACCCAACTATAATCAAAATGATTAGTACATTTTATAATTCCCAAGTTCAACACAATCTCATTTAATTATTTAGAGTTTATTTGAACATTATTATAAGCCTTACGTGTAAGTCATTGGATTTCTAATAAAACCGATGAACGGCATCGGTTTATCGGCTATCATAGAAGTGATAAAATTTTGTTCCTCTGTTGAATGGATTGATAAAAGTTCTCCACTAACGAGAGGATCTGTTGTAGAAGCGCATTTAGCCTTGGCCTCAGTCCATGTGATAAAACCACTGTCTATTATTCTGATGCATTTTTCATTTTTATATTGTATCCAATCTTTAGTAGATTACAAACTTTAGTTATTATTTTATAATAATTTGATTAGCGTGATCAAAATATTCAACAATATTCTATTAAGAGATATTTTGAAAAATCTCTTACCTGAAGGACAGTTTCCGGGAGACGTTGTTGGTTTCACCGTGGGTCCCGTTAAATCTTTCTGGCAAATGAATCTATAATAACTGTTGCAATCTATGCGATACCACAATCCACTTCGTAGATAGTTTCTATATATCCTCATATTAACATTTGGACTAGAACTCATAACAACGCATCTTCCTTGCAGAAAAATATCTGTGCTTTGAGGTTGTAAACCATTAATAGTGGTGTTGGCATAGTTTCTGAATTGAACTGGAGTTCCATCTGACCACTTATACTCTCCTCTTTTCGACATACTATTTAATCCAATCCAATAGTAAGTGGTGTAGTAATAATTATAATTGTTAGATTTGAAATTGGCGAATAAATTATTCGTTTTGAAATTGTGAATGGATAATAATTGAGCATTATTTGAGTGACAGAAATCATTTGCGTCGTGCCACGTCTTTGCATAATTAGAAACGTAATAACATATCTTGTTATCGAAAGTTATCCAATTTTCCAATCCAGCTTTAGGGCACTTGGAGTATGCTATGGTGTGGGAAATAATTCAGTCTTTTTTCGATTACTTATCTAATAATATACTTAATTAAAATTATTAACTAATACCTGGCTGACGGGTTTGTACAAGCGGCGGTCTTACAATAAAAACTGGCTTTTTTGGTGGAAAACGCGTTCGAGGAGGAATAATGGAATCATTATTTGAAAATAGTTGCAAAAATACTATTAAAACTAGTCTCAGATACATTGTGATTATTTATTAAATTAAACTTATTTTGTCAAAAGATTATTCAACGAACTTCACTTATAGGCGTTTAAGATATGAATAAATTTATTTTCAATGAATATTCTCTTATACAGGAGACAAATTAGACTTTTGACTACGAGCAAAATAACTTTGCTAAACAATAAGTTTTATCAATTTTTATTATGATTGCATGTTTGTGCCTACAAATGCAAATATATTATTAACATTGTCGAGAAGAGAGGTTTAATAATAGATTATCAATAATCTTCCACTGAATTTTAGTGATTGCAGACCAGTGATAACGTCATTTATCTTGAAATTAATTCGAGTCGAAAATAGTTTACAAGTTATTGATCTATACATTGTACAATCGCAAAGTGTGCGATCACAATGTGAGATTACCTGAAGTCAATTAATGATAATCAGTAGAATCATGAGTTCATAACATTTTTACAGACGTTACTTTCGGAATTTTACCTACAATAATATGATATGATTATATTACATGAGTAGTTATCATTTATTGTCAATGTTTACATTCAAATGATCACAATAGCGACCCGAAAGTTTTATCAGCATATAATTAGATTTATCAAAATTTAGAAGTTTGTTACAGTTCATTCCAAAATTGATATAAACAAGAAATCTGTTGACTTTCAACGCTAAATCAAAGTAGTTATTAGCAGAGAAAACAATATGGCATATCTTCAAAATTAAAGAAAGAAAACAGAATGGAAAAGAGTACTGGATTTGCAACTAACGTCATGTGAATCAAATTTAGACTAAGTTTTAATTCAATTTTAGTTATGATACAGTTTCCCAAACATATGAGCTTTTGTGCAAAAAAAACTATATTATATAAGAAATAAGAATGGGCCAATGAACAACTGATAGTGGCCCCAATTCAGCACATCTTCGATTCTTTTAGTCACACTAACAACACTCCTTTTGATAATGTTTAAATCAATTTTTTGAGGTAGTATTTATTCTTCATATAACTTAACCAGTATTTTTGCATACCAACCATTTTTATAAACTATTTGATAAAAATAATCTAAAAAATCCTCAATCGGACGACACTGAGGAAGATTTGTTGGCTTAACAAATCAATAGCAAAATCAAACTTTGCCAATTGCGATACCGCTAAGCGCACTGTCTTTTAATCATTATCTCTTGAATTCTAGTATATTTAAATCATGCCCTCAAATTTCGCTCAAATCTATACAGTTCACTACACAATTGCTGGTCAAACATTTTCTATTGTTTATGCATTACTACCAAATAAAACTGAAGCAACATATAAATATGTCTTTTGAATAAGAGCCTTAGGTTTAAGATTAAGAGTATAGAAAGCATTGAACACTACGCTTAAACTGAGAGAAAATCTTAATTACGAAAAGTTTAGAACTAATCCTACCTTTGATATCCTTATCAATCTTTTACCATTATTTCAGTACTAATTGATATGAATGAGAATTAATACTAATAATCATTCATAAAGTATGCAAATCATTCATGTTATTCTTATTTATATAAATAAATAAAATGTTTCGGGTAGATCCAGGCTAATGGATCTAAAGGGGTTCCCGACCCCTACCTCCAAGTCTAATACATCATTGGATTCAGTTCGTCGAGCTGAACATTTTGATACCATACTTGACTACTTCCAACCCGAATTTGCCCACTTCTGGCCACCCAAACCTAACACCCTCGAAAATGGGTAAACCTAGCTTTACCAAGTTGTAACCCAAGTCAAACCTGGTTTAAACTAAGGCATAGTAGATTAGGTCACTTCTCAACCTAGCTTGTTCTCTCTTAGTTTATATCAGGCTTGTTTGGGTTACGACCCGAGAATCCAGGTTTATCCATTATGAGGTACTAAGCCAAAGAATGATGGATATCTAGAGAACTACTTGTGATAAATGATCAAGTGAGGTATCAAAATGCTCACTTCAATGTCCTGAGTCCAATGATATATCACTTGGCGGGGTCAGCCACTCCCGTCGGGCGTTATCCAGAAGTGGTCAAGTACGGTGTCAAAATGTTCAGTTTGACGAACTGAGTCCAATGATATATCACGCTTGGGAGTGGGGGGTCGGGAACCCCTTTAGACCCATTAGTCTGGATTCACCCAATATTTCTTTTTTGAACATGTCTTAAAGCTTTTTGAAACGTGTCCCAATAGAAATATATACAAACTCCAGAGAGTCAAATAAACATATGGTTATATCTTCACTGAGTTAAAAACTCTTGGGTCAAGTCAGATTGGGTATATTGGTGATAGAGTCAAATCAAACTCGGGTCAACAAGGGATAGATCTCAAATATCACACCAGTTATCACAGAAGTATCTGTCAATTTAGATCTATATCTCATATGCTGGAATCCCTATTCATTCTTCAAATACTAAGAATAAAAGTAAGAGAATGAGATAATGAATTTATATGAAAGAATCGACAGTTTACAGAATATCGACGAAAATTATAAGAATATCAATAGATATTTCTTAAGTAAATTCAATCAGCAATATACTCGAACAAAAGAACGCTATTCAGTCAGAACTAGAGGGATCTGAATACGAAAATATTCTCGTGTCAACTCTTGATTTAATCAATACATTTAAGAAATATTTTCTAAGAATTCATCATTGATTAAAAACTTTAATCTAAAAATAATGATTTTTATTTATTAGAAATTCAGAGGTGATTGAAAATCTTTCTGACAAGCAAATGAATACTGCAATTTACTAGGTTCACAAAACTGGTATATCCTATACGAAATTTGAAAAAATAAAATTTTTGAAGAAATTTTTAATAGTACCTTATCAAGAGGAATATAAATTCTACAAAGTCTTAAACAGTTTACCATTCCTACCTATAAGCCGCTAATTATATCTATTTGAATGCCCACTCATTGATAAATAAAATTATTAGCCCTTAAACAGTAAAACGATTTTGATTAATGATTTCAGTAAATTAGGGTCTTTTTGACCCGTCGATTGATTTGGAAAAAATATGTTATTGTAAAGGTTAGTGTGTATAACAGTTAACGTGTTTTGTACTTTATTAATGTCGTCATCCTTGACGTAATCTGTTTAAGGCTTGAGTGAAAACTAATTTCACATATAAACTTGTGGCCTATACTCAAATAGAATTAAGTTTAAACACGATTAAATTTAAATATAAAATTTGTAAATAGTTAATTTATTGCTTTATATGATCTCAATATACTCATTTGAAAATACTATCAATTTTATTGACATTAGAAATTCCATGAAATAAATGTAAGTTTTATAGACCTTTGGGTCATTTTGACCCATGAAATACTGTTCTAAGGTTAAAATAGTGCAATACTTTTAGTTAAAATAGATTGATTTAAATAAGTTGAATTATTTACATATCTTATCAAATCCTTATTTTAATTGAAACAATAATGTATCTAAAAACTCTTTATCTTCATCTTTCTTTATCTAAATTGAAATAATCTCATGAATATGCGATATTTAGTGTATGAGTTAATTTAGTTAAACGAAGTAAAGAAATAAAACACAACAAATTTAGATATTAGAAAATTTTGTTTTATCAATAAAACGAAACAAAGACATATTTCAGACGCATTCACTGTAATAAATTTTAATGCTTAGCATGTGTTTTGATTAGTGTTTACTATTTTTCTAAATTAATTGATTTTGTATCCATAAAATGCTGAATAAGAATATTCATTGGATGACTGAATTAAGTTGTATTCTGATTTGAGCACTAAAAAAGACAGCCAAAGACTTATGCAATTTATTAAAAACATCGAAATATTAGAAGAAGCCCTTATCTCAACGATGGGCTCCCTCTATCCTGATGGTTACATCTTTCAACAAGACAATGCGCCATGTCACAAGTTTCGAATCGTGAAAAAGCAGTTAAAAGACAACACGGTTGTGATCATGGATTGGCCCGCTATGTCTCTAGACGTGAGTCCCATCGAAAACTTATGGGCTATAATCAAAAATAAGTTGGAGACTATGGAACGCATGAAAATGAGCGAATGGATAAAAAAATCGACGAAATTTGGCAAGAATTAGGTCCTACATATTGAGCTAAGTTTATGGAAAGTATGCCTAGAAGACTTGAAGAGTGCATTGCTTCCAATGGTCGTACAATTAGACTATAAAAACTTTATTTTTATCAAAATTTGGCAATAAATTAACTTAAGTTCGAAAAATAATTAAATTTGAATCAGTACTTTAAAAGTTATGAATAAAAACTTTCCCGGATTTCTATGCAGTAAAGTGTACGTCTTCAGAAGACTGATAAGAGTATAAATATGATTATCACCTTTATCGGATTCATGATCATACATGATAAATATCATGTTTATACTCCAATCACTTGCCTAAAAACGTACACCACCACTGTTTCGATATCTTTCATTGGAACAACTTCTTGGGCACGCGCTTCTTGAACTATCATTACGAATACGTTTTAAATTAGATTAATAGAATAGTTACACTGAATTTTTTGCTATCGTTGGTCTAAAAGTCATTCAAAGTTTTTGAGGTTTTGCATCAGGATGGAGGGATTTAAAGACAGAAATTTCTGCTAATTACCCAACCGAAATCCTATCAAACTAGTAATAACAAATAACTTATATTCAAGAAAGTTAATTAACGAATAAGAACGAAATTCGTATAGAGAGTTATGAAGTGAAATAGAATATACAAAAATTTGAAAAAAAATCAAAAGATATGAACTCACACATAACTTTAAATTGTATTTATTTGAATAAATATACCATATTGCATATAAATTATATGATATAATATCAAATTTGAATATATTTGCTCAGTCTGACTAAAGACTCAAGGTTTTCACCAGAAGTTCTTGAATATTTTTAAAGGAAATTTAGTGTTTTATTAAGAAGATGTTATACATTTGGTCTTACAATCTTAATATTCGTTCAACCAAAACACTATATGATCAGAAAATTAGAAATCATTGGTGGCAATTAGAAGCGATGCGTTGCGATAGCGTAATTTCAATCAGTCCATAATATTGAAGATACTTACAGCGTATTCATCATAGTAGAATAAAAAAATTAGAAATTGATTCTGGCAATAAATTAATTCTTACGACAAACAAGCTGGCGCAGCAATATTTTCTCTTGTTGCTATAGCGAACTTTAACATAATTGTAAGAGTACTAAGTTACAGTGAGTCAACTAAGATATACCACCCGTTTGTATTAATATAACTGCATTTGATATGATAATTGACATAATAGTGAGAGTTGTGTTGAACCTGACTCTGAATAAACCGAATGCTGTAAAACAAACTTTGTTTTCATAACTTTTAATCAATTGTAAGTATTGTATTGTTATCGGATTAATTAGATGTACGTCTGTTACCAAGTTTTCCATATGATCGCAAAACTTTTCAATATTTTTAGGAATTATTTCAGACACAAAGCAAAAGATCATCAGATAATTGAATGTGTCGAGTGCTGTTGGAATCACATAATAATAGCATTCATTGAAATCGAAAGCCAAAAGACAGAGACACGAGAGAGTGATGAAAGTATTAACGATTATTATAATCAAATTAGTTAATGAAATCGATTCATCCAATAGTTTAACAGAATGTTTAACATTACGTATAGCCTTATAAACATCGAAGAATTTGTATTGAGTTGCGATTTCTTGAATGTGACGCAAATAGTTTGAAATAACTATACTCTCGAATATGATTAATGTAATCAACGAATACTTGTTTATACCCACGAAAAAATAATTGGCATACGATAATAGATTTATGACCGTAGTGACCTCTGATTTTTCTCTGAAGGAACTGAAGAGTATTCCTATAGCAATCGTAAATATTATAGATATCGAAGCAAGGATTAAAGTGATGTAAATGCCAATCTTATTATTATGTTTACTACCAAACTGGTGACTAGTTTTTGAAATGATTTCCAAAATTTTGCTTCCTCTTAAAGTTAAGGTTAGATTTATTAAGATGGGAAGCAAGAAATATGAAGTTCCTGCTAGCTTACTTATTATAGTGTAAATAATAGATTTGGCATTAATAAGCGTTGAGTTATTAATGATTTTCCGTAATAGAAAATCGTTAGATATTATCCAGAAATAGAATACATAATAAATGAAACTCCATCCAACTATAGCTATTCTTAACAGATGAGACTCTCTTTTCGAGTAGAAGGTTCCCCCTAAATATGAAATACCACATAAACGATGCAAATTTACCAAATAATCAAAACCAGATAACGAATCCATGTTTCTCATCATTCAACGATTTTTTTTCTATGAGTACAGCTTTTGGATAAAAACTTGACTTCCTGTAACAAGGTCTTACCGTTTCTCAACTGAACAACTGTTAGATATCCCTTATATTGATTGAAAGTGTATTTTATTCATGTATTCATTACAGCGTTATTATGAGTAACGTCAGCATTGGATCAATATTCTTTTGAAATAAATGAATATCTTTAAGTAAATGTGAACTACAGGAACCTATTTGTGCTGCTCTTATGTAAATTTACATAAGTTATTATCTTAATATCATTTGACAGTTATTAATGCTGTAAGTAATTGATGTTTCCTTAAAAAACAAAATTCTAGAAAATGGCATTCTATGCTTATATAAAAATGTGCTCTGAATTTCTCGCGATCACCAATAAATCATTTAATATTTATAATTACCGATGTTTCAGATTAGTAGCACGTACTTTGTTAGATAGTTTTAAGAGTATTTCAGATATAACATTATTCATAAAATTGATTCTGCGTGCTTAAACATCAATTGAAAAGTTATCTTTATTAGTAATGCGATGTTCGTTAATAATCATAGGTTCCACCTAAAGTTTACTTAAATTTGGTTTTAAAATATTAATCAGTTAATAAATTTTTATTTCACTAAATTGAAGTTTGAAGTTATTTTTTACTGAGTATCAGTAAAACCTTTAGGAAATTTCAAAGTCCTTAATTGTACTTACTGGTTTCTAACCGAAAAGCTAATTCTTTTTTGATCCAACTTCTATGTTTATCTAAGTTTATCAAGTAAATTTTCATGTTCTTTATTTGTTGAACGCGTATTCAGAATTATGAATAATTTGAGCTTAAAGTTGGGAATAAATCATTGGCACAAAATCTTAAGGCGGGAATATGAGGAAAAGTTAATTAATGACTTAAAATGTTCTCGATTTCATGATTTGGTAAGACTAGCAAATGGCCACAGCTTCACACAGCGACCCAACCAACATGATATATATATCGTTGAACTCAGCTAGTCGAGCTAAGATTGATACCCCACTTGACCGTGTCACGTGATATATATATACTCGCGCGGGGGGAGGGTAGTTGGTAGTGTTTTAAACACACTTTTATATTTAATTTAAATGTTTATAAGCTTTTATGCGAGAAACTCGCGCTCTGGGCAGTTTTGATGGGATGCCTATCTCTACCTCACCGCAACCCAAATCAGTTCACCCAACCTAACATAACCTAACCTAATATAACCTAGTATAACATAATATAAACTAATATACTAATTATTATATAACAAGTGTAGCCTAATATGGAAATTTAGGTTACTAGTTATAAGGTCATATATTCACGTGACTAGGTCAAGTGGGGCATCAATCTTCTCAGCTCGTCAAACTGTGTCTAGCGAAACCCCATACACCGGGGTCAGATTATCGGTATCAGGTCCTTAGGACTAAGGACCCTAGGTCACGTGAAAAGGCCTTAATCAGGTCAAGTATGGCATCAATCTTCTTGGCTCGTTTAGCTGAGTCCAACGATATATATATATATATATCATGTGGATCAGATCTGTGGGTTGAGCTGCACCCATTTGCTATAGTCGAACCCATGGTTTTGTAAAAAATAATAATAAAATACTAAAATCTGCAAAATCTAACACTAGATAACCTTTAATTGAGTAAATAATTGCATTGTATCTAGCGTTGAAAAGGTTGTTTAAAATGGTTTAAAACAATTTTTTAAAACAGTGTTCTAAATTGTTTTAAAACATTTTTCAAAAATATTTTAGAATAATGTTTTGAATTAAAATGCCATCTATAAGTGAAAAAAAGTTTATGCAGAAAACATGCTTTCAATAAATTTAATTAAATTCATGGTGTTTTTAATATACTAAATTCATTAAAATGTTGTCCGTTAAAAGAGGTCGGTCGACATCTAAAGCTAAAAACTATGTCGAATGTGTCGATAATAAAGGAGTTAAATGTGCATTTTGTTTAAGATTATTGTCAAATGCCACAAATAGGATTAAATCACATCTAATAAAAACATACAAATTGTCCAATGGATATAAAACAAATTCTTTATGATGAATTTGGAGCTCTGTATTTCATACTTTTCTTTCAGAAAATAAAAATTAATTGGTTTATATTTAAATCAACAGAGTTAATACTTTAAAACATTTTAGAACGTTTTAAAGCATATGTTTTAAAACATTTTCCAAAGATCTTGTTATTTTCAACGCCAACTGTGTCTAATGATTTAATTAAAAATTTTTGCAAACATCAAAGGTGGACACTTATAAGTTATTTGGTCCGGTTTCAGCTCAGGCTAAAGGTGGCTGGTTAAGACTAACGAAATTTTAGCTAAAGGATTAAGTTGCCAGAATATATTTGTGAATTTTCAATTTTTTCGATCTTGAAAGTCATCAATTCCTTGATTTTTTATCACATGTTGAATTTTTTTATCTATAACAGATATTATGATAAATTATTGAATAAGCATGACAAGGTATATCAGAAAAAACAAAGAATTCAAGAACTTCAAGTCAATAAAATCAAAAAGATATCTTTTCTCATCAATTTTTCTCGACTTATAGTATGTTACTATGCAGAAGATGAATGAGAATAAAAATTTTTATGAGAAGTTCATTTGATAAGATAAATCATGTAAGGCTTTTTATCTTGAATATAACAACTGAATGCCATTTCTTTCAAAACCTTGAACAAAGTTTTAAATTGTTTCAATTGTTTTTATAGAAATTTATTACAATTTTTTATTATTTCCATATTGAATAATAGAAGATCAAAAGCAAAATTTTTATGCACACTTTCAAGTATGCATTAATTAAGGATAAATGATTGTTTCACCAAGCACTAATTTGAAATAAATCATTCTACTGAAATTTGTAATTCCCTCATAACTCGAAAACTATTGATTTTGGTAAAAATTGCCTAGAGACTTTTGTGTTCAGCATTAAATCACCTTTCAAATGATATACCACTCATCGAAATCGGACTGGACCCAGACATCCATAGAAAAATATTATCCTTATTATGAATTAATAAGTTATTCTATGCATAAACAGTAAAATTTGTTTTATTATGTGTGCCCCTCATTGCTAAGGCTTTTCGGGTGAATCTTAGCAATCACTGCTCGGGGTGTTCCTATTGGCCTATATCAACGAGTCATATGTCGTTGGAAAGGTCTCGTCATGCTGAGTTCAACGATACCATAGATGATGACCTGTGACCTCCGGTTCGCCGACGGGTGACCTTTGACCTCTGACCTATTACCACAATACTTAACCCCTGTAACATATATATCGTTGGAAAGGTTTCGCCAAGCTGAGTCCAACGATACCATACATGATGACCTGTGACCTCGGGTTCGCCGACGGGTGACCTTTAATCCCCGACCTATTACAACAATACTTAACCCCTACAACATACATATCGTTGGAAAGGTCTTGACATACAGAGCTCAACGATGCCATACATGATGACCTGTGACCTCGGGTTCACCGACGGGTGACCTTTGACTTCTGACCTCTGACCGAAATACTTAACCCCTACAACATATATATCGTTGGAAAGGTCTCTTCCAACTGAATACAATAATAACACTCATATCACTTTGAGACTAAAAAACAAAACGAAGGTTTTCACTGTTGAGCGCCCTGGGAACTGTCCCACAAGGCACCGCCTGTTCCCTCCCTTCGCCCTTAAAACGGGGCGATGAGTTCAATACACCTTGATTTTTCCGTTAATCAGAATTCGAATCTTATTCTTGATTCGAATCTTGGAATGTATCGTGATATAATGGTGGACGATGAAGAGTAAGTCTATCTAAATAAAGAGCAGGTCCAGGATAAACTTTAACGACATCTTTCAGAAAATGTTTAAATCTTTGACCATAACTGTACTTTTCTTTTCTATTCTTAAAATGAGCAAATTTGTATAAATATTGAGAAATGAATTGGTCAATGTATTTGTTTGAGCGATAAGTTTTAATATTTTTTTCAATTGTGCCCAACGGCTTTCAATATTTTGAGTGTGTATTTGTTTATCATCTGGACAGACAAAATGAAGGCTGTGATTGACACTATAATGGTCAAACAAATGATGTTGCCTAAGTGAAATGTATTTATAAACTGCAACTGAATCGGTAACTAAGATTGAACCTGGCTCAACATAGTTTCTAACTAAACAGTCAATAACCGAAACTGTTCTATTTGGGACTCGAAACATGAATGCCTCTTTTGTTAATCTGCATGTCCCACCTACGACCCAAATATGTTTTTCTCCTTCTAACATTCTGCCTCGCTTGTACTTACGATGAACAATGTGAGTTTCGTCGATTTCGACAAAATGACTGAATATTTTGCCATCCTCATCATATAGACCTCCGATTTTACGTCCAGGTTGGGATAAGATGACCTCTTGAACTTTTCTACAAGCAGAATACCAATTTGAAATTGTATTTTTTCAACATGACACTCAATTGCCGCTTGTTGATTAGTAAGCTCAGCTACAAATGCCAATACAATGCGCAATGTTTCTCTTATCGAAAGTTTAGAACTTTCAAAGAATGTCCATGAAGTAGGACTAATAGATTTTCGACAAATTGGACAGCTATATATCCAATGCAATTTTTCTCTTTGAGCTTTCATAATAATGCATTCAGTATCAGGGTGATTAACACAAGATGGTTTAGGATTAGAAAGTTGGCTAGGAAGTAAACTCATCAATTCACAAAACTCAATGGCATCATTCTCATTACGAAACTTTTGGTTAAAATTAGACATGTTCAAATAATCGAAAACGGTGGAAAAGTTAAAACTGTCTGGTTCAATAGATGATCGTGCACGTCTTAGCATGAATGATAAAATTATACCAATACTAAAAGCAAAAACCAATGAAATTAAAAAATGTAAATTGAATACGGTCGAAGAGGTGGAAGGAATTGAATAGTGCCGTGAAAACGGCAATTCAACATTACTTGTCACTTTTTCACTGACTGATAAGATGGTGGATCGCTATGGTGTTGCCCTGAAAAGGGCAGGACACCATTAATTGGTACTGAAGTACCGTTAGCGATAATAAAGACTAAAAAGTATATTGAAACCCGCATTGCTTACGCTGTGGAAAGTAGATAAAGAAAATTATGAATATGTATACCTTCTCAGAAGGGTAAATTATACAAGCATTATTTGATCTTATAGGGAGATAATATAATTTGAAAATCAAAACTTATGTTGAATAGGTCTCAAGATCACATGAGCGTTATCATTGTATTCAGTTGGAAGAGACCTTTCCAACGATATATATGTTGTAGGGGTTAAGTATTGTTGTAATAGGTCGGGGATTAAAGGTCACCCGTCGGCGAACCCGAGGTCACAGGTCATCATGTATGGTATCGTTGGACTCAGCTTGGCGAAACCTTTCCAACGATATATATGTTACAGGGGTTAAGTATTGTGGTAATAGGTCAGAGGTCAAAGGTCACCCGTCGGCGAACCGGAGGTCACAGGTCATCATCTATGGTATCGTTGAACTCAGCATGACGAGACCTTTCCAACGACATATGACTCGTTGATATAGGCCAATAGGAACACCCCGAGCAGGGATTGCTAAGATTCACCCGGCTTTTCTTCATTTCTCGCGTTCAATTGATATGTACAAAACATTAACTGTTTTCAGTAAAGTCTAATCTCAAGCGCAAAAAAATGTTTAAAACGTTAAATTCAATTTTTTAACTCTAAAAATTTATTCTTAAGTCGAATAAATAGGATACCAATTGGGCATTTCTTCTTTTCTGAGACGCTTTGCTAGATACGTTTCAATATTCTTGAAATAATTTGAGCAATTAGAAATGATTGTAACACTAGCTCTGAGAAGAATAATTTCTAATTGCGCAAATTATTTCAAGAATATGGAAATCTCTACCAAAGTGTCTCAGAAATAACTAATTGATATTCTTTGTATTCAACTTTAGAATAAATTTTCAGAATTAAAAAATTGAATTTAACGTTTTAAAAATTTTTGCGCTTAAGATTAGACTTTACTGAAAACAGTTAATAAATCGGGCTAATGGATCTAAAGGGTTCCCGACTCCCACCTGCAAGTCTAATACATCATTGGATTCATTTCGTCGAGCTGAACATTTTGATACCACACTTGACTACTTACAACCTGAACCTGACCACTTCTGGTCACCCAGACCTAACCCTCTCGAAAATGGGTAAACCTAGTTTTACCAAGTTGTAACCCAAGCTAAACCTGATTTAAACTAAGGTATAATAGGTTAGGTCACTTCGCGACCTAACTTATTCTCCTTTATTTTATATCAGACTTGTTTGGGTTACGACCCGAGAATCCAGACTTATCCATAACGAGGTACTAAACCTAACAATGATGGGTATCTCGAGAACTACTTGTGATAATTGATCAAATGATGTATAAAAAGGCTCAGTTCGATGTCCTGAGTCTAATGATATATCACTTGGCGGGGTCAGCCACTCTTGTCGGGAGTTGTCCAGAAGTGGTCAGGTTCGGATGAGAAGTGGTCAAGTATGGTATCAAAATGTTCAGCTTGATGAACTAAATCCAATGATTTATCACACTTGATGTGGGAAGTCGGAAATCCCTTTAGATCCATTAGCCCGTATTCACCCCAGCTAATGTTTTATGCAAATCAGTTAAAGTTTTGAATACTCTCATACTTAAGGACTACCCAAAGTTTAAAGTTCTGAACAAACCAGTTAATCAATAGAAATCTTTGTATTAGGTAAACTGATTCGTTATCTTAAATCTAATACTTTTAGGACAAGATTTTATGCAAACGCCTTTTCGCCAGAATAGTAAATTTTGCGTTTGTCATGTTGACTGGATTTTATAGTTTGATAAATAGAAATTAATAAATAAGTAATGCTGTTATTAATTTCAAAACATTATTTTGAAACGGGACTGGTGGCTAAGATGCCCCGTTGACCGGTTCTCCAGGCTGGTATGGAGATACCGGCGTGTCGCTGCTTTATGTAGTTAGAGGACAAGGAGTAAAGACTGAAGAGTACGTGCTCGATTAAGCACGGTACAACTTCAGCGGGTCAGAGGTACTGGGTTAAGAAAGGAAAAGACTACCTGTTTTGATAGAGGGATTTATTATATTGATATATTAACGGATTAACAGATTATATGCAGATTGATAGATAATTATAACGGATTAATACTTAAGGTATTTACATATTTATATTATCACAGTTAACAATTATAATAACATTAATTTTGAATACAATGAAATTAGATATCTACATAAGTGCAAAAATGGTAGTGACTATCATGTTTTGGTTAATGCATTTAAATGTGTGGATTTATGAAGTGTTGTTTAATTCAATTATAATTAAGATAATTAGAAATTTAGAAATTTAGAACACTTAATAATGTTATGGAACACCGGTTGCCGGAAGATGGCGACAGGGGTTCCATTAGCTCGTTTCAATTTAATGGTCAGTTTCGATTTTTTAAACTATAAAATTCAGTCAATAAGAAAAATGTAACATTAGCTATTTTGATGAGAAGATATTTTGCATAAAATCTTGTTCTGAAAATGTTGGATATAATCAAATGAATTAGTCTGTCTAATTTTAACAAGGAGAAACATGAGACAGTATTCATCCCATACTAAATTCGAGAGCAGTAAATTATTCAGTTGATTTATTATGACTAAAAATATACTTACATAATATTGAGAGATTGCTGTGTATTGTATGTTCGTATTACTTTAATAATAGTAATTATATGCTAAAAATATGGCGAACATTATTTTGGGTATTGCTTCAAATATTGATTCAATAATTAATTCATAAGCAATCTAAAGGACAGTTGTGAAGCCTCGTAGACCTAGGCCCCGAATACTGATTCATTTGATATTTCTAATATTGATTGATAAGCTAAAAAATTATTTCTCTAATAAGTTTTACCCCTGACCTCTCTTAGCGATCCTAAAAAGTTCAAAGTTAAATATTTTAAAACTTTACTACTAAAAATGCATTGAAAACCTTCGAGAAATATTTTTACTAAAAATGTTATTATGATTCGAATATTATTCTATCAATAAAACTAATTTTTAAGTCTATTGAACTGCACTTTGTACTGAAAATGAATGATCAATAACCCTTTTAAAAATGTCCAAGAGACTCAAATCAAAAGTTACAGAAAAAGTTTTACATATTTAAGGTCTTGATTTTTTTCAAAGTTCATATTGAATCTCATGGGGCGCCATATATAGAATGATGAAAATCTATCATAAATATTTTGAAACTTTATATATGTAGAAAAGGTTGAAAATCTTTTCAAAATTAATTTTTCCCTAAATCTTATACAAGCCCAAGGTTTCAGCTGAAACCAACATCATTGAATTTCTTGTAGAGTTCTTGAACGTTCATACTCTGAAAACTCAAATGACAGACTATAGTATGTGACATCGAAATTAATATAAAGACTATTTTCAATATTGATAAGATTCAATTAAATCATATTCATAATATATTCAAAAAGATTGGTTTTATTTTTCTCGAGAAAATTAGCATATATATATCCATAGGGCTGTGGCCAATGTTATATCGGAATCCCCCTTTAAGAACCTTGAAGTTTAATTATTTTTCATATACATGTAATATTTTTGAGATATCGCGTACATTACTACATTAACTACCAAACAGATGAAACATAGCAGTCGATATGAGTTTTGTATTAGAATTAAAGTGAAAATCACCATATATTCTGAGTGAAATCAATATAAGTTATTAGATCTAAATTGGTTTACTTTCAGAACCTTATTGTTATACAAATGGTGTTTAACAAATTGATTTAAATTACAGATTAGTAAATACTTATTAGTAGTTAAAAATGTGTATTTTACCTAAGTTTGAATTTTGTAATGGCTTAAATATGACAGCAATAATTAACACACTTTTGAGAATCAAGCTTAAAATGTTCGAACGATGGAATCAAATTCGCCAGACTTTTCCTTCAAAACTAATTAAAAAAAATGTATGCTTCGCGATATTAATACTGTGTGTATATCAAATAATTGGTTTGACTATAGATTATCTGAACTATGAAACCGTTATTGATTTGAAGTCTAAACATGTAATGCATGAGATACCATCCATTACGATATGCAGTAAAAAATTTTATGAAACACATTCAAATAAATATGATTATAAAATATACTCAACTGAATTTAAATCAAGTATACTTTGTGGAGTTCAATTCAGAAATAAATCTAAGAAAGCTTGCCATGAATTGTCTAGACCAATAATTAGTGTAGCTCCATACTCACCATTGTGTATCACATTACTAAGTAAACTTCACAATGATTTTGAAGCAAAGGATCACGAATATCTTATATATTTAAAAATAAAATCGAAAGATTTAAATATTTCGAACATCAATATGAATATTCATGGTACTAAAACACCTCCAAATATATTAAGTGATTCTTTCGATTTGAAGCATGAGTTCTTTTATCAAATCGAATTGGATGCTTTTCATGAAATATTACTACCACCTCCATATCAAACTGATTGTCAAAATTATGATTCATATTCTGGTGTAAAGAATGCACCGAAATCTCAAGAAGATTGTATTGTTAAATACATGATGAAGAGAGAATATAAAAAATGTAGATGTCACAAAAAATGGTTTTATGGCGATGTTAACTTTTTCAACAAAACACTTTGCACGAAAAAAAATTGTAACATAAAACTTGAAAGAGATCCGTTGCAAAGGATATGCAAAAGAAATTGCAAAAATGTATATCACACCGAAACAATCATAAGTAGAAGCAATAGTTACATTCATCCTCAAGGATCAATATACGTATTGTTTACGAAAATATCTGATGAAGAAATGTATTATATTCATAGCCCGAAAATGGACTTAATCGGATTTTTGTGTTCGATTGGGTCAATATCTTCGATGTGGTTTGGAATCTCTTTTTTTCATATCACTAATCAATCATTTCTGAAGTTTTTCCACATAATTAATTCACTTCTGATATCAATTGGTGTGAATTTAAATTCTACTATCAAAATTGGATCAGAAATTAAACTTCGATTGATATTCGTTTCATTACTTAAGTTAACACTTTTTTGTCTTATGTCATATCAAGTGAATGAGGTTATTGTAGACTTTCTAAATGAAGAAACAATCACTCGCATGAGTATAGAACAAATCAAAACATTACCAAAATTATTTATTATCAATTCACTTTTTAGTAAAGAAACACTCAAGAAAATAAAACATAATTACCTTAATGATTCATTCAAAATAAAAAAGAAAAAATATTTACTCAGTACGCAGAATTACATCAGAGGAAGAATTATATCATATCTTCTCTGAAATATTGAACGAGAGGAAATTTAAAGAATTCGAATTTTACTCAAGTTATGGTGATTTTTTTAAATCGTGTGAAATTGAGATTCAAAATAAGAAAATTGCATGTCCTGAGCCTCACATACAATTAAGTTCAACAGTAACTCATTTGGGAAATTTCTATTTTGGTAATTTAAATGACAGTTTCAAACAATTATTACACAATATGGATATTGGAAAAAATTTAGAGAAAATCAGTTTTGAATTTTCAACAAACTTATTAGCAGGTATCATTTGTATTGGTTCGTTCTCACAGTACAAACAAAAGATAGTCTCTTTCAATCGAGAAACAAACACCAATTCATTTTTCAGTTCGTATTCAGTAAAATCATTGAATACAAGGAAAAACTTCTGCGATTCTTATTCCAACGATCAAATTATTTACTCTAGTCATGAGCCAGAATATTGTCGATTCAACTGCCTGATCGATGTTTCTATCAGAGAATATAAATGTTTAACTAGAAATTTCGATTTTTTTCTCGATTTAGAAGAGCACTTGATAACGAAAAATTACAAAATCTGTAAATCAGATTTTGTCAACAATCAATCTTTCTTATCAGAAAGTATAAAATATTGTGATTCCAAGTGTGGTCGTGAATGCAATTCAATTCAGTTTACTTTCATCAGTAGATCATATAAAATGTTAAACTCAACAAGGTTCAATTTAATTCCGATCAGTTCTAATCATTTGAGATATACAGAAACTTTGAAGACAGACATTAATGGATTGATCTATAATTTTGGTGGATTATTAAGCTTATGGTTTGGATTATCTTCTCTTTCTATCTATGATTTAATTATACTGATGATTAAGTTTTATCGAAAAATCAAACGACTATCGTATGAAAACAAAATTTATTCAATCTTGCAAAAACTTGCTATAAAAAACACAATTCACCTTTATTTGCAAAAATTCGTCGATAATTTATTCTGACTGATCAAATGTCACTTTAATGTAAGGCTTGCTCTATACCTATTGCCGGTATGCTGGGGATACTATTCCTGAAACAAATGTCTGAAAAATTGAGATATATACTTATGTGTAAAGCATTACTGTCAGGTAATCGACTGTACCGTAAAACCTACATAGTATTGACTCGTTTGAAATTATTAAATCTCAACTTTAACTATCAATGACTTGAATCAATAGGTAAGATTTAACAAAAATTAATAGTCCATTAAGTATACTTTTACACTGTGAAAAATCTTCTAAACAAATTTATAAGTAATGATCGAAATATTAATGATTTTAATTTTGAGTATTTCTAGGGCTGCAGTACAGTCGATAAATGCCATCATTAAGCGCTATACATGAAAGTATATATTTTATCTTTTTCATACATTTATTTCAGGCATAACACAATTACCAGATATGAAGGATTTACTTGAGTCTCAGGGAATGAGACACGATCTCAACTCTTAATTAAAGATTCGGTAAAATACAAGAATCTCAAGGGATAGAATTTTCAAATGTAAAATAAATTTTATTTCTAATTTTCTTTACTAAACTATTCAATTTAATTTGTGGAGCAATTATTGCAAACGTGACCCGGACATTATTTAGATAGGTCTTAAAATGTCAACTAAGCGCAAACTCTGCTAATTATTTTCTACCTAAGACTAACCCTTTGATATAAAATAACTAACAGTTTCCACCCAATAGACATCTTAAAACTTGTCTAAGTAATAACCGGGCTACGTTTACATTTGCTCCACAATTTTAGAATGACTGTAATTTCTTCAAATATGAATCATGTCTTTTGCGGTTATCATATATGAAGCAGGGACTCTCATTGACTCATTACGAACTATTGACTCCTTATGGAGTCATTTGTTTATTAACGCCCCCTTATCGTATCTACATTCAAATATACGTGTTATCAATTATTTAAAAATATTTATATTTTAAAATTTAAAATATGAAGATTAGATCCATGGTTAGAAATAGGAAAAGTAATAATAATAATATTATTATTATTTTATCTATTGCTTATTTAATATTGATATTATTAATATTATTAATTATAATAATTAACAATTAATAATATTAATATTAAGTAAATAATAAATAAAAAATATTATTATTATAAAATTAAAGAGAATGACAATGTCGCGATAATAGTGATGATAATGATAGTGCTTGTGGTGTGATGGTTCTGGTGCTAATGGCACTACTGGTGGTGAAATCTAAAGAAGTAGGCTACAGGTGTTACAGGTGTCGTAGGTGTTAAAGGTTCAATGGATTATATAGAGGAAATTAGTAAACAGAGGTAGTATATTTCTTATTTTTAGATACAAAACTCAAAGTTAGTGAAAGTTTTTAAAGATCAATGGTAATCAATGGGAGTCAATGGGAGTCAATAAGGGTCAGAGATTAGGGGTCGTTGTAAAAGCTAAAAGTAAATGAGTCTGTTTTGACAAAGTTGCTCTCAGGTCCCCGCTTCATATATGATAACCTCTTTTGCTCTCATCTAATCTAATAGTTCTCTCATGCAAATACATACACTATTATAGATGTTATTTTCGGTTTCATGCTTTGTGAAAAAAAATCAAGAAATAGTCTTAAATTAGAGTCAAAATCATGCCTTCTTTCAATCTATAAATATGTAAATCTTTAATAACTTGTGAAATAAAGGTATTTATTAATAATAAGAGAGTATTTCACTTTTCAAACTTCAAATCATACCCGATTATAACTCGTGTAATCAATATTTTAAATGGAATTATAAAATCAATAAAGGTAGAATTCATGTTTAATAAAGTGGGTCAAACTAATTCATGGATATTTTAATAAAGTAGTTACTTATATTTGTAAATAAGTGCAATTATTGATCATTAATATTGCTATTGATTGCTAGATTAATTTTAATATTTTTAAATTCCCAATAATAATAATAATAATAATAATAATAATAATAATAATAGTAGTAGTAGTAGTAGTAGTAGTAGTAGTAGTAGTAATTATAATAATAATAATAATAGTAGTAGTAATAATAATAATAATAATAGTAGTAGTAATAATAATAATAATAATAGTAGTAGTAATAATAATAATAATAATAGTAGTAGTAATAATAATAATAATAATAGTAGTAGTAATAATAATAATAATAATAATAATAATAATAATTATTATTATTATTATTATTATTATTGTTGTTGTTGTTATTATTATTATTATTATTATAACAATAAGGAATAAATGAAAATTCACCAGTATTAAAAATATTTATTTTGTTACTATCAAAAATTAATGGCTTAAAAACAGCTTATGTAAAGAATGTATCCAGAAACTCGACGATTATCCTGCGCTCTGTTCTTATTGTAAGATCAACTTTTCCATCAATTACTAAGGTTTTGATGCTATCGGAATTCATTCAAATAGCCATAAACACGAGAAAAGTATTAATTTGATTAACAAAAACAATCTGATCGAAGATTAATGCTCAAAAAGAATTCTAGAGAAGAAAAATGACTACAGTAGAATTTTCACTAATATAATCACTCCATCTCGCACGATCACAGTTACATATCTGCTGAATATAGTAATAAAACTGTCCCAAAAGTTATTCACTGATTCAGTTACTTGCAAAAATTTAAGTTGTGATCGGACCAAATCCACGACGATTGTTGAAAACATTGTGTCCCTTTTCGATCGAAAACCATGCGAAAAAGTTATTAAATCCTAATCAAAAATTTTTTCTCTTCTGACGTTTCCAATAAAGGGAATAAAAAATGTTTTCAATTGATATCCAATGTTTTTGTATTTAAAAAAAAATTCAAATTTTTATTTTGGACATTTATGAAGACGTAGGCGAAACAAGTGATGCGGTTTTTGAAAATTTGAAAACAAGGCTCGGAAATAACAATCTTAATATTTGCCATAACTTTTCAGTCTACTATGGAAAATGTCAATCAGTTTTCACTAAATTATTGAATGATAATAATAAGATTCTTAAAGCTAATTGTATTTGTTATGTTCTCCAAAATGCGGCAAATCACAGTTTAATTAGATATCCACTCGATGCACATATCTAGTAATCGAAATCTATAACTTCTCTGTTTCTTCCAAAAGATTCGAAAGTTTAAAATCATGCTATCAGTTCACAGACAATACTTTTAGAAAAATTGATAAATACATACCAAATCGTTGGTTAACTCTATTTGAAGGAGTTAAAAGATTAATTGCAAATCTAAATGAGACTAAATCTTATTTCATTGATATAGATCAAGAATTTTCAGGAGTTATTTTCAATTTCATTTAGGAAAAATCATAACATTCGATATCAAAATCAGAAATTTATTTTGACTTTCATTTCGAATTATGAGACTTTTTAATGAAACAATACTTATTTCAAAAAAGATTCATAAATCTTACTTAACTTCATAACGTAGTGACAAAATTAAGAGGAAAATTGAATAATAGAACTGATTGCAAGTTTTCGGAAGTGACTTGAATGAAAAACAACTTTTTGCACTTAACAAAAGAAAAAAACTGATATCAATTTGTTGCCAACATACAAAAAAGCTATTAAATATTTGTAGTCATGATTCGATTTTAATAAATCCATTTATAAGTCATTTACTGTTCTAAATCTCGAAAATCCTTTGGATTATAATTAAATCATCGAAATTATCAATTATTTTAATCTTAATGTCGATAAAAGTTATTTGATGAACACTTCCTATTGAATGATATACTCAAAAACTTGACTCAAGTGATAAAAGCTTAGAAACTATCAAACTCTGTTAATAACGGTAAACTACAGAATTTAAGAATTATTAAATCTGCTTTCGCTACCCCGTATCAAATACTTTCGTTGAACGAGTACTCAGCATAATGGAAATCCTTAGATCTTACTAAAGAAATTAAATTGAACGTTGATCTGATCTTTGCAATAAAATCAACTTCAATTTGTCATGCTGTTAATTAGCTGAGTACATCAAAACAAACTATCAGTTACTATTAGCATCAAAATCAAGTAAAATTATAAAATTTAAAACAATTTATCGTTTAAAAAACTTAAAATTTGTACTTTTATTAGATTATTCAATTCATATCAGATACCCTGTCAAAAAAATATTTTTTCATTAATATATCAATAAAATCTCTCTTAATTTTTTGAAAAATTTCTTTTCATGATTTTCTCAAGGATTGAGAGAGATCTAATCTGGCAACAGCACAGGTAGTATAAACATTGATACTACTCCGACTGACTCGGAATGAATTATAAAATTATTAAGGGGTCTCAGTCTCCGCCCCTCTCCTTTGAGAGATAAGTTTTATAAGCTTTAAAAATGTGCTTTATTAATCGACTCTAAAGTGAAAAATTATTTTAAAGGTCTCATTAAGACAGTTCGAGCGATACCTTAAACTATCTTTATAGGACTCTCTTATTAGGAAAACGCTAAATATCCATGTTTTATATTGCAAAATGGGTTATTCGATTACCAGAATTCTGGCAGGCGAGTGACTAATACCGAGGGGATTACTATTATTACATCCATATAGTTTACAGCCAAATAAAATAGTCATTGAAACTTTTCAAACATAAATGCTTTTGATGCATAACTTTATGTCTATTTTATATTCATATAATTCACATAATATCATAGTACGTTATTTTGGTAAGATTATGTCAAGTAGTAGATATTAAATTTATGGTATTATTCATAAATTTAACTCCAAAAAGTTTGAAGAAAAGTGACAATATTCATATTAGCAGATTATTAGCATTAATACTGGAACACTCCTACTCCTCCTCCTCCTCCTCCTCCTACTTTACAATAGTACAAAACATGAAAAAGGTACTCCTCTGTCGCACATTTTTGATAATTTTTACATTTTCATAACATTATATCCAGTGAGTAGGAGGTGCTCCAGTATTGGTGATAATAATCTAATCTCGAAAAATTAAATATTACACAGAACATCCAAAGAATCCATAATGATGAAACTCGTTAAGAAACCTTGCATACTATATCTCATCTCTAACGTTTCGATTTTAATACCATTGGTGTTAAGCTTTGCAGTTGATTTTATGAATATTTTTTGTTGATGCTTTTAAAGTAAATATTTATAAAGCTTAACCGCAATTACATTATATTTTTGGAAATAGCTTATCTTTATTTCTCTTATAATTAGGATAACCACCCGTCCCGTTTTTGACGGGACAGTCCCATCTGTTCAAAGATAAAAGACAGAAATCCCGTCAGACCATAACCTCTCGACGGGACAATTAGTTGTCCCGTTTTTCAATTTTCATTTTGAAAAGCATGCTTAGAAAATATTTCTCAAACATTGAATTTATTTTACAAATGATAAAGGATTAAGAAATCCAGTTCAATGTTTTGAGCATCTGTGGTTTAAAATCGAAAGTTATTGAATTAATCTTTTCTGCCTTGACATACCTGATATAAACCAGTATTTCTTACTTTGAATAACTTTTGAAAGATACCATTTCCAAGAAAAAATATACTTTTGAAATCAACTATGGCTAATAATTTTCAATGTTTTAATATTAGAAAGTATTTTTTTTAACACCTAAATATTTGTAATGACTAATAAATGAGGCATTTTTCTTTTTAAAAATGTAAGGGTTCCCCCCTTTGATATTTTTGTCCCGTCATAAGTCAAGCCAGAGGTGGTCACCCTACTTATAATACTTATCATTTTTGCAACTTTTATTGGTACAATGCAAACCATCTACAGTTTTACTTTTGTAAAAGCAATTTAATGGCAATTCAATTTTATAACGATAACGCTTTTTTAATCTTACTAACACTAATTTCATTTATTAACGTCTTATAAAATGATGGTGAAATGCGTCGTGAAGCTTGCAATAGGTATACAAATAATCAGGAAAAATTTTGAAAAAGATAAACATATATAAACTTTTCAAGACGAAATAGCAGATATGTTTTATAATCTATTAGAAGGGTAGAAAAGAATCTTATATAGAAGTATCAGAAACTATGAAGTCATAAAGATAATTAATGAAGGAATTGAGTTATAAGATAAAAGAATTAAATTAGAGGAACAATTAAAGATGATGCTGGTTATTGTGAGTAAAGATTAATTCTTTATGTGATAAGTAAAATGTAGATAAGTGAGATCAAAATCCTCACATGTCAGTCAATTTTTAGACAAAATAACATTTTTCGACGATTGAATTAAAGTTAATCATTAATATGCAATTTGAATAGTGTAAAATGGTATCGAAATAGCTTAGAATGTTTTAAAACATTTTTAAATATTTATCTTATTCTTGTCAACCCTTATTATGTTTACTAAATTATACCCAAATTAATGAAAATGAAACTTATGACTCAATTAGAGATTATAATATTAATGGCTCAGTTCACAATCGGAATCTGATAATAGATTTATATAATATAAAAATCCTACATATTTTGAATTATCGGAAGAAAATTGATTTCACAGTCTGTGCGATGTGTAGAATTTGTATGCATTCGGTACTTATGATTGAATCTATCGTAATCTCTCATTCTATAATTTTGATATAAAAAAACCTTTGGTCACATTAGAATTTCAACGAAACTTAAAAACATAGTTAATAGTTCAGTTTTGGGTAATAAGTGTTAATCGGGGAAAAATAAAGATCTACAAAAATAAATTTAATAAGGAGTTAAATGATTATTTACATATTAAAAAATTTTATACAGTAGACACTCTATATTTTGAAACACCATCTATTTTTAACCTCTAAAAATGTCCCGTCAATCCTCCATAAGGACTAATGTTAATATAATACCGCTTATTTTGAACTAATTTGAACATCCGTTTATATTATTGTGTACCTCTTTATTTTGAAATATCTGTCAAATAGCTTCAAGATATAATAACACATCAAATTTTCACAAAAAATCATCATTATTAGTACTGCTGAGCAGTTCAAGTTCCAGAGATTCGTAGACGAGCCTCAAACCTGAACACCAATCTAAATAAAATCTTAGTGTTGGTCATTCGAATATTGCGTTTTGAGCAAAACCTTTATTTTGAGCTGTTAAAACCTTTTCAATGTACCGACTATTTTGAAAACTCGCTATTTTGAACAGAATTTTTTAGCAAAAGCGGGTTTAAAATAACGAAGTTTTACTGTATGACTATAGAAATCAGCATAAATAGGAAATGTTAGACACTTTCTTATTTATTGAGCAATTTTTATTTGAATTTGCTGTAGGAGAACATTAAAGTAGATTCAATCAAATAGTGTTATTTGCATAAACAAACAAGTAATACACTGTAAAAGCACTTTACAAATTAAGTATTACCTGTAATAGCTAAATGTATCAGGATTTAACATTGAAATTGTCGATTTTCGATACGTTATTGATTCTAACTTTCCGACATTTTCAATGTTAAATACTGATATTTCACTAGAATTAATATATCGTTTACGCAAAAGCTTTTTATGTCTCTAAATTCAGGTTCTCAATTTACTAATGGATAGAAAACAAGGCCTCAAATTTTTGATTAATTTTCACAAAATATTAGGCATTTCTTATGGTGGTTATGATTTAGATGGGAAAAGTATGCGATCATCTTTAAAAATAATAACTATTTCTTGGAATATATTGCTGTTAATTTGTTCTTTAGTCGATGTCTATTTCCATGAAGTAAGAGCTCGAATGGTTAATAATTTTATTATTTATTCTACCAGATCATTTGGCATAAGAATAATTGGAGTTATTTCGTCTACATCTTACCACTTATTGACATTTGTATTGGTCTTGATTCAACTTAGAAACGGTAAACAGATTTTGAGATCAATCTCTAATTTGGATCTGATTCTCAACATTCATGTTCATGTCAATGAAAGAAAAACTGGTATAATAATAACTGCTATTAACTTATTTCAATTAATATTTTCTTGGATTCTTTATTGGATACTTATTTTCATTAAATATGGAATGAATTTGGAGTCAGGTCTAATATCACCCTACTTATTGTATTTATTTTTGCATGGATCTCAAATGTTTCCTGTTGCTCTTATTGGTTACAAAAGCAAAATAATTTCAGCCTTTCTCCAAAATATCACTAAACATGGCTCCAAACAAATTAGTTTATCAAAAATTCATAATAAATTTTGTGAAATAGATTATCACATTAAGCAAATTGATTCTCTCTTATCACCCTCAATATTCATCCTAATTGCAATAACTATTTTAGTTCAAATCGAGTCAATTTGTTTAATAGCTATTGATTTCAAAGCAAGTTATGCCCATTCGATTCCTGCAATGCTTTCGAACTCATCATTATTGATATTACTATGTTATTTCTGTGAAATAATACCCAAATCAATGGAAAGGGTATATGATTCATTGAAAATTTCGATTGCTAAGTCTTCAATTCAAACAGATCAACAAACAAAGAGTTTATTTAACATGAATATTTTACAGCTGTTAAGTAATGAAATTAACAAAATTGGATTCACAGCATTTGGATTTCACAGAATCCGCATGTCGTCTATTCTTCTATTTGAATCAATAGTTATCACACATTCAGTAATTCTTATTCAAACAACTCCGCAAGTTCTTAATTGAAAGAATTGAGTTGTATTTATACAGATTCAGTATATTTAAGAATTTTATGTTAAACAATTAATATCAATAACTATTGACTTTTCTATACTTTCAATCAAATAAAATATTAATTTTATTGTTTTGCAACATTCCAAACTAGTGTTGAAGGCAACACAGAGGCCTAAGGTGTATAGATACTCCTATTCAAACCTGTTACTAATTTTACTCGAGATGCGTAGTTTAACTATGAAATTTAGTATATATTTTACAAATCTTTCTATACATTTTCTAAAGAAACTATGAGTCTATTGTGGATAGAGTGACCACATGTCCCCCTTTAGGGAGGACAGTCCTCTTTTGACAAATTTTGTTCTCTGTCCTCCCGGGGGTCAGAGGAGGACAATATAATGTCCTCCTTTACAAAAAGCATTCCAATTGGAAATCACGCTGTCGAACGTGTCTTCAGCCTCATGAATATTTTATGGAGCGATAGAAGAAACCAACTTTCGATAAATCAAGTAAAGGCAGAAATTTGCACCAAAGTTAATTATTCATTGTCATATACTGAATTTCCAAAATGTTGTCTCTAAAAATGATGAATTAATTAAATGCACACAATCCGATAAGAAATATTCATTTAGACGCAAATTGTATTAAACTAAATAATGTGTGAATAAAAAATAAAAATGTCCTCCTCTGTCCTCTTTTTCGATTGCTTAAGTCCTCCCGCATAGCAGTTATGATGTGTCACTCTAATTGTGGACATATAAATCAAATTCATGATTAAATTTTCGGCTAATAACTGGTTGAATTATTTTCAGAAATATGAAATTCTAAAATGGTTTTCATAGAAATGCTAAGCTGTTACTTCTTACTATAGAGAAAATGAGAAATTTTTAAAAGATAATTACAGACTATATTATCTGAAGAAAAAGGATAAGCTCATTTTTATGAAATTTTATCCATAGTATCTTTGATGTAGGAAATGGCCAAAATTCACAATTCTATCAAATAATTATTTCTTATGTTAAGCTTTAGTATAATTTTCATTCTATTTCAAAGCTTGCTCCACTGGAAAATACTTTTTGATTTAAATCCACATAGCAACGAAAATATTTTCAGAGCTAGCTAAGGCTTTGCAATGCTTAGAAATGAAAATTGTGAAAATTAAAACTCTAATAACCCAATTCTTAAAACTGAAGTAAAAAAATTTTTAATAAAACCAAGTACTCATCAAATCCCAATGCTAGACATTTATTCAAAGAACATAAAAAGGATTAAGGTAATATTAGCTACTCAAGAGCAATCTTGATAGTTTTAATTTTCAATAAAATCAAAGGAATTTACTTCTAATGAACAACTGTTATATAATAATGCAATTTTTTTATATTTCAAAAACAACTCTTATAATTGAATTTAATAATGAAAATTTGATAAAACTCTCTGCACATGAAACATTGAAATAGGAAAACCTTTTAATAATACCAAATAATAAAATGTTAATCTGTCTGCATAAAAGCACCACTTTTACCTGTTTACTCATAATTTAGATTTCATCCATAACCATTTGCTTCATTAAAATTCGTTTGGTTACCAATTATTTCACAGTCATCTTAATTGTTTAGTTTAGTTTTTCTTATCTCTTTATTTAGTAAAAGGAAATGAACTCTTCATAATCCTATTCCTTAATAGAACTGAATTTTGATTGAACTTTCCTGAAAATTTTGCAATATCTTTTAGTAGATTATTCAAAGACAACATTTTGTCTCTGAATAAAAGACGTTCCTCGGACAATTTCACAAGAGAAAATTTATTCTTCGAAAAACGTACAGGTTGACCTGTTTTGTACAGGAATCGGACAGCCAATACAGAGTACAAGCAAGGGTATGACCTGTACATACTCGTGTACAGGAATTAGTTTCAGAAGGAAAACTATTAAATTTTTAAAATTTATATTAGATATTATAGAAAACAACTAAAAATTCTAGTAAAGAGTGAAAACTGTAGCAAAAGCACTACATTTAAGCAGAAGTACAGAATTTAACAAATTCTTATTGAAAACTTATTCACTAATAGCTTAGGAAACATTACAAGACTTATGCATATGCTATAACAAGACATGTGGTTTTATTTGGGCCTTTGTCGTTATTTTCAATTGAATTACATTTGATTTAAATGTAATTCAATCTGTAAAATCTGCTTATAAGATGGAAAATAAATCATAAATACTAAATAAAATATTTTGTAAATGTTTTTATTATACAGGTCAAAGTACATGGCGGTCTAAAATTATGTACAGGTTTGTACAGGAATTTTGAAGGAAAATCTCCAAAAATACAGGTTTCACTCAAAAAATTTTGTCACACTATTTTAATCTCTTTCAAACTATGACATATTCGATCTCTAAAACTTTGTACAAAGTCTGAGGTGAGGACTGCTAAGACAGTTCTTCAAAAGTTTTATTCAAATGTAATGAACACAAATTCAGATACTCGGGTCAAACTTAAGTTCATAGATAAAATTTCAATGATAATGTTTTTGTCTTCATAAAAATTCATCGTATTTTAACAGATGATATCAGAGATTCTCTCAGTTAATTATGCCACTCCTTCAGAGAATTCTGCCTCAGTCGGTAATGTGCACGAATTATAGATTAAGAAAAAATAGAATAAATTAAGCAACGAATTCAAAACATCATCAAAGAAGTTTAATTGACGGCAATCATCTTAAGACTGAGAATTTAATCTGTCAAATTAAACTAGAGAAAAATTCCGTGATTCTGGCACAAACAAGTTTTTAGTCAAATGAAAATTTCAGCAAAACTAAAAACTTAATTAATAATATTTAAGCTCTGGGTAATAAGAGTTAGTCGGGGAAAAGTAAATATCTAGGAAAAATACAATTAATAAAAAGTGAAATTATTATTTACATAGTAATAAATTTTACCTGACTATATACAGAGTGTAAAAGAAAAGACTCCTTAAAAGTAAAAGTTAATAACTTTTTAATTATTCGACTGATTTAAAAAAAATTTTTTTATTTAAAAGTAGAATAATGGGAGTTTTTTCCAGCTTTGGAATTTTTATGATTCTAGCACCCATATGATTCTAGATGATCAATATAGATTCATGTCATTTATATTCGTGAAATAGTTAACATTACAGTCTATGGGAAAAAATTTTTAATTTGAATATATTGAAAACGCGAGCTGATATCGACACCATTTTTTCAAAATATATTTATTATATCACTATAGTTAACCTTACCGAATTTGACAGCCATTGGTCAAGAACTTTAAAAGTTATGGCTATTTTCATATTTTTCATACAGAGCGTAGAGAATATAAAATAATAGACTCGGTAAAAGTGAAAGTTAATAACTTTTAATCTGTTTTATTTAGTAAAGTGAAATTTGAAAAATAAATAAATAAAAATGTGAGGGTTTAAGATAAAATAGACTCAATATGCCAACCGTTTTGATTATGGATGTGGTCCAAACGAACTTTGAAATTCTACATTCTGTATGAAAAATATGAAAATAGCCATAACTTTTAAAGTTCTTGACCAATGGCTGTCAAATTTGGTAAGGTTAACTATAGTGATATAATAAATATATTTTGAAAAAATGGTGTTGATATCAGCTCGCGTTTTCAAGATATTCAAATTTAAAATTTTTCCCCATAGACTGTAATGTTAACTATTTCACGAATATAAATGACATGGGTGCTAGAATCATAAAAATTCCAAAGCTGGAAAAAACTCCCATTATTCTACTTTTAAATAAAAAAATTTTTTTAAATCAGTCGAATAATTAAGAAGTTATTAACTTTTACTTTTAGGGAGTCTTTTCTTTTATACCCTGTATATCAGAGATTTTCTCAGTACCAGTTGATTATGCTACTCCGTCAGAGAATTCTGCTTCTGTCAGTAATGTATATGAATTGTGAATTAAGAAAAAATAGAGAGACTCAAACTTCAAATTCGAAACATCATCAGAAAAGTTTGATTGACGGCAATCATCTTAAGATCGGTCAGTTTACCTGTCAAGTTAAACAAATAGAAAAACATTCTTTCGACAGATCTTAAAAATATAGTTAACAATATATCAGTTTTAGGTAATATGGGTTATTCGGGAAAAAATTAAATCAGTGAAAAATATAATTAATAAGGAGTGAAGTAGTTATTTACATAATAAAGAATTTTACCTGACTATAGAAATTGACATGAATAAGAAACTTTAGATACTTTCTTATTTGTTGATAACGCTTTATTTGAATTTCCTGAAGGAAAACACTAAAGTACATTCAATTGCATACTGTTATTTGCATTAAATAACAAGTAATACATTAAAAAAGCTTACAAAGCAAAGTATTACTAGTAATAGCTAAATGCATTTCATTAGGATTGATATATCACTTACGTAAAAGCTTGTTTACAATTCTAAATACAAGTCATCAATTTACAAATGTATAAAAATCAAGGCCTCAAATTTTTGATTAATTTTCACAAAATGTTATCCATTTCTTATGGTGGTTATGATTTAGATGGAAAAAGTATGCGATCATCTTTAAAAATAATAACTATCACTTGTAATATATTGATTTTAATTTATTCTTTAGTCAATATCTATTTTCATGAAGTAAGAGCTCGAATGGTTAATAATTTTACTAGATATTCGACTGGGTCACTTGGTATTAGAGTAATTGGAATTATATCGTCTTCATCTTTCCACTTATTGATACATGTACTGGTCTTGATTCAATTCATAAATGGTAAACAAATTTTAAAATCAATCTCTAATTTGGATCTGATTCTCAACACTAATATTCAAATCAACGAAAGAAAAATCGGAATAATAATAACTGCCATCGACATATTTCTATCGAAGTTTTCCTGGATTCTTTATTGGATACTTATTTTCATTAAACATGGAATGAATTTGGAGATAAGGTTAATATCAACCTACTTACTGCATTTATTTTTGTACGGATCTCAAATGTCTTCTGTTACTCTTATTGGTTATAAAAGCAAAATAATTTCAGTATTTCTCCAAAATTTCGTTAAACATGACTCCAAACAAATCAGTTTTCAAAAAATCCACAGCAAGTTTTGTGAAATAGATGACCATATTAAACAAATTGATTCTCTCTTATCACCCTCAATATTCATCATAATTGTAATAACGATTTTAGTTCAAATCGAGTCAATTTGTTTAATGGCAGTTGATTTCAATGCAAGTTATAACCATTCCATTCCCATGATGCTTTCAAACCTATCATTGTTGATATTATTATGTTATTTCTGTGAAATAATACCCAAATCAATGGAAAAGCTATATGATTCATTGAAAATTTTGATTGCTAAATCTTCAATTCAAACAAATCAACAAATAGAAAGTTTATTTAACATGGATATTTTACAGCTGTTAAGTAATGAAATTAATAAAATTGGATTCACTGCATTTGGACTTCACAGAATCCGTATGTCGTCGATTCTCCTATTTGAGTCAATAGTTATCTCATATTCAGTGATTGTTATTCAAACAACACCAAAAGTTCTTGATTAAAAGAATTAAACTAATGTTTACACAAATTCAGTATATTTAAGATTTTGATGTTTAACAATTAATTTTAGTAACTATAGACTTGTATGTACTTTCATTAAAATAAAATATTAGTTTATTGTTTAGGAATACTGTAAACCACTGTTGAAACCAATACAATGTCTAAGGTACACAGTCACTGTAAAATTACCTACTGAAATTTGCGCCTTAAAAATAGTTTATCCAATAAAACTTTGGGAAAGGTATACTAAAGTGCTGAAGTCGAAATTTTCATAAAAAAGAAGTCTTACTTATTAATCTCATCAAATTTAAACTATGACTATGATATTGTAAAACAGCTTTATTTAACTTTAGTAGTATTAGAAACATTAAAAAATCTGTTGCGAATAAAAGATATTAAGCAAAAGTTCATTCTTTTATTTATTATAAGATTGTTATGTTACTCATTATTTCTTCAAATTTTCTTATAGTTTTATTAAATGTATTAGTGATCCAAATATTTTTGAGCGCGAAAATATTATTTCAACAGATAATTTTGCGGGTGACTGTACAGACCCCTTTATTTAAACCTTTCAGCAATTATGCACAAAACGTCGTGTATTTTAAATATGAGAATTAGTTAATATTCTTTTATATAAGTTATATCTTTTTATATAAGTATACGCTCCCGAGAAACTAAAAGTCCTTTATGGACTAACATATCGTTCAGTACTGGAAAACGTTTATCTAGTATTTTTCTTAAAACGTCAACCACTAAATGATAGATATAATAATTTAAGCGGCAGATATGCAACATGAAACATTATTTCCAATATTTCAAACATGTTAATAATGTTAACATCTTCAACATTTGTTTGTAGCGAAAGCTCCTGATTCGAGTTTGTGCTTTATTTTCTTAATAAAACATTAAAAGTTTTAAACTTATTCTCAGATGCATGAAATATAATTATCTATTGCAAAGCTTGTTCTACCGGAAAATACTTTTTGATTTAAGTCCATACATTAACGAAAAAATTTTCAGATTTAGCTAAAATTTTGAAACACATAGAAAAGAAAATTGTGAAAATTAAGAACTCTAATAACTCAATTCTTAAAACTAAAGTCAAAAACTTTAAAATTGAAACCAAGTACTCATCCAAACCTAGTGCTAAACATTTATTCAAAGATCATTAAAGGATTAAGGTAATATGAGCTACCAAAGAGCAATCTTGATGGTTTTAACGTTCAATAAAACTTACTTCTAATGAACTACTTTTTAATAAAACCAAAATATAAAAAATAGAATGCTAATTTGTCTGCATAAAAGCGCCATTTTTAGCTGTTTACCAATAATTTAAACTTCATCCTTAACCAATTGCTTCATTAATAATTCATTTAGGTACCAATTAATTCACTATCACCTTAATTATTTAGTTGATTTTCTTTTATCTCTTCATTTAGTAAAAGGAAATGAACTCTTTATAAATGTAATTCTATTCCTTAATAAAACTGAATTTTGATTGAACTTTATTCAAAATTTTCTAATATCTTTTAGTAGACTATTTAAAGACAACTTTTTGTCTCTGAATAAAAGATGTTCCTCATAGATAATTTCACACGAGAAGATTTATTTTTAGAGAATCTAGCCAAAAATCTAAGCATAGCCTTTATATTATATTTCAAGAAAATCTTTCGCAGTTGTTCTGTCGATATTTAAAGATCGATTAATTTTTAAATAGGTTTTTTTTGTTAGTAAATTTTAAAGACACCGCAATTATTCTTAAACATTCTTTAGTCGCAATTTAGAAATTTTGAATCGTATTTCACATAAGATTAATAAATAACCCAGTAATAATTGACATTTCCGATGCTTATTTGTGCACTTATATGAAATTTGAAGTTGACACAGACTAATGTCAAGCTGAATATTATTGAAAGAAGCAAGATAACAATATAAAAGTTATCAACAAATCCAAAATGAATAACGAAATTATAAAAGTAATTGATTTGGAATCCATTTATACAGAATCGAATATTCCTAGTTCTACAACTTTTTCTGGCAACAATTAGAATGTCTCAGATATGGGGCTAACTATGTTGGCATTATTTTTGTTTACGTTACCTTCCCATAGAGTTATTTTAGCGGCGTTATTTTGATGCGATATGGTTATCACAGAAGTACTCGACAATTTAAATCATTATGTCACTCATTTGTTTCCTTCAAATGCTAAAATTACTACACACTCTTCAAATACTAAAAACTAGATTAAGAGAATGAAATAATGAATTTATTTGAGTGTCCAGCAGAATTGATAATTTACAGAATATCGATGAAAGTTGAGAGAAAATCAATAGACGAAACAGTTCTTCAGAAAACTAAATCATTAATGATATTAATATTGCTGAATAAACGAAAACTACTTAGTCCATTTTATAGGGATCTCAATATGAAAATTATATTCTCATGTTGACTATTTATCAGACTAATATTTAAGAAACAAGTTTCTAAGGATTAATCCTTAACTAAAAATTTGCATTCAAAAGTAATATTTAAATTTATTTAAAACTTCAGGAGTATTTGAAAATTTTTATGACAAGCAAATTACTGAAGCAATGCTGAAATTTATTCGCCTCACGAATCCAATAAATTCTATAAAACATTTCAAAATATAAAATTTCCAAGAAAGAAATTTAAAACAGGAAATTACGAAACCCAAATAAATTAAAATTGAATAAAACTTTTGAAAAACTGTCATAGTGAATACGGCTTAAAACTACGGATTGAAAATACGTTTAATGTAGAAATAATAGAGCTTAATTATTCATCGGTTTGAATATCTTCATTAAAATAAACTTTTAGAGTGAGATGAGAAAATAATTCTTATGGAACGACTCAAAGCTTTTGCTCATTTTTAGTAAAGCCAAAAGTATTATTTATTTGTATTTTCGTGTTTATTCAAGTTTTATTAAATAATTGCTTGAAATGGATTCAACAAAAGTTCATAAATGTTAATAATCTCGATTCAAAGTCAAAGAAAATTAAGAAACAAAACCATTTATAACTTTGAACTTTGCTATTATATTAATATATCGAATTATCTAGAAATTTTTTTATAAAAATTTTTCTTTCAACAAAGTTTTTACATGCAAAATTGTAATTAATTGATAAATAAATGTTTTTATTAGATATTTCAAAAAGAGAGAAGCTTTATCATAGATTACAAAGTTTTGGTAGAGTCATATAAAACTGATAATTTCTTATCAAGTAAAGCTAAAAGGTTCAAAATTGGTTATTTCTTTTAAACTATGACACATTCAATCTCTAAGAGTCATATTCTGAGTTCTGTCTTGAGCTCGATCTTAGCTCAAGTTAGACTTTAAATACAAATTCTGGTAGCACCAAATCCAAATTAAGTCGAGATCGAGCTTAAGACAACTCAGAACATGGCTCTAAATCTTTGTACAAAGTCTGATGTGAGGACCGCTAAGACAGTTCCTCAAACGTATTATTCAAATGTAATGAACATAAGTTCAGAAACTCAAGTCAACTGTAAGTTCATAGAAAAAACCGAACGATCCTGGTTTTTATTTTCTTCAAGACTTTATTGTATTTTATCAGATATCAGAGATTCTCTCAGTTAATTATGCCACTCCTTCAGAGAATTCTGCCTCAGTCGGTAATGTACACGAATTATGGATTAAGAAAAAATAGAGTAAGTTAAGCATCGAATTCAGAACATCATCAAAGAAGTTTAATTGACAGCAATCATCTTAAGACTGAGAATTTAATCTGTCAAATTAAACTAGAGAAACATTCCGTGATTCTGACACAAACAAGTCTTTAGTCAGATGAAAATTTCAACAAAACTTAAAAACTTAGTTAATAATATTTCAGTTTTGGGTAATAAGAGTTAGTCGGGGAAAATAAAATCAGGGAAAAGTATAATTAATAAGGAGTGAAATAGTTTTTACATAATAAAGAATTTTACCTGACTACGGAAATCAGCATGAATAAGAAATGTTAGACACTTTCTTATTTATTGACCAATTTTTATTTGAATTTGTTGTAGGAGAACATTAAAGTAGATTCAATCAAATATTGTTATTTGCATAAACAAACAAGTAATACATCATAAAAGCACTTTACAAATTAAGTATTGCTTGTAATAGCTAAATGTATTTCACTAGTATTAATATATGGTTTACGCAAAAGCTTTTTATGTCTCTAAATATTCGCAAATGGACAAAAAACACGGCCTCAAATTTTTGATTAATCTTCACAAAATGTTATCCATTTCTTATGGTGGTTATGATTTAGATGGCAAAAGTATGCGATCATCTTTAAAAATAATAACTATTTCTTGGAATATATTGATGTTAATTTGTTCTTTAGTCAGTATCTATCATCATGAAGTAAGAGCTCGAATGGTTAATAATTTTACTAGATATTCGACCAGATCATTTGGTATTAGAGTAATTGGATATGTTTCGTCTACATCTTACCACTTATTGACATATGTACTGATTTTGATTCAGCTTACGAACAGTAAACAAATTTTAAGATCAATCTCTAATTTGGATCTGATTCTCAACACTAATATTCAAATTAATGAAAGAAAAATCGGAATAATAATAACTGCTATCAACTTATTTCAATCAATGTTTTCTTGGATTTTTTATTTGATATTTATCCTCATGAAATATGGAATGAATCCAGATATTAGACTAATATTTTCTCATTTATTGAATTTATTTTTTGACGAATCTCATATGGTACCTGTTGTTCTTATTGGTTACAAAAGCAAAATAATTTCAGCCTCTCTCCAAAATTTCATTAAACATGACTCCAAACAAATCAGTTTGCAAAAGATCCACAGCAAGTTTTGTGAAATAGATGACCATATTAAACAAATTGATTCTCTCTTATCACCCTCAATATTCATCATAATTGTAATAACTATTTTAGTTCAAATTGAGTCAATTTGTTTAATAGCTGTTGACTTCAATGCAAGTTATAGCCATTCCATTCCCATAATTCTTTCAAACCTATCATTGTTGATATTATTGTGTTATTTCTGTGAAATAATACCCAAATCAATGGAAAAGCTATATGATTCATTGAAAATTTTGATTGATAATTCTTCTATTCAAACAAATCAACAAATAGAAAGTTTATTTAACATGAATATTTTACAGCTGTTAAGTAATGAAATTAATAAAATTGGATTCACGGCATTTGGACTTCACAGAATCCGCATGTCGTCGATTCTTCTATTTGAATCAATAGTAATCACATATTCGGTAATTCTTATTCAAACAACTCCACAAGTTCTTAATTAAAAGAATTAAACTTGTATTTATGTAGATTCATTAGATTTGAGGATTAGATGTTTAATGTGTAATACTAATAACTATAGATTTTTCTGTACCTTCAGTTAAACAAAATATTAGTTTATTTTTTAGAAACACTGTGAACCAATGTTAAAGATAACACAAAGGTCGAAGATGTACAGTCACATTATTTCAAATCTGTCACTAATTTTGCGCAAAATGTTGTGTATTTTGAATATGAAATTTAGTTAATATTTTGTGTTGATTGTTACAAAATGAAAATAAAAAACAAGTTATAATTCAAGTATAAAGCTATTATGTAATAGATTTTAATTGGAAAAGTATATATTTATTCAAAATCAATATTGTGGTTATCGGTCAATGTGACCCCATTCTAAAATGTCTGGTTTGGTCACAACTGTAAATCTGACAAAGTTTATGTGATTTGAATCGAAAGCGACTATGTTTTGAATCTATTTGTTGAAAAAAAACAATATAGGTTTGACAGATTTCGAGATGCAAAGCATCCTCATATTATTCCTAATTATTTTTATTTCATATTCTTATTTTAATCCAAGTAATAATGTATCGAAAAATGAACACATTCAACTCTCCGTTTGGCTAAATTGAAACAAACTCATGAATATACTATGAGTTGCATTTATTTAAGTGACATACTGCATATAAATTATATGATATAATATCAAATTTGAATATATTTGTCAGTCTCACTAAAGACTCAAGATTTTTATCAGAAGCTCTTCTTGAATAAATATTTTCTAAAGAAATTTAGTGCTTTATTGAGATAATGTTATACATTTGGTCTTACATTCTTAATATTCATTCAAATATAATATTATACCCTCAGTAATTTAAAAATCCTTGATAGCATCCAGAAGTGATGAGTAGTGATGGCATGATTTAATCAATCTATAATACTGAAGGTAACTATAGTGTATTCATTATCGTAGTGTAAGCAAATTAGTATTTGAACTTGGCAATAAATTAATGCGTAAGGCAGATAAACTGGCACAGTAATGTTTCTTCTTGTTGCTATCGCGGGCTATTAATTTTCTGACTTTACCATAAATGTAAGGGCACTAAGTTACAGTAAATCAAACTAAGTTATACCACCCGTTTGTATTAATATAACTGCATTTGATATGATAATTGACAAAATAGTGAGAGTTGTGTTGAACCTGACTCTGAATAAACCGAATGCTGTAAAACAAACTTTGTTTTCATAACTTTTAATCAATTGTAAGTATTGTATTGTTATCGGATTAATTAGATGTACGTCTGTTACCAAGTTTTCCATATGATCGCAAAACTTCTCAATATTTTTAGGAATTATTTCAGACACAAAGCAAAGTGTCATCAGATAATTGAATGCGTCGAACGCCGTAGGAATCACATAATAATAGCATTCATTGAAATCGAAAGCCAAAAGACAGAGACACGAGAGAACGATAAAAGTATTAACGATTATTATAATCAAATTAGATAATGAAATTGATTCATCCAATAGTCTGACAGAATGTTTAACATTACGTAAAGCTTTATAAACATCGAAGAATTTGTATTGAGTTGCGATTTCTTGAATGTGACGCAAATAGTTTGAAATAACTATACTCTCGAATATGATTAAAGTAATCAACGAATACTTGTTTATACCCACGAAAAAATAATTGGCATACGATAATAGATTTATGACCGTAGTGACCTCTGATTTTTCTCTGAAGGAACTGAAGAGTATTCCTGCAGCAATCGTAAATATTATAGATATCGAAGCAAGGATTAAAGTGATATAAATGCCAATCTTATTATTATGTTTACTACCAAACTGATGACTAGTTTTTGAAATAATTTCCAAAATTTTGCTTCCTCTTAAAGTTAAGGTTAGATTTATTAAGATGGGAAGTAAGAAATACGAAGTTCCTACTAGCTTACTTATTATGGTGTAAATAATAGATTTGGCGTTAATAAGCGTTGAGTTATTAATGATTTTCCGTAATAGAAAATCGTTAGATATTATCCAGAAATAGAATACATAATAAATGAAACTCCATCCAACTATAGCTATTCTTAACAGATGAGACTCTCTTTTCGAGTAGAAGGTTCCCCCTAAATATGAAATACCACATAAACGATGCAAATTTACCAAATAATCAAAACCAGATAACGAATCCATGTTTCTCATCATTCAACAATTGTTTTCTATGAGTACAGCTTTTGGATAAACACTTGACTTCCTGTAGCAAAGTCTTACCGTTTCTCAACTGAACAACTGTTAGATATCACTTATACTGATTGAAAGTGTATTTTATTCATGTATTCATTACAGCGTTATTGTGAATAAAGTCAGTATTTGATCAATATTCTTTCGAAATAAATGAATATCTTTAAATAGATGTAAATTGTAGAAACTTATTTGTGCTACTCTTATGTAAATTTACATATTGTCTTAATATCATTTGACAGTTATTAACGCTGTAAGTAATTGATGTTTCATTAAAAAAAAAAAAAACTAAAAAGTACTGACATTCTATGCATGTACAGGAATGTACGCTGAGTTTCTCGCGATTGCTAAAAACTAAATTATTTAATATTCATAATTACCGATGTTTCAGATGAGTAGCAAGTATTTTGTTAGATAGTTTTAAGAGTTTTTAGGCATAATTTTATTCATAAGAACGAAATATGCTTTAAATTGACGCTGCGTGCGTAAGTATCAGTTGCAAATTGATATGCAAAGTAACTTTAAATTTATGAATAAGTTAAAAATATACATAATTAATTTACATACTCATCTTAACTTTTCAAAACTCAGTAAACCAATAAACGATTTTACTTTTTTCATATAATTAATACTCGAATAATTATCATAATTACAATCTTTCACAGTTTAAGGCTGAAAATTTTCAGGATAAATATTTAGGTAAGTAGATTTGACGATACGACTAACGGAGAAAAGAGAGATGAATTTAAATAAACTCTAGTTGTATTCTTACTAATCCATGACTGGAAAGGGATAAGTTTCAAACTGAATTATTGGATTCCTAGCTAATAAGTTGAGCATGCTTTAGGTTTATGAGTACATTTATTATAAATCTCTGGTTCAAAGTGTTGTTCTTAACAGTTTTACGTAATAGCATTTTAGTATTCGAACAAATTTTACAATAAAACTGGTATAATAGCAAGAGCCAAATAAAATTTCACACTTTAAACTTGTTTACGAAAAGCTATTGAAACAATTTAATTGAAATGTATATCAGCTTTTGTAAAACAGAAAATGTGGGTAGAAATGATTCAGCTAGTTAACTTCTAAAATGCATTCAAATTTCTGTTTTAACATTCATTATGTTGGGCAAAACAAAGCATATGTTGAAAGCTTTTCTAGCTGTTTGTATTATAATCACGGCTAAACCTAAAGCTCGCAGCTATCAAATATTTTGATATAGGTCTTAAATTTAGTAGGCTTTAAGAGTGCTATAGCTAGAAATTTATGCAGATTAGCCTTTTAGTCTTGACTTTTAAACAAACTAAAGCCTAGCCGACAGTTGAAACTTAACTTCTACAATATTCAATAAGAGAATGATGTTAGTTTCATTTATTAAGGGCTTAGGGCTAAAAGGCTAAAAAACAAGGCTCAAGCTAAATGCCAACAAAACTTTAGCCAACACCATAACACGCATTCTACTAATATTCTCCTCAATTATTCTACAGAATAGTCACGAAACCCAAGCATAGTCTCACATGAATATCGATGATCAATGCTATTTATTGTTGGGTTTAATGTTAACCGTTTGCTTTTTGAAAAGATCTGAACTGAAGCAGGTGTTGAATGCCAGAATATAATCCTAATCGGTTTATTGTTAGCTACTTTATAGCAATCTTATCCCATACGTTTTTATATTTCATTCTATTATTCTGTTCACTTATTCAAATTCAAATTTGCATTGACGTAGAGAAAGATCACCTAAAGAAAGCTGTAGTCATTCTGATTATTACACCAAATGCTTGAATTTTATTCCGAGCTCTGGCGTATATGTTTCTAGGCTATGATTTGGACATATTAGAGATATAGTTTGGGTGTATATTTCGGATTTCCAAGTCATTTAAGAGCTGCACAAATTGAAGTCCAAATGGAGAGAATATTGAAGACACGAACTTGTCGATCATTTATTATCTCCTTTCACTTTAGTTATGGTTATAACAAATAATATGCATTCCTTCTTATCTGTTGCTTTGCACTCACGACGGCTTAATATGATTCAAATACTATACCTCTATTCCATTACTTATTTAGGTCTTTTACCACTTGTTCAGTACTTCTTTACATCCTTTACCACTTGTTTATAAGTAGAACGAAGTAATAGCAATATGATGTTCAATTGACACATCAAATCTTATTAATATTTATATTACAGATCGATCAAATGCCTCATCTTATGCTCAAGTTAACAATCAATAACTATATCCACTCTATAGCTGAGTAAAGATTATTCTATCTGATCGTATCAAACTTTTGACATTTAACTTAGAATTAGGCTCTCCTTACGGATGGCTTATATTAGCCTGTAATTCAATGTTTGTTTATAATTAGAGATTCAGTTTTCGGCCAAAATAGCTCAAAATTGAGTTTTGAATGCCAAAGTGGCCATGGCCATTTTCGTTCGTTATAGGTAGGCTTAACGGTGATGGTCTTAAGGCTGTACGACTTCGAGAACTGGAGCTATAGAGCGCCGACAGACAGAATACCAGAATTACATTGGATGTTACACAAAGTATATGTCATCTTATTTTAATACTTTTTTGTAAGGATTAGACATTAAAGTGCTTACTAAAAAACAGCTTAATGAGCACTAATAGTATAAAAATAATGTTGTGTCTAATTAAGCGACTTTTTTGCTAATGACTCAAAGCTTCTAATCAAGAAAAACTTAGCTTTTCCTGACTCTTTGTTGGTTATTTAATTAAAAGTAAGTTACAGTGACTAACGAACCGTTTTTCAAATTTGAGTCTATCATTATCTCTCTTAAGTTAATCATTCTTTCAATAACAGACTCTGCGGACAATTTTTTTTAATTTTGTTAGGTAAAAGGATTAGTTCTGGTCATTTTTCAAAAGTTATCAAGGAATTATTATGAAATTTAGATAATCTTGACTATAACTGTAAATATGGTATTTCAAAAGTGAAAGTTTATTGAATAGAAAACTTCATTAATAACGTAGAAGCCATATTTATACTCATTTATACCAATAGCCAAGAAGAGGCAGACTTTCCTGTGAGAACCATTAATAATTATTGAATGGCATTGAGTATGACTTATAGGGCTCAACCAATTTGTCAACTCTTTCTAATCAATTTTCTATTATTAATTGATTGACTAAGGTTTTCTATAAGGCCTTTATGTGATAATGTGCTCTACAAACGAAAAAGTTTCATAATTGATCCTAAACTTTAATATTAATCTCATATTTACAGATAAGAGCCAATGCTCTGGAATTCAAAAGAGCCATAATGCTAGTGGCGGAGCCATAGAGGTCGAGGATGCACAGGCACTCCTAATTTAGATCTCTTGATGGAAAAGTTAGAATTTGCTAGATTGAAGATTTACCTAAATTACAATAACTATAAAATTAAGTGAGTTTGAAACCATTGTGCAACTAGCAAATTGATCAAACTCAATTTGATCTATGCTCTTACTCAGCGTTGTTTGTACGACCTCTAAATTGCAAACTCACAAAATATCTATTAGTCTCAGTAAGCTTTTGATTAATGGTTTTATTGAATCAATATAATTTCATAAATTTGTAAACCATTTATTTATTTAGATGCTTGAGTTTGTGATTTTCTACACAATTATTGTAATGCAAAGCTTTTTGTCAATTGACAGAAATAATTAGTTTTGGTCTTTCAGATAGATGAGATATCCATTAATCTAATAAGTACCTAATCTAATGCCATTTCTACGACTAAACTTCTGTATATTTTGTTTAAGAATCAGTAGTGAAATTCCATCTCTAATGTCTTCAAAATAAACAATCGTTGGAAAGAATCAAAACGTTTTTTCTATAATAATTGAATCATTTATAGATGCAATAGCGATGTGTTTCAAAAAGATAGAAACGCCAAATATGAGATTTAAGATTGCATTCTTAATGGTTACTTAGGATAAGGTATTTGTTTGCAATAAATATGAGATATTCAGTTTACTAGATGATATTTGGTAAACAAACCAAGGCACATTGTTCAAACGAACCAAGGCACATTGTTCTCAAGACGACTCTCTTAAATATAACAGACTATTGCAATAAAGACGACTTCAATAAAAACGATTGTTCTAAACTCTACTTTTCTTCTCCTATTAAACACTTGACTCAGCAAATATCTCTATCTCATGGTTTAATTGATTATATATTTATTATTGTACGTCACGGTTAAGCACGATTTAAGAAGATCCAACTTATTTATGGTCAAATGAATCATAAAATCAACATTTGTTGAAATAAACAAATTTAAAAGAGAAAGAAAAACAGAATTAAGAAGAGTTGACTTACGAAGAGTCGCGTTTGGAGAGTTTACTAGAAACTGAGACTGCCCCTAATGAAATTGATACTTTTGTTGATCAATATTTAGAGATTGAAACATTATTGTATGAAATTAGGTCAAAACTAGATCAAATGTGGTATGAAATTCAATAATCTTATGCTTTGTATCGCAAAAGTTCATGTATGAAAGAGAACTAATATCAGATTATTTGTTATGTTATCAATACTGAAAGTCACAACTGTCGGCTCTGATAAGAATCAATGCTATGCTTACTGTGGCTTGTTATTATTAAAGTGAATTGTCCAGTAATAAATAGATCTCAAATAATCATGATTCATAACTATAAGGCCCTAATGTTCTCGCCATCGCTTTATCATTATGTTATGTTATGACAAACTTTACTTTGCTTTCGAGACTATTGCGATCATTGATTGCGATCACATTGAAGTTGTTAAGTCAATTAAGCTAAAATAATGTTTTATTTTAAGCCATAAAAATACAAATTGTTATATTAGGTCTAATTATATTTGTATAAAATAATAGTCATAACAGAGCGTGCAATGAGTTTTCAGAATCTCTTTAAAGTTAATCACTTAACAGCTGGAGTACAAACAATGCGGCGATGAAACAAATGAAATACAGTTGTATTACACAAGTTAGTTTCTTAGGATTAGGTTAACACAATCCATAAATGGTTCCGGAACAGTCGCAAATCAAACTGAAATAGCAATAAGGCATAAATCAGGTGTTAATATGATATTGAAGAGAATCAGCATTGACAATAAGGCAATTGTCATTAGTATCAGTTGCTTGAACATATTTATCATATCCACTTCTAACAAGTTGAGGCATGGAGCAATTGCCAGTAATAGTCTTAATAGGGAGCGGAAGATTAGCCACTTCTCTACCGACTCGTTCTCGTAATCGATTTCGATTAGTAGTCTTTTTGTTGAAGTTGTTAATCGTCAATATTGTGGCAACGATTAGAGATAGGAGTATATTGACAATAGTTATGATAATGACAAACAGTCGTAAAGTGATATTAAGGCAATTGAATAAATAAGAACAATAGCCTATTAGCAAAACTGCGTTTATATAAAGCAATACATTATTGGTTTTGATAACAACACTCAGTGTAATAATTATTACTATTAAAGTGAATATTAATATAACTATTATATTGATTTGATGATTAAGTTTAAACAATAAACAAATCGATGCTATTGATTGAGTGAGTATAAGAGTAAGAAATATAAGTTTGGTTATTATAAGAGGATTAGTTTGAAAAGGATTCATTTTTCTAAACAACATCCTCATTTAGCACTAACCTATTCTCTACTATTTTTCAGTTTAGGCTGTGGGTGTTTATAGCTAACATTCAAGTATTATTACCCTATATATCATGTTTCTCCCCTTATAATTAACACTAACTCATTAAACTTCAGCTCAATCTCATGTAGCTGAGCCCAATCCCATGTAGCTGAGCTCAATCTCATGTAGCTGTAATGTTTCAACTTTGTCCTCTTAGAGTTGGTCTTCTTATCGATATTGACTCAAAAATACTCTATTGCCTCAAAGTGATAAACTTTAATTAATTGTTGTTCATTTTATTTTGATTGGTCTGTTCTTGAAACATTTTTAATTAAAAGCGTAGGGATAGGGATACGTTTGAACGTGTTTTATCTCATTATTAATAAAATACTTTAATCAATTTTGACCAAATATTCATTTTTCTTCTAAAACTACATTTTTTGATTAATTTTCACATATTTTGAATCATCTTCCACTTAAAATTAATCTGTTTTAAATAAGAATCGATTCTAGCTTCAAAAGTCACATTGGATTCTTTGACATGACAAAATATACGCCAAATAAGCTCTCCATGAAATCAGTGTCAGCTATCACAACTGATATCAATTGAATATAGGTCAAAAATTATTATCTGTTTGATAAAACGTAGCTTATTTGTTATGATAAACGATCAAATCTAACAGTATCACATTTCGGGATAATGGCAAATAACCAAATCCTCTATGTGTGCTGTTTATTAGCTCTATAGTGACCAGCCTTACTAGATTCAAGTCAATCAACATTTCGATTTCTATTGTTTGATAATCGATAGTAAGTATCGCTTAACTCTTTGGTTCTCTATTTTTAACCTTTGTCAATTTATTAAATATTTCATTAACTTGAGTAACTAGTTTTAGTGTTGATTTTTACGTCAGATGACTAAGCCTGTTTGTGTAAAAACACAAATATTATTCTCACATTGCTCCATAAAGAGTGAAAATAAAACATTTTTTGATTATAAAATGTAAAACCGCATAAATGATTTCTTTAGAAAACCTTAAAGCGAACTAAATTTGATGTCAAAACTTAAAACGAGATTTTTGTAGAAGAAAAACAGATTATTCTCTCTGCGAGTGGCTTTGAAAAGATTAAAAAGTATTACTAAACTATATAAATAAGGTTTCAATAAAGTAGGAAAGGTTAAAATTTGAATAAAATTGTTACGGTGCTGTCAACCCATCAATTTTGATACAAACCAATATTAATGGAAAAATTGCAGACTTAAAATATTCTTCAGAATATTCTTTAAAATATCGGTTAGTTCTAATTCTGACTTGAACTGAATTCTGTGTTTTTAAGCATCACAGTTTTTCAGACACTACTTGTCAAATCGGATTCAGTTAGTGTCACACTTGAATAGTGCAATAATTGTGTAAACATCGAAGTTGGTCAACAAGAATAAAAGTTTCCAAATCCAGACAAATCGATCGTTCACTTATTCCAAATGATAGCTATTTCGTTACATTAAATTCCATAACTATGTTGTCGGATATTGTACTCCTTTCGGTCTTTCAGGAAGAATAAGGCAAAATTAAAATTCATGGAAAATAAAACTCTCAACTGTTCTACTAAACAAAGTTTATGAATACCGATAGCACGCCATTACTAAAATGAATCTTACTAAAATGAATGTTTTACCAATAGTTCTTGCATAAAGTGCAGTTCTGAGAATGCAGTTTAGATATTAAGAGTATGAGTTATCTGACGTCTACAATATTTGCATTTTATAAAACAATTTCAAGTAATCACTTTTGTTATTTATGAAACGCAAATATCTCATACGTTTAATACATAAACTGCATCCTTGAAACCATGAACTTATAAAAGAAAAATTTCAACTATAGATCCTAACTGAGAAGAGAATTTGAACGATTGACAATTGTCTGACACTAGTTATATTGTACTGTGAGCATAAAATATCTCGACTGGTTCCAGATTTCTAGAGAACAAAATCTCACAATTGGCAGAAAGCTATTCCTCTGCAACTATTTTAAGTATTGATTGCCGACACCTAAAAGTTCTGAACTATTTATAATACTTGGAGCTATGTTTGTCTGTTTACATCTCTTTAATACTCGCATTGAATCAGCCTAGAGTTGGTCTAAAGTTAGTCTAAAGTTAGCCTGAAGTTAGTCTAAAGTTAATCTAAAGTTAGCCTGAAGCTAGTCTAAAGTTAGCCTAAAGTTAGCCTTAAGTTGTGGAGATAAGGCTTGGTAATTTCTTAAGAATTAGGCTCAATATAGGCTTTTTCGATGAATATCACTTTGGAAATTGATCAAGTGAAACGAATCATTGTTAAAGTATTGTTCATGTATTGTCTGGTGGCTCTGATTCTGATTTTTTCTCTCATGCATTTGTAGCTCCTTTACACATGAATGAAGAGAGCAATAGTGAATGGTATAATATTTGTATTTCCTCACCAGAACTCATCAAACATAACAAATATGTGTTGAATATATTGATATAAATAGAACCTTATTTTGTGTGTCTCTGATATAACAAAAGACTTGCGAGTGATCGGTCATATGTCGCACTGGATAACTAACATAATATGTTAGATTCAATTCATCATTCTTATCTTTCAAATAATAATTACAATAGCAATCGTTAAGGAGGAATTCATGCCTAATAGAAATGATTGAATTTAGATTAATAAACTGAATTTCTGAACATTTTTCTTCAGATAATTCATGTAAATGGATATATATTTTTTATTTAATAAACTTTTAATGTTATTCTGGTTGTAGAATTTCAACTGAATATTCTGTATGCGATGCTCAGTGGAAATTCTGTTTTTTACAGACTAATCTGCACAAATTGTTTTAAAATTCTATACTTCTATAACCTTATGGTTAAAATCAGATGAGTGATCTAAAACTTTCCCCTCTCAATTGTTTACTCAAATTGAATGAGAAGAATGTGAATATTCAAACGTGAATAACTTTAATTTGAGAGAATAGTATGAAAGAAGGAAAAGCTTAATAGAGAGTTTGATGGAGTGAGAAGTGAATAGATTTATTGAAAACTCTATTATGGCTAGTCTAACAATAGATAATAATAGAAGGGAAATAAATGTATTAACTATACTATGTATTCATCTTTAGATTACACGTCAATATTTATCTTGTTGGATGCCCTATACTAACACACTTTGCAAATATGGATCTCCAATAATATGAATGCTACTCTCAGGTCTATTAACTAATCTTATTACTTCTTTAGCTCATACTTCCATCAAATTCTTGCCTTTCGTCAAATTCTTGCCTTCCATTACAAATATAAGAATTAGTGACTGACAAAAAAATTTGCTAACTTGGATAACTTAAGAAGGAATTAAGCAATTTGACAATATAGTATGTTGTTTGTGAGACGATTGTTGTTCATATTACGATCAATATAGAATCAATGCATAGACACGAAAGAAAGTTTAGCGCATTCTGCGCAACATCTCTCCAACTAAATTCAAGACACTTCAGATGCCTGTGAATAGCAGTCGAGTAGTGCATTAAAACTTAGTCAGAACATTATATACATCCGAAAACTCTATTCTATACAATGTCTATTTGATACAGGTTATTCAATTAGAAACTTATGCTTACTTCCAGCGAAACTTCCAGCGAATCAACTCAAAAGTGGTTTATGATTAACTATCCTGAAAATTCTATTTTTGAAGGAGATTTTCAAATGTTCAAGTTTCTGGTTGTCTGATAGTAAGCTCGGAAGCCCTAAATGCTATGCTTATTCTTCAAGAAGAGTCCAATATTTAGTGCTCGCACTTCTTAACGTTGTGTTAAACTCGGAAAATTCAATTATTCAGCTCTGCTTTAATTTAAATAAAATATAAAGTTGAAAAACTCTGTGTCAACTATTCTGAATAAAATTTAAATGAAGTTACTAGAAGTCTATGAAGCTTAACAGTCAGTTGACTCTCACTTCTTTAATCTGTCAACTCTTCTTGTAATTTGTGCTTTCCTAACCTTAAAGTTTTCCAAATTTTCATCGCTTCCAATTAGAAAGAATTTTTTTTAATCAACTGCTCAGTGCTCAAACTTCAAAAGTGTTCAGATTATAAATTATGTCTGGAGTATAATATCGACGAAAATTGGAGGAAATATTTGACGGCAAATATAAGTTGATATAATAAAAAAAGTATGGATCCAGTAATAATGCAAGAACATTTAGTATACTCTAACTCATCATCTTCATCATCTCAAAACTTCTCCAAACCGTTACCAACTTTAGAAGCATTATCGGAGCCATACCAGTCAGTATTGACTGTAATATATATTATAACTGCTATCGTCGCTTTTATTGAAAATATAATTGCGCTCATTATGCTTTTGGCCGGCAGTAGAAGATCACAACAACTCAGAAAATATTTATCCAATTTAGCTATCGCTGATTTGTTAATCGCTATATTTTCAATACCTTTCACATATGTTGACTTAATGTTTGGTCAGTGGATATTCCCCTTATACTTCTGTCCAATTGTGCACTTCGTGCAAATTATAGCTGTGATTGTTTCTATTTACACACTTATTGCTATCGGGATTGGCAGGTAATCAACTTTACTAATCAAACTGTTTACGCACGAATACAAACTTGAGAGACGTTTTAGAAATGATTCCTTTTACAATCTTTTTACATTAGGTCTAATTGAAAAGCATGCAATGTGTTGACACTTGATATTTATATTCTAATTACCATCTTGCTTAACTATCTTGCTTAACTATCAGAGCTTTACATCTTTCTATTTGAAATATTTCTTACCAACACTTTTATGACAGTGATATTAAGCAAATATTTGTTAGTAAATGAATTTGAAGATTAGCTTTTCATTTCTTTAAACATAATACATAATTAAATTGCAGTTTGAAAAGAGTTTATATAAGACTTTATTTCTCTAAACTAGTCCAACAGCTATTGAAATTGAAATTGAAATGTAAAATCCCTAAAATACATTTGAACTGAAGAATTCTTAGAATATTTGAGCTGAAAAATTACTGAAAAATATTTGAACTGAACAATTTCTAAAATATTCTGTATGAAAAATTACTAGAAAGTATTTGAACTGAAAAATTCTTAAAATATATCTCAACTGAAAGAATGTCATTGAATTTATTCCTTTGAGGTAAGATGAGTCGAATACTATTTTTAAGTCTTAAGAAACCACATACACGAACGTAGAAAATCAAATTCTCATTCAGCTGTTTATAAAAAACACTTGAAATATAGAACTTCATCAAATGAACTGAGTATTTCTTCAGGCCTTTTAAATTCAGAGGTTCTCTAGTGACGAAGCTTCATTTCGATGATATATGCTTTCCTATAAATTATTTATTGTTTTAAATTTTGGTTATAATTAATGTTTGCTTCATTTCATGGTAGTTGTAACAAATTAATGAAATTTCGTATTCAAAAACATACAACTTTTACTGTCAAATTAGCGACAGATTTGGGTGTCTTGGGTGTCTGTGCCCTGGTTTTAACACAAACTCAGTAGAAAACACTGCTGTAGTTAACTGAAAATTTCAAAAACTAAATGAGAAATAATTAGATTTTCTGATTAAGGAAAAATAAACATTTAAATTATAATTATTTGTGGGTATTTTAGTCAATTACATATATTGCTTCAGTACTTATTCATCAGTTAATACACTTAACCAATGTAATTGCATGAATATCCAGAGGCTTTTTATTGTTTTTGCTGATTAACCAACAAGTACTTTATCAATCATTTAGAAGTCCTCAGGTCTATGTTTCAACGCATTTCAAACACTATTCAAATCTATAAATATAATTATGTAAATAAAAACCAGTTATGCATCTCAAATGCTTTACAGATAATTAAGTTAACTATTAGGCATTCATAGATATCAAATCTGATCTTCAAGACCTATCTTAGCCAATAAGGCTTATACTAACTATCATATAATCTTTAATTTTAGATTTATGAACCTAGACTTTCATGTTCATAGGTATCAATCTCTTTTTTCATATCTACTTTCAAAGTATTAGATAAGATAACAAAATTTTGTCGAATCACTCAAACACTCTCAGATATGATATTTTAAGGCGAAACCAAGCAAACCCCAATCACTGTCTATTATGAATAAATTAGCATTGACTCAACAAATTAGAACTTTTTCTGTTATGACTAAAGAATCTGAAGAAGTAATCTTTCAAACGATGGCAAGCTGAATGTTTAGAAATTTGTTGCTAAGCTTGAGGTGAAGACTAGTAGGATAGCTCATCAAAATCTATCTTCTCATAGATACACTGCTGGTTAAAGCTTAAAATTTGAATCCCTTTAAAACTGGTTTCTTCGTCACTGCCTTATAGGCCCAGAATATTTGAAGAGATGATTAATTATTGATTAATATTTTTATAGATCATTTCATGAATTATTGTTTAACTACATAGAAGAAGGGACAAAATGGTCTAATATTTCATACATAATATAAATATATATTTAGCAATATCTTATTAATTATTATTTTAAATCTCATATCACTTTAATCTTGTCTCAGCCCTCCGTAAAAGCCATCAATTCTTCAGTTTTCATCAATAATTAAGCATTTGAGTGACTTTTCAAAACGACCAAATCAATCTTAATGCTTATGAGAAACTTTCCGAATGAATAATTTATTTGTTCGATAGTTCAAAACTGTTCTTTTATATACGCATCAATTGAACAAAACAATTATTGAAACTCAAAGTGAAGAGAACTTGAAACAAATTAAATTAACTGTAATAGACATGTATAACAATAGAGAATAGCTAAAAGAAGTAGTAAGACAGTTATCGCAGCTGGATCTGAAGTTTCTTAATTCCTAGCTAACACTCTGATCGAACTTGATCATATTTGTAAATTATTGTTGTAAAAGTCAAAATTGATCTATAGATGAGAACAAATACATGCTTGTGACAGTTTAGTCAATAAACTATTTTCAAATTATTATAATCCATTTATAATATTACTTACGCGTTCAAACTATTGTGGACATAGACTTATCTAACGAACACTACCTAACTAAGTATTGATTTGCTTTTAGAAAAATCTATTAGTACAAACTGAGCAATCATAAAACATGCATAAACTATAAAGTGTACTAATCAAGCATTTTGTCAATTTTAATCAAGCATTTCACCAATTTTAATCTAGCATTCTTAATCTAGCATTCTTAATCTAGCATTCCGTCAATTTAGTAATTAATTGACCTCTTTTCTTTTTCAATCATTCACTGTAACTAAAGTTAAAATAAAGTTGATTCCTTTGTATTAATTGAATAAGAGATTAAACATTTATCTTTAATTTACTCGCAGATCTATTTATCATCACAATAAATTAACTTTTTTCATTCAGATAGTATTCAGATAGAGTAGAATACATTTAGATTTATAACTACTACTGTCTAAGCTACTTTTACTCTTTCCGTTCTCAATTTCGACTATCACAATGTTGTCACTCATGATATTCTTTGTCTAAATTCAAATTCTGATATCTGTCACTTGGCTTTAGAAATAGTTTTCAATGCAATCTGGTTAAATCAAACTTTTTCATTTCAATACAAAATCAAACATAAAATGAGTCAAAAGACATGATGTGCACAAATGTATAAATAGTTTGATTATAACTAAAACACTTTTATCAAGTGATTAAAACTCTTTAAGCTTTTCTTATATCTCAGTTATCTAAGATTTGGTGAAGTGACATTTACGTGAATGAATCAGCTTTTGTTATTACTTAATCAAACAAGACATTAGGCGTTTTGACACTTTAGTATATAGATTGCAGATAATCAATAGCTCAAGAGTTTCAATGGATAAGTCATTTTTTTGTAGAAAGAAATCCGAAGGAAATGTTAGTAATTAGAGGACAGCTATCGATTGGAAAGAATGGCAGCAGACAAAGAAATTTTGAAATTGACCCTGAACAACAATTTAGTTTATACCATAGTTATGGTCTTATAGTTTTTCACATACTCTATCATATGATTGAAGTGATGAGCGTTTAATACATAAAGAGACATTTACTGAATAATTCATTTATGTATATGAAACGGATTAACTTTATTACTGTATGTCCGCAAAAGTTCTCAAAGTTCTCAAAGTTCATACCATCAAATGTTACTCTTAGAAAAAGTTTCAAGTGAACGCAGTCTGATTTCTAATGCATTAATCGATCAAATAGTAAAAAGATTTGACAGGAGAAACTTTTTAAAACACTTTTATTCTAATAAGATATAAAAATGAACTCAATTTTATAAATGAGTCAACTGAAGATTGAGACTCTAAAGAGTTTTCTAATTATCATATGTTTGGTGTCTTTAGTGATATGTGATGAATCCATTAAGTTTTTTATTACTCATATACAAAAACAACTTAAATTCAATTAGTTTTCCTTATATTTTCTCAATTTGTTGCTAAGCCTAACAACTGATTAAAGTTATAGTAATAGAATGAAAAATTGAGCAAACTCTAAATTACAGATACTTCGCGATCGTAACAGTACTAAAAAACTCACGAATGAACCTAAAGTCTCACACAAAAGTGATAATAATAGGAATATGGTTGTTTAGTATATTGATTGCTTCACCATTACTGCTAGAAGCGAGAGCGTCACCCTTCCAATACGGAAATGATACTCTTTATGATTGTAGAGAAGAATGGGAGGGAAAACTAAGTGGCAAAATATATACCGGCATCGTATTTACTCTAACATTTATCGTACCATTCATTGCTCTCTCATTTCTCTACGGCTCTATTGGCATCACTATAGCTAAACATCGGTCTCCTGGCGATGAAAACTCAGCTAAAGATCAAGCATTATCTCATACTAAGATTAAGGTAAGTTCTCTACATTGATTTCTACTTTCATTAGTATTTTTCATTCAACTAATGTTATTCCCAATTGTTTCAAAATCTAATTAAGTGTCGATTAAGCTAAGTTTGCAGTAAATTATTTATAATTAAATTATAACTTAATTATAATATAATACACATAAATTGAATACTCCAGATAATGTTCATCTTAAACATTCTGTTAGAAAAACGAGCTCTGTTAGAAATGCCCAACGGAGATAATATTTTCCTTTTCAATGATTCTTACAAACTTTGCGCATCATTTTCATCTAATATACGCACCAATTGTTATGAAACAACAAACTATAGACTGAATAAATAATTTGATTTAAAGATAGAGGCCATTCACTTATATGAGCAAAGTTATCGAATCTATGGACATTAATACATGAAGATTCATAAATGATCGTATTGATATAAATGATTGTCGTTGAGTCAAATACTCAATTCATAAAATCATTTCAAATGAAAACACTGAATAGGAGCGAATTCTCACTGAAAGATAATTTATCAAAATACTAAACTTTGCCATTGATACCAAAAGTTATTAGAGCTGGAATAATGCATCATTTTCTCGCTCGCCATTTCATAGCGTTCTATTTGAATGATTGCTTTTGTTGACTTTTTCTTTATAAATCAATCTAAAATCTTGAAAAAATGGCTTTTATTCATATTCTGCTAATCTTTGATCGGTTGGAGTTTTATCAGTATTGGTCTATATTAAGAAAGATAGGAATAGAAAGCAGTCGAAAAATATCTGCTTTATCTCAACTCTCTTAAGCTGAACAAGCTATAAGAATATCAAACCAGAAGAATATCCAACCAGAAAAATACCAAAGGAGAATATTAATTAACTAGCAAAAACTTGGCAGAATTTGTAAATTAATCTTACAGTTTTAGAAACAGTCACGTTTAGAGTAGTTGTATGAAAAGCATTAGACAGTAAATTGTTTATGTAACTGTCATTTAGCTTAATTGGTCCCATTTCGACTCTAAACAGCTTATCGGATTCCCTAACCTTAACCGATTCTCTAAAAAACTTGCCTCAGTCAAGGCTTAATAGGATTATGATATGGTGGCTACTAAGTTTGCCCTGTGTTGTGCTTTGTATTAAGTGATAGTTTAGAGAAGTAAGTTGTCTGAAAATTAGGTTTCATATGACTAAACGATACGTGACTAACGGCAAACGTTCCCAGCTAGTCGTTTATTTTCATGAGAAAACTTAGAAAATGTCTGTTTTTTCTGTGAAAAATATTTGTTTTGTTAGTTCTCGTTTAAATCTTATGGACCGTATAGATACCAGGTATTATTTTATAATGAGCCTTGGTCTTTATTTATCGGTAAATATTAGTAGTCGAGCTAATACAGTGCTTTTAGAGAGTGTGATGTATTAAGAGGGGCTTATGTGCTTTCAGAGAACGTAGGAGTTTCAGGGAGGCTTATGTGTTTTTAGAGGAAGTGGTATTTTTAGGAGGTTCATGTGCATTTAAAAAGTGTAGTTTTTAAGGGAGGTTAATGTAGTATATTTAAGGACATACATAAAATCTCTAAAGTCTGGATAAATGCAATACAGAAACTCAACTACAGGTATTCCTTAGTACCCATCTTAAAAAAACTAAAATCTCATATCTTTTAACTAGAATTTCGGAGACAAACATAAAATCGTGAACTAATGTGAAGATCACTAGTTTTTATGGTGTTTAAAAAAAGTTCACAAACAGTGAACTTAATATTTGCTGAATCGTGGGTAGCCGTGCTGAACATTAATGACATTATTTGATAACTTTATATTGTCTTCAGCTTTAATGGATTTTCTAATGTTTTTAGTTTGAGTAGAGTTATTGAGCGGAAAAGAAATTTCAGTCGTGAGTAATAGGTATATGTTTCACTGTTAGTTGTTGGACATGATTAAATCGGTTGGTAGAATTCTTTTGACACATAAATCCTCTCTAACACTAATATTTCACTTATAACTTAGTTATTAAGTTACCAAATGTTCAAGTTTAAATTAGTGATACTTAAGACAGTCTGTCATATATATCTGAACGAAACAAACCTGCAAATTGAGACAAATCTAAGTTTGAAAACGTAACTATTTTCTTGATTTATGCGTTTCATGATTTATTATCAGCTTAACGTTTTATCAAATCTGAAAGATAACCACCAGATATATTGTCGATCAATGGGTCTACACTATAAGTCAAAGTTTGTTTGAATCTATAAAGAGTATATCTTTTATCGATTGACTCTCATTATAATTGATGATTGAGCTATATACCTCTTCAATACGGGACTCATACGGGACTCATACGGGACTCATACGGGACTCATACGGGACTCTCTAGTTTGAGTGGTAGTCATTATACTTATCTCATCAAAATGTTTAAAGATGTCAAACTATATTATAGCAAATGAGTCTGTTGCTGATCTTCTTAGGTTTCATCTTAATTGATTGATCGAGATTCCGTTGATAGATAAGAATATTAAGAAGCAGAAAAGCGTTGATGACTAGTTGTTTGATCCGATTATTAGATTCACATTATATAAAGATTTGAGTGTAGTTCAAGATAAGACTTTGAGTTCTATGATAAATATCAATGAACATTTTCAAGCAAAAAATATTCCTCATGTTAAAACTTTCGATAAGTTACTTGAAATATCTCTTTCAAGACTAACTCCATTAGAACGTGAATATCTTAACACTTTATAGCCGTGTAACGGCTGCAAAAGTTATATCACTTTCCATAAGAATGACTAAAATAACTAGAAGTTCTAAAGATGAACAAAGTTCAGAGCTGAGCTTGGAGCCTGACCCTAAAGCTTAGCAGTGTAGAATTCCATTGAGCTTAAGTGAGCTGAGCTGAGCTGGGCTGCGCTTATGAGCTTACCATAAGAGTAATGAGTAGATATTGTATTTATTGATACTGCAAATATAGTAGACATTGAATTCAATACGTAATTGCTCTAAATCAAATCAAAGTTTTTATACATAACGTGTATTTAATTGTGATCAGAAGATAACTCTATTTAATATATGCTGCAATATGGAACTACTTTTACATAGATCAGAAAAACAGTGAAAGTTAATGCTGAAAAGCTTTTTCGTTTATAAATAAACATATTTAAATTATATAAATAAAAAATAAACAGTTCTTTCAGCTTAAGCTGGGTTCAACTCAATACTCAAGCTTGAGACTCACACGTGAGCTGGTTTTGAGTAGGAAGCACAACGCAACTCAAAGCTAGCTCATGCTTATCACTAAGTAGAACATAAAATACTGAGTACTCTATTGAAACATGATGATTTGAAATTTAGATTATGTGCAATGTGTGTACCATTTCAAAAAGAATAAGCGTAAGAGTTATATTCGGATACTATAAAAATTGGATACTTATGGGATCGAAACGAATCAATAGCTGAGAGAGGAACAAGAAAATACTTTTGCAATCAAACACGTGAATAAAATAGAATGAGTAATGCTTTAATACAATAAAGATTCGGAACTTGCTACGCGAAAATCCAGTTGAAAGTTGCCTATAAGAAATAAATTGAATTCTGATGAAAGAGGTAGAGAAATGACAATCATCTGATGCATTAAAGTGATACAAAACCATTTTCTATTATTGATCGTCAACAATTTTCTCATAAAATGTATAAAAATGTTCCCTTTGAGTAAAAAACAAGGTAATTCACCTGGAGTAGTTTACAAAGTAAAACTTATGTTAGGTCAAGTCCGATAAATTTCCGACAACTGAATTATTACTGAATTTAAATGAAAACTTGTTTCAAGTTAACCGCTATAGCGCGTTATGTTTACCCTGATCTGAAAAGCCTTAAAAATTCATCGATCGCAAAAGTTAGATTGCGTTAGATCCTAACGCAATATTATCGGAATTTGTTGCCTAGCTCACTTTGAGACCATAGTTACACGAAACACTATAAGTGTATTTTTGATCAAATAAAATAGCTGTATCTCATATTTCATATATATTCATTTTATTCATTCGCAATACTCAAAAAGTATTTTTGCGCACTTCAAAGTTGAGCAATGATTTCAATCAGAGCAAAAATAGAAGGACTTCATCCTTGATTTCAATTGATGTTGACTCTCGGGATATCTAATGTATCTTGCTTCATAACTCAAAGGTGAACTTTTGTGTGATTTTGCGAATTTCATCCGAAGCATCTCCAAAACTAGATTCTCTCAAATGACTTGAAACCCACGAACTAAGAGTAATAACAAATTGCTTCATTTCAAATATGTTTACGAAACTCAGGGATTTAAGTGAAGCTTAAGATATTTTTAAGATTTACGTAGGACTTGGTAGGATTTAATAGGATTAAACTTACATAATGACCGATTGGTCTATAAATCAAAATGAGTAAGAGTATTTCTTATACTATTTTCGACGTGAAACAAGCAGAAAAGAATTAAATAAACTCCAAACCAATTTCAAATAGCAAATACAAAACGTTAGAAATATGCTAAACATATCACGTGAGACCTAATGCGAACTGAAATCGCATACATACTATTCGCATTATACCATTCACATTTTTAATAAAACAGTTCACATTATTTGAACACATGAATGAATTTCGATTTGAAAATTAAACTTATGTAAAACAAAACGTGTATTTGATATCAACTATGATGGTTTTGAAATAACTCGAATTCAATTAAATTGATTTAAACATTAATGGTTAGAATGAAAGCTCATAATGTGAGACAATATAAGAATAAGTTTCGTGTTTAGTACTCAGTAAAAGGCTCTTATCAATTTACGCATCGATAAATTGAATAACAAGCAAAAAACATTGATCCAGTTTCTATTTGATATGACATTTTAATATCTTAACAAATACCAAGTGCAGATTTAAATCGATCGAAACAGTAATGCATTCAACATCTGAGTAGTTTATTTGCTCAACAACTTTATATTCTAACAGAAAAACTACACTATTTTCGCAAGTCTAACTAAATTATATTTTCAATGCTTTTAATCGAGTTGCCCTACAATTGAATAATGACTATTTTATTTGTTGCAAATTATTCTCAAATTTAAATAAATGTTTTGGTAGTCACAAATTGTTATTCTCATCTATACAGTACTAATGTAAAGTAAAGCAACAGTGTATTTATAGTATAGATTTAAATCAAAAACCACTTATTACGTCTAAGTGTTACCTATCGATTTAAGAATTGATTAAATGGTTTAGATGCTATTTAGATGCTATTTTGCATTTAGCTGTTGTAATTACTTGAACATAACAATTTTTAAGATATAATATATCTGATAAATAGAATGAATAAGCTTAAGAGTACTCAACAATAGTTTCGTGTAGAGCATCAGCATTTAGTGCATAATTTCTTTCTTCCTTTACTATAATGCTATTTTCTATCAAAATGCTTCAAAACTAATAATAAAATTACATGTCAAACAATTTTTTCTACCCAACCATCAGAAATTGTTTCACTTAAAGATAACAATCTTTAGAAAAATATCTTCTTTCTTTGACGGGTATTTGACATTTTTAGAAATGATAAATTCCATCGATTCCAACAAGAATATACAGTAGACATGCGTCAGATTCTCACAAAATATTGTTGAAGAACAGTAACAGTATGTAGTATTAGAAAGAAATAATTGAGAATTAAATATATGCTTAGCCTTCTGTCATAACGTTTGTTATCTTATTGTCAATCATTTGGCTCTAGATTGATTCCAAGCTTATTTTAGGTAAGTTATTGACGGCAAGGGTCTGAATAATAGAGGCTTTGTCCCAAACAGGTGATTAATTCACTGAAAACATCAAAGCATTGATCACAAAATGCTTGCAGTATTTTGACAGCTTTTTATTGTGTGGTTTAATTCAAAAATCATCTGATTATATAGGATCGCGTGTGTTGTACGTATTCGCCTAAACACAATAGTTAACGAGTACAATGGATAAACGAGTAATAAAATCCTATTACAAGTTTTTTCTCTTACATCTACTCACTTTGTTCGCTACAATTGCCGCAAATTTCTTTAGAGGAAACCAGCCAAAACTCAGATTGAACTAATGTCTAGAGACAGACTTATATTAGTATGCAAATAACATTCTGTTAGAATTATTTTCATCCCTAGTAATCTTTTGGAATTCTTTTGCAATTCTTTAGGAATTTTGATTCTTACTGTAATTATTTGAATGAAAATCCTATTGATTGTACTTATTGATTAAAATACTGTCATCAGTGGTCATTGTAACTTATCACATCTGATTTATTTTGATCAGTATTGTATGGAAGCTTGTGATCTCAAATTAATTCAGTTCGTAATAGACGTTGTCTGAATACATGAAACTTTACGAATGTTTTATTTTATGCAATTATTGCTAAAGAGAAATATCAAAAAAGTTCTGTCAAACAAAAATGTTGAGCAAACTATGAAAAAAAAAGTAGAGAAAAACAATAAATGAGTTGATAATATGTATGAAATGAGATTTGTTTATTTGACAGGTTGTGAAAATGCTTCTATTATTAGTGATTGCATTCGCTATTTGTTGGTTACCGTTACAAATACTTAATCTATTGTTATGGATTTTCGATTCTTTACGTCAAGTCGACGATCAATTCCATTATTATCTTTATTTCTTCGTATATTTCTCGTGTCATTGGCTCTCGTGCTTGAGCTCAATAATCAATCCGTTTATATATTGTTTTCTAAGTAATAATTTTAAGGTAAGTATTCATTTAGTAACTGAATATTATCTAAATTCACGTGAACACAAGCATATTTATTGAGAATTGTTAATTAGAGCGATTTACAACAATTTAAATGTAGTTGGATCCAAATTCTCACATTAATATTTGTTTGACTTTTTAGTTGGAAGATCTCATAAGTATAATCACATGTAGTGAAGCCAGAGATAAAAAACGCGATCAATTCTTGAAATCAACTCGAAGTGTCAATTCTGTGGTTACCATACGTCGAAATCCAGTACTAAATGAATTGCAGCCCGAACAAACGCTTTAGTTAATATTATATTCTTACCAATTCTCATCTTCAAACAAATAAATTTTGATTTTCTAAATTCATTTGTTGCGATTGAAGTTTATACTGAAGATAAATGTTGAAAAGTGGTCGTCGACTTAATAGTTAACCTGAAATAGGATTTGGAGATCATATTTGCCAAGTTGAGCCGCAAGACAAAGCTGGATTTTCTGCAAGTGCACAAAGTTTCGCAATATGGATGCATAATCTATTTTCGGTATTTATTTTAGTTCCTTCTAATTAAGTTCCGTTTAATGATTCCAAGATTAATGATAATAAAGACAAACCTCACAAAGAGAACTACGGTTGCAGGCTGCTTTCAGCTAAAAACCAGATCAGACCACTATAGATTCAACTATCCTTATCTTCAAAAATAATCACAGTATTTCCCCTTTAGTATTTACTTCTATAGTATTTAATCTCATTATAACTTAGTGATACTTCCAGTCTATGCAGAAGTCCCATTGAAATAGTGTCAAAAAAGTGTCTTTAGTATTTATCTCGATACAACTAATACTCATTATTACTTGCTTAACTACTCAGTCACTACAATATAAAAGTACGCTTCATTATTATTTACTTGAATTATTTTTGAATAAAAATGAACGAACAATTCTAAAAATTCGAACAGATTGAATTTGAAAAAGCTGCCAAGCTGTTTTCAAGTGCTAGATATGATACAACAGGTGAATCTCATAAATCAGTTTCTGACAATGCTTTCAAAGCATTGAACACATTAAAAGACGAAATATACGTGACTAAAATCAAAAACCTCAAACAAAAGTCAATTCTCAATTACTTTCAGACGAATTGATAATTTTTACAACGATTTGGTACTGACCGATTTCCTGTTAAACAATCGTTGTACTTTATAGTAAACTTAAATTTCAATAAAAATTTCAATTTTCAGATATTTACAGGTGTCTTGATAGTATTCAACCTCATTATTATTTAGTAAATTTTACAGACTCTTCAAGTAAATACTAAAGAGATAATACTGTAATGTTTAAGTGAAACCATAAATTTAATGGTATTTAAAAATTAAAATTTCATGACAAAATTTGAGGAATTCTCTAAAACTAGGAAAATAAACTCCCAACTGACCAGAAGATAAGAGAAATAGTTGAATTGCAGGTTGTCCAATCCCGAAGGTATGATACCATGAAGGCAACGTGAATCAGTTATCTTGAAAAAGTAAAGGTTTAGAAATAGACTTCGTGTAAAACATGAGAAATAGGTCAGAATAAGTGAATCAATCAATTATAAATAGGGTTTCATCTAAGCAAGAATCACAGAATAGAACTTGAAATCATATTTGATGCACACTTAGATTATATGCTGAACCATAATTAAGCTATCAGCTTATAATAGCAATCAATTTCTCTTATTAATTCAATTTTGACACTTAAATAATTGAATAAAGTCTATTATGTAGTAGTAGTGAACGCATCGGTTATTCAATAACTTAACCGAATTAATGATCCGTAAAATACACATATTAGATAATAGACGTTATTCATTACTCTCACTATATCAGGAAACAGGATATTAAAATTACACATTATAGTTTAGATTTTTAAGATTAGATCCTGTTATCGCATACCAATCTACTTTACCAAGTATATAAACCAACTCTTTCAGACGTTTTTCAGAGTAGAATCAACTTCTTTAGTATTTCGTTTTGATTTTTCTTAGCAATATATATATATATAATCAATATGTATATGACTTTAGTTTTTGCTTGTTTGACAATTTCAGCGCTCGCTTACAGACCTCATAATCGGTATAACTCATTGCCAGATGAAGGATATCATAATCATCATAATAGTCATGGTATGTCAAATTTGAATTGAATCAAAAGTCAGTTTATCTAATAACTAACTATTAATTAGGCCGAGAATATGGATATTCGTTGAAAATCAATCATTTGACTAGTATGCAAACTAAACCTCATTTCATTAGACACCACAATAGTCCAGTTTCTCACTCCTATGTTCAGACATATGATTCAGGTTCTGGTTATGGACATCACAACAGTTTTCCTACATCTCAACATTACATGTATCACAGTAAACATCCCAAAACAACTACAACAACAACTTCTACTACTACCACTTCAACCACAACAAGACCGACAACAACGACCACGAGAGCGACCACAACCACAACTAGACCCACTACTTCTACAACCAGAGCCACTACGACTACAACTACTACTCACAAACCTCACTACCATAAACATTATTTCTATTTCAAAAAATAGTCAAATTATTATCTAAAAGGATGGATATTTTTGGAGTATTCCTTATTGGATATAACTATTGATATGGTTTTTCGTTTTGGGATTTTATTTATAATTTGCAAAATTCTATGTCTTTTACTGTTCTTTTGTCTAATTGAATGTATAGTTTTTTAACTTTAAGTAATAAAATTTGTTGCATTTCAAGTTTGACCTATCTTTGCGACAGGACTTTGCGATTCCGATCAAATTATTCTGAAAACATCCTTTTTTGTCCACATTAATTGATTTGTTCATCAATAAGAATTTATTACGAATAGTGTTTTTACTATGCAACACTAATTATCAATGAGTTAACACGGACTTATGTTTTTTTGAATGCTCAAACTTTTTGTATTGCGTGCTAAGTCTGCATAGACTTTCAATAGGCCTGTGAGCGTGATCAGCAATCAAACATTTGAACAGTAAGCAAAGGCATACTGAAAATATATTCAATGCGTTCAATTTAAATATCATATTACATGTTGAATATAACATTTCTAATCAAATATCATTTATTGTTTTAATATTAATAGAATCATTTAACCTGCAATTCTCGGTATAAGGCAACATAGAGAGTAACTTCGATTGAGGAAATTTTTCTCCACGAGGTGATACTCCAAGAATACAGATGTCCGCAACTACGCTGTTGGTAAGGTACAAATTTAGTTTAATAACTAAAAGGTAGCGTTATGTTGGTTGTTGGGAGCGAATATGAGAAATAAGACGTAGATAAGATGCCTATCAATTAATTAGAGCAAGATCTCTATTAGTTAAGGCATTGCTAAATATATAACTTATCTATGTCGTTGGGGTAGTGTCATAAAGTGTCAACTCGAATTTTCGGTTAAGTCGAGTTAATCACAGGTTCTTATACTTCATTTTGATATATTTGAATCAAATATTTGTTTTATTTTCTCATAATACACTCAGAGAAAGAACAGACTAATTTGCTTTCCTATTGAACAATCGTTTGGAGAAATGGTTTAAATGAAAATTGGAGGCGGCTTTTAAAAAATGAGTATGATTTGAGTAAATAATGAATATTCAATGAATCTGTGGGAGCGATTCCAGTACATTTTGTGTTACAGCTTAAGAATATTTGAATATCTTATTCAAATATTCAGCTATGAATATTAATGTATATCGATTGTCAAAATCATCCAAATTACACCCTTTAGCTGAATAGTTTTTAAATAAAATGCTGACAGCTCAAGTTTTTTATTCGATTTTCGAGTTAGAAAATTTCTTTACCGAAATAAGTTTCCATAAATGATTTTTAAAATTTAAATATGACTGCCGAGATTTAGCAATATAACAATTTTGAATTTTTTGAGTCATCAGTTTACGGTACTGGGCTAGATGATATACCACTAGTTAAAACTTAAAATTTGGCTCCCCTTAAGCTCACTTTCTACCTTAACGCATGATTAATTATTGACTGAGACTATTTTTGTAGGTCATTTTGTGAGTTATGTTTTTCTTTATTACTTTCGTAACTACACTAAATAAAGAAAGGAACAAAATTGTCTAATATTTCATATATAATTTGTCAATAAATACATATCCAGCAATGCCCTACTATTAAGTACAATCAAAGGAAACATAAACGAAGCAGTGAAAAAGTTTACTTTTTAAAGTTGAAATCTTAAAGCAAAAAGTTGATATACTTAAGTCAGTTTCCTTTGATTGGACGTTATGCTCATACTAAGAGCAAGAACTATTTCAAAATGAAAATTCAAGTGCAACTGTTTAAATCTCTGTATCTTTTATATAGTGGTCTACTCGCATTGCTCTACTTCGACTGATAATATGACTGTAATTTAATAACCTCTAATGCATTATTAAGTGTCAATTATTGAATGAAAGAGATGATTTTGGATAATCTTTTTACTTAAGTCACTTATAAAATAGCTATAAAGTACAGTTAAACAGCCTACTCATAAACATGACCTGGCAATAACTTAAAAAGTGATAACTTAAGTCACAATTTTCTAGTAAGCGTTGGTGCTGCAGTTCGTCTTATATGCTTGTAGTTTAAGTATTAGGGAGACTTATGTCTGACTTATGAGTGTAAAAATAATCTTTTACGCTTAATCTATTATAAATGTTTACCTAAAATGTTAGCTTATTATCCCATAGGAAATTTCAGTTTGACTTCAAACTTGCAATCAATAAGACTTGTCAATAAGTGAAGTCAATGACTTAAATTACGAATTACTTCCAGTATAGGTTTGATGAGATTCTAAAAATAATTTTCTTCGGTGAACATTAGTTTTGATGATTTTTAGTAGTGATCAAATGACAAAAGCTTGAGTTCAACCTTTTGCTAGAAGTATGTGGAAATTGGCATATGAGTCAATACAGTTACTATCTATTGAATAGTCTTCACTTTCTTTTTATAACTCATACATTGTTTTAATCATTCATACTTTTATACGAATTGAATGCGCAGTCAAAAATCAAGGTATTAGTGACAGAAAATGAATTATAAATAGCTTCGATAAGTTTGGAGATTACCGCTGATTTAGAGTATAAATCGGTTGAACACGAGTAGGTGTATAACTTTTAATTTCTAAAAGCTGATTCATAGAATAAGATAGCTTATTTGAAATATATTCAACAGCTTCTTTTGACTTGCTAGGTTTATTTATCGGGCGTTCGCTAAAAGACTACTTTATTTGTAGTTAAATAAGATAGCAAAACCGACGATTTGTCATTTCACCCAATTTACAAACAGGTGTACTAATCCCTAAAGATTCTTCTTTCCTATAAGCAAACTCAATTGTGATAAATATTTTATGCAAATAACTTAGGCAAAAAACATTAAAATCAAAGAAAGACGTAAAATCTATTGTTTTATGATGAAGTATTGCTGATATATAGAATGATCCATTAAAATAATTTTAAGGGAATGTTAGCAGCGTAAATGAGTTGCATATTTTCTGATATACAAAGCTGTGTCGTAGCCAGGCTAAGAGTCAAGCTAAATGGGGACGGAACTCAATATTTCAGCAAAATGCCACAAAATTTTGGCTTAAATTATGACATTTTTATTGTTTACATTATTTTTAAGTTAATTCATCTCTGTATAGACTTAAAAACCAGATAAATTTTAAGACTCTTTGGTAAATACTTAGATTTTTGAATGCTTGGAAAATATTAAGTGGCCCTTTTCTCTAAAATTAATTTAACGATGCTGTAAAATCAAAATTTTATTTCACGCAATGCATAATTTATATTTCCCGATACAAGAAAAATTGTGGATAGGCTCGTCTGTTTTTGAATTCGGAGAAATAGCATTCGGCGAAATGCAATTCAGAGAAATGAAATCCGACAATTCGGCATATAATCAACCTAACCTAAACACTACTTTGTTGTTTATACCACTTATCGATGATTCTTAATGATAAAGGTTCCAAGTCAGATTCAACCATTCATATTACTATTCATAACTTTTATCAAAACGACTGATGCCAAAAAATTTTGAAATACTTTTGCGGTTATGACAAACGCCGGAACGAACGCACTAATGGACTATTTCGACCTTATCATATTTTTCTAGTAGTTTATGTCTTAAGAGTTAAATTTGAGTCAGGAAACAAGAAAATGTACTTCAAGTAAGACCTATGTCAATCTGAGAAACTAGATCAAATTTCCCATTTAAGATAAGCATTTGCTCAAATCCAATCCATGCTCCATTTTCGAAATCATATCCTTTCTCATAAGAGTTTCATCATATGAAGTTATGAAATCTTTTCTCAAACAATTAATAATGCTATACGAACATAATATTGGTTTGGTCAGTAAATTTTGCGCCTCCAGGTATCTACTGGCAATATCGCATAGTTGCAGGCATAAACAACTACAATCATGTAGAAGCTTAGGTTCCAAATTTCATCAGTTTTCGTCTTTATTAAGCATTTTTGAGCAAAACGAAAATATTAAATGCGGAGACAATACTCTTCGAAATGATTTGTCAATAACTGTTTTTCTATGAACCCTTCATATATTGTTACGTATTGAATTTTATTGGAACAAAATAGCTACGAAGGACTCTTTGCACTGTTGAGAAATTATTTGTTTTCAACGAACTAAGTACTTGAAGAATCTCAAAGAATCTTTGCTGCTATATTAAGTAACATTTCTAGTGGTAGAACTTAAATACTCTAAGAACTAATTCTTCATGCAGTAAATGAAACATTAAATACTCCTCATATAAGAACTGTCGACCAGACAACTTACAGTACGCTGAAATACCTAATTACCCCCGAAAGCAAACAGAAGTGATGCGCCTTCGTGGCATGCTTTCTATCGGATCATAATATCTTCAGATTTTAAGAAACTTATAGAATATTCAATATAGTAATCAAAGCAAATTAAAAATTAAATTTAGCGAAAATTTTATGCGTATCATAGGCAAGTCGATATAACAACAGTGTACAATCGGTTTCATAAAGCTATACATTGATTCCGGATCAATCCCTGTTGCGGTTACATAAGATAAGAGGGACGAGACATAAATTTCAAAACAATCATAATTTATTCGATTCATAGAGAAATTCATTTTTTAAATATCGATAAGCAAGTAATAAAACGATTGTAACTAATTAGAGCTATTCATAACATTTTTCATAAAGAAAATTAGGTTTTTGAACTATAAAACACTTTTCAGCTTAGAGTTTTGTGTCATATCGCTTTGATTAATAATACTCAGAATCAATGATTAAAAAGTTGTCAACCAGTGACTGATGGATTGATAACAATATATATAAGAGGCTTTTAAAGGTTAAGACTTTTCAAATAACATTTTATTCGCTATCGCTATCAGATTCATTGAAAGTTTCTTTTTCAAAATAACGTCTGTCAGCTTTAATGCACTACTTCTCCCATCGATGAACTCATTGTTAGTAAACGTGATCAAGCTCATCCTTTGAGACCCTCTTTAGCTGACTGGCCAACGCTTTTCTAACTTGGCTTCTGTCATCACATCTAATGCCTCTCACGTTATTCTTAATTTCGGATCTGGACATAGTATCAGGTCTATAAACAACTTTTGATTTATCATAAATTTTAGTAAATTTTTTCCTCTTTTTAACATAATACTGAATGACTACACGCTGCAGTAAAGATTTTTGGTCTAACATTTTTATTATTTACCTCATGTTATAGAAATTTTCAACTGAAAGTAACTGAATGTGTATCTAAAGTTGCTAAAGTTTGATTATAATACGCATCATAGTTATTGAACTGTAGTAAAAGTTTTAATTAAAGATTAAGACAGGCCTCATATAATACAAATGTGAATGAGTTATCTTTTTGTGAAGTTTATGAAATCTTTATCTTATTAGGATTGATAATATACAAATTTTTGGAGCAATACTATCAACTTAATGCTTCCTGTTCGTGCAGAAGAGCCATTATCTAAACTAATTAAATTTCTTATCTATATCAATACATTTATAAGAATAACTTATTTTCTGACATTAACTAGTACTTATTGAGATAAGTTAAATCAAATTAATGCTAAAACAGATCCGGATTGCATAAATGCAACAGATTCATAGTAGTCATCCATATCAGAGCTGAATCTACATTCAAATTGGACGCACTTTGGCTCTAGAGTATAAGTTTTCAATTAAAATTGTTATAAATCATTGAATTTGATTCAATTTTTTCAGAATCGATGCTCAGTCTTGATACTAATGAGTGTAGAAATAAAGCAGACCATAGAATACACTAAAAATGAGTTTTTCAAACATTTCTCTATTAACATTTTTTTGTCTTTATGAGGCAAATTTAGCTTTAGAACAATACAGTTTTGCCTCTCAATTTTCGCAAATGTTGAGATAATCAAGTATTATATAGTAGTGTGTAGGTGCCTCATTCTTGATCTAATATTTAATTGAAAATTCATAATGATCACTATGTTGTAAAGATGAGAATAGTCTAAAAAGTCAAATCAATTAAGATAATGTTGAGAATAGTTCTTAATTTGAATATGTCTATGCATACATTTATACAGAGTGGCCACTAATGAGGAGTAGATTTTAACTTTTAATTGTAAAAAACCTAAGAGAGATATTCAAATCAGATAAATTGCATTTTATTCAGGAAATTATAAAGTTTAATGTATAATGTTTTCGAAATGCTTTCCGTCATTCACAATGATATAGAGTCAAATATTTCTATTAACTATTAAAAAGGTGATCAAATGAAATATTTTCCTCATTAGTGGCCACCCTGTACTTACTATAATTAAGGATAAAAATAAATCGATAAAACATTTTAAAAAGTAGTCTTATATTCATCTTAGACTTCTCACAATCTTTATGACTTAACATTTAAGTGAAAGAAGATGATTTAAACAAAATACTAAAATGAAATTTGAAGACTCTCGAGTCTCGATCGAGCGTAGCATTCCAAGACTGTAGAGTTACGATACAAATAAGGAGTACTACACAAAGTGAAAAGCTTTGATAACCAGCGTGTGTCATATATAAAAGATGATGAGCACATCATTATCGGATTAATGTTAAACTTTGTTTGCTCAAAGTAAAAGTCACTTTAGTTAGGAATAAAATAAATGAAGACTATATTCTGAACAGGAAATCAAATGTAGATTCGTTCAGTTAATACTAGTAAATGTGATTTTAAGTTAGATTTATTATAATAACTATACTTTACTCTAATTTATATACTTTCAAATTGTGATTTATATGAAACAAATATTACTTAAACTATTCTAATAATGTTTGTTTTTGTCTTCAAGTAAACAATATTGTATTGTCGTTATAAAGCAGTAGATTTGTACTACTTGTTTAGTTTATATAGTATTCAAATCATGTTTGAATTGTCTTACGCGCTTGCATAATAGCTTTTGGAAGCATGATTATTCCAACTACTTTCAACTTACTTTCAATAACTTTCTACCTAAATCAAATCTCAATTTGTTTGTCTTTCTTCTTATCTGTCTATTTGTTCGTAGCTATCGTACACCCTAAAGTAAGGTATGGACAGAATCGGGATCACCTGTCGGCTCATGTTAAAGTGACCAAGTCATCGAAGAGTGACCACTGATTACTTTGACGAATAAAAATTTATTACTTAGTAATTTATAATCTTCTGAATAATCTCTTTTGATTTGAGAGGTCGATCGACGAGTTCGTGAATTTAGTTATCGATATTTTTCATTAAGGGCATGATTATAGCTCAATGTTGGCTATTGTTGACTATAAGAGGATGTGTGAAGCAGTTTCATGGACAAAATGATTAGAACCCAACGGTTCGCGACAATCAATATTGTCACTAAGTGAACCAAAGTACATTCAAATCGTCACTTTATAGCAGAATCACTTGAAGAGCACTTTAATCTTTGAAGAGGATTACTATCTTGAGAAGAGAATCTGATCAAAATCATAGAGATGGGTAAGAATAAAGTTAAGGATAGAATCGCCAAAATGAAATTGCTGACAACATAGAAAACAAACGCAGAAGTAAATTAGAAAATCATGTTTCGTAAGCTATCAGTTCAACGGAATAGTATACAATTGGGAATAAAGGCAACTAATGAGATCATTTGAGTTCATCCAACATAAACATTAGTCCCAGACACAAAGTAGCCTAAAGCTCATCAGTTCAAGTATATATTCTCAAATGTTTCACTACAGAATTGGCTGCGATGGTACCTAGGGAATAAATTAAAATTCATTAGTGGCAATTTTATGTTTTCAAAAATTGTCGCCTCTCAAGTGATCGAAAGGTCAACTGCTTATTTGGGTTCTTCCTATGAAACTTTGAAGTTTCGAAAACCCTGCTTTGAAGCCCTAATAATACAATAAAACCCATTTTATCTTTACATGGATATTGCTTTCAAATCTTTATTGAGAAGCCGATGGATTGATGATAAAAATAGTAACACTAATGTAATTTTGCTCATTAGAATGATTGACATATTGATTATGAATTAAGCTCAATCTTACTTAAAACTTTTAGCTTTGTAATTATAACAATCATTATTGTTGCATATTTTAACTTTATAAAACATTATATTATTGTCAATTCATGATACAGAACTACAATTATTTTTAATTAAACAAACTCATTTACCCATAATTTATTCTAAAAAACTCTGAGAAAAGAATCTCTTTTACGAAAGAACATCTATTAATTAATGAAAAGCTTTGAAGTTTTTACTATCTTTAAGACTCAATCTGCTAATCTCTCAAACTATTGGAATTTCTTTGCAATTTGATAACAGTTAAAATAAGTTCATTCGATATGTTAAGTTGCTTAATGATGTTCAATTTTAATCTATTTGATATTTAAAAATATTTCGTTTCAAAATTTAGTTTAAGTTTAGAAAAATTGGAATTTTTTTTGGTATAAAGTTTGGAAACTGAGCTTTCGAAACTTTATCTTTCAAAGTTTTGTTTTTTGAAACTTTGAAGTGATTCCCTATAAAACTGCAAAACTCCGACAAAAATTTTAGAGATTTAAGCGCCAAATACAGACGCCTTTAAGTTGGAAACTCATCCTTAGGCCCCCTCCCATGGTTGGGATTGAACTCACTTTTGATAAGAGTTTGATTCGATCATTTGATTTCAATTGGCTTCTAAATTATTAAAGTCTATTCACATTTCAATTTAAACTTTTTAAATTGAAATATAAGTAACATGACAAATACTTGTATTATTTGCAATATTTTATATCTATTATTTGTAAATACCAACCTATTTTACTCATTAATACAATTATTACACGAAGTATTTAACACATAAACAAAAATATTACGAATTTTTTCATTACTTTTAATCATCATTTTCTTAAAGGTTCCTTCTTAAACATTTCCTTTTACAATAACATTGAGAAGTGTATTGAAAATTTTCAGTCATAATGTTGTTACAAGTTTTAGTTCTTTAAATATGAGATAAATGTCACTATGATGAAACATTTTCTTTAAAGAATTAGTAAACTATTCAGAAATTAAAAATCTTCTAACTCACGATGTCTCTTTTGACTTTATATTGAGTCAAAAGATTAACGCAGTGTCAACCAGTTTCCTTTTGACTCAACATAATAGTGCTAATAATTATAATTTAAAGTCATTTTATCATTTAAACAATAAAACAAAGCTCTAATTTTGCAGGTCGAACTACGCATGTCAAGCCGCCAACCTAACCCAATTAAGTTGACTTTATACCGTTGTTAGGTTAGGTTAGGTTAGGTTAGCTTAATCATCTTAGAATTGCTTCGTTAGATTGGATTTACTAAGATTTTTTAACGCTGTTCCTTAAAGAAACACTGAGCTTAACTTCATGAGCTGTTCTTATCTGAAATTAACTGTTTAACTCATTTCAGATTATAGTTTCAAAAGTTTTTGAATTGAACGAATATACGTCGACACTGCGTTACTCTTTTTGATTTTATTAAGAGTTCAAAAAGAATGAACCTTTGCACAATTAGCTAAAACGAAACTTTTATACTCTAATTGAAAGCGAAACGCTTTTCGCTAAACTTTTGTGAGTCAAATGAAATCAAAATATTGAATACATGAATAAAATCAAACTCTTTTCAAAAATGAGATTAATCCTAACCATAGGAGGCCTAAAGATAAGTCTAAGACTTAAAGACTTAATGATATTCCCCTTAAATCTCTAAGTTTTTTGTTAGAGATTCGCATTTTTATAAGGGATCACTTCGAAGTTTCGAAAAATAAAGTTTCAAAAATCCAGTTTCCAAACTTTATGCCAGAAACAAGATTCCAATTTTCTAAACTTAAGATAAACTAAATTTCGGAACGAAATATTTTCAAATATCAAATAGGTTAAAATTGAACATTAATTGAACATTTGTTAGTCTATATGTTACAGTCAAAGTATGAAATTCAGTCATTCTATAGAATAACTAGTGATTTTATAAAATGACCAAAATATCCAGTCAAAGTATTAAATAATTGTTTTCAAATAAGTTTTCACACTTTGACTGGTCATTATGTATAATGACTAGTGGTTATATGAAATGACTACTAGCAGTAAGTCAAAGCATATAAAGTATTTAATTAAGCTTATTTAGAGGGAGCACTTCGTTTGATCAAAATTCACATGATCAAAATTCACATGATCAAAATTCACTTGATCAAAATTAAACTCTGTTTCCAATCCCCTAAATTGTTTATTCTCAAAAAAATTATCCCAGTTTCAAACTCAAAAATAAACTAAACTATCAACTGGATTCAGATTTAATTTGTGAGATTAATGAATAATCACGAAATAACATGTGTTTCAGAGATTAAAGAAATCTTAGATTAAATACCAGAGCTGTCCCTAAGGAATAGAAACTACGTGACTTTCACAGATTATTTTTAAATAACTAGTATTTAAACAATAAAACCTCATATAACTTTCATTCATATTAGTTTTCAGTCAAATAACTTCATTGATAAATTGGTGATTTTTCTCAATTATAATGAATGCTTCGCTTTATTTTATCAAGTCTACCAAATCAATTGATTCAGCAGTTGTTGATAATTATATTTACCAAAAGTATAGTTCATATAAAGATAAACACAGCATGGGGAACACAGCTATGGGTAATTGATTAGAAAACTTTTAATCATTTACGCGCGAAAAGAGAGGCGCCGTTTGGTTTGAGTTTGACCTGCAGATTCTCTATTGATAAGGATTAATAAAACTTTTTGATAATAACGTTGCGATCAATCTTTTGGTTTCGTTCGAGTTTCTACTGAATTCACTTAGAACTTGAATATTGATAGTTTTGATAAATCAAAACGTTATAACAAACTCATACAATATTTGCATAAATCTTATTCACATATTACTTACATTAAAATTTGAATGAGTGGTTCGATGCTTACAAGAACATAAAATGCTACGAATTTGACAATTAATTTTTACAAAAACACTTTTATACATTTACCTATACAGCCACAATGAGAAATATCAAAATAATATTATTGCTAGTGAATCAATTTTCTGAATCTTTGTATTTAAGATATTTATAGCTATTAAAAGTTACATTACTCTGAAGAACGATATAATTCAAAAGCTTTACGATATAATTCAAAAGCTTTTTACGTCTTCATGTTTAGCTTGATTAACAGGCAGGAGATCATTATATGTAAGTTTTAAACTCGATTTCATAATATTTAGATCGATTTGATCTACAAATTTCAACACATTGAGTTTTATATTTGGTTGATTACCCAATTCTAAAAGAACTTCAATCTTTATCAATAGAGAGTCTGCAGGTCAAACTCGGACCGACGCCTCTCCTCACTCCTAAACGATTGAAAATTTGTCCATCATTTACTCAAAGCTATGTTGTCTAGAAAAGTGCATTTTAAAAAGATTCTCTTTAATTTAGAGATACCATAAAGCTGATTGAATTTGTTTGTCCAAAACTGGTGGATTTAATTGTTATAAAAAATTCGCCAAAGTACTGGTTTAATTTTGTTTTATAATCAAAAGTTAGTTCATAAAATAATGTAATGCTATTGTAATGCTCGTTGTAACTTAAACTAATTTATAACATAACTTAGCCCAATCTTCAACTGATAATTTCTTATTTGCTATGAATGTTACAAACAGATCGTTATAAAATTAATATTTAGTACATATTTATCATAATTCACATCATAAAAGCTCACTAAACAATTTACTAATGATTTTAACAAACAAAATAATAATGGATAGCTCAAACAAACATCTAACTTAAGCTCAAAAGCGTTCTCCGCAACTCTCAAAAAATGATTTATGTGTTTAATTTTTAAAACTAAACTTGCCACTTAGAAAAATTAGTGTTCTTAATTAGTCAAAAATGATTTGAACCAGTTAATTAGGATCTCTACTTACATTACTGCTATTCTATTTTTTCTATTTTCAGCTCATTCACTGTGATCTTCTTTTAGAAAACTTAACTTCAAAAGGGCTCTAAATAGATGATAATGTGATCAAAAAATTCCAAATCAACCAAAATCACAATTTAGTTGTTACTTTTTAATTAAATATTTCCTTTTCATACAAAACAATAATTTGTTCAACATTCGAGATATACCTGTACTCTAAATCCCAACTGAGTCTTTATGACACTTTCAGAATAGAATTATTTTCAGTAGATTTAATTTTATTCGCTGTCTAAAAGTTCACTTCTAGTGAATTGTATGTTTGATAAAAACTAAAGGCTTATAGAGAAATCTAATTATTCAGAATAAGAAGCTTTAATGTCCATAGCATAAGGTTCTGATAGAATGAGAACTCATCCTTGAATCAAGTTTATCAGATTCAACCTATACCGAATCCATACAAAGCTATTCAAGCTTTTGATATTAATTAAAGCTTTGCCTTATTCTGCAGGTATTAGACGAGCGGAAATCTTAAGTCTATTGGCCCATAACATCAAATAAGTTGTTATTTGAAGCAAATGCTAAATACTCTGTCAACATGTTTTGCAAGATAGTGATTGTCATTCTAACGCTGAACTTTTGAAATCTTTTCTCAAATCAATAGTTGCTTTGAATTCCTATTTGTAATACTTCGAGTCAGAAATTTTATGCTCTCATCATCTTGAAAGTTAAATTAAATTCATTTTCCCCACTCTATCAAGTCATGATCAGTCTGAGGTTCATTTCAGTCGAATCGACTTAGTGTTAGATGAAAATTGAAAGAACATCAAGAACAAAAGTCACGAACCACGAAATGTTTTGAACAATACTGTCACAAAAGCAATTCTCTTTGCTCACCGAGAAATCTATTCAAATATAAGACACATATAGATCGTTAGTTAGATGAGCTCGTGGTCCAACAAAGTGACGGCATTAGAGAAACTAAGTCATATTCACTGAAAGCATATGGTTGCGCAATAGTTGGTTATTCTCTTTTATGAGTTAACCAAAAGTTCAATACCCTGTAGGAAACTAGAGCTCAAATGAAAGTGACTTTGAAAAGATCTTCAAGAGTTGATTATATTAAATTTAAAAGAAATAAAGGTTACAGGGTTAGACTTATATCTTCAGGTTAGTGCTATCAAGTGCTATCTGTAGTGTTATTTGAACTAGGAAATACACATTATAGCACTTAGCCGACAGTACGAAAATTTCGACACTAGTACCTTGCTTTCAGTGAATAGAAAGCAATTCTAGATAATTATTCGTTAAATACTGTTTTTCTATTTCAAGGTTTACTCTAAATAGCAATTCAAAAATTTCAGTAAATTCAGTGTCAAGGGTTCAATTGCAGACTTTCCACTTAGTACAATGTTGATTTGTCGACTATGAAATGCATAAATTAAATGATTTTTGAGAGAATGAATAAATGAGAGAGTTCTAAATGGCTAAACTAATGCATATTAATAAATCCTTATTCAAGAGATCTAATTGAGTACATGTTTCTTATGTTTGTTTGACATTTAGCTATTCTGTGCTGACTTTTATTTTGAATAAACTTGGAGAATAACAAATCACGTAGTTCTAAAATTGAATAGACTTTTCTCGTCCAAGTGCATAAACAAATTTTCGTTAACAAAATAGTCGTAAACATAACGCTATCACTCACTCACTGATAGCTCTATTTTGTTAAATGGATTCTATTGTACTGAGTTTACAATACTATAATGTCAGATAATATAACTTGGGATTCAGTTTCATGGCATGAGCTTTGATGTAAAAATTTCTTGAAAAGTATCAAATTTGATTAGCCTTGAGAAATTGTGATTGGGTTGAAGGAATGAAAAAAATCAAATTTTCTTATGTTATCGTAAATAATTGAAGTTTATGAGATTATATTAAAGATGCGTGCAAATAGGTCTCGCAATAAAAGACCAACTTTCTATTGTTTCAAAATGATTCTCCATCACTTTCTTTATTCTGTACAGTATTAATCACTATTAACTAAAGGTAACAAGTTGTAAAATATAGGTATGTTCTTAGTATGGGCTTCCTTGCATTAAATTAGCTGCAAATATGTAAAAATTAATTGCTATAAAGGAAAGTCTAAAACTTCTATTTTCAAACTATTATTAAAAACGAAACTCTCTTTATAAACGCAAAATCCTTATCGTCAACCAGCACCAGTGACAAAAACTAATGAACCATTTTCAGGAAATTAATTCCAAAAACCAATTTTAGCAACTAATTAAACTAATCAAGTATAACAATTATTCAAATCGTTTAATTAACATTCAGAGCATACTTGGATGAATCAAGCCTATTTATGAATTTTGTAGTTGTAATTAGATGAATAAAAATCTTGTCTCTTACCCATCAATAGTTTTCATACTTAATTGAGCAATAATTTTAATAGATAAAATATTTTCATGTCGTACGCGAAAGTATATATCTTTATCGATTGCAGCTGGATAATTTAATCTCGATAGTATAGAGCTTATTAATCGTCAACAGCAACTAAAGTAGGGTAATGCTAAAAGTGTATCCAACAGGTTATTCATGTATTTATTTGAGTACATTTAATAAGAAAAAACATATTATTTATGTGTATTAGTAGGTGACAGTGTATATGAAGAAATATAGAATAAAGCCACAGGTACGAGCCCTGCATCAGACGCTATCTGTATACATCGCGGATTATTAAGTTTTAGGGTGTATACTCTATAAATAAATTTCAGTCTTTCAAACTCAAGTTATTTTGATAAGACTGAAAATTTTCATCAAACGTCTTACCACAAATCAAATTATAAAACGCAGTTCATTAGTGAGTCATTTTAAGTGCTTACAAGATACATGACAATTTTCTTAATAAAAACATGCCATCAATATTTGATATATTTACAGAATTTAAGTATTAAGTTTGAGGTATATTCTACTAAAATAGGCGATGAATAATAGATTCTATGTTCAAATTTTTGCAAATAAGTTAAAATATTGAAGAATAGCTTTACTGTGAAAATGAATGTATGCTTAAATTGACTCATAAATGAGTTATTCCTCTAAGTAATTTGATTTGTCATAAGACTTTTGATAAGAATTTTCTTAGTCTTATCAAAGTGACTGTTCAGTTGGAAAGAATGCAATTTACTTAAAGGTGGTATCAGTCCTTCATTCTTGATTAAAAGTTTTGAGATTTTCAACTGACTTTTGTTTCAATCAAATTAGCTAAATGAACAAATGCAAATTGAAGTATATATAGGGTGACCAAGTGTCCCGCATTGTGCGGGATTGTCCTACATTTAAGAGTTGTGTCCCGCATACCGTATGCACCCCTTGCGGGACGGAAAATGTCATATATTTTAATATTTATCTTAACAGGTTTCCACTGTATATTTTTATTTAATGCAAATAATGCAATTTTGTTGTCAACACGTTTCCTATCTTAAAATATGTAGAAGTCTTTAGATAAAAAGAGTTTTAGTCCGATTATCTGATACCTTGTTTTCATTCACATCGTGTGTGACTCTTATAAAGTGCAGTTCTCAATCAAATCTTTAGTTTATATTTCAGATAACTGTTATTTCAAACTGTAATTTGTAACTTCAATCAGATTAAAACTCTTTAAAAAATTTTATAAGGGAGCCAAATTTTTTTGTCCCGCATTTAACAGTTTTTGACTTGGTCACCCTAAGTATATAGCTATTTGATGAAAATTGTTGCTATGAACCTGAGAAATGCCTATAGACAGTTTTTAATGCCTTATCTCTGACTAACTTGAATCTTATTAATAACTTCTTGCCTTCAAACTTAAAACATACTAATTTGTAAAATTACGAAATTAGTGCCACTACAAGAGCAAGACGTGATATGATGTTGTGTAACATTTTCATATTCATCATCTCTTAAGGATAGTTTGGCAAGCTTTATGTTGGTTTTTATGGTATTCGTGCCATTTAGTAATATTTTCATTTGAAAAAAGAAGAGAAACATAATGTGTGTAAACCTGCATCAAAGCAGCAGAAAAATCTTAAGGAAGTGCTAATACTGTTATAACCAACTATGATTACATTTATTATATTAAATTGTTGCCTATAAGTAGTTCAAAGCATTATCGTGTTTAAAATTTGGACTGACCTCATTTCTCACATTTAGGGCAAAACAAGAAAGTATCATTGAAGATTTGCTGGAAAATGTCATTGAAGACTTGCGGGAAAGTGTCATTGAAGGCTTGTGGGAAAGCGCCATTGAAGACTTGCGGGAAAGTGTCATTGAAAGCTTGCTGCAAATTATCATTGAAGGCTTGTGAGAAAGTGTCATTAGTCTACTTGAAAGCTTTAGATAACATTCAATACTTTCTCCTTTACCTTGCCTAAAATATTACCTTTCAAACCTATAACTATAAAAGTAGCAATTTGTGAATACGAATCATAAACTTTGCAATCAGTCCACGATTATAACACTGATAATGAGCTACGATCTGACACGATTATTGGCAACCTGGTCATAGATAATTTATTTCCAGTACACCGATGAGTTGCCCATAACAGGGTCAGACTGTATAGTGATTATCACTCTGTTTAGCAAATGTGTTCAGATACTCTACTAGTCATCCTTTACTCCGATATGTTTTGATGAATTTTATTCTTTACTTCACACGAGCAGCATTCACATTATTAATGAATTTGTTTACTCATTTTGATGAAACTTCAAAATATTCATTTTATGGCAAAAGTTTTGATAAGAATACAAAATACGTTCATAGTCCGAATAGCACAGAACTTTGAGTTTCATACTCTGAATATTAGGTTAACTCTATCCCATATGGAATAGAATTTAAGTTTGAAGCTATTTATATGTTTTAACCAAAATAACCAAAAGTAGTTACTAAAGAATTTGGGGTAAATGCTTAACCACAAGAGGTTTAAGCCAGTCGTGATCAGCGAGGAGCTGGTGCTATATCTTTCAGAAATTTTTCAGAATTCATTTATAAGCTTGCACTGAGAGAAATATTACAAAAATCTTTGAAACTGTATTTATTTGATGCATCAATCGATTGTTTAAGTTACACATTAGTCAAAAGTTCGATAAATCAACAAATATTTTTGAATGCTGATTAGCATTTGCCCCAACAAATCTTAACATTGATTTCAGACTTTTAGCTCTAGACCGAAAATTCGGTGTGACTAACACGGACCTAATCTTCAGATTGCCATCTATTTAAGTTGTATTGAGGTTCAATTAGTAAAGAACTAACTTCAATATTGATCACGAAATGTTTGTGGAAAAACTAAGTGAATAACATCAAGTGAATGAAAGTAAAAGCTTCAAAGCTCTCTAAATAATGCCTTTGTGCATTAGAGGGTCGAACTGATTCAATATATGAATCCTTCTCTACTGACGGTGCATTCCAAACAAAATGTTATTCAAATTGCAAGATTAGTGTATCTTAAATCTGCGAGTTAATAAATTAGCTGCCACTGGGACCACCAATACAATTAAGTTATTGATTTAGTTTCAAGTAGTAACGAATTGGTTGTTGTGTACTGCTAAAAATGCCTTATTAGCCAACAAGTAGTATAATCTTCAATTCAATGTGACTTAGAACTAAATCAATAACTTAATTGTGATGAAGGTCCCAGTGGCAGCTAATTTATCTATTCGTAGATTTAAAATACACCGATCTTCCAAGTTGAACAACTTTTGTTATGGATTTTGAGGAACCGCTTAAAGTTGTTGATCTGAAGGTAACATTGTAACTTAACAAGCTCAAACCTAACAAAGGAAATACACTGCTGTTTGCAATCGTTACTAATATTTTGGTGCTAACAAATTAAGTTAGTTTTGAATGACATAAAGAAATAATTGCTCAATTAGAGTAATGATCAAATGACAGATTTAATGTGTGTGTGTGTGTGTGTGTGTGTGTGTAAATGCAGTTTTCACAAAAATATAGATTTTTCATTAATTAAGAAAGAATGCATAAAATATTTTTCTGTCTCACGACATCTTGTATTCAATGTTAGCCAGATTTATGCTCAGATGCATAACATATGACTGATTCAATCGATTAATTTTCTTTTAGCTAAGATTTAGAGCTTTTAAAAGATGTTTTTATGAGATCATTAGTAGAGTTTCATCAACGCTCAAGTAATGATCAAGAGATGATTAATGGGTATTTTAAACTTCCATTCTGAAAGTAATTTTTTATGAACTGAACAGAAGATCATAATCTTCACGAAGATTATCAATTGTTCAACTATAAGACACAACTGTAAGATTCAATTGTAAGACTTGATTTAGTGATTATGAAATCTTGAAATAAAGTTGTGAATTAAGCTAAGAGCACAACTTGCCAACTGACTAGACATACTGAAATTAATTAAGTTCTTCAATTTCAATAGAAAACAGATCCAAGTTCTCAAAAACCTTATCTCTCATATTCTTAGGCTTGTTCATTTTAAGGTTAAATTGTATAGTTTTCTTTTCAACTCATCAAACTCGAAACTTTCTAATATTTAATTAAGTAGTTTTAAAAGAGACACATGTATTATATCGTAACAATATGTGACGGTATTTTTGTACTATATCGTAACAATATGTTACTGTATTCTTGTGCAGAATAAACTCAAGCCATTGACCTTCAACTTTGTATGAACTTCGATACGAACATTTATTTTAGTTTTAACAAATTCATTTGTGCTAAGAATAAACCGAAAATACTATTAAAATGATTGGGATGTAGTAAACATGAGTACTAATCGCATTATACGCTATACTTGGATGCAATAATAACTATTAGCAGGACTTAGAGCTTTATGAGAACTATTGGGTGAGTGAAAGCTTTTCACACAAAATATGAACAGTTATATGTTGGAAACTCTCTTCCAAATAAGTCTTTCACAAGTGTTCAGCTTTCGATAATAGTTTATATTTATCTTATTTTGTTGAGATCAGCCACACACTTGCCGTTATTTTTATACAACTTCAATCTGTTATTTAAGCTTAGAATGAAAATCAATTATTTTTTCAAACACCAATTCTTTAGGTGACTGACTCTTAAGAATTTTTAACATCTGTTCCTTCATATCTTGTGTAAAATTTGTTCACCCATTCTATTTTGTTTTCATCGAATTTTCAGTTGATCCCAAAATATCTGTACTTAAGTACTGATTTAAGAACAGAATAAACTAAATTATTATAAGATCTCTCGTTTGTATTTAAGATACTTTTAAATACCAAAATGGATTTTAATGCCAAATAATAATTTTGAGTCATGTATTGTTATCTGTATCTGTACCAAAGTATGTCTTACTAATTATCGAATATTGTTGAACCTCATGTGCAACAAATAAGAGATGATTGTTGAGCAATAAGAGCTGATTGCGTTATAGAAACATATTTGTAAGTTTGTTATTTCACATCCATTTTCTCTGCAACCGATGCATTAAAGCTGATCAGTGCGGAAAGTATCATGATTGCTAAATTATTACAGATGATATATCATCAATAAGATCCTATATTGGCTGCAATAGGCTCAATACACTGAACTGTACAGTTGAAGACAGAAACATCTCCTTTAATCCCTGATACATTCAGATATAATAGTAAGACAGCTTAAAAACTCTTGGGATGATTTTTTTATATAAATAAAAAATATTATGATTCATATTATAAATTACTCAATGAACTGGTAAAGTTGTGAAAATTTGCTATTGACGCATCAGTCTCGAGCTGATAAAGGCAAATACCTGCGCTATCAACTGTACAAGTATTATCGCTTGTTTACGGTAGTAGAGAAGCGCATGAACATTGTTAAATCTATCCCTGAATCAAGCGTCTCCAGAACTGCTTCACTTAATTTAGTTCTCACTTACGAGTCGGCAAAAGTTAAGTCCAAAACTAACATATTCAACAGATTTGAATTTGGCCTCTGATCAAAATTATAACAACTATCTAACTATCGAACGACTTCTAATTTATTGGTAATAAATATATTGTTTTTGAAGAGATAAACTCATTTATAAGAAATTTTACGATTCTTGTACCTGCTTTCGAAAGAATCATGAAAATATTGTTTCCGTAAAATTATTTCTTCGTTATCTATCAGTTATATATATCAAAAGTGCATCGCATCAAACAGTTGTGGTTTGAATCATCCAATGAATAAAACTCCACACTTTTGAAATTTGTTTAATATATCCTATTGGATGAGAACTTGAAATTGAATTCTTGTAATAGTTCTGAAAAACAGTTTTGTTCAATATTAGAATCACTCGAATCTATTATTATGAGTTGAAAATGAATTTATCAATTATCTGGAATTGAACTAGTATCTAGTATCAAAAGCTAATAAGTATTTTCATAAATATCAATAAATATCTTTGTTATTGAATATAGAATAAAAGAAATAATGAATATATCAAGTATACAATTAATTCTGATAATTCGAGCATTGAACTCGATTGGGAAGACTTAATGCGTAAATATAATCCACAAAATGATCCCACTTACTGGAGACAAAAAATTATCAAAAATTCATTGATAATCATTTCATATTCAATAATATTCATCATTTCATTGTTTGGAAACTCTCTGGTCTGTTATATTATATTCAGTACACGCCAGTTACGAACAGTTACCAATTATTACATCGCAAATCTGACCGTATCCGATCTGATGATGACTTTGATAAACATTCCGTTCACAATCGCTCGTCTTCTTCTCGACGACTGGCCTTTTGGTGAACTACTTTGTAAATGTGTGCCATTCGTTCAGGCATGTTCTGTGTAAGTAATCACTTGTGGCTTTTGACGGATTAAGTTCTCAACTATGTATGAGATATATGCGAGTATTTTATTTATTATTTCTATTCTTTATTTATTACGCAATCTTACGGAACAGTTAGTTTGTCGTTGATTTAAACTTGATTTTTTACTAATCCCACCATAACCTTATTCCCAATCAACTAATCAGTAAGAGATTGACAGCGATCTCTAACTTTAAGTCTCCAAGACTTAATCAATATACTATATGAAGCTTAAGGTTATTAAACCTACTACTTTTGACTTTACTTCACCTTCCGGTATATGTAAGCTTGGTTTGAGCGCTATTTACAGTAATAAGTATTTTCAGCATAGGTCAAGACGCTGTCAACATAATCTAGAAATCCTGTATGATCTCCAGCTTTTGCCTCTATATTACATGTTTCCAGAGCTCTGTACACTCAAATTGTTCAAAATTAACATATGAAACTTCATCTGACACCGTAAACTTAATAATCCGCTATAGATACTGACAGTGTCTGATGAAGAGCTTGTTATTACACTTTAGGCACGTTTGCTATCACATACACTGTTAGCCACTAATACATATAGTATCAGCAGAAAGAATAAAGAATAAAGACTAAATCTAGCACTAAAAACTAAGGGATCTCTCAATAGTACATTCCTTTAGTAACTGATAAAAATGAACTTAGTTTTAAAATTAAAACTATTGAGTCAATTTTTGAAGTATAGTAACTTAATTAGCAATCCCTTAGAAAAGTTACGCTATTTTAGCTTCCAAACTAATAATCTTTTCGCTAATAGTACATAATGTGTTTTTTTCTTATTAAATGTACAGTTAAGGGATTTAATTGGTTGCGTTTGAACATTGAATTAAACTTTAGTTTGTTTCCTTCAAATATGCTTCAATCAGAACTATAGGTCAAAATTAAGGGGGTTGTCACAACAATAAATTTAATTAACTTTTTTTCATAGTTTAACAGCTTAAAAACTATTATCGCATGCGTTTACCAATTAAACTCAAAAAATTTATTACCAATAGTCATATAAAAGTTTGTTTATTTAATAAACTATTACCATCTAATATTGTTTCTATCAATATTATACTTTACCTTTAAAAAACTACTCCTTAAGCCTCATTTCTAGACTTTGCACTTCTATGAACACTTTGGCATTACTCTACTCTAATTGCTATAAATGATTAATAACTAAAAACTGTACGGTATAGAAAATTCAATATAACATATTTTAGATGAAAACTATAAACAGTGTAACTGCATTTTTATAGTACTCAGATGTTACTAAGTCTATACAGTATCTATTAAACTATTAACATATACTTTAGATAATAGTTCTCTTAACTTTAACTCTTTTAGTTTTCTATACCGTACATTTTGTTTTTCATACTCATTTACAAAAAAGTCATTGGAATTCAGTCTAGATTATGTGGACTAATATTTCCTCCATTATAGAGTATAAAATATGACAGTTCTTTAAATGACAGCAAAATTTTTAAATTGAAAAAATATGGAAATTATGAAATTTGAACTAGATCCGACATTTCTGAGAAATATTGATATATCGCGCAATAGTATGTTTTGTAAAAGTTGCACTCACATAAAAACTGCTTTGAAACTACTCTTAAAAAATAAAGTTCTAATTGAGTAAATTTCTTGAGTAAATTGAGTAAACAAATTTCTATGTTTGCTGTATTTGCTATACTCTAGACATTGTTAAAGCAACATTTTCTTTTCAATTTGTTTACTTTTTCACGTCATTCAGTTTCTTAACAAGTTATATGCCTTCAACAATTTTATCATAAATTCTAGAGATATATGCAGCTTTGCACGAATTAACAAGTCTTGCGGCAATTTTTCATCAACGCTCAACTTCTCATGAAATGTAATTTTATATTAAAATAGATCGTGTTTTACACTAAAACTGCTATCAAATCAAGCAAGTGATTAGATTAAATTCTTCCAAGATTTTCACCGATATTTTAAAGCCTTGCTCGACAAAATTGCAGACCTAGAGAAAACTTGATAAATATTTATCAAGTACATCAGGTCGAGATATAGAATTTGATTCTCGCAACTTCTCGATGCCTCTTGAATCTAAAGGCAATGGTTAAAAATATTTTACACTTCAAATATGATAAGCTTATCATTAGAAGTGAACGTATGAGGAATAAAATTTAAAGGCTAATAGTTTTAATAAACATAAACATCTGAGCCATGGCTTATTGTGATAGTCGTATAAGAATTTTGAGCGACAGCTTATTGTGATAGTTATATAAGAACTTTGAGCTATAAATGTAAAATTGACCATAAATCTTTATATTCTTAATATTAAGCCTCTTTCAAAGTCTCCATTAGGCTTATATGATGATTATCTACTTTGTTTCGCATCCTACTTCTATCTTACTCCTTTGAGTTCCGCATTATTAACTTAGTTTGCTCTTCACTACTGAAGATCTTATAACTATTTAACTACTATTGAGTTCGAATCTTAATGTAGATGTAGAACAGTTAGTAACTTATTCAAGCCATTCAGTCAATGGTAATAATAGAATACTGAAAGTTTGCAGACTTCAATCTTTTCACTCAAATACTTTAAGGCAGTCTCGAAAATGAAGTTTATTTCTTAAATTGTTGCCTAGAGATACTAAGTTTCATCTTTAAAACTGATTTCTCTCTAACTTGTTTCTCAATCAATTCAAACTTTAACTTAGGCAATTGTTCTTTGGTTCAGCCCTGAGCACTAGCAGTTATGAAATAATAAATAGAATTGTTCATTCAAAATACTATAAGATTTCAACACTTTCAACACTTAATATAAAATTTTCCAAAAGTATATTTAATATAAATAAGTTTTAGTTTATAAATTGGCCTAATCTAGAATTTGTATCATAATTCTTATATTTAATAGTAGTTTGTAAGAAATAGTTATCAATAAAACGTAATGCACCCTTCACATATTTCTATAATTCGGTTTAAAACTAAATACTTTAGATAAGTTTTAAAATCTGTTTTTCATCATATATCAGACTCAAAAGCCTGAAGATTTAATGAACAAAAGTTATAAAGTATTATAGATATTAAGCGTTTTAATATCTTCAGTTTTCAAATGTGTAACTCTGGAGTAAAGGTCACAAATGTGTTCTAAATGTTGGGCACAGATGTAAAGGATGAAAATTTAATAACAAAAATCTATTACTATAAGGAACAAATTATAGTAAAATACCGATTCTATCTGTTTTATTACTATACATTGCTTCGCTTAATCCCATATAATTGGACCTCATTATCAAAATTGCTACTAAACTAAATTTATTAATATTAAACCATTATAAGTAATACTTTTTCAATTGAGATATTAATTATTTTGTTCATTCTTATAAAGATCATCAAAATACTTTAGCCCTCTTTAAGGCTGAAAATTTGTCTAATAAAAACATAAAAATCAATCAGATATTGAGAAATGTAAAGTAAGCTTGTATACAACTAAGTGCAAATACATGTAGTTTCACCTCAATCTCTGGCGCGTTTAAGTATAAAAGTAGTTTCAGCTTAAAAGTTGAGTGACTATTAAGTTGTTATTTTATACCAAAATATTATTATTCATGTTACAAATTACTAAATGAGTGAATAACCCTTAAAATTTGCTATTCGTGCATCAGTTTGAAGCAACACTGATAGTTGTACATCTGAATACTGAATACTGAATACCATCTTGGTAGTGATAGAATAACGAATCACTTCTAAGTTGAGATAAATAGTTTCTAAACTTTATACCAGCAAGATGAATCTGATTTTCTAAACTTAAAATAAACCAATTTTTCAAACGAAATATTTTCAAATATAAAATAGATTAAATTTGAACATTAATTCAATTAATAAGCCTAATTTGTGGAATAAACTTGTTTTATCTATTGTCAAATTCCAAGAAGCTCCAACAGATTAAGATATTAGCAGACTGAGAGTCTTAAAGATAATAAAAAGCTAAAGACTACGATTTTCGGGGAAGACTCGAAAATTGCTAACTCTTATAAGTATGAAATCCCTAACTTATAAATAAAAAATCCCTCTAAAGTATATGTGATTTTGCTTTGATAGATATTTATTTTGATATTTATGATAAATAAAAGTAAATAAATATGCCTAAGAAGATATGCTTAAGTTGTTACGCACTGCATTTGGAAGTTTAGATGCTGAAAGATCTTTTAGCAAATTTGGTAATGTTTTAACTTTCAAACACACTAAACTTAATCTTAAAAACCTGAAAATATCTACTATATTATATTTGAATGGTCATATCGAATGTCATTTCTCTAATTACTAGTCAAACTAATTGTACATATAGTTATAACCGAGTCAATCAAACTTTTTATGAAACCCGAAAACACCCTAAAGACCCATCGAATTTCGTTAAAAATAACGCCCAAAAATCGTGGTTTCTATAAAAACTTAAAGTTTCTCATTCATTAATAGACATTCTTCCGCGAAAGATACTCTATTTTTCAAAGTTTTCTAAAGTAAACTATGAATAATTGAGTTTATTTAATTAAAAATGATTGCAGTTGTACATCTGCAGTTTCCAATAATTAGATGTTTTATAAAGTTTTCAGCTTCAAAATAAAGACTAAGAATAAAGCACGAAACTTAAAGGCGTAAAGCAAGGTTGAGCGCGATTCATAATAAATATGCCAATCATTCTAGTGAATACAATTACATCAACGTTACTATTTTTATTACCAATCCGTTGGTTTCTTAATAAAGATCTGAAATCAATATCCCTATAAAAATAAAATGGGTTTTATCGCATTATTAGGGTTTGAAAAGAAGGCTTTCGAAGTGTAACCATATAATAACTCTATTTTAATCTTCCTGTGATCTACATCAATTCGTTGCATAATTTCATAATTTGATTTGCAATTTTCTTTTATTACTACAGTCAATGTGAATGGTATGTGAAAGGTTGTTTTTAACTCAAAAGTAGTTCTCTGATGTTAGAGAAGTGCATACTCGATCATAGAGTAAACAAAAAATGCACTCAACAAACTTTCAATCCAAAATAACACTCAATAAATAATGATCTATATATTGAACAGTATAATCATTTTTTGTCATAAATATCTATACGAAGTGATAAAAAAGTCAGACACTTGTGTATAGAAATAGCTATTAATATAAATCTAATAAGAGACGTAAAAAATAATTTTCTATTATATAAAGTTTGAATAACTTATAATGCACTGAAGTTTATCCATTTAAAATATAACTCCCTAATTGACAAAATGTGTTTAAAAGCATAGGCATATCATTAAAGATCCTATCCCTTTAATTATGAATTTGATCAATAAAATCAAAGTTATTATTAATTAAGGACTACGCAAACACATGGCCTATTTTCTATTTACTCTATTTATTAAAAATGATCACCAAAAATAGTTAATGATACGCGAATGTAAAAATTTAGTAATAATTATACTCAAGAGTACCTTTCTACTTTTCGATCATAAATTATCACTTAATGGCTAGAAAAGTCTTTAAGTTGTTGATGTAGGAATGCTTAGCGTTTTTCTAATTAAAATAATTAAGGCATGGTAATGATTCGATAATCTCATGTTAAATGGCAAGGATTCGATAGTCCCATGTTAAATGGCAAGGATTCGATAATCCCATGTTAAATGGCAAGGATTCGATAGTCCCATGTTAAATGGCAAGGATTCGATAATCCCATGTTAAATGGCAAGGATTCGATAGTCCCATGTTAAATGGCAAGGATTCGATAATCCCATGTTAAATGGCAAGGATTCGATAATCTCATATTAGATGACGTGCCCTCTCTTTGAATACTATAATGGCATTCTATGACTTTCAATTTTATACCTAAGGGAATCAAACCACAATCATAGCTTGAACTTTCAAAAAATTTAATATAAAAAACCTACTCAGTCAAATTAATGTTGCATAACGTGGTTTCTCTGAAATTGATTCGTTCTCTTTGTTTGAGATTTTCATCAAAATTAGCCTTCAGAAATAAATGAAATAAAATTCAAATGAAAACATGCACATAGAATATACTTCTAATGAAAATTGGTTGAAACTTATAGCATGTTTAATTCTCTAAAAGTATCTAAGTAATATTATTATATGCAATTTATAAATAGGCATTATCTGCGGCAAGTCAATCATTTCAATTATCCGCTTAGTAATGATTTCTAATTTATTTAATTATAAAGTTTCAATAAAAGGGATTTAAACATAAGCGAATTATTGTGCCAATTATCTATTTATCATACTTTATTTAGTTCCGCAAGATATAAAGCTTTGTTTGAATAATATTATTATTGTTATTTATTTCAAAAGAGTAGTATTTTGATCTAATAAACTAATATTTTTGCGAAAAGCTTTCTTAAAATTTTATGGATTGTAATTTGTTTGATAAAATATTTATTGTTTGATCAATAAACAAGGCATTAACAAGCTTCGGTCACAATAATTAATGCTCGTATAAAACGTTTATAGTTAGTAATTTAAAGGTAAAGGAGTATTAAAGCTGACAAATGTCAATGTTCTAATTTTTGCAACTTTACAGTCAAATAAATTAGAAATTAGTACTAAGCGAACAATCGTCACGATCCCTCTTAGCAAAGCTAACAGCATAACAGCCATTAACTAGTATTACTTGATAGCACATGTTGATGATAATTGCTTTTGCAATTACAATTTGAGCATATTTATTTCTCAATTAAGTCTGCTGTCAATAGCTCTAATTTATTCTTTTTATTTCCCTCATAGCATAGTTTTATTATTATATATAGATTTACTACTTCTAGTAATCGTATCAAGCTAACTTCTATCTCTTCAATAATAACTGATTCTAGCTTCTTCTATACATAACTTTTAACCAAACACTATCAAAATTAACTCAACCGTAAAATGATGTGCTTCTTATTTATCATTCATGGTTTGATGGTATATAAAATATTCTCTAAAGCGATCAGTTCGATAGAAAGAAATGTAAATCAAATTTCAGATCATATTATACAAAAATTCCATGCTTTATTCGTTTATTACAATGTCTTAAATGACTTCAATACTATGGTTATGAAAAATTTAGGTCTAACTTCTCAAGTTTAGGGTCAAGTTTCAATTACAGAACTGTAGTAATTCCTAAATTTTATTCTTGGTGATTCACTAAAAGCCTGGAAAAAACATGCGAAAATAACCTAATCTAATCTAAGGAACTATAGTTTACACAGATCTTATTCCAAGGAACATATTTTTTAAAGCTATCATATACTAGACACATTTCTGATGCAATCCCTAGGAAATTTGGAATCCATTTAGCACTTCTCTGAGGAAATCATCACAACCTTAGTGGATCTTCGCCTTATTTATGCACTTGAATATTTCACTTAACTGAGATTAATTTCCTGTTTTTTCTAAATAAGTTATTAAATTCAAATAAACTAAACTAATGATCTAATTGTTAGGATGCTGTGATCAGCACCTAATAATTTGAAAACTTTTGGCGGACCTTAAAGGTTTTCACAACCTATTACTGGGTCACAACCAATTACTGGGTCACAACCTATCATTTAGCAACCTAATGTATACCTTTACTTATATCATATTAACAAATTTGGCTGAATCTTCAGTTCAGTCTACTTGGTTTAATTAAGGTCTGAAACGCTAAATTATTACATGGACAGTCATTGAACTCTCATCTAACTCCTACGCTCGTCAAACTTAATAATCCTTGAAATCAATCAGGAGTAATGCATTATAATGGCATGTTGTACATCAGATCATAATATTTAAGAATACGTAATAAATTTATGGAGTATTTAATGTGAATCACAAATCATATTGACAATAAATTGATGTGCACCACAGAAAAGTTCACTCAGAAATGGCCCTATTAATAATTATTAAGTTTTTGACTTTTACAATGATAAGTGCGATTTCGACTTGTACATTATTACAGTTTAAACTTCTGTTCTTGACAAATAGTAGGAAATATTTTAGCTTTTCAGTACTGTAAAGAAGTATTCTTTCGAGAATCGTATAGACTATATTTGAAACCATGAAAAATGTCACAAGTCAATTTAGTATTTATGATATATAAAAAATCATGTAAAACATGTCTTTGAGGACTAAAACATTTCAAAGTAAATACTCGTATTTTAAGAATTGACGCATATATCTTCATCTATTCTTGTGTAACAATCTAGAAGAGTAGATAGTATTCTCTTGAGTTGCATATACTCCACAATGATTTAAAAATAATACACACAGTCTAAAGTCTCGCAACATCATAATTTTTACTCAAACATTCCGAATATTTAGAGCCTAACTTTCTTAGAGCTTCTAAAATATATTCAAAAATTTAACTATTTATTAGATACTTTACAATAGTATACCATATTATTCATAATCAGGATTCATTATTATTAATTCATAATATTCAGTAGGTGTTAAGGAAGTTTATTTTCACTTTTTCATCAATTATAAGAACATGAATTACATGTCTTTGCGTTTAATCTTAATCACCTAAATTCTGAGTTGGCGCAAATATAAATTTTGAAATTTTAATCGAGAAAGTCTTGAGAATTAATCTGATTTGCGTTTGGATTCCATAATAAGAATGTGAACTATATGTAAAGAATTGAATCAATAATGATAATAATATAGAAATGATGTATAGCACAATATGGTGCTTCTTTAATAGAAACTCAAATATTAATCATGGTGTCAAAACAACTGTTCGATCTCAATTAAATCTCACACCTACTTTAAAAATCTAACAATTGGCACAAATCAATTTAAGTTGTGTTGACTAAGCCAAGCAGTAAAGGTGCCGCTATATAACACCACTTTTGATACTATTGTTACACGACGATCAGTCGCGCAACTTTTCTCGCTAACAATCGCTCTTCTTTTGTTCGGATCTCTCACAAGTGATTTAGTTTACCAATTCCATCTAAATTCTGAACTTTTTAGAATGTAAATATTAAAAATTGCCTCGAATTGATAAATTTTGCGAGGAAAAAGTCTAGATAACGCTATGATAAAGCGTAGTTTTTGCAGAAATGATTCAAATTTTGTTAGAACTTATATTTTTCAGATATTTTAATGAAGAAACATCGACAATAAATTGTACAGCATTACCACAAGTTTCATCAGTCATTCTAAAGATCATCAATTTTGGAAATTATTTCATTTGAATGAGATCTCGATAGTAGAAATTTAGTTTCAGACTCAAAAAGTCGTCAAATACCAAATGAATTGTAGGCCCATATCATTGAAATAGGTAAGAAAAGGGTTAAAGCTCTCTGCAGAGTCGAAGCCACACTTTTGGCTCACTTTTTATGCACTAAGGACTATTGAATTTTACCTCGCCCTATGTTAAGGTTTGACAAAAGTTATATCGAATCAGATTTTAGGTTTATTCGCAATAAATGCACTTTTCTGGCAAACGCTACTATGATTAAACAAATGAAATTTTTAATGAGTTGAGCGCCAAAAAGTCTAACACTGACCCGTAGACCCCCTATGGCTAGGGTTAATGTAATTTTTGATTTTTGTTTTATTTGACTTTAAAGTGAGCTATTTTATAGAATATAAATAAAGTGAAAAAGGTGCTCAATCTATAAGTTTAAAAGCTTTGATCATTTAACTTAAGTGGACTAGTAGTTAGTGTAATGACCACTAGTAGAATAGGGTCGGGTTCGCGTACACTGTTGACAATTTCTTTTTAATATCAAAATATGGTTTTTGCTTGAATTTTTCATTGGAAAATTTAACTTACTATGCGTTTGCCTTAATATTGTAAAGATTAGAACAACTTATTTAGTTGATTAGCAATAAATGTATGCAACACATGATTATTACATGACTAATTGAGTTTTATAGATATGATTTGAAACGAAGTTGTTCCTCAATTGTACATTATCTACAATTGCTATTAATGAAACAGTCTGGGTAGCACTTTGTTTCAACACATGCAAATTTGGTTTTTAGACCAATACAATAAAAAAATGATGCAATACAATAGAAAATCTAAAGTTTTATGTTTTGAAACAAAGTGCTATTTCGGCTGTTTGATTAATAGCAGTCACAGATCACAGTACATTATCAGTTGAGCTTTACTGTATATAATGAGATGTACTTCTTAGCAAATTTGATTTCATACTAAATTTGTTGCTTAGCTTCATGATCATTGTTGGTTCGTTCAGTTTCCTTTTGATTATTTTATAATTGACTACATCAGAAATTTTTTTGACTTGACATAGTCGGATGTTATACTCAATTACAAAATGATCAAAAGGAAACTGAACGAACCAACAATGATCATGAAACTAAGCAACAAATTAAGTATGAAATCAAATTTGCTAAGAAGTACATCTCATTATATACAGTAAAGCTCAACTGATAATGTAAAATTGAGGAACAACTTCGTTTCAAATCATATCGATAAAACTGAATTAGTCATGTAATAATCATGTGTTGCGTACATCTATTGCAACATGTATTATAAAGTATGAGAAAGTTTTAAAGATTTTGATTAAATTTTTCTATCATCTGCTTATAAACCATTACCCCCGGAGATTGACAATCAGTATTAAAAGGTCCAATATCTACAGTGGCGTTTGACGACTTTTTGAGTCTGAAACTATAGGGATAACAGTATAACTTTGCAATTTTTAAGGTTCCTTTTTCAACACTATGACCAGTAATGTTCATAATCAATTGTATTAATCTCTTTAATATAGTGTTGAATAAGGGGCTCTAAAAATTGCAAAGTTATACTGATGTCTCTATAAAAATAGTAATTGTAAACAACACAATCATTGGCTACAAAATGTTTGTGACAAAATTTGCTCCACTCACTAGTGTGCCAACAAAAATATCGAAAGTGTTACTTATCCGCACCGCAATTAAATTACTTGACTCTGAAAAATATCGTAATTAGACTTACGTGTATTCCCAAGATATAATATAGAGAATTTTTGATTATGTGAGGCCTTCATTAATGATTTATTTGGAAAAATAATTCGGTGAACAACTCATAAATATTATATCTAAGGAAGTTTCAACTCTTCAATAGAAGAAAAACCAATTTTCCTTCAAAAATCAATGCGCTAGTCTCTGAGTAGCCTCTGTTTCCCTACTAACATCCATAAAGGGCTTAACTAATATGAAACTTTCCTTGCGATTAATAATGAAATCGTTAGTAATATAATCTTCAATTCATTTTTAATGTTCATCGTAAGATATTTTTTAAACTAATTACTCACTGACAAAATCTGTTCTAACGTAAGTTTTCTAAGTTTTAAGGAGATTCTACTCAGAGACTAGACAGACTAAGCTAGACAGAAGGACAATGAAATGCTGAAAACTGACTTTCTTGAGTACAACCTAACCTAAAATATACTTTAGATAAAGACAAACGTAACAGTCAAGCCATGCTCAACCAAATCATTATAAATGTCTGCTGAATAGCTCAGAATTCATGTTAATTTATCTCCAAGTTTCGTATATGGTACTTGAAGAACAAATTTCAGTTTATAACTGATTCAAAACTAAAAGCATAGTTGAAAATAAAATATTTTACTGATATTATTGTTGACAACTATCATCCAATGTTATCTAACCTAACTTATAACTTTTTAAGCTACGCTAGTCAATACTTCAGATCTTATATCGGTCTCTCCTTTCTATTTTTGTCTCAAAGAAATTGAGACATTCAATAGAACAGATTTTTATACTATAAATTACATGAATTAAAACATGAGATTCCGATTGAACATCTAATTGCGGTAACTCTTGTACTACAGGAATAAGGAAATTCGCTATTTATTGGACTAGTCCTTAGAGCCCGGTGCAATAATAGGAAAAATGCGATCGTATTTACTTACTTGAATGAGATTTCTGAGTATCTCACTTCACAGAATCTCGTTTCTCAACTTTACTTAAACCTCTATAGGTTGCGCAATTAGTTTTCCCAGATTCTAGTTCAAAATATTATTAAGTCAAACTCCCCAAGTTTTATAACCAATATAACTTATATCTCCAAATTTAATTTTACAAATATTTCTAATATTTCAAATATTTCAAATTTTATATTATCAACATTTTTGTATCAGAGGTAATTTTAGCCTATTTCAAGCGATTTCGAATTTCTGTTTCTAATGAATTTTCATACAGATCTTTAATCAAATCTTACTAAAAATTAACGCATCAAAAATATAGAAGATGCACTCCGCTATCATATTACTATTATCCTTTGGCTTCTTTATTTTGAATAGCTTATAACAAATTATAATCCCTGTAAACTAATTCCAGACCTCCACAAGTACAGTAGTGCCATTTCGGATTTAAAGTATAAAGTTACCTTGACTCCGAGCAAAACTAAAATAAATGATAAAAATAATTAGGTTTTCAGGTACACTGAGCTAGCATATTGTAGCATTGAATGGAGATTTTTGTTTTTGGTAGAAGAGTTAAAAGCCTTTTATCTATAAGTGACAGGTGTTGCAATAAGAAAGATAGCTTCTATATTCAAGACGTCTCTTATGACCACATTTCTGTCGTAACTATAAATGAAGCTTTCACTGCAAGACAAGTTTCTTCTCTATCGAAAAATACGATAAGGGATCATTAAATCACTAGTACTTATATGTTGTATTTAGCTCTTTAGTCATTCAAATTTACTAATTTAGTATTTTGTTTTGAAGAAGAGCTTTACGTTTAAGATTATTAATATAAGAAGTATTGAATACTACTTTTAAATCGAAAAGCAATTCAGATTATTAACAGTTAAGAACTAATCCAACTTTTACATATCCTTATCAAACTCTTAGCTTGACTTCAATACAGTTTGATTATGAAAGAGAGCTCACACTAGGGTGACCACCCGTCCTGTTTTTGACTGGGAAGTTCCGTTCTTTCAAAGATAAAAGACAGAAATCCCGTCAGACCAAAACTCTCGACTGGACAATTAGTTGTCCCGTTTTTCAACCTTCATTTTGAAAAATATGTTTAGAAACATATTTCTTATAATTTCAAGCATTGGATTTATCTTGGAAGTACTAAGGGATTAAGAAACCCAGTTTAATGTTTTGAATACCTGTGGTTTAAAACCAAAAGTTATAGAATTAATCTTTTCTGCCTTGACTTATATCTTATATAAACCAGTATTTCTTACTTTTGAATAACTTTTGAAAGATGCCATTCCTAGCAAAAAATATACTTTTGAAATCAACCATGATTAATAATTTTTAATGTTTTAACACAAGAATGCATTGTTTGACACCAAATATTTGTAATGACTAATAAAAGCGACATTTTTCTTCAAAAATATGTGAGAATCTTTCCTTTGATATTTTGTCTCATCGTGAGACAAGCCAGAGTTGGTCCACCCTACTCGCACTAGTAATCATTTGTATAGCATGAAAATTACTTACTGTATATTATATGATTTTTGTTTTTATACTATTAAACTTTTGGCCATAGGGTATCTCTATATTATTTTGTTATTAGTTAGAACCGAATAATTTACTGAAATTAAAACTTATATGTAAGCATGTCTTAATGTATGGATTTTAGTGATTTGATCTCAAGCGTAAGGCTCAAATCCAAAAAATATTAAATTACTCAACGAGACTAAATAACAAAAACCTTAACATTGAATATTTAGAATTTGATTAGGATCTTTTTATTATTGAGAAGTCCTTCTCATATTCGATGATAGGGAAGAAGCTCCTCTTACAATCAAAGTTTTAGTTACTTCTATTTCTAGATTTTTATTTAGCTTACTTTCGGTTTCGTTTTTCATTATTCTATCTAGTTTGACTCAACTTGGATTTTCTTTTGTACCTACGCTCATTTGTTTTCAGTTAGATTATAGTAGGCTTTAGTTTCCGATTTTTCATTGTTGCTTCTGTTGAAAATGATTCATACTACTTTCTATACAAATTAGTTTACATCAATTTATATAAAAGCTGATTCTATTTTTAATTTTCACTTTAACCTACTTCATATCTCTTATTTCAGTTTAGCTCTCGATAAGCAAGTCAACAACTAGAGTTGCATCATTTCGGCTTTTCATTTCTATTCATTTTCTATTCAGTTATTTTTAGGCAACTATTTATTGTTTTAATAAGTAAAGTGTTTACAATATTTCACTGTTTTGAGTGTTTATGCATTTTTAATAAGTGTTTTAATAGTTGGCTTCGGATTTATTAAATATTTATGTAATTTGAGACTTAGAATGAATGATCGAACTCCTTATGCTTTATGACAGTTTCAATCGCTTTATACAGACTTAAATTATATTTGAAAATTTGCTTTCTATTTAGTTTTTGTACTCATTTCAGCTCAGTTTCAATTCATTTTATATTCAGTTCCAGTTAACTGATCAAACGCTAGTAAGAACTTGACATTTTTAAGATTAAATTTACCGAAGGCTAGTGTTATTAGTTCTGATTGTGTGGGCCGCCAAATTTCTAATGTTTAAGGCAACAATAATTCTTTTATAGAAGATTAGATTGTCAGTTGAAGAATTGTTAAATTGAAAATTCTCATAAAATAAAAATCTTCCCTAAATAGCACTGCTCTAACTGTACATAGCTTTCACTGCATTGCTCTAACTGTACATAGCTTTCACTGCACTGCTCTAACTGTACATAGCTTTCACTGCATTGCTCTAACTGTACATAGCTTTCACTGCACTGCTCTAACTGTACATAGCTTTCACTGCATTGCTCTAACTGTACATAGCTTTCACTGCATTGCTCTAACTGTACATAGCTTTCACTGCATTGCTCTAACTGTACATAGCTTTCACTGCATTGCTCTAACTGGACATAGCTTTCACTGCATTGCTCTAACATTCTCTACCTACGTACTCCTAATCATACAATTTAACCATAACTTTATATATACATTTCATCTGACTCGATTTGATATCACCAAATCAGTTTGAATTTTATGTTTAGAAGAAGCAATTAACTGGTTTGATATGATATTAAAATGCTATAAATAAAACTTATTATTCATTGAAGTGGTTTTGAGTTGACGTCTAATATTAAACCTTTATAAATTTGTTTCCCTGATAGCTTTCATTATATTTAAATTGATTCTCTCAACAGAGCTGATATTGTTTGGACAAAATGACAAGTTTTATTCTATTTTCCACACAAATCAAATTATTATTATTTTATTACTTCTGAATTCAAGTTAAACCAATTATAATATTTTGAAAAATCTGGTAAATAAAAACATTATTCTCTAAGTGCTTAAATGTAATCTTTAGATAAATCAAAGATACAGTTCACCCAAACTTAGTTACACTTTGGTATAAAGGATCATAGACAAGACCGAAGTCTTAATAACATAAGTAATAAATTGAGAGTAAAGTTATGTTCTCGTCAATACCCTGAAGATTTGCTTGTTGAAACATAAAGGAAAGCACATTCCAAATGCTACCTTACAGCTCCCTTAGCTTTCACTATAAGCATTGCCTATTGTATGATTCTGTATAGCTTTTTCATATCTGTTAGCTCGTCACAATATGTCTGTTTGATCATCACAGTATGTCTGTTAGATCATCACAATATATCTATTCTTATAATTATTACATTAATGAAAGAAAACTTATTCCTAGTGACTAGTAGAAATATACCTAATTCAAGATTGAAAAGATTCTGTATCGCTTAATTGAATCACAAATGATCATATGGTGCTCCAGACAAACGATTCCCATGAAACAAGTGGTATAAGTTTTACTTTGCTTGTGTAACTTAATTCTACTTTAACACATCTGTTCGTGTCTACGCTTTCGGTACTAAGATTGCATTCAACTATTCGCGACTGTTTTCTTTTTAATTAAAATTGAGACTCTTTGCTTTGTATATTGTAACGAAACAATGTAAAAACAATATAAAAAACAATATAAAACCTATGTAAAAACAATGTAAAAAAACAATTAATGAATATCTAATATAGGTTTTAATTAACTTAATTATCTGTTTGCTAAAGCTGAGCAATCTTATAATAGCTGAGATAAGCGTATAAAAGTTTTAGTACAATATTAACAATTTAGGCCTATTGAGAACATAATTTATTTGAAGCCAAACCTTTCTTAATGCTAGACTACTTTAGAAAATACTTCTCTCACGGATCTTCTTAGAGGACTGATTTGTGGTAAAGATTAATTAGGATTGGCTCATACTGTCAGTGAAAGCTGCTCTTCAGTTGTGTAATCATCAATCTTTGAATATGATTATTTCTCAGTAATTCACGAAATCCCAATAAATATTACTATTATTCGTACAACTCAATTCTAAATAGTCTTAGTTTTAATCCCTTACTAATTTTATACTAGCACATGACCTCATTTTCATCTGTTCTATGCCAATATTGCTTTAAGACAATTTTCAAAATTCTTCTTTTCCAATGGAGATAAAGCATCAGTCACACATCTCTGCAATCGACTTTTATTGAAAACTAAATTTTCGCAGATATCAGGACTATCTTCCATTTATCCCTTTCACTGACAGATTAATTTAATCTTTATCAGTTTGTCTGTATAATGGAGTTATACAATCTGTCAAATACGTTTTCTTATGTCTAATACTTATTGTATAACTAATGGATTAAACTTTATTGACAGTTATGTGTCCACAATTACGATGTGCATCATAGGATTGGATAGGCATCAAGCCATAGTTCATCCATTTGGTAAACGCCTCAGTGCCATCATACCAATAAAAGTAATTATACCATTGATTTGGCTGACTTCGAGCCTATTCTCCATACCTCACGCGTATTTCAACGAAGTCGTCAAATTACCCTCTGTCAACCGTTATCTTACCAGATGCAGAATTGAATATCCAGAACCACAAACTGCTTACCGCCAGTGGCTGACTATAATAACATTCACATCCCAATATGTGGTTCCCTTATCGATCGCTACGGTTTGTTACTGTAAAATAGCTTATAATATTCATAAGAGAGGAATGCTCGGAGCTATGACTCAGCAACAGATCGTTAATAGCACCAGGTATGACAATACTTAAATGCTTAATTTGCTTTTCGTTCTCCATAAATATATTAGTTTTGATGCTTCACTGCTTCCATTTGATTTAATTCATCTAGTTACCTATCACTCAAAGCTTGTTAACTACATCGAACTATTTGAAACTTATTATCAGTAGCCAAACTGTTAGAGTTGAGGTTGCACTTATACCCGATTCAAATCCATCACTAACTTCACGCCAAACACTGTGTATTACTGTGTATTTCTCAACATAAAGTTTTGTTAATTTGTTGCAATAAGCTCAACAAAATAAAGTAAAAATAGATTGTAATCCTAGTTTAAAGTTATTACACCAGAGATTATGATCGAAAAATATATATTTTATTAAAATTTTCTGACTTAGTTACTGAAGAAAGTTAACATATTATGAACTTTTCAGATTAAACTAAGTTCAATCCGTTTAGAAAAATATCTGTAGGCATTAAATTAGTCGATTCATGTATAATTCATAGATTTTCTCGAAATAAATATGAACTAAATTTTGAAAAGGCCTCTAAAAACTTTCAAAAGAAGTTATATTCCATGTAAATTAAGTTTTAGACTATTGCAAAATATACAAAATGAAATTAAGGCAATATATGGCACAGAATAAAAACATTTTTAAGTTGTATGCAAACTTCAAGATAGCGCATTGATTAATGACTGCAAGTGTTCATTAATGCAATCCTACTTATTTTATTTCAGCTGTAAATGCAGATAGAGGCTTCAAAACTAGGAAGTTAACAATTGGTGATAACTGAAGCTTTCAAAAATAAAATTCTTATGTCCCTTTATTTAACTCAGCTAATAATAAATATAACTTAACATCAGTGTAATTATGTACCATAATTCACTTATCATTTATTTAGTTAAATTTTAACATTATAACTAAATTAGGTAACTTTAAGCTATCTAAAACTACCAAATCATAATGACCACTTTCATTCTTATCTTAATTTGCTAAACAATATTCTATTTAACGGAATCATAACTAAATTAGAAAGTATTGGACTAATAATTACAAATTTAATCTACTATATTATAATAGGACGAATCGTAAGACCATCAAAATGCTGATCGTAGTCCTGGTGGTTTTTGCTATTTGCTGGCTTCCATTGAACCTGTTTCATATAATATTAGACTTTGGATTAGTTACATCTCGACATAGTTTTACAATATTTCTCTTCGTACATTGGTTTGCAATGAGTAGTGTTTGCTATAATCCATTTATATATAGTATCCGCAACTCATATTTCAGAAAAGGAGTCAAAAACTTCTTTAGTTTCATCTTCTGTAGATGCCAACAAGTTCGACAAAATAACTCAAATCAGTCACGAGACATATCTAACACACACTTGACGTCTTTGCACCAAAATAGCAAAAGAGTTCAACAACCATTCGACTGCTATTCGGATGAGAACACGATTAATATGTCGCCAGAAATAATGGAATCCAAGCAAACAGAAGAGTTCAGATTCACAAAATCTCATAAATGGCTATTGATTTGGAAAAGTGATTCTTGTAATGAAACTCAAGTGTAGCATAGCTTAATGGATAGATACGGATTGGGCTCCAGAGGCAAACATTTGAGCGAAATATCTAAGTGAACAAATCTTTTACTTTGAATAGGACAAAAAAGAGAAACATTTTTCTATTTGTGTAGCATTCAAAGCACTTTAAACATTTCATGCTTCGAAAAATAACAGTGTACAAGACACGCTCTGTATATTGAATGTATTGTAAATTTTCTTTGCTCCATGTTTCCATTTCAGTTACAATCAAAAAATATCTATTCAGTCAAGTTCAAGTTTCAAGTCTCTCGCGTTCACTCCCGAGAGTGGGCATCTGAAATTTTCTAATAGTCTTATATTCAATGAGATTCATCATGCTAAAAGCTCGTCACCATAAGTGCGAGCTTGAGTTCCAACGTGAAAGCTTAGTGAGTCTGAGTCCGAGTTCTGAATGTGAAAATCTCGAATAGGAGTCTAAGTGTTGAGCACGAATGTCGCCGTATATCGGAAAGAAATTATTAAAAGTTGATATTGTTGTTTAATAGCATGTCTTTCTTGTATATACTAGCAATGAGTAATAGCTTCCAAGCAAGGATGAATACTCAGTACATATACTGAAATTGTTTCAATTTCCAGAGGTTTTGTTGAGAAAATCTCACTTTAAGTTTTAAAATATTGTCAATTATGCTTAGCGCTCGAGCTCTAAACTTATCGAGTGATTATAAAAGCTTGATGATTTGACTTGTATAATATTTGCCTATTTGTAAGAATAATTTGAAATCTAGTATATCGATCAATAATTATTGTTTAATTGATCTGTTGTATACTCAAAAACTTAATAATCCACTACAGAAATCAGCTGTAATGCCTTTCATCAGATCATAATATACCAGATACCAAGAAATATATAGTATTCAATGAAGTAATGAAAGCAGATTGTAAATTAAGTTTGGAACAGATTGATGCGCATTACAGTCAGGTTGATATAGCAACAGCTTTCTTGTTGCCGCCAGCGGATTATTAACTTTTCAATTGTAAATAGCAATCAAAAAGTTTATCTATTCTAATTATATCAATTTTATTATTCAATATATAAACTATAGTATGCTTGCAATTAGTTTCTTTTATTAAATCAATGTTGCGAGACTTTCTTAGTTTATTTAACTTCGATCCCATAATAGTCTCTATTCTCTACTTCAATCCTACGACAATGTCTCCTTTCAACTTGAATACCACAATAGCAATTGTTCTTACCACTTCTTTCCCTTTTACTTCAAGGTGAATCACAAAGGAATTAATGTAGTGTAAGGAATACATTATGGTATAATTAATCAACTGGATAATCTATTCTTAGTTTAACTACTAAGAGTTTACGCTAACACTTCGTCGCCAGCACTTTCTCAAAGGGTGAGATGTCCGCTTTAACCTACCATCTTTTCATAGCTAAACCTTTCAAACCTCTAATTGCTCAATCGCTTAAGATTTATTACGTTCTTCGCTTGTAAAAGTTCAAAACTTCTAGTTTTTCACTCTCATATCTCATTATCTATCCATCCAAAAGATTTGTTTTAAATGTTCTCTATTAAACAAAACAAGCGTTTATTTTATCTATTTGTTAAGCTTCAAAAGTTCTTCAAAAATTAACTAAGATAAATTCAAAAATTACAAAGATAAACCAAAGGATCTAAAGCTATATTGTCTCATTGTCTCCAATTTGTATTTTCTATTCAATAGAAGCTATTCTTATCTTAAAGCTCTTTATTCTTATAAAATGTTTGATAAAACTTGCAATTTAAGCTAGATTATGAGTCAATGCTTTATCAAATATTGAATCAATCATGAGATTAACACTTTAATAGTGAACGACCTTTATGTCAACTATTTTAGTCCTTGTTGGCTTATGTTATTAATTAGCTTTTAATCTCTTTTACTAGTAATCGTTAACAATATTAGTTTTCTATTTTTAAGGTCATCTCATCATTGTATACAATATATAGGCTTTTCATATATAAAGTTCATCAACTTCCAAATAATAGCTTCATTCGTAACAATATAATTGATTTAAAAAATGATAAATAAAATTGATACATTCTAGTTTATCTCCATTTGAATAAACTTTATATTAATACAATTATATAAGTATTGTATTTTAAAGTTAAATATGGATTAATTATTGTAAACATTGTATGGTATTATTAATATTTGTTCAATTTTGTAATATTAAAAGGATAGTTATTTAATTACTACATATATGACAAAATCAGTATTTGTAATAAACCTAAATAAATACAACTTTTACATTAATTCTTTATCGTTTATTCTAAATTTTTAATTTACTCTTTTCCTCTATTTTATATTCAATCTTTGTTTCCATTATTGCTTTTGATTGCAAATTCAATTCAATTATTTTCAACTAATCAAACATGTGTTCAAAAGTATTTGTGTTTTATTTGATTAACTTTTAAGTGTAATATAGTTAATAGTTTGCGCTCAGTTACCTAAATAATACCTGGGCTATGTTTACAATAATTTCTTCGTAAATACTGCAAATCTGTTTGTCTTTGTTCATCATCAACTTCATTTAATATACAGCTGAGAACTTAATTATCTTTGATAGCAACAAGAAAGAGGCTGCCGCTATGTCAACCTAACTATAACGCGCATCAATCTGCTGCCAAGCTTAATTTACAATCTTCTTTCATTACTCCATTCAATGTTTTATAGGCTTGTTATCTCAAAATACTATGGTTTTACGGAAGCTTACCATCTCCACGCTCCACTTCTGGTTGCTATCATTTATTAAGTTTTTGGGTATACTTTTAATTTAAGTCAAATAATTAATTATTCAGCTTAAAATAAGCTATAATACGACTGATATCAAGAAAAGTTTTGTATGTTTCCTATAAGTAGTACACTAGAACTTCATTATAGTGAATTCGCTCCTATCAGATACTGTATAATTGCCTGTAAAGAGTATTGCCTATACTCAATGTAAGTTAATAACTTTTACTCAGGGTACTCAGTTTAATTACAACTTAAAGTGCTCTTTGTTATAAACATTCTAATCTATTAATTGATTAATCTGGTATTTTATATCTAAAGAAATTGGTTTTTTTCTTATTTTTGCCACATTAGTTGTTTACTTGGATGCGAAATGTTTGCCAAGATCACTTTTCTAATTATCACAAACGTCAATCCCGATAATGATGCAAAGCAAAAGTTATGCCTACTATCTAACAATATTGCCTATAATGGAGATTTATCTATTATAAGGTTACCCACAATAAGAAAAGTTTTATACTATTAGAATAGTAAATCTGCTGGTGACCCAGAATTGAGTTGCTTATAGTGAAAATTGCCCTTACTAAGGTCGCCTAAAACGAAGTCGCACTGAGTTAAGTCTATGTTTTTTTCAGTAAAATTGCCAGCACTTTTCGTAGAATTTAAACCTTTAATTTAATATATTTATTCCATTTAATCTGCCATACAATGACAGCTCACCTATTATAAATGTTCGTCAACCATTCTAATAAATGTCAATTTATGCGTTTAATGACTAAGTTTTTAATTAGTATAAAATGATAAAAAGTACTTTAACCTTTCCTAAAATCAGTGGTGATGTCTGAAAATTCCATATGGGTGGTACTTAAATAATTCTTTATATTCGGAGTAAGGTTATTTTTGGATGACACAATACCTGTATCATAACTAGGATACTGAAAACAATGTGTCAAAATCATACTCTATCAATAGATGAAAGAACACAATTGCGTTCAATCCTGAAGGAAACCGAATAATCGCAAATAAATACAATAGAATCTGAATATTCTGAATACTTACGGCTGAACTATTCCAAAAACAGCACTTCATTCAAATTTAAAATATCTTTGACAATTTACTTCAAAAGTATTATTCTTATGATTATTCTATTTATTCTATGCTTTAGAATTGGGAGCTTTAATAAAGACTGCATCTTGAATGTAATGATTTAGTATTTCAATCGATAAGCTTCTGATTCCAATTTACAACAAAAAAGCCCAACACTAATAACTATGACAGTACTTAAAAATTCTATTGCTCTTCAAAAGAAATTAAAATTTGAATAAAATTTCACTTTGAAACAGACATTTCTATTCTTTTCGATGCATCAGAATTTGATGAAATTTCTTAGATATCAGATCCTCCTCCGACGCGTTGCAACTTACTCTGTGCTCTAATGATCACATGCTCTATAGACTTAGAATATTATCTCTATTTATCTGTGACTTACTTTCAGAATTGAGTTTAGTATTTTTTCATTAATCTAATTCGTTTATTCTATTATTAATATTTATGTTACCTAAATGGAATTCTTTTTAAAAATTCATGTTTTCAATTACTTGATAATATGTTAAATGTTTAATAAAGGAATATTCTTATGAGAATATTAGTATGAATGAGATAATAAAAATTTTTAGTATTATAAGTCATAAAATTCATGAGAATTACTTCCAGAAACTTAGGGGTTATTAAATTATCAATATTTCAAGCCCTTCTTTGTCTGTTTGGCTTATCTTGAACTTCAAAAGTATTTTTCATCAAAATTTTCCGTCAAACATCTGGTCTGGAATTCAGAGTGGTCTCAATAGGACTAAAACGTAACTTTTGAACACTAATAAAGTTTATAACTATATATCAAATAAATTGAAATATAATTCTGAAGTTCCTTGTTCTGCTCAAGGACTGTACTTATGAGATCTCTATTATCTTAGTATTTTCATTACAATATTTTATCATTTTATTCACATAGCGCTCACCGATGAGAATCATGAATATTTTAGGATATCATACATTCTTAAAATAAGTGGACGCCAAAGTTGAGACACTTAAGCCTCCATCTCAAGAATTCATGGATTTCTTCCAAAGTGCAATTTTTCTCAGAAAAAAATTGAGTATTTTGTTTATCCTGCTTAATAATCGATACGAGAAAGTCTAAAAATTTCAAACTTTCTTTAAGAAAAATATTTTTAAAATATTTTTTTCACTACAAATGCAATCAATTTCAGAAAGTCTTGATGAAATATCAGCAAAACATTTTTAACATCAAAGGATCATAACCGAATGAGGTTCTTGAACTAGACGATTCAATGCTAGTATTCTTTAGTTCAAATTATTTTCACTTTGAAGAACATGTAAGAATATCATAGTCAAATAATTATGTTTATTTTAGAACACAAATACAAGCAAAACCTCATTTTAACTTAGTTCAAGGACCGAAGTATTTAGAAACTTATTATTATATGCAAGCTCTCATAAACTTATGTATTTCATTTATGATATTCTGTCTATTCTTCTACTTATCAATGCATATCAATAATAGTATGAGTTTATTATCTAACTTTGTCATTTTTTCATTATATTACGTAAATAATTAAATTTAAATAATTATGCACTTAATATTTGTCCACAATTATTGTGTTTGTACATCTACTTTTCTTGGCGTTTAATGTCAATTTTGTGTGATGAGAAGCATAAATATACTATTATATTATACCTGCTTTGCTGACTTTATTGTACAATAGAATCTGCCTAACTCTCAATGGTGCATAAGTTGTTCTTTAAAAACCAATTTAAACAATTCCATAGAAAAAATTGCTTAATTGTCATTAACCTTTAAATGCCAATTAACTATGTGTTCAACTTGGACAGGTTTTGCTATATCAAGACATTTTTAATATTAAATATTTGCCTAAACTGCCAAAATTGATCGGACTGTAAATTTCTTATAATGAAACTTCGCTATTATGAGGATATTACTCTATCTACTATTTAGTAATTTCTTTATTACTAAGAATGCGTTGAAGAGTAAAAAATGAGCTAAGAATGGCTTCTGAATTAAAGCTTACTTTACTTTCACTTGAACGATAATAGCCTCATTGTATCAAAACTTTCAATGGATCCTCTTTTCAATAGTTTTTCTTTCTCATTAAAATCTATTTACGTTACAACTCTAGAGATCACTCTTTCATGTAATCATTAGATTTCACATATCTTTGCGATCAATCAAACTAATCTATATAATAAAATGCTTAAATGCTCTTTCTGTACGACCAGTCAAAAACTTTCTTCGTGGTCATCACAGAGAAATCAGACTGGTCTCAATGTTTTTCATCTGACACAAAGAGTTAATTAAAGTATTTTTCAGACTAAAATTTAACTACTATTCTATTTTTGAATTTCGTGAATACGCCACTTAATTGAAACACGATACGATTTAAATAAGCAAAGTTCTGAACAAGAAAAGACATTGCACTACATGCAAGTAACTCGCACACATAGCAAACGAAAACAACGATTAGTAAAATTAAGCTAAATTTTTTAATATTGTTTTAAGATTTTTTAAAGTGAAATTTTAAGTGTATTTTGTATCTGTGTTTGTGCATGTAGTTATATTATTACAAATATTAGTGATTGTGATACAAGCAAAAGATTCGACGACTAATAAAGTCGTCGAAGATTTAGTAAGGCTTTAGAGTTATTCTAAGTTTATAGACTAATACTAAATGAGAGAAAAAAAATTGAAAAATCTCTATTTAAAGAACTATTTATTTGTTGAATAAAGTTTTAAATATTTATTTTTTATGAACTTAATAACGGGCTTTTGCCCGTATTTCTAGCTAGTCGATAATAATTTGTGATGTAAACAAATGATGTTAGTTGTTTAGGCGACGTTTTTGACATCTTCTCCAATCTTAGAGTGCTTGAATAATGTTGGTAGAATGATCTAATAAAACTTGTTAGATATTCTTATCATGGTATCGTGCAATTCTCAGACTCTTGAAATGCTGAATATATTATTTCAGTTCGATTTTCGTTATTATATCAGCAAAACTATTTCTCTATTTGATTGAAGTGAACTAAATTTCTAATAATCGTGATAAAATAGAAAGGAAGAACCATTTTTATAATACTATTTTACTATTAAGTTTTAAAGACTAATTTGAGTCTGATTTTTTAAAGATCAATTTACTAAAATTTTTGATTTGTAAATCAAGCTCAAGAGTATTCGAGGCACGCAAAAATTTACTAAATCAAACAGTTAATTGACTAAATTAACTTTCACTAATAGTAAACTCACAATTATTTTAGCTTAAATCATTAAGTTCTCATTTTATCATCCCAAAAATATATTCATTTATTACACTGAGTCCCTCCAGAAAATCGCTCCCATGTCAATTATAAACAGATTCATAACATTCAGGGGCTGTTAGCTTCATACAAAGTAAAACTCGTTTTTAAGTAAACTTTTATGATATAAATTTAAGTTCAATTTTCAATAAGACCTTAGACATTTTTTTGAATTCGAAGTAAATTATTGAGTGTTTTCATGAAAAAGTGGTATATTTTGTACCTTGAGATTGTGAATGGTCTCTAAAATTATTTGCTGTTTTAGACCTTTATCTAGTTGTTTATCAGAAAATGACATTGAGGGCTAGTTTGCGGATCACATGATTCAAGTTCAATCTAACCTAACCTAACTTATCTTCAGTTCAACCAAGCATTACAATTAATTCACGAATAATTATTTAGCTTCAGAAGAGTTCAGTGATTTGCATTTGATTTTATGCTAAAATAATTAATGAACTTAAAAAGGACAAGCCTTAAATAATCCATATCAAATCCCATGTTAAAAAGCATTAGTTCCAGTATTACATCATTTAATACAATCAGAAACATCTTTATACCTTGTTCGCATTGATGCTAAAGTTAGATCACTTAAGCTAGAGGCTCATATAACCTTACTTAAGCAACCTAACTTGTGAATGCAGTAATTCACAAAGCATTCCTTAAGCAAATTGATTGAGTATGTAGTTACTTAACTACATTTAGTACAGACTAAACTAGAAAAATAATACAAAAATTATCTATAACCTAATAATATTGAAATATTTATCAACTATAAAGTTGTACAGGCATTAATAAATTTCAAATAATTATAAGCTTATAAAACGAATTTTTATTGCTTAAGCATCGCTTAAGTAAAGATGCGATTATAGCTTAAGTGGATGTAATGCGCAAAATCGTCAAACACAGTATTTCAAGACTGAATATGAATATACTTAATATTTTGGCGCAACTTCAAGTCACATGTTATCTCTCCTTTCAGACATGAAATACTAAATAAAATAGTCAATGAAAATAAATAACAATACAAATAAATAGCAATTTATGATGAACTGAAGCAAACAATTAATAGATTGATTAATATGGATCAAAATGAAACTAAATTGTTACAAGAAACTAAACAAATTATTAAATCGTTAGTAATACCGCATCCCAACGGACTTCGACTCAACACTTTATGTCATGAATATGAAGAAATTGAAGGTTCTTTTTCATCATCTATTACATTATTTCATATCAATTATTAACAGATATTTGTTTCAATCATATTCTTAATAACACAACAATTAATCAATTATTTGTAACTATATTTTCATGAAATAATAGGAAAGCAATTGCCGTACAGAGAGTTTGGCTTCAAATCCTTAATTCAATTCTTGAAGTCTATTCCGGATGTCGTCCGAATGTATGGCGATCTTCAATATATCCATACAGTTGTCTTGTTTCCTGTTGCGGACGAATCGACGGCACATATCGTGAAAATGGTTGCCGAACAGGCGAAGAATAAGAGAGCAAAGAAAAAGAGTCCGGTATCTAATAGTAAATTTCGTACCAGTCCTGACAACAGATTCAGATTCTCCACTCAATTTCCTCTCACTCCACTACCTTATGCGTCCAACATGACACATTTTCACAATCGACCACTTCTTCCACAGTCATTCAATTGTAATTATATCTCATTTATTGATTTTTGTTTTAGTTGGTTTTCATAGTATTTTATTTTAAACTATTCTGGACTCAAACTAATAGTGATCTTTAAATTAGATATTAAGATCTTATCTAAAGGTCGCCTAAATGTTCTCTTAAATTACATAAAAATCAGAAAAACATTATCAATATTTCTTATAAACACATTTACCTCTAGATCATAAGTATTTAAACTGAACTATTAGATGATTTCAATAACTACGTGACAGCTTTAAATCAATATATTTTGACATTAGATAATACTTTAGGACATATTTTAGATCTGTTTTAAGACAAAAAATGAAATTTAAATAATATTGATTAACTACTAGAATACTAAACAATAATATGATCATATATTTATTAAATTTATGTAAACACTTGATATTCACTGATATCTTTAGCCAACTTGCAACTTAGCAGAACAAGTGCACCACAAACACAATCGAATCCATTCAACTTCAAAGGAAGTAAATCACCGAATAAGTGGCAAAACTTTACTGTTACAAGAAACATGACTAGTCATCCGAACCCAAATTCAGCCAATTATAAGAGACTTAAAGCTAATTCAAACCCATCTCTAAACACAATAACTCAGCCTTTGTCTGGACATGAAGTACAACTTAAATCGAAGTCACCATTTGTTCCATCTGATATCAAGGTATTCAACATATTTGTTGCGAATGTTTTTTGTCTTATTTTTAACTAAAACTCAATTAAAGGATAATCTAAGACAATTGATGTCTTCGCGCGATATGGAGGACGGGTTAATGCTATTCAATTTTGACGCCAGATATAAATATCAGTTTAAAGAATCATTAGACTGGAAAAAGTTTGGCTTCTCTTCACTCGTCGATTGCCTCAAGTCAATGCCACAATTGGTGACACTGATTCCGACCGGAACGAGTACTTACAAAATAATGCCATCAAAGTCCGACTCTGCCAACAGCTCTCGATCCATTGTCGGAAGACTAGATTCTTCACTAACTCGATCTGTAAGTCATCAAACTTAACCTTTTTCACATACAGTAAATCATATATGAGTTTAAATTAATTTGATTTTTAGACAACTTCCACAACAAATCTGTCAAAAAATTTGACAACTACATTCTTAACAAATGAGCATTCAATGGCAATAGTCACAAGAACAACATCATCAACAACAGTGAAGTTAGTCACAACATCGGCCACAGTCACTACCACTTCTGTAACAACACAGAATAGTATGACTCGAGGCAAAGTGACACCCATTGAAACTCCACAAACTTCTAGTAATATATCAAATCTATCAACGCCTTCAACATCTCCGACATCGCACATAGATCTGAATAAAAGAGCGATCCAGAACTTCCGCCGCATTTTAAGCTTATTTCCTAACGGAATTCAAGCCATTCAGTTCATTGTAGAATATGAAAAAGAATTTAAATTGGTATTTGATTCACGCATTTGGGGATTTCAGTCTCCAATGGAATTATTCTATAGTTTTCCATCTATTTTTGCCATCGAAATACCAAAAGATTCCAGTGAACCCATTCTACACGACGCAAGATTCAAAAAGTTTGACAAACCAAAACCTGTTCCAACAACTGGTAATACTTTAGTTGTTCTCTTATAGTCCCTCTAAATTTCATAATTGATTACATTTTCAGATTCAACGCTTCTGTGTTATCTATCAAACATTCCAGACCTTATAATTGCACGAATCGTTAAACTGATAGAACTGAACATGCCATCAGGTCTTCCATTGCCATGTTTTCTTGAAGAATATAAGATCAATTACGGAGACATTGATTTGTCGCAAATGCGAATCTGTGATACCACTCATCTGTTCAATGTTTTGAAGACCGGAACTCCAATTGAGTTGAAAGTTGTCGACGGAATCAATAGGGCTTTTCTCAAATCTGAGAGCGAAGTCCACTCATGGGTGAGTTTATGTACTCGTCTGCAAAGATATATAATTGCGATCACAATAATTGATTGTGTGCCGCCAAATGTGGCACTGCCTGGCGATCAGTACAAACCATTGGAGTTGCCGCCCGGAGTACAGGTCGATAATAATGAATACGTCGCTGTTCTCATCAGTTCAGCTGTCAGCCCCTCTGAAGTTTATATTCAGTTCAAAGGTGATAATTATCACTCTGCTCTCGAAAAACTGATGGCACAGTTAGACTTCTATTCTTATTGCGATGAAGACGAGTGGAGAGTTCCCAAACAATTTCTCTGTCTCGGACTGCCGGTGGTCACCAAATTTCCAGGTTGTTAGCATTTTATAAATTCTATGAATTAGTCTTTAGCCAAATGAATTCAAACTGATTTCTATCATCTCTCAGCCAAATAATTTTCACTATTCAATGAATTTATTTGTTTTGAAATGAAATCATAGGTGATCGCCATTGGCATAGAGCCCGTATTACAAAACTTCATCCTAAACCCAATGACCGCAATATTACAGTGACTTTTGTCGATTACGGAGGAATTTTAGTGACTGATTTCAAAGATCTGCGTTTAATCAAACGTGAATTCCTGATGCTTCCGACACAAGCATTACGTGTCAGTATATACGGAATTAAACCAATTTTAGGTGAAACCGAAGGCTGGACTGCAGCTGCCAGGGATAAAGTGCTCAGATTTTCCAAACGCGGCTATTATCTGGCTTGCACTTTCATTGAAAAATCTGATGATTTGTATTATGTCTGTTTGTGTGACACCAATTCAGACTCAGATATCTTCATTCATAATGTTCTTGTCGATGACAAACATGCCGTCTTTGAGGATGGAGTTCTCAATCAGAGTCAAGATGAATCTTACGCTCAAAATCATAATCAACTTACAAATGGTAATGATTTTGCGACAACTCATTGATATTTACATTTATAATTTATAGTGTTTTAGATTTTTAACTATGATTTGCTGTTTTTTAATATCGATATCTTGAAAAAAAAGACATAAGAAGACTGAGTCTAAAACTAGAATTAAGGTTAAGTTTATCTAAATCGAAAAGTAATATTTGTGAAACTTTTTCTCCCATCACATCACTAAAGGCTTGGATGAAACTCACATTAGAACTGAAACAATGAATGCAAATAATGTGAATGACAATGAGATAAATTCACTGAAAGCGCCTGGAATACAGAGCGCACAAAATAACACAATTAGTGATGATCTACGGGATCAAATATGGAAGATTTATCATATAAAGTGGATTAGTTGGAAAGGAAAGAAAACTCCAATAATAACGCAAAACTCGAACGGGGCTTGCCCTCTAATCGCTATTCTTAATGTTCTTATATTAAGTCAACGTATTACTTTACAGTCAACAAAACATACTTATACTGGACAAGAACTCGTTTCTTTTTTAACTCAATTCATTCTCAGTAATTTAAGTATTAGATATAGGCATTTAGTCAATCTTATCATTGATCAGTCTGTTCTCTTTCGATTTCTAACTGGAATTGATGTCAACATTCAGTTCAATGGAATAACAAAGTTTGAATCAACCCTTGAAATTAAACTTTTCGAATTGCTTCAGATTCCATTATATCACGGATGGATTGTTGACCAACAAAATGAATCTCTCGTTTCATTCATAGCAGATTTGACTTATAATGATTTGATTGACAAAATTCTTATCAATAAGATCTCAACCAATCCTGAATTGGCTGCTATGGCTTTAGCTACGGAACAGTTTTTAAGTTCAAGTTCAGCACAGCTCACATTTAATGGTCTGTCCCAATTGCAAAATGAGTTGAATGAGGAAGAATTATGTGTGTTATTCAGAAATAACCATTTTATTACTTTATATGTGCACAACAATTCATTGTATCAGTTGGTGACAGATCAAGGATTTATTAATGAGAAAAGTGTTGTTTGGGAAACATTGACTAATATTAATGGAGACGAAGATTTTGTTGATGAAAACTTTGTTAAGTATAGAAATGTTGATAGTCTAGAATTGGACTACCAGCTTGCCCGAAGCATAGATCAACAATTTAATCAAAATGATGGTTGGAATATAAACTGGGATAATGATTGGAATACTGAATCTCAAACTCAAAACTCAAATGATTGGAGTACTAGTTGGGATCTTAAGAATCCCAGCTGGCAGCCAAACATCGATTGGGGAACTAATTCTAAATGGAATGGTTCGAAAATTGAAACTAGAAAACACAAATTTAATCATAAATCTTCAAAACAGAAACCTAGAAGTAATTGGTTTCAACATTGTCATAGAGATTATGACAACCATTCGAATAAACAAAATGAATTAGTACTTGAAAATAATAGAGTATCCAAAGTTGATGTTTCACAACCATTACGTACGCATTCATTGTTTCTAAATATTTAACTCATTAATTGAATAATAAAGAAAGTCAACAGAATTGTTAGCATCGCAATTAGTTTCTTGAACCTCATTAACAAAATCTACTTATAATCATGTTTTACAACTTAATGCATATATTTTTATTGTGATTTCTTGTCTTTATTATATTTGTAGAATTTAATCAAATAATTAATTGATTTCTATTGTTCGTTAGGCACCGCAATTGAATCAACCATTGATGCGACCGACAATATAAGTTCATTGCAATTACCCGAACCATTAATACCAGAACCAGTGTCTACAACTGCCAAAACTGCTCCAAACTTTGTGCCGACTAATGAGTTAAACAGAAGCGATAGTAAAAAGAATACAACACCGACTCCTATTTCACCGAAGACTACAATTGATAGATCTGATTATTCAAGCACAGTCAATAGTTATATACCTTCGAGTGTAAGTGTTGATGATTTACGAGATGTGGCGCAAAAAGTGACCAGCGAAGAGCTAACTAATACTGATGAACAACATATCGGTAATGAGTGTACGGTCAGTGCTCGCAATTTATCGCTGATCAATAATCTCGATTTGACTCCAACTAATTCTGGTTCCGACACCGAAAGTGTTGGGGATACTAAGGACACCAAAATCGGTGATAACGACTTTACTGATGAGGACATTCGAAGTGCTAGACTTAAAATAATTGATATTAACAATAAAAGCGTTCATTTGATCTATTACAAAGAAGAGTTTTATTTCAATTATGAAGATCTTAATAATATATTTCAAGACGTAGAACTTTGGAATCTAATCGTATGTTTGATTTTTATGATTTACTTCAATGTAATTTTGTTGTGATCTGTTTGCAGAGCTTTTCCGGTGGTTATATCAAAGGAAGAATTCAGTTAAAAGAAGAAGAGGGAAAAGCATTGTTCAGACATTTGAACATTAAATACCAGTTCGATAGAAGACTGGTTTTCCTTTATCCTCAGGAAAGGTATGCATTTTATAATCAATTCTATTAAATATTTATCATTTGATCATTACTAGTATTATTGAGTTCACATCATTGAGCGGTCAATCAGAAGTTAAAGCCATGATTAAGAAGTCGGTCAATGAGTTTGTCAATAATATAGTTTTGACAGAAAAGCCAAATATGAGAGTTTGATTTATGCGCTTCAGAAGAAAGTCAACAAAATTCAAATCTAAATGACTGTTTGATTTAGATGTAAAGATTATCTAAAGAATCATTATATATCTGTTCCATATAAGTATTAGTTTTAATGAACCATTTTTGTCAATACTATGTTAATACTTTCTAAGTCAATAATTGTTTATTCATAGTTGAGTTGAGCCTATTATTCTTTGATCATTTGTAGATTTTATCAATCATTATAATATTATTTTTGCTTATGATTACTGTACCTTTTCTTTTGATTAAATAAATCTCAACTTATCTCTTAACATGCAATTGTTCTTATCTTAACTTGTTTTATGTTCTGTCAGTTTTCGGTTCTCTATTAAGTAATGTTTAGAAAAATTTTACTCAAAAAATGAAAAGTTAGTCAATAGTGGCTTTAGATAGAATAACAAAAAAATGAAATTTAATTAACACATATTAAAATTGATAAAATTATTGATTAACACAAAAGTTTAAGAGAAAATAAAAAGGAGAATAAAAAGTTGGAAAAGAAATATATAAAAATAAATACGTGATATATGAATATAGACAAGTATAGCAATAGTGTTAGTATTGATATACACGTGGCATTGATTTGTTTTCACTATTCATTACATACAAACTGATCGATTTGGTCAGTCACATAAATATTAAACCCAATTTTGGATTATTTCGATAATATTTATAATTATTTCGATAATTATTTCCACTATTATTTCTATTATTTCCACAACTATTTAATGTGAATATAAATAATGCCGCAATCTAGACAAGAATGGATCTCTAAAGCTGAAGACGTGGCCGACGAGGTATTCATTGACCACATAATTGGTTAATATTTGATATAAACATAATTTCTATGAATAATTAATAATTTGTTGATTTAAAAAAGTTGAAAACCTATTAAACAAAATGTCAAATACCTTAATGTGTACGTATTGACTAAAACAGGTGTTGAGACGATCGAAGACAATATTGCCAACAGTGGCCCGAGCATGTCTAGTGTCCACTTTCATCGAGGATGGAATCCGAATGTGGTTTCAGTGGTCAGAACAGAGAGATTATATGAACGCTCAGTGGGGTTGTGGTTATATATTGGCCACACTTTTCGTTATCGTTAATATGTTGGGGCAGCTAATTGGCTCCGGTCTCGTCTTAACGCGATTCTACGTCTCTGCTGCTTGTGCTGTACTCTTTGGAAATGTTCTTCTCCAGGTCTCATTTTTATTTTTCTTTTTACCATTTCAGTTTCTTATTTTGTGCTTTTTTCAATATAAATTCTGGTTTTAATCTTTTGGTATACTTCTAGTCATATTTTTAAGACTGCTGATCAAGTCTGAAGATAGTTTAAGTTGTGTTGAATTTTAATTTTACTGAACAAATTTAGTCTAAAGTTTGAAATTGAAAGCTTTTTAAACTTAGAAAACCCGCTGATAATATGTTTTATTCGCGTGTTATCTATAAGACAATAATATGATAATTATTTCTTATTACAACAGACATTTGCGTATTCCATCTTATGGGATGTGAACTTCCTTCTTCGAAATATGTCTCTTTGTGGTGCTCTTTTACTACTACTCGCTGAGTGTAAAGTCGAAGGAAGAAGTCTCTTTGCTGGAGTGCCAACTATGGGAGAAAATAGGCCAAAAACTTATATGCAATTGACTGGAAGAATATTATTAGTCTTCATGTTTGCTACTGTTTTACGTCTCGACACAAACATAATACAAATAATACAGAATATAATTGCTGTTGTATTGATGGGCGCTGTCACTATTGGCTATAAAACCAAATTATCTGCGCTTTTACTCGTTGTCTGGCTTTCAGGTATTATATCAGAAAGTAATGAGTAATTAATAATATTTTAATAAATATTTATTACAATTTGAATAGCGTTGAACTTTTACTTGAACGCATTTTGGACTATAGACTCTCATAAGCCAATGCATGATTTTCTCAAATACGACTTTTTCCAAACCATGTCAGTCATCGGAGGTTTATTAATGATTGTATTGCTCGGTCCCGGAGGCATATCAATGGATGATCACAAGAAGAAATGGTGATCACAAGAGAGACACTTAAGAGACTCGAATTTTTTAAATGATTTAATCCGAATCCGGTATATATTAATGTTATTTTGATTACATTGTGAGCTTTTTTATTAATAAAAGTTAATGTTGTTTAAATCCAATTGAATTAACACATCTTAAGATATATATTGTTTTCGGATAAGTCCTTTTAAGCTTATTGTCATCATTACTCTAATTGTATTGTTTTAGATCACAAGAAGCTTCCAATTATTTGATAATAATTTTATTTTTGAAGTCAATAATTTCAATTATTAATGCATTTAACAATCCATGTCAATTTTGATTGGCCTTTTTGACCTCAAAAATAAATTTACTCAATAATAAAGTTTCGAAATATTTTTCCGTTTATATTATCTCTTAGAATCTGTATTTTGATCAGTTTTATCTCGTTATAGAGCTTCTCAAAAGATGATTGAGTTGAACAACTCAGATAACAGAGAAAACATGGAGTTATCAATGAAGACATAAGAGTTAAAATAGAGTAAAAAAGTGTTATAAATGATTTATAAATTAGAAATGCGTCGGATATATTGGAAATTGAATGTTGGTTCTTGTATTACATTAGATCTTAACGTATATAAAGATACAGTAGATTTTCGATTTGCGATACCCCACGGCTGCAATTTAGCTGACGCAAAAAACATATAAATCAAAGCAGTGATCATATAAACACCAGCAGATATGTAGAAGACGTAGGACCAGTTGTCAAGAGTTTGCTTAATATTGATAATATAGTGATTAAGTGAAAGTATGACCAAATTGTTTAGAGACTTACTCCGCTTAGAGTCAAACTGTTAGCAACAACTGGTGCTATAAAACCTGGTAAGTTACCAAAACTATTAGTTAAGCCCATGAGAAATCCTGCGAAATCTGGAGCCATATCTACATGTGTGGAATTGAATCCTGAAAAGCAACATCCGTTCAAACCCATAGCTAGAGTGAAGAATATGACACTGAAAGTTGTGTTACATTTTGCAAATGTTACTCCAATCATACAAAAAGCTGGACTTAGAAAAGCTATAAAGGAATGAATAGATGTTTAAGAAATAATCATTTTAGAAATGATAGTCTCCAAACCGATTGAGTTATTGACTTTTCTGATAAGAGAAACAGATGCTTTTCCGCTTTGTCTAACTTTGTCGCTGACAAACGATGAAATCCATCCGATCAAAGCTTGCATTATATAAGGTAGACTTGACATCAATCCATTCTATCTAAGAAACATTTGATGAATATTTAATTTAGATGTTGGATAGAAATGAAATATTGGTTACGCTTTTGATGTCCAGGTGTAGAATTTGACTGAAGTAAGTAGGTAGAAGTGTTAGAATAGTTAGAAATCCCCAGTTTTGTCCAAAATGTGTTAAGATTAATGCATAGACTGGTGTTGATTTCAGTATGCAACTCCATGGAATAGATGGACGCTTTAATATTTGAAAATATTAATATCAACATTAGTATTTTAGCAAATTGGCAAATAGCAATCGAAGCTATTTGGTTTTTTCTAATTTATTCTCTTCGTTAACTTCAGCTCTACTAAACTTTCTGTCATTTACATCGTGATAGCAGTAAAGCAATTTGTTTATATTAATCAAATTGAATTTTGCTTCAAATGCTTAATGATTAGAGCTTTTTCTGGATTCAGACATCATATATTTAGATAAGCTAATTAACCACTGATTGAACAAATAAAACAATTTATTTGACTATTTTCTCATGTAAAATCAATTACTAATATCTGGGCCCAGAAGTTTTCACTGTATCAATGATATAGCGGTAAGTTGCAAACAAAAACATATTTACATTGAGAGCATATCAATACCTGACTAGTTAGTTCATAGTCTTGTCCATTCTTTATATGATTGTATTCATCCTCTGAAATAAACGGATGTTTATCAGGAGATTCATAGACAAAAGCAGACCAAAGCATAAACCAAAAACACCCGATGATGCCTAACAAGTAAAACACTGCTGGCCACCCGCCCATAAAATCACCGTCACAGAGATATCCAGCTAAAGGTAAAGATACAACAGTCCCAATCTGTGAACCCGTAAATATTATAGTAGATCCACGACTCTCTCCATTTTTGGCATCCATTTGGATATCAATGAGTTCATACAGGGCCAGACCACACCTTCAGCTAATCCTTGACCAAACCTGGTGAGAAAAAAAGCTACGAAACCCCAGCGCGCAGCCAACGGTCCCAACAATGATAGTAAAGCCGTGATCAAAATACTGATTCCGAACATCCATTTGCCTCCAAACCTCTCGGCTAATATACCGCTGGGAATTTGTGTTAAGACATATCCGTAGAAAAAAGCTCCCAATAGCGTTGCCTGTTGTTCACTGTCCCAATCGAATTCTCCATATTTGTAGTGATCATATGTGGTATTATCGACTGGACAGTCGTACGACTGTCGAGTACTATTCTCTTGACCGACCATTGCCACTACGGCCACACTTAATACTACTCTATATGCATATATCAAACAGAATCCTGAGAATCCAAGAAGCACAAAAATAACTCTTGCGGGTATGAATGAATAACACAGTTTCCCAGGTCTTTTAGGTAAATCAGTCATAAACTCTTCAGGATATGCCATTATTTGCCTAAATTTATTTCAACTATTCAACTCAACCAGAAGAATGAGATCATTACTTCTGTTGAGAAGTTGATCAATTCTTTTGAACTTTGATAATTTGGAATAATTTTGGACTAAAGTTTATTGTAATTTCAATTGTCCGAAAAGTTATTCAAATATAAGATAATTAAATAAAATGATCCAAAAAAATGATTGAAATAAAAAATAAGTGATTGAAATAAAAATATGATGGTTTTGTGTAACAAATCTCTACTCAACCAATAGATAGTAAATTACAAAGAAGATATAGTAATAAATTTAATTGGGATTAAAACATCAGTCAAGTGACTGAGTAGAATATTTTATCAAATGTAATTTTATTGCTTCGAAACTACTGAATGCTAAACATCTGCCAATAATAAGCTGTTTCATTACTTAAGTTAAGCGTTAATTGTTATACGTTAAGTTTTTGATACAGCCAAGGTACAGCCAAGGTACAGCCAAGATACAGCCAAGATACAGTCAAGTTCGTTATAAATAACTTATTGTGAGGTTCTTCTATAAGTCTGATAGACTCAATGTTGTAAAGCGTTCATATGATTGGCTACAGAGTAGTCCCAACTATATATTAATGGATTGAGTTGTAATGAAGTTAACGTTAGACACTAATAATAGTTAAGTTATAGGTAAATGTTAAGTCGCGTAAAGGTAGTGTTTCAAAAGATAGATCGTTAATTTATGTGATCATTGATAAGTAGAATTGATACTTTTATTACTTAGGGTGTGTTTTTGCTATCCAGGTGGTTTTGATTGTTTATATTATTTTATAGACCATCTCCAAATATTTTATTATTATTAATATGGTCTATTTTTATGGTATTTTTCTTTACTTTTACTCACTTTAAAATATTTATATCTTCTATTTGAAAATGCAATTTTTATGGGCTTTCAAATTACCCTATTTTCTTAATTTTTATATTTTTTATATTTTTATATTCTTAAAAACAGATGAATTGCACTTCATATTTTAATAAAGAAAATTGTTGGAGTTGCTTTCTACTTGAGTTGTGAGCCACTACAGCTTTCCTAAATTTGTTTCTCTTAACATTTTTTTGCATAATTAATCAAACCTGAATAGCGAAAATATACTCTTTATATAATACTTTTGAAAGTAGAATTTGTCTCAGATTTTCCAAATTCAAATTCAAAGTTAAAAATTGTCATATTTCAACTTTTTCAATAATTTTACTCTTGTTTCAGAAGAAAAGCTCAGTCAGTTGATAAATGAGCAGAAATTCTTTCAAAAATAGCTAATATTATATTATAATAGACTAAAACTTTCTCTATAGTCGCATTTTGGCTAATCTGGATTTTAGTAATAAGATCTCACAACACCGACGAGTTGCCAAAAATGGGGTTTGACTGTAATCATAAATTTCTATATAACGGAGTACGTTCTCCGATCTGTTCAACTGAGTTATATCGAGGTTCTGCAGTAATACTACTTATCGAAGAATTTAAGTTGCATTTAATTTCTAAGCCATTGAAAGCAAGATTAAATTTATACATAATCTAGTGGTCAAAGTTAAAGAGTATCTAAAGATTTAAAAATATCTTAGACTATATAGCACATTTTAAAGTATTTCTAGCTTTGCAGAGAATTCTATAGCACACATAAATCAAGCCTAAAATCTTAGCTCAATCTGAAGCCACTTATTTGACAACATCTCACAACTTTATCAAATCCTGATCTTACTTAAATGAATAATTAGCTAACATTGGGGTCAATACTATTGAAACTACTGTTGAATTTTCCTACTTTTTCAATGTTTTACTCTATAGTCCATTATTCTATCTATTATTCTGTCTAATTCTTAGCTCTTGTGAGTCATTCATCCAACCATGTACTTCTTTAAACTGACTACCGGTTGAAATCTGCAATTATGCCTGATGCCTATTTGTCATATCACCCGGCTATGAAATCCTAAAAGTCAAAATCCTCAATCCAGGCATGGATCTCAGAGATATAACTGGCTCTGAGTATTTATGGACATTTTTTCAAGCTTTTAGTGGAAGGTATGTCATGCATGACATAGATATCGCTCTCTTCTATGTCATGAAACTTGATGATAAAGTCCAGCAATTCTGTGAAAATAAAAGCTCTCGATTGCAAGATGTAATTCTTATATTCCATGTAATTACCATACATATGATCAACAGTTTCGTCGATCATCAGTAACGATATGTTATCTCCACATGAACGGCGACAAACCCATTTTCTCGAGCATTAAGTGTTTCAATGGTTTAGTCATAATCGAAGTTGTCATCAAACTAGGATTTTACTTAAGATCACCAAAAAGAATTGATTTCCTCAAACATGCATTCGAGTTATTGATTCTGAGTACAATTATGACATTCCAAGGTTGCTGGCAAGCTTTGATTGAGGTCAACCTTTTGTATGCGTATAAGTAATATCCTTTAACTTTTGAGCCATACACCATAACCTAAATACTTGCTCTTTGATTGTTCGTTCAATGATAGACTATTTTCTCAGTTAACGTATGAACATTCGTACGACTTTCAAACAAAGCTTAAACCAGACACTATGATAGTTGATACTACACGCTGTCTTACTGTCGGATATGAAATAATACTCACTCAAAACTACATCCTGAATGCTTATGCAATAGTAGAACTTCTCTAGACCCTTGGACGTATTTCTCTAGATGTGATTGCTTCCTACATCAAACGATTGCATTGAGACAAGATTATCAGCATTATCTAATCATTATTGTTAGCAATCTATTGTTATATTTAATTTTGTTTTATTCATGTAATTTAAAAAACATAAAAAGTGTCAAATAAATTAAACGACAATGTAATTGCAAGTCTTTCAAAAGGTGTATTGAATCTGAAGTTAAATACAAATTCTAGATTAAGTTCATTGAACTACGTGATTTATTGAATGATTAAAGAATACTAACTAAAATAAAGTTTCGTAACGCTTTTAAAATCAAATCAACTTGTTTGAAGTTGCCGAAAATTATACGAATAGTATTGCTTAATAAGTGTTGATATCAGGGAATCAAGTTTCGCAGTTATCAATTATTTCATAAATTGGTCGAAAAAGTAGTCAATATATTTTCAAAAGTTTCATCAAAACAGAAAATTCATCTGATCGTCTCTTATCTTCGCTTACTATTAGATAAGATATTTTTTGTGGTAAAGAAAGTGTCAGAAATTTGTAAATAAACAGATATTTCTATCACATTTGGTGTTTAAGTGCAGCGTTTTTTTATAATGCTTCCTAGATATATAGTTTATAGGGTATTAGTATTAATAACGTTGTGATCAAATCAACTCTTTCTGATAACTCCTTACTAGGGTTCCCACACGTCCGACTGACAAGAGGACAGAAACTTTAAAAACAAGTCGACAGAATTATATCAAATTTTTGCCTTATTATTGAAGTTCTTTCTAAGCTTTAAAAAATTTGATACAAATGTATAACTGAATGATAATCGAATTTTGATCTCTCGCGTATTGATTTTTCTAACTCTAGAATTAAAATGTTTAACTCTTTCGTACTCCTTTCAGATATCTGTAGTCTCCTCTTCACGCTTTGATCAACTCAGACTACCCTTACCTAACTTAACCTTAACCCATTCGTTACGTGTTTTTTGAGCTATTTTAGTTTAGCCCTTAAGTACTGACTACATGATAGTATGTGTAACGTTATTAGTGGTCATGCCTTATGGAATTTCTCAAGATTACAACTAAAGATAAGTGTTTTCATCAGATTTTCACGAATAAAAGTTCATTTTGAGGCACTAAATGAACAAACCAAGTGAGAAAAATGATACTTTATAGACAATAGGACGCATATTTAGATATAAGTACACGTGTTTTAAACTAATTTCAAATAATAACCACATTGTAATAATTAATGTTCAGAAAGTAATCTTTAAAAAATAATTGAATTCATTTTACCGCAAGTTTAGGCGGTTGCTTAAAACTTTTGCATTAATTAAAGCAATGATTTATATATAATCCTTTTGCAAACAACAAATCATTTCTATGACTGACTGTATAGTTGTTTTGACTAAATTAAACCTAAAGACTCAGTTTTCAATGACTTGTTAAGACGATAACAGATATTATAAGTTCTATCACTAGTCTATTTAGAGTTTGGAATAGAGTCGAAGTTTGAAAATGAAGTTTTACTATTTATCTAAGATAGAACATATTATTGTTTGATTATTTGACAAATGAAGTTAGGTTTAAACAGAAATGATAAATAATGTAAAGTTGGTTAATAATAAGGTAATATTAGAAAAACAAACGAGAGAAAAGTAATATTGACAAAACTTATATTAACTCAATTGTTGATTGGAATTGACTTGCACCTAACCTAACCTAACCTAACCTACCAGTAAGTCATGTTATGCATGCACTTGTTTCTATTAATTCTCTTAGCTTATCGTTTAATTTGATTTATTAAAGTGAGCAAATAAGCATGTTTTAAGAGCTAAAAACAGTTGATAAACAAATTTTATTAAACAGTTACAGTAAACGCAAGTGTTATCGTTGAATAATATTAAAATTTGTATTTGTAGGAGGACCCAACACTTCAAACAGACTATACAATTTAAGATTTAATCTTCAATACTAGCCTAACCTAACCTAAAATAATTGAGATAGAAATGACTAAAAACTATGAAAAACTATGAAAACTGAGTTGATATTAAACTAATCAATTGATAGGTGTTAAGTAAGTTTAGAAGAACGTCAACAGTAATGAAGTGCTAGTAGAAAAACTTATATTTCTAAGATAGTCCAGTAGTCCAGAAATGTTTTATCCAATTTTCACATCCGTACTTGAGCAACATTAGCTTTTAGCAGCGCAAAGCTCTAATCACTGTTCAAATTCACTCTAAGTCGATCTTAGAATTGATGCTTCAATTCATTTAGATTGTGACCTAAAAAATCAAATCATTGGATGTCTTAGAAATTGTTTAGGAAGTCTAGAAGTAAAGTAAAAGTCGATCGTATTAAAGAGAGACAATCGCAATGTATTGGGACTATTGGTAGTAACAGAACTAAAGGCGCAAACATTCATTTGGATATCAAAAATCATTGATTAGAGAAAATATCTTCAAGATAATAGATAACGATAGTGTTAAGGCTATTTCTAATTTAATAGCTTCCGATTCCCTGCAATTGTATTAACTTCAGCTCTAAATACATCCATCACTTTGAGTCTTACTAATCAACTCTTTGGTTGTGCTTCTGATGTCAAATAAAACTTTGGCTCAAACGTGGCATGACTGCAGGCCATAAATTTATGAATTCATAACGCCATTCCAGATATTGGAACTGATTGTCACTTCACATTTTCAATACACGCTCAACACATGTGAAAGAATATTTGAATCAATTTCGATACTTTTCACATGAATAAGGGATATGTTAGTTTTGGAAATGCTGCTCATGTTAAGAATGGTTACTTTCAGCCAAGTGATTGAACCGTCAAAATGATTATCGAAAACTCTTGAAAAGTTTACTGAATAAAGAGTTTAGAATGGGTTATGATTTGGCTGATGCAGACTGTAGTCAATAGATGGACGAAAGAGAATCGAAAAATAGAGAGCATTTCCAAATATCGGTATCGAATAATACCATTCGAGCTCTTTGAAGTGTTTAAATATTTCAATCTGATCATTTCTGTAATCTTTACTTCTTCATTTATTCTTCCTTTCAAAGTTGTACATCAATTTCAAGGCATTTATCAATAGACTTGATCCTATATCTTAAATCATAAATTATTCTTAATTTGATTGAGCCATCCATTGATTCAATAAAAGGTACCATTAGTTGGTATGCAAACGACACTTCACAAGATTTATTACTAAAAGAAAAATACAAGATCTAGAACAAGTCCTAACTCATTGATAAGAAGTCCAATCAGTGATTGATTTTGAGTTCAGCTAAAACTACCAGCAGACGACAAGACAAAGAAATTGATCAAACTTGATCACAAATTAACGAAAAATTAAAAACTATTTGTTGAGCCAATATCTAATGAATGATTGTTTGGTCTTGTTGGTATCAAATACCAAACATTAAGAACTAAATTTAGTGAAACTGGTCACTTTGGAGCAAAGTTGATTCAGTTCTAGTTTATATTTGGTCAAAGGATGCCACCCATTGTGTTCGTGGTTTATACCAAATACAGCAATCACTCTTATCTTCTCTTTGACTCTTAAATCTGCTCGAAAAGACAAATTCAATTTTGATTGAAAAAATCACCACTTTCAAGATGAATAGTCAGTAAAGTCTAACATTTTCTTATTTTAAGCTTTTAGTTTGTGTTTGACTAGAGTAAAAATAAGCTAAACTACTGTACAGTTGAAAAGCTAATAATCGGGGACGGAAACAAGAAAAAGGTTGTCACTATGTGATCCTACTTTTAACGTGCACTAACTTGTTGCTAAATTATATTTTTAATTTACTTCGACTACTATATTGAATATTCCACAAGTGCTTTAGAACCCTCTATATTATGATTTGGTAGAAAACATATGGTCGCACGACATCCTCTCTAGTTGTCATAGTAGATTATTAAGCATTAGAGTGTATAATATAATATAATAAAAATGCTAAGTTCTATTTGATGTTATCTCAAAAGTTAGATTTGATAAACATTTGAATTTAGTTATTACTGACTCTGTGAAAACAATTAGAAAACATGTATCTTCACTTATAACTGAAGCCTAAATAGAGTTGATTTTATTTGGCATAAATGAACTAACGTTGCAGTAATACTAAAAACATTTGCAGATATATAATATTATTTACTCTGACAGTTATGTTCTTTGCATTAAAACAGATGAAAAGCAAACGAAAACAAACTAGCTCAAAATAGTTTAGTTCATTTCACTCAATATATCAATGAAACCATAGCATCACAACCATTACTCTATCGGAAATGACCACTTATTCAACATTAATCCAAATCAAGGACAGAAAGTATGAAAGTATTGATCAATTTAACCGATTGTCACTTAAGACTATAGCGTAGATTGCAGTAAAAATCAATGGATAATCTTTACAAATTATAACATCTTATCGCAAACATCCGATTATTTAGTTTTCCCATTTCCAGACGTTATAGTCCCATACGATTAGACCTTAAGAGCCACTCAGTAGTCGTCGATTTAGAGCCAGTTTAGCAACACTTGAATGCCGCGTAGTTTTCAAAATTAAACACAAATCATTGCTAACAATTTCGACTATAAATCAGATGACTGGTTTTCGAAATGCATTTGGATCGTAACTTCTCTTAGCACTATTGAAACTAGTGGAGGCTGGGGTGGGCTATACCCCCAGATTTATAGCAACATCAGAATGTTAGTATGCATCTGCCTCAATAAATCAGTCTTTAATTTAAGCTTTAACTTCTATACTAAAAATCCTGACTATTCCACTACTAACGATAAACAGCTTAGACTTAATTAACTTCACTTTAAAATAAACAATCACAACCAATACAGCAATCATTTGACAAGTATGACTCAAATTGTACATTGAGATAATCATGTCCTGAATTTGAATTATTTCAATTATTTTGCTCATTATTGTCTATTCAATTATAGACACTAAAGAGAACTCCTCATTAACCTCTGGTATTTAATTTATCATTTAATACTAAAATCGAGGACAAATATTTCGTATTTGTTAATATTTCTGTCATAACTGTGAGAGACGTTTATCGGAAGAATTTGGCTGAAACGAATCTGAATGATTGCAGCAACTAGTACGAACTAGATATAGCGTAACAGTATTTTTCTGATACTATTACTAACACCTGAGCCTCAATCGTGTTAGTGTCAAGGTAAGTCATTCAAACATTATAAACATTTCAAATATTAAGCTATTTTGACCGAATTTTTAGAAATTTCTTGTTATTTAGTATGAATGAGATGACTGCTGAGTCTGATTACGCATAAGAAAAAAATCGATATTCAGTCATTGTTTATTCACTAATCTGTACCATTTGTGTGACTGACGCGTAACAGCTGTTGTCTATGTATTAGTGGTCAGTGGTTAGAATTGTTTCTGGTTTCTCAATGACACTATTTTAAATGATTTTCAAGATTCATCATAGATAACGAATCTAAAACAATAGAAACAAGTAGCTCAGTTTCTAAATATGTTTCTATATATTAAGTAACTAATAATTAATTATACTAAATATTTTTAAATTATTTTATTTTTAATACTCTCAAATCATTGTAAATAGGTACAAAATGTTTTTTATGATTTAGATCTAAATTAATGGTTAGGTTAACTTTAGAAGTAATAATAAACTTAGATGAGAGATCTACGAAACTGATCGAAAGAATTCAAATATTATTAAATGAAATTATTACCCATAGTGTAACTGAAGTAAAGCTACTTCTGTTCAGAATCGGTGAGTATTGATCGCTTACTATTCTAGAAATAAATCGATATTCTGGTGAACACTAAAAGTTCAAATATAACCCAAAATAAGACCACAAACCCATCACTTTTCCTCTATTGCACTTCCAATGGCTTAAAATTAATACTAAAGGATTATTTTGTCGAAATACACTTCAACACAACTATTAATCGTCAGATCCATTACATGATAGATATAGGAGTAGGTCTCTCTCTAGTCACTCTCCGGCCTCTCTCTCTCTCTCTCTCTCTCTCTCTCTCTCTCATCAACAGCATATTCAAAGAAAACTTTATACTATCTGTTGATAATTAATTTTTGTCAGCAGAGGAATTATATGTTTCTGTATTTACAAACATGTGACAGTCTTAAGCAATGAAGCAACGTATTAATGGATAGATAACTGGATAGAATATATTTCAAAGTATAATATCGAAAGTAGAAGACGTTTATTATGACCTAATATTAGCCGAAGAGTTACCTAACGCAAACATACGATAACATCATTTATATGAATAGTGTGCTCACAAGACAAAACATGGTCTTATAATCTGCTAGTGAAGTTTGCAACTAATGATATGCTCCTAAACCCCTTCGAGTAGGATTCAGACAACACCGATGTCAGGTATTGGCCGCTAGTTATAAATATGCCACCTATTTCTGCAACATAAAACTCGAATCATTTTCAATAAAAACAAAAATGAACAGAGTCTATAAATAAAGCATACTTAATATAAACAAGCTCATTTCAAACTATTTTTAGTTCGAATGATAGTTTAATTAATTAGTTTCGATCAATTAATTTTATTGAGTATATAGAGGCAATAGGTTTTAGGCAATTCATTTCAGTATTGATTGAGTCGAAGCTGTGTAACTATAAGTGAGTTGAGCTGCAATATTGTCGATCATATTACGCAAGACTCGACACAGTAATGCTTCTGAATATTTGTGTCTTTTCTCCAAATAGAGAGCATCTCTCACTGCTATTCTAAAACCATTTGATTCACTATTCGCTATGCCATGAAAAGCATGAGATAAACACCTATCAACAGTTAGTTTGTACCCAACAATCAATAGAAATATCATTTGTTCGCAACTCATTTGTTCAGAATTGAAATCTGGAATTTCATTAAAATTGTTTATATTGTGGTGTAGATAATAAGTTGTCTTCAAGAATACTGAAGAATATTGAGGAATATTGAAGAATAAGTGAGAATAAGTAAGAATAGTAAGAATGATTCTGGCATTATCTCAAAAGACGAATCGTGTTCGCGGAAATATTTTAATACCCTTTTTCATAGTGTTAACGGTAATGATTATAGTTGGTGTTGTAATACTACTTCTTAGCAAAAGTTGACACTAATTCTGACGTCTGAGCTCCTGATGGAACAACTAACTCCTCTACGACACGAGTTTCGATAACCAGTTATCTCATTCTTATCATTACTTTTATACTCTCTGTTGTATAACTTCGACTCATATTAATTTTCAGTTTTCATCACAAATGTTTTACTTGTGATCTGATATAAGGTAAAAATTCTTTTTTCATTTGATTCTTAGTGTAATTCTTAATTTAATCTATATTTTAATTTAAATTAATAATAAGGTTTATTCGCTTTTAATATAATAAATAATTTCTATCATAGCGTGGGTTATGTTGAGGACAGAATTTTGTTATAAATAAATTAGTATTTATTTTTGGTACGAGTACAATAGCTGTCAAATGCAATGAATATTTCATAAGTTTAATCCAGTCCCTGTAATTAATGAACTATTTCACAATTAATTGAGTCTTTTAGGTTGAGATAATTTAAAATTGACTCGAATTTTGTGTCGTTTTGTAATTAACTGGAAATTAGTCAGAAATGAGCTTCATAATAGTTTTGCGGAAAAATCTTGAATAGAATAAGTTGGATTCTCAGAATTCTCATAGAATTCTCATAGAATTTTCATAGAATATTCATAGAATTCTCATAGAACTCTCATAGAATTGCCATAGAATTCTTGATTTTTCAAATCGAAATTACCATTTTAAGAACTAGTATTAACTTGACCTATAAATCTACCAATTATATCTCTAGTAAAGGTATAGCGCATTTATATATAAAGTCTTATAACTTAGAAGTCTTAGATGAGATCAGAAAGCCTTACTATCTATTGATGTCTAGTACATTTGAAATTATACTCAAAGTAATATTACTCAAATATCAAGAGAAAGAAAATGAAAAATAATAACAAGAATATTTGATTAAAGCAAAAAAGCCGGAAATATGATGAGACCTTAAGCAATATTATGTGTTCATTGAAGTGCGAGAATGATAATTAATATTTAATAAAATACATGCGAGATTAATATAGAACTATGAGATAAGAGAAAATGACAAGGAATAGAGTTATATATATATATAAAACATATATAACATATATAACATATATATAACATATATAACATATATATATATATATGTATATGTATAGTCCCCGTATAATAACAAAATAGCAACGGTTAATACCTGCCACACATCTTTATGGTCGCTATTACAATATTTGTTCTTCTTTAATCTTAGCTCTACACAATTAGCTCCATCAACTAGTAATTCGTTAGCTTTTCTTCTAAATCGTCTTATTTTATTATATCTTTTAAGGTTTGCAAATATAGCTAGTCATAGTTATCTATTCATTCTCATGTTGCATTCTATTCTTTCACTTAATACCTGGTTTTAGATGCTTTCCATCAGCTATTTTTTATGATAATTTACTCAAATTCGGGTTTATTTCAATATTAATAAGAATTTATAATAAAGGGATAAATGAAATTCTGATTGTCTTTTAAATCTACTTTAAGTATTGACTTCTGTACAGAATCCAATGAGTGAAAGCGCCTAAAATTAGGACTTTTCTAGTATAACAACTATGAAATAGAGGTTCAATATTAAGCATTGTATGAGTAATGTATGGTTTAAAACGATATCTCAGTTTACACAGTGTACAAGTAATTTCGATATAAATATAGTATCAAAGCCATTATATATATGATTGCATTAAATTGTCAAATTTGATTTCTATTCCAATGCTTAAACTATTCATTGAATCGATAACAAAATAGATTGAGTTGTTGTCGCTAGCTAAAAAGTTTCTAAAAACATTTATGGTCTTAGAAATGTCTCTAATGCTATACTGAAATATTGAAATATATATTTTACTTCTAAACATTAAATTTTCAAATTCTAGTCTAATGCTCTTGGGAATATGTCTTTATGTTAGTACTATAAAGTCCTATCTCTAAGACTATTTACTATAAAGTGCGAGCAGATTATGTTTCAAATAAAACCATTCAGAACTTAACAAGCTTTGAAAGCTATATAGATTTTGATAGTTGAAAATAATACGTATTAATACTCAGTCTTTCTTCTATATAAGCCTTTATTAATATCTAAACGATTCTGATATTAATCCAAAATATAGAAGTATTTATTTATATAACGGGCAATATATGAGCCTAAGCCATATCACGCAATTTTGCTCTTTGTTCTACTGCAAAGCTACTGATTGCGTTCGAGATATCATATAAGTTGCTTCACTTCTCAACAATAAACTAATAATTCATTTGCAGCTTTGTCACTCAATCAAATCGAGCCGATTCTGCTAATTAGGTCGTTATGGGATCTTACAGAATCGAACACAGAATCAGAATCAAATACAGAATCAAATACAGAATCTTACAGAATCAAATAAATGTTCTCGTGATTTTTCATTTAGATTCATATAACTTGGGTATAGTCTACTATATGAATCGATTTATTCAGATTCCGTGATGATTGCTTTGGAGACCTTCCGAAAACTTTGCAGACAGTTTGAAGTTTATAGAAAATGGAAAAGTGTTATTTTTACTTTTCTTGACATATACTTTAGCGATCGATCTTAATAAAGGTGTCATTTGTTTCTGGGCTCATATTTTTATTCCACTTATTGTGATTAATTGTGTGCATTATTTGTTAGGATAAGCAATTTTTGAAAATAATCTTTCAGATTAATTAGATATTTAAGTCTATGGTCCTGATAATCAGTTTGAACTTTAGAAATAATAGGCTTTGGATAAAATGTTTTTATACCTAAATTTAATATAAAAATGTCTAACAAAAGAAAAATAATTACTAAATATATTGAAGTCTGTAAGTGGAAGCTCTTCTCCTAAACTAAGTTTCAACAATATAAGAATGACTGAAGAATAGATGAAAATCGATAACTAACTAAAAAAAGCTGCATAAAATTGAAATTAGAGTTTTCAGTAATATTAGTTAGCGAATAAGTTTCATATAAGTTACAATCTTTTCATTTGGTCATATCACAATCTTTTAGCTTTATTTCATCTCATCATCTCATCAGTTGAGCCCTCTATTCGTTAGAGAAGAGGAGAATAACATTTACTCGACTCCAGTACGTTATGTCGATCAATAAATGGTTATAAAACTTAACCTAAGCACCAATTTTTGCAGCACTACTTTTCTACACCTTTCAATTTATTGGCCCCCAGATGTTGATTATCTAATATTTGTTTATTAGTAGTGTTATTATTAGAATTTTGAATTATTCAGAATCTGCCGGAATTTGAATCACTCAGAATCTGTCAGAATTTGAATCACTCTGTCAGAAGTGTTTTGATAATGATTTCTACGTTGAGAGTCAAAATGATTGTTGTTAGTAGTTATTAATAAGACATCATTAGAAACATATTAATTGTAAATCATATCACTCAAACGTCTGAGGACTTAGATGTATTCAATATTTGATTTAACTATTGAGGTTTATAGTAATTCACAATTGAATAGAATTGAAATGTTAGTGAAAATGTGAGTTTTGTGCAAATAAATATAAGAGTTATATAATTGATGTTAAATAGCCATGCTTGTTACGTAGCCATAGTTTGTTAAACGATTCTTAATTAACTGTAATGATAAACTGTCAAAACAAATGTATCATAGACAAATACTATCCTTTTTGTAAAGATCTTGTTTAAGATAACTAAATTAATAAATCGTATTAATTTAATAGATCTAACTCAATCATTTTCGTTTATTATATTCACTTCTATATAGATCTCAACTTCTATATAACTTTAATTGAATTGTTGCTCAAAATAAATAAAACCAAAAATTCATTTTCTCTTTCTATATATGATTCTGATGTCATTTATTTGCTATTTGCTCATCTCTGCTTCAGATAGGTTTACAAAATTCAACTCTAAAGTATGATACGCGCACAGTAGTTGTAAACCAGTAGCAGTGAGTGCAAGGTAATATTAATAATATTGGTTTCATGTTCATTTGATAAGGGCTGCCAGCCAAATAATCAATTTGTTAAAGTATATGTATTGTCTGTTTATCCTAATTATATACTTTATTGTTTTATAGAGCTATCTATTTATATGTGGTAATTAACTCTAATAATTAGCCACATTTCAAAAGCTAAGAATATATCTTGTAATTCATTCTATACTATAATAAAAGATAGTATTAGTTGAAGTCTTATGTGAATTATTTTATAGCTAATTACACAAATAGTTTAATTATGTAACCATATTTGATTTACTGTTAAATTCCTAATTTATCTTAATTTTTCACTTATCTATATTACAGCTTAAGTAATCAACTTGTGAAATCTGTTAAACTTGCATGATGTACTAGCTTCAATTTATAGATCTATTAGAATAACCTTGTTCCCTTTGTAAGCATGTAAATCACATTTTCATTGTTTAGAGTAGAACAATGTGAATACTAAAGAAACAATCAAATTTCATTATTCTTCGGTTTGCATCAGATTACGTAAAGTTGAGAGAGAGAGAGAGAGAGAGAGAGAGAGAGAGATTGCTACTGAATTCGATATTTCGAAATATTCAATATTGAATTGAATTTTGGAAACAAATATATGAGTTTAGCTCTTGAAAAGTTGATTGATATAAAGAATTAAAAAAATAACATTTTTATTAGAAAATTGTTGGATACCTTTGAGATTGAAACTAAACTTCATAGTTGTTATCCCCCGGAGTTAAATAAATAATATAAAATCAAATTTGATTGCTATCATGGGCTTATGTTTGGTTAGAATTTGTTCTCTTTTGTATAAGGCCTGTTGCAAATAAAAGGAAACACTTTTCAGCTAGCTTTCCAGAACAAATAATCTCAAATACTAAGAATTGAGAACAGATTTGATCAAATCCTTGACAAATTTCAGATCGATACTTTTTCAAACAATTTCAGTTTCTCGACTTTTCTCACAAGTCAATAGAATCTGACGTGTGAATCTCACCTGACCCAATCTAACCTAACCTATCAAACAACTATGTTATATAGTATTAAACAAGAATCAAATTTCCTGAAGAGATAAATTGAAAAAATCGTTTCTAATACTATATTTGTTAGATTAAGTTCGATCATTCCATTCGCACCTATGACTACAAGAATCAAATAATTTATTTAATTATTCGAAATAAGCTTATTTTGAATTACATTAGCCGTTTGAGTAACTTTTAATTCAAACTTCGTGCAGACTCTTTCATATGATTGAACTGATTCTAAAAATTTAGATTAAGTTCAAATTGAATTTAAACAGAATCTAGTTTTCCATTTGATTGAAACAAAATGAAACTTTCAAAAACTTAACTAAAAGACATTGATCTCAACTATTAATCGAATGAATGACTAGATTTAATTAATAGAATTCACGTTTAGCGATTGTATCTAATGATTTCGATTAAAATCTTTGTGAGGTATTCATTCGAATAATCTGATTATGTGACAGCTTTCAACTTATTTACTATCTTTATCAGTAAAACGAAAGGTCTGGTCAAATGATCAATTTATCTGGTGTTCAGACTAATTATTCTTTAGAAAATCTTATAAATCACTTAACGTAAAACTATTTTTAAGGCAGGTCATGAAGTGTTTCATTAGAGTGAATGAAGAATGAATGGATGTGTTATAATGATAATAATATACTTTGGGATTCCTCCCTATACTCTACTATATGCTTATCTATACAATCGACAACTTTTCAAAACCAAGCTACCATAACTGCTCGGTTTTTGATTGTCTATAACTAAGCATTTGATTACTAGAAAATGTTTGAAATCTAAAAATGGCTCAGTTGCCATTTTTCATCTGATTTTTACGATCAAAAATTACATGTTTTGAAAAAAAATCTCAGTCCAGTTTTTTACAGATGTTAACTGAAAACACATAAATGAGTAGTAAAAGAATGATTTAGGAGAATAGAAATGGAGTTATATGAGTTAGTGACTAAGAAAGCATTATAAAAACACTTTAATCGTGAGTTGAGAGTTAGCTACTATTAATTTCAATCAGTTATTGTATATTCATTGTTCAAAATGAAAGCTTTTAGAGGGCACGTAAAACAAACAATCTTTAATAAAAGAGTATATGTTATCAAATTTCAAATCTATTTTGAAGCTTTCACGTCAAAAATCTAGCTGTAGATCACTATCGAACCATTGAAATGGAGGTTTTTTAGTGAAACTTTTGAGAAGTTGAATGGTTACTAAAAATACATTCTTATAAAGACATTTATTTGAGAAGACATTTGAGTGAAAATTAGAGAATATGATAAGTTGGTAAGTAAAATGTTAGAGTTCATGCTAAGTGAACATTACTAACAGAAGTATTCATTATTAATGACCCAATTGTTTTTGTGCGACACACTCTCTCTCTCACTACTTTTCAGCTTATATTGTCCTAAATATATGAAATACTATTTTATTTTATAGAAGCTAATTCTTTTTTGAGAGTGTGTCAAATCTAATAGAGACTACATTCAAAATTTAATGTGAATCTGCTTGTTGTTTAAATGTTATTTATATATCGAATTGATGCTCATTTAATGTACACACACACACACACACACACACTCTCTCTCTCTCTCTCTCTCTCTCTCTCTCTCTCTCTTTCTTTCTTTCTTTCTTTTCTCTCTCCATATGCCAAAAATACTTATGAATCCTTACCAAAAAGCCGGTCTACAATTCAATAGATGTCCACCAATGCATTATGACTTATGACTGGAAGAAAAATAATTTTCTAGATATTTGAAGCTCTGCTAACAGCAAATCTTTCAATTGATTCTTAACTTTTTGGCAAAATTTGGAGAAAAGGGTTATCAGATTAAATGTCATATTGACTTGTTTGAGCTTTTGGCTGGGCTCAAGAGAATGGTCTCTCAACCCTCCAGAACATACTAAGACCAAAACTCGAATGTTTGCAACCGAAAAGAGATCGATTCCAAAGTGATTTTATTTAAAAGATAAATACTTGAGGCAAGAATTGATTGTTTAGAAATGAGGGCTTCTCAAGAGAAAAACTTGAGTTCATTCTGAATTTCGATATAACTTATAGAAGTTTGATATATAAGATTCTTATATAAGATTTATAAGATTTATAATACTATACAATAGTTATATGAGATTCTTAATAATAAATTCAATTCCGCACAATAACACTTAATACATAATGTAAGCCATGCATCGCATCGCTTCGCTTCACTATAAGTATTAGATAAATACATACCAACAAAATATTTAATGCTTTACATACATATTGATATATTGAATGTATTTATTCCTCAGTCAACTCAATGAAGATTTATGTCCTCTATAAATGAGACCAAATGAATGCAAACTATTTTTGAGATTAATGTTTGAAAAACTTGAAAAATACATTCATTCAACAAAAAGTGACTCGAATTTGGTAATATGCTAATAGCGTTTGTTTACTAAAAGTTATTAAAATGTTAATATAAATGCAAATTTTTCACTTGTAAATCACAAATACACTCTAATCCATTTATAATGAACCAGTTTCGCAGCTTCTAATCTTAGTTATAAGCTAGATTCGTCACAAGCTAGGCTTAGTTATAAGCTAGATCCATTACACCACTACTTAATTAACACATGATTCAATGTGCTTACTGCAGCAAATAGTGTTCGCTATAAACGGGCTAGACTGTATCACTAGTCTATTGTCTCATACGTGCTGTCAACCGTTCATATGTTAATTGATGAATAGATGATTTAATTAGGAGAATCACAAGTAAGTAGTTATGGTCTAAGAGAAATTCATAAGCAAAATGTGTTAATTTGTATAATTATTGCTTTGAGGAAGTAATAAATATATAAATAACATACATAAGAATATTCTGTCTTTATTGAATACATATTTGGTTGGATTGTAATAAAGATATCTAAAAATAGATTATATTATTTCATTTGAATGTTTCTCAAGTACAATTGATATCTAATGTGCGATCAATTATTAGGTTCGTGACTGAATTATTAGGTTCGTGACTGATAGTCGTTAAAAGTCTCACTGATAATCAATTCATGGATAGTAGGCGTGAATGAGCAGCAGATAGACTTTCAAATGATAACTTCTTTATTGATAGATTAGCAATAAAATGAAGTTAGAATATTAGAAAAGTTAAAACAATATAAATGTTTAATTTGACATAAGCACGACTGAATACCGATTAATTTATGTGTAAACAATAGGTAAATAGTATTAATCGTATGACTAACTCAACCGTAAAAACTTGATTAATATCTGTCTAAAACAGAGTGATGACTGGGTGGCAAAATAACGGATAACTGATCAAGAACTACTAATATCGATGAGAATATTCAGTTGAATTGAGAGGTAAGTTTGAGAAGAAGATGTACTAAATTTGAAGATGAGTCAATTTGAATTGAATACACTAAATATTTAATAAATAGTGTAAACTATTGAAGGTTGACTAAAATATAGATTCAAATTTAAAGTGACTACATAGGGAATTATATTTGCATATGAATAAGAGTGTGGAGAAACGATATCAATTTAAAAGCATAGAATAAGGATTAAACATATTTAAACGTTTACTTCACTCTTATTAAGAACATTAGTACTGTTTGGAGAGCCAATTAACTATTAATTTTACTAAATTAGCAAGTATTCAAAGTTTGCCAAATTACCATATTGATTCCAAACTGTTTTTTGAATGAAAAGCCGCAAAACTAACCTAACCTATAACCTGACTTAAACGGTTTATTGAAATTATTTATAAAGTATTTATCGCTCATATTGACAATGAACATGAAGAAAATAGTGGAAAATAAAGCAAAATAAAACAAAATAAAGCAAAATAAAGCAAAATAAAACAAATAACAGTCAATCTACAAGATGTTAAACTAAATTCAGTAATTTAGAAGAGAGGTCTCTGAGGAGAGACTTAATATACGTTAATTAAACTAAAGATATTGAGTTAAATAATTGACTTTTCTGATAATCAGTTCAATTATAATAGCTATCATTAATCAGAGTTGTTTTGCTCTAATATCTATTAATTAACTGATAATTAATAATTATTTCTCTCATTTTCAACTGAACGACTAACTCATTTGGTATAATTTAATTGATTCTGCGCTTAATTAAAGACTAGAGAGGATTTAGCACATCTTAAGACGAATAACGTTAATCAATTGAGATGCAAATCAATTCCTTATATAATAAGTGGTAGTGCTCTACATGTTAACCAAAATAGCAAAGTTCATCCTATATCACATTTGTTTGAACTTCTGAATTAGTCTGTTTTGTATTGCATTCAAACCGCATTCAAGTTCATAGACCAAATTCAATTAATGCACAACAAGGAGTAGAAGTGGAAAGATATTACCAAAAACAACAGTAAATTGAATGAAACATTTTCAAAACTTTTGCTGTCATAGCCTTATTTCTACTAAAATATTAGTCTGTGCTCTGCTTTCAGTCAATTACAATTAAGCGCAAGTCTTCTCATTCATTAATTGCACAAGAAATACATTTACTTAAATTACTTGTTTCTTTTCTATCCATTAAGACGGATGAGGATTATATTGGATTACAGTTAATGCGAGCGAAGGTTTCACAAACTGTGGATCGCGGCCCTCGACGGTCTCAGGGTGGTTTAGACAGTCTCCGGGTGTTTTAGACAGCTTGTACAAATATTTTTGCATATAAATAAGAATTAAAAATTCTCAACCATCCGAGGAATATATTAAGTGAATTAAAAGTTTTTTCTACTGAAAGAATCCGAATTTATTGGTGGAGCGGTCCGCGAAAAATAGCTGACATCATCTGAAGTGAAGCAGTGTTACATTAATAAATTAAATACTATTTATACTAAAGACGATCGATAGCTGATTTCGCATGAATCAGATTTACTTAGATACGGAGAGGCTTTTAAAAGATGTATTAGCTTTTATATACATAGCATTCGATTCTGTGATAATACGCATAGCATCAGATTCTATGATTATATGCATAGCATCGGATTCTATGATTATATGCATAGCATCAGATTCAATCTAAATATACGCTGCATTAATACTTCTCTTCAATCTATTTGATGCGCTTAAGTATTAGTAATATTTGTTGTAGTTCTGAACGGTTCGTTTGAACTAATATGAAATTAAAGTTACCATAAGAGGCTTATAATATATTTTGACTTATGTATCGTTTTCTTAAACTAGTTCTTGAGATTCAATCTGAGTATTAGTATAGGGATATAAATCTCTTACTTTCCATTAGTTGAGTAGTACTTGTTTAGATTTATTTAGTATTGAGTCAATAGTAAAGTAAAGCCTTAAATCTTGATTGAGTCACGCAATTAAAAACTACTTTCTAACTAATGGATCATAATGTTTATCAAATTAAGGTAGAATCAAACTGAAATCTTGTTTATTGGATTGACGTTCTATAAGCCTAACTAAAACTGATTTTGCAACTCGTCTATTGTTAGACACTATGCATTTAGTACTCGATTGTTTTAGCTTCACTTTCACTCGGATATTCAATTGTTCTCGACAATTTCTCATTTGATGTATGTCTCATTAAAATTTGATTTTCAATTGTTTTCAATGATTCTGAAAAGATTCCACAAATGAGAATCAATTATAATTGATGTAGTAGGGCATCAAATACTCATATTATTAACACATGAATCACATGGAATAACTTTTTATATGTTTCATATATAAATATTTCATTACTCTCAATTGAACAACTTATCCGATAAGTGATTAGGTCAAAGTGTTAGATTGACATAAGAACATTCTGCTTGTTATTAGCTTATCTCCTGTATTGATAATGTTGCAAACCAAATTAGTTTTTACATCTCAGTCAATTGATTGTCTAATCAAAACTGCTTTTCGAATAAACCTCTTAGACTTGCCATCAATTATTGCAGATCAGGCTCTAATTGAATTGTTGTTGTTTTGTACGGAGAGCCCAGAGATTGTTATTTCTTACAGTAAAAACGTTAGCAAAAAATATGACACTAAAATTAGACTCTGTATGAAATACTAATAACAGTTATGCTAACAAACATTGTTAACATGCTTGCGTACGTTTGCAAACTTTACTTTAAAAATAAAACTCACAGACCAAATCTAACTGATATTAGTATGGTTTTAGTAGCTTTTACTCGGGATTCTTGCGGCTTTACCTTAAAATAGCGTGTTATCAAATTTTTAATTTACTAAAATGTTAGGTCAGGTCTGCACGTTCCACACGAATACCAGATTAATCCGCATGAGATTCCTTCTTCCATCCCTTATCCGCAAGTTATTGAAAAAATACTTCAATCATCTGGTCATTATTGAAAATCCTATTTCAATATACAGTTGACGCTTAACTGATTTTGATCTCTCAATCTTTTATAAAATTCGAGTCATATTCTATGCTTAAGCTTATGGTAACTCAACCATTGAGGCATCAAATCGTTGGTCAATATGTTTGAAATTTAATAAATCATATTTGCTATAGGATCGGTTTTGGAGAAAACTACGATTCTTGTTGATTCTATCAAACCGGATCAAACAAACGACAAGTATCTAAAACTCATTTCAATCATATTGGTTATTCAGATCAAGTTTTCCTCCATATTATACTTTTAAATTACAGTGATTTTTTGTCTTAAGAATAAGACCTACAATTCACTGTTAAGCCTTCCATTTATCTATCCCGAGCTCGTAAAACTTTGCACTTAAAACAATAAAATCGCTTTTGATGATTATTGCAGAAAAGGATTCTATCAAATAAAACTCAGTTCTTATTCAGAGAATATTCTACACTATTCTGTGTTTTAAATATTTCTATTCAGTACAGATTAATAGATATGAAATTAATAAATTTTCACAAAATAAATGTGAGATTGAGAGGAAAAGTTGTGATTTGACAAATAGTTATGCAATTGATCTATCATACGAGTTGCCTAACTTCTGGTTTATTTCACGAAAACTTACTTTATTGTTAGTTTATATTAAACATTTCATACTTGACTTGATTTAGAAATTCATACGAAACAGATATAACTTATAAACAGTTATCAAATGAAATATTAATATAAATATTATTATTAGAAGCATAAAGTAAATAGTGATTATTGTAAAAGTTCATACGAAAGTATGTTGATGTAGCTGCAAAACATGCTTAGCATGAAGAAGGTGATTTTCCTTAATTAAAATATAGTCAGTATCGAAAGTCGAGATGGCAAATATAGAAATACCATTTTCAGCCAATGGCACTGTCAGCGATGAAAGTATACCTGTCAGCCCGAAATCTAATGGACCAATGATTTTTATCGCATTCCATCCCTTCTCGCATTCTATACCATCGGGAATTGACCAAAGTGGACACACAATAGAAAGTTCATCTTCTGTATAAGTTATTGATAGAAAAGTTTGTTTGCTCTCTAGTGCCCAAAGTGGAACGGCTTGGCTTGGCTCAACACGACAAATACCTAATGTTTCTTTCAACAGCGTTAGCTTCATTTTCTTCAATCATAAACTTATACTAACTATACTAACTCTTATTATATCCACTTTTGCTTAATCACTTGCTTTTCAAGTAGTTGATTAGCTTATCAATTAGTTTGAAGTTCTGGTTTAGTTGAACAACCACTCACAGCAGAGTTTTCCTTATAATAACACACAACTCTTATTTGTAAAAGTCATTCTATTTATACAATACATTCAACTAATTGAACAATCTGTTTATTTCTGTTCAATTTGATTCAATTATTAGTGCGAAAAAATGTTCGTACGATGAAATGATTGCATAGAAATAAGTGTGAGTAGAAAATAGATTTTGATGAAAAGATACATAAAGCGTATGAATAAAGAGAGCTATCCTGTATTTCTATAAAAAGAAAGTCTGTTTGATATATCCTATAGAAACAAATAGTCTACAGAATAAAAAAGTCTCAATTCAAATGTTATACTGAGGTAAAAGACACCAGGCTGCATAAATAAGTTATAAGTTTTATTCATGATTTATCATCAATTCATACCAACTCAATTCTTAGAAGCCTCTCAAGTGTACAAAGTGTTATGTGTTTCATGTGTTTCATGTGTTTCATATGTTTGATGTCGTTGAAAACATATGATTCTATGAATGAGAAGAAAATCGATGTTCATGTTTTAAATAATAAATGCAATCAGTATTATTCTCATTCAACAGTCTTCTATAGATTTAGTTTGAAATCTATTCAAAACTAAACTTTTGCTTTTACTTTAGAAGTAATTATTATTTATAACTGTTTGTATTAATAATAGTGAGATATATATTTAGATAAACGTTTTCATTTACACAAAACTGAATATTCATGATACGAGTAAAGCTGAAAGCGAGTTACCTGTTAAGTAGAAACCATTGTTAGTTGGCGTAAATATTTTATAAGATCAGCTTAGAAGACACGGTTGTTTAAGGATCTGGTATAACTAATTTAACAATGTTATAACTAATTTAACAATGTTATAACTAATTTAACAATGTTATAACTAATTTAATAATGTTTTAGTCGTAAATGGTTATTTCCGCATTTGTCTGCTTAGCTCTTAACTAGAATAAGCTAGATTAATAATCTTTCATAATAAGCTTTTACTATAAGCTCCCTAAATAAGCTCTTACTAGACTAATCAAATAATATTTTTACTATTATAACATTCAATCCCTTTATGAATATATTTTGTTAGTACTAGTGTTGTAAAAAGATAACTTCTAAGTAGCTTTCTTCACAAATATTTTCTTTGTGAATTTGTCATTAGGTAATGAACCCTTCATAGTATAACATGAGCTTGCTATTAGAACAAAACAAAGTAACCGTAAATAATTTATGTTATTTAAAACTATAAATTATAAAAATTGTTCAATTTCTTAACTGATATTCAAATTGGCCAACTTATATTTGATGATTATTTTAAATCACAGATCATAATAGATGGTTATTAAATATTAGTTATTTAACAAAAATGTATTCACTTTGTGAATAAAAATTGCCTGATATGCGATATAATTTAATCATTGAAGTTAATTTGATTTAAACAAACACATTTAAAAGTGATCTTATTCATAGAAGTCTAAAATAACTATTAAAAATATTAGATTCTATCACCAATCTCAAATTGATTAGAGGTAAATGAAAATCAAATTACAAGTACTAGAAACATATCTAGAAAACATCTAGAAAGTTTATAATGACAACAAAATGTTCTACAGATTCATCAACACTAATACATAGATAGAGTATTCTATTTTGCGGGGCACTTCAATAGCAGATAGCAGTTGACTCGCGGCTCAAATAAACCAGTAATAGAGTATACAACACACAATCTAGTGTTTACTTTATTAATTTTACATTAACTATACAACTCTCTTCTCTTAATCATTACTTCGCTTATAAGCATATACTATAGATTATAGTGAAAGCTTATTTAAACATTCACTAATTTATCTGCCTTTTCACTTCTTAATCTCATCTAAATCTCATCTAATCTTCTCTATTATATAGGACTTTAACTTAAGTAATTCATATCTATTATATTTGATTTAATATTAACTCACCAAACATAGTGATGGATTTTAGACTTGAAAAGAAGATAACTAAAAGCCAGGCTCATTCACTCTATTATGGTTTAACCTTGAATTTGCTTATTTTGCCATGCAAAATCAACTTTTAATGTCTAGCCTACACTAAAAGCAAGTTTGTCTCCACCTAATCATTGTTGACTGTCTGAGAGCTTGATTTGTATTAAACAATACACGGAGTATCTGAGAGCTTGATTTGTATTAAACAATACACGGAGTATCTGAGAGCTTGATTTGTATTAAACAATACACGGAGTATCTGAGAGCTTGATTTGTATTAAATAATACACAGAGTATCTACAGATACACTATTTATTTTAATACTTTATTCGCGTGTCATTCTATGTGACAAATATGTACACATGAAAATTGACGGAATCAGTTTAAACCATGTCTTACGGTATCAATTATTAAAATTCAGGTGTACTTTGTTTATAGCTACTCTATTCTGCCAATAACTTCTTAAGAAGGGGTTCCATAGTTTCGTACCAGACCTGATAGCCTGCTTTGGTAAGATGGACAGTATCAACATATAGACCTGGTTTCTCTTTTCCAGGTGAGTCTTGGAATTTTGATGACATATCCAAATAAAATACATGTTTTCATCTGCATAATTTGATATTATTGTATTCACATTTTGAACCTTAGTTTCGATTCCACCGTTTCGTGGCAGGATTCCCAATAACAGCACTTTAGTTGATGGCATTTTAATTAGTAATTGATTTATGATTTCTTTAATTCCATGAGCGATATCTTCAGCTGTATTGGCGCCTAAGTTGTTGGTGCCTGAAGTTGATGAAGAAAAGTAATAACTATATAATAATAGTTATAGTTGGAAGAAAAAAATAGACTTTTTTATGCTCTACAAAAATGTACTGAACATTCAATATATTAACTATATCTGTTTACAAAAGTTATACAAACTGGTCACGTAACTCATGTACTAAAACAAACTTCAAATATTTGACTTCCAAATAACATTCGACAAAAACTTCTTACTTTTGAGTAACTACTTTCCAACACTTTTACAAGTGTTCAGACATCTTATAAGATAAGAACTAAAACTCTTTAAGCAAAATTCATACAAAAAATCTTAAGTCAAAGTATGTGAAGAGAATATGAGAGCATTATTTAAGAATAAAATTTGAATAAATTATAAGATAAGAGATATTTTACCGATTTTAAGCACAACAACATTAGCCTTAACTCCATCAAATTCGCCGTGCTCTATTCTATAGATAACATTCTCAGTTCGATCACCTCCTATACCGTAATTATAAGTATGTCGCGGAACGTAGTGCTCATTCCATATCTCTCTCCCGTTTCCACCCCATCCTTGTGTTATTGAATCTCCTAGAAATACTATCTTGATTTCGGATCTATGGGCTGCTGTTTGGTTTAGCAACGCTTCGTGATGCTTGAACCAGTTCTCATCTTTCGATTGCCCGATCCACGGATGGGACTGGGCTGAAATTTGAACGATAAATAAACTAATTCCTAATAATACCAATTTCATTATTGTCTCAAATTGAGTTATTGTATGTTTTTACTAAGATAGTTTGAATCATTTGTTTGAAATTGATGTTAAATGCTGTATTTATAGCATAATTATCTGTTTTTGTGATGTCAGTAAGTGATTATGTGTGTAATAATGTGGAGAAACGGCATAAGTTAAAAGCATAGAATAGAGTTAGACCTATTCAAAGTTTGACTTCACACTTAATGAGAGCATTAGTACTGTTTGAAAAGTTAACTAACTATTAATTTTAGAAGATTAACAAATATGGAAAGTTAGTCAGATTATTATATGGAGTTGAAACTATCTTTGTGAATGAAAAACTGAAAAACTCTATAACCCGCAATATACCTATTCTCCACACTGTTATTTATATTTAAAAATTGAGTCTGTGTAAGATTAGGACTGAAAATTGATTGTACACGGATTTTTGTTATTGATAATATAAAAGGAAAATAATGAGAACCCAAATGTGTTTGTACCGGTTATACGGTAGAGGATCCTATAATCTTTATTTTTAATTAGAAACTATAGTTAACTTTTAACTCAATTCGACAAAAGGCTATAGAAAACATTGACAAATATGTACTATATGGAAAAGTGTTTGTCAAGCTGTGTTAACAAATAATACAAGACATACAGAATATAGCAAACATTTAATAAACCATTAAAGCAATAAAACTTTCTATGCAAATGTTTCTATAAGTAATCATTGAAAATTGTATAGATTTTCTCAAAACAAATTCTAACTTTTCACACTTTTGATCATAATTTGCAGGAAGTTTACATTAGATGTTATATACTTAGATTCAGACTAATAAGTCTGTGAAACTTACAGATGGATTTTTTAAAGCGCTCTATATTAAGCTCTTGAAGAAACTCGATTTAACACTTTTTCCTTATAGTACTTAAAACATAGATTTCAGCTCAAGACAGCTGTTCTTTTCTAATGTTTCCGTTTATTTGTCAAACTTATAGAAAGTTGTAGCCAAAATGATCAAAGTTTGAAATCTTCTTTTAGAAATCGATTGTTTAGAAAAATTAATCAGTCGACTGAACTTAATGTTACGCTAGAAAATGTTCAAATTCAAACTGAAGGTTAAGACAGTTTTGATTGATACCCGCTATTTTTATTTTATACAACAGCAAATAGTATTAAAAGTCAGTCATACAATTTCACAAACCATACAAATTGAAAACCATTTCATTGGACTAGTTTACGATAAGTATATATTCACATTTCAATATAGTATAACTTTATTCAACAGCTTCTAAAGTCTTTAGAAGTGGTTCCATAGTTTCATACCAGACCTGATAACCTGCTCCAGTAAGATGGACAGTATCGGTATAGAGTCCTGCCTTTTCTTCTCCAGGAGAGTCTTGGAATTGTGGTGACATATCCAAATAGAAGACCTTCTTGTTATCAGCATATTTAGAGATATCATAATTGATTTGTCCAACTATTGACTGGATAGTACCCGCACGCGGGAGAATGCCTAACAGTAACACTTTAGTCGATGGCATTTTTACAAATAATTCATTAATAACTTTTTAATTCCATCAGCAATATCTTGAGCTGAGTTCACATTCACATTGTTAGTACCTGAATGTCAGTCAACAGAATTCAAGAATTATTTGTGCGAAAACTAATCAATAGAGCATTGCGTTTGACTTTTTTACTATTTTGACTTTAAAGGCAAAAAAAAGTCGAAAATGACTAAACAAGACTTTTCAACTTTATTTTGACTTTTTTGACAACATTTTTTACTTTTATTGACTATATTTGACCCATAAGTTTAGTAAATGAGTGTATCCATAGAAATATACTAATTAAGAACTTTTTCAACTTTTTATTACTGTTATTTCACTTTATTTAGCTGACTTTTTCGACATTTTTCAACTTTTCAAATCGACTTTTGGCAATGCTCTACTAATAAATTATTAGTGAAAAATACATGTACACGTTGTACATGTATTTATAGGAATATAGTAGAACTTGAATACGGATTTTGTTTATCGATTGAGCACAATCGAGACAAACTCGTGAGAACTAAGCCACAAACCAAATACCCTTAAATTCTAGTATTTTCCACAAATTTAGAATTGCAGTTAATTTTTTATTAATTAGTCTCTCTATTATGGTATAGATATAAAAGTTTGATTAAAGTACGACTGAACTTAAATTTATTTAGTATAACGATAGCGTATAAACATTTTGAAAGATTAGACTGAGATGGATTGAGTTGGGTTGGGTTGGGTTGTGTCTGGTCAGGTTAGATTAGATTGAATTCAAATTGAAAGTCGAAAAATGATGAGAAATAATACAAATACACAGAAAAATCTACTAAACTAATTTAAGTCGAACATATAGTTAATTAATTTTAAAAATCAATAATATATACGTTTGTATAGGAATGTTGAATTGTTTTTCTAAAACAACCACTTAAGTTTTTGTCAAATTTAGATTGGCTTTTCTGCATTAAAAGTCTATATTTATCGTAACTTAGTGAGTAGAGACTCATTATTTTATGTCAAACTTTAGAGTTTACTTCTATGATATTTTTAAAATTTTGTGTATGAAAATTCATTACATTACACAAAAGTTAGTGACAATCAATAATTTTTATTAGTTATGGAAATTTCAATAGAGATTTACATAAACGTTTTAATAAACATGAAATTACACATCATGTTGCTTTTTGAATAATTACTCTATTCTCCCAATAATTTCTTAAGAAGGGGTTCCATAGTTTCGTACCAAACCTGGTAACCTGCTTTAGTAAGATGGACAGTATCGGTATAGAGTCCTTCCTTTTCTTTTCCAGGTGAATCTTGAAATTGTGGCGACAAATCCAAATAGAAGACCTTCTTATCATCGGCATATTTAGAGATGATTGTATTGATTTGTTCAACTTTGGTTTCGATAGTACCCGCACGCGGGAGAACACCTAACAGTAACACTTTAGTCGATGGCATTTTTACAAATAATTGATTAATAATTTCTTTAATTCCATGAGCAATATCTTCAGCTGTATTCGCATACAAATTGTTAGTACCTGAATATAAGTCAACAGAATATAAGTAATTATCTGTGAAAAAGATAACTAATACTCAGATGTATTACCAATTTTGAGAACAACAACTTTAGCTGCAACGCCATCGAATTCTTTATTCTCGATTCTCCAAACGATGTGTTCAGTTCTATCACCTCCAATACCATAATTGTAAGCATGTCTTGGAGTGTAATATTTAGTCCAAATGTCTTTTCCATTACCAGCCCATCCTTCGGTTATTGAGTCTCCGAGAAATACGACTTGAATATCAGACTTGTGAGCAGCAGTTTGATTTAGCAGCACTTCATGACGTTTGATCCAGTTTACATCCCTTGGTTGAGCAATCCAAGGATGGTTTTGAACTATTTTCGAGAAATATCAATGAAAACAATGTCTCAAGTAATATCTCTATTTTCATTTGTACTATTCCATTTGATTGTAAACTTATTCCTAGTTAAAAAAGTCTAAACTCTGATATCAATTTGATAATCAACAATATTGAGAAATGAATCAAATTAATTGTTGGCATACCCTCTACTTCAGATTCTATTTTCTTAAGAAGGGGTTCCATAGTTTCGTACCACACCTGATAACCTTCTTTAGTAAGATGGACAGTATCGGTATAGAGTCCTACTTTTTCTTTTCCAGGAGAGTCTTGGAATTGTGGCGACAAATCCAAATAATATACTTTCTTGTTATCAGCATATTTCGAAATTAATGTATTGATGGCCTGAACTTTAGTTTCGAGAGCACCAGCTCTTGGAATAATACCCAATAACAAGATTTTTGCAGTTGGGATTTTAACCTCTAATTGAGTAATAATTTCTTTGATTCCATGAGCGATATCTTCCTCTGTATCTGAACCCAAGTTATTTGTACCTTAAAATGCAAATACTAATTAATTACTATTAGGAATAGAGTAAAGTTGATCTGAATACTCAGAATATGACTAGAAATAATAACTATATATTTAAATTTTCATCAACATTAATTACACTACATTAAGTAAAGTTAGTAATCGTTGACGGTAATCAGAAGTAATGGATCAATCCCACTAGATCATCCTAATGAAAAATTTAAAAGGCTTTCATAGTTGGAGAACTATAGAGTATTCAATATAGCAACCAAAGCAAATCTAGACTCAAATTTGGTAACAAGATGATATGCAAAACAGAAAATTTTGAACAGTAACAACCTTTTTCTTGTTGCTATCGAGGATTGTTAACTTTGAAACTGCATATGAAATTTATTTCTTATCAGGACTTACTTCAAGCTAAATTACAGTAAACGGATAAACAAATAGAAAAATGAATATTGAAAAATGTTGTATACCGATTTTGAGAATAACAATTTTAGAGGTAAGACCATCGAATTCTTTATTTTGGATTCTCCAAATGACGTGTTCAGTTCTATCACCTCCAATACCATAATTGTAAGCATGTCTTGGAGTGTAATATTTCGTCCAAATGTCTTTTCCGTTACCAGCCCATCTTTCGGTTATTGAGTCTCCGAGAAATACTACTCTGATGTCACCCTTATGAGTTGCAGTTTGATTTAATAATGCTTCGTGACGTTTAATCCAATTTGCATCTCTCGGCTGAGCGATCCAGGGATGGTTTTGGGCTAAAGTTTGAACGACAAATAACAATAAACTTAATAATTTCAAATACATTCTTCAAGTATTTCAAATATTAAATAATTGAATCTTTAAAGCTGTCTTTAATAATGAAATGATTTTGTGAATCCGTCCTTAAATACTAAAAAATGTTAGTTTTATCTCAGACAATATATTTGATAAAAGTACAGAATTTCGTTTGTGTTAATTTTACCAAATGTTTCATAAAAAATACGGCTTTAAGATTAACTCATTTTCTAAATTATCAGATACGGATCAGAATTAAAAATAAGAATTTGAAGGTTTATGATATAATAATTAGTGATTGACTCACGAAACTCGTGACTTATATTTGAAAATCAAAAATTTAAATCTATAATTAAACTGTAAGCAATAATCTCGAAATCAAGTAATTAAATATTAAAGATTGCTAACAAATTGTTAAAATGAAGGTATATCTAATCAATAAGAATATAGTAGAACTTGAATACAGATTTTATATATCGATTGAGCACAATCGTGACAAACTCGTGAGAACTAAGGCACAAACCAAATACTATTAGATCCTAAATTTTTTCAGAAATTAAGAATTAGAGTTTATTTTTACTCATAAATCTTTTAATTATAGTATTGATATGAAAGTATAAGAAAAGTACGACTGAACTCAACGTTGCTTAGTATGACGACAACTTATCAAAGTTTTAAAGATTAGATTGGGTTGGGTTTGGTCATGTCAGGTTAGGTTAGATTGAATTGAAACTGAAATATAAAGTTGAAATAATAAAAAATAATACATTATGCCGTAAAACGTATCTAATTAAAATATAGTTAACTAGATTTTGAGAGTTAATAATTGATATTTTGCTGTAGGATCCTTATATTATTTCTCAAAATGATCATTTAAACGCTTGTCAAAGTTAAATGGGCTTCATTGATTCAAGAGTCTGTATTTCTAGCTATTTTATGAGTATAAGTTTATTGTTTTGCATTAAAATCAAGGCATTTCTTTAATTATATTTTAATCGGTTTCATATTTTTATTGATTATGGAAATTTCCAAAACGTCTTACATAAACATTTTAACGAGTATGGATTTACATATCACGTAACTTTTTAAACCTATTCTCCCAATAACTTCTTAAGAAGGGGTTCCATAGTTTCGTACCAAACCTGGTAACCTTCTTTAGTAAGATGGACAGTATCGGTATAGAGTCCTGCCTTTTCTTTTCCAGGAGAGTCTTGGAATTTTGATGACATATCCAAATAGAAGACCTTCTTATCATCGGCATATTTAGAGATAATTGTATTGATTTGTTCAACTTTGGTCTCGATGGTGCCCGCACGCGGGAGAATACCTAACAGCAATACCTTAGTCGATGGCATTTTCACAAATAATTGATTAATAATTTCTTTAATTCCATGAGCGATATCTTCGGCCGTATTCGCACCCAAATTGTTAGTTCCTGAATGTCAGTCAAGAGAATATCAAGAAATAGTTATGGAAAAAATAATAGTCAGATGTATTACCAATTTTGAGAACAATAACACTCGCTTCAACACCATCGAATTCTTTATTCTCGATTCTCCAAACGATGTGTTCAGTTCTATCACCTCCAATACCGTAATTGTAAGCATGTCTTGGAGTGTAATATTTAGTCCAAATGTCTTTTCCATTACCAGCCCATCCGGCGGTTATCGAGTCGCCGAGAAAGACCAGTTTAATATCTGACTTATGAGCAAGAGTTTGATTTAACAACCTTTGATGAGTTCCGACCCAGCCTGCATCTCGTGGTTGAGCAATCCAAGGATGGTTTTCGGCTATTTTCGAGAAACATTAATAAAAATAATGTTTTAAGTAATATTTCTATTCTCATTTGTATATTTTAAAATTATTGTTAGTTAAAAATTAAGCCTCAAACTTATAACAACGTGACAACAATATCAAGAAATGAATCAAATTAATTATTAGCATACCCTCTACTTCAGATTCTATTTTCTTAAGAAGGGGTTCCATAGTTTCGTACCACACTTGATAACCTTCTTTAGTAAGATGGACAGTATCGGTATAGAGTCCTGCTTTTTCTTTTCCAGGAGAGTCTTGGAATTGTGGTGACATATCCAAATAGAAGACCTTCTTGTTATCAGCATATTTCGAAATTAATGTATTGATAGCCTGAACTTTAGTTTCGAGTTCACCAGCTCTTGGAATAATACCCAATAACAAGATCTTTGCAGTTGGGATTTTAACCTCTAATTGAGTAATAATTTCTTTGATTCCATGAGCGATATCTTCCTCTGTATCTGAACCCAAGTTATTTGTGCCTTAAAATTGTTGCAAATACTAATTAATTACTATTAGGAATAGAATAAAGTTGATCTGAATACTCAGAATATGACTAGAAATAATAACTATATACTTAAATTTGCATCAACGTTAGTCACACTCATGAACTTAATAATCGTTAAGAGCAACGAGAAGTAATGAAACCATTCTGGTTGCTGTTAATGATTATTAAGTTCATGAGTGTGATCACTACAATGAAAATTTTAGAGATTCATAGAGTATTTATTATAGTAGTCAAAGCAAATTTTATATCAAGTTTAGTGATAACTAGATATGCACTACAGAAAAGTTTGTATAGTATCGGCCTGTACTTGCTACTGTCGATAATTGTACAGTTTGTAACTGTATATGGAAATTATTTGGTATCAAAACTTACTTCAAACTATATTACAGTAAATTGAAAAAAGAATAGAAAAAAAGTATTAAAAGATTTTGTATACCAATTTTGAGAATAACAATTTTAGAGGTAAGACCATCGAATTCTTTATTTTGGATTCTCCAAATCACGTGTTCAGTTCTATCACCTCCAATACCATAATTGTAAGCATGTCTTGGAGTGTAATATTTCGTCCAAATGTCTTTTCCGTTACCAGCCCATCCTTCGGTTATTGAGTCTCCGAGAAATACTACTCTCATGTCACCCTTATGAGTTGCAGTTTGATTTAATAATGCTTCGTGACGTTTAATCCAATTTGCATCTCTCGGTTGAGCGATCCAGGGATGGTTTTGGGCTAAAGTTTGAACGACAAATAACAATAAACTTAATAATTTCAAATACATTCTTCAAGTATTCCAAATATTAAATAATTGAATCTTTAAAGCTGTCTTTAATAATGAAATGATTTTGTGAATCCGTCCTTAAATACTAAAAAATGTTAGTTTTATCTGAGACAATATATTTGATAAAAGTACAAAATTTCATTTGTGTTAATTTTGCCAAATGTTTCGTAAAAATATGATTCTCAGATTACATTATTCTCTAAATTTTAAAATAGTGGTCAGAATTTTAATAAGATTTTGTAGGTTAATGATTTAATAATTAGTGATTGACTCACGAAACTCATGATTTATGTTTGAAAATCAAAAATTTAAATCTATCATTAAACTGTAAGCAATAATCTCGAAATCAGATAAATAAATATTAAAAATCACTAATGAGTTGTTAAAATTAAAAGGTATATGTAATCAATAAGAATATAGTAGAACTTGAATACGGATTTTATTTATCAATTGAGCACAATCGAGACAAACTCGTGAGAACTAAGCCACAAACCAAATACTATTAAGTTCTAGTATTTTCCACAAATTTAAAATTGCATTTAATTATTTTACTCATTAATCTTTTTATTATAGTATGAATATGAAAGTTTGAGAAAATTACAACTGAATTTAGCTTTAATTAGTGTAACGGCAACTTATCAAAGTCTTTAAAGATAAGGTAGAGTTGGATTTGGTTGAGTTGTGTCGGGTTTGATCAGGTTAGGTTAGGTTAGATTGAATTGAAGCTAAAATACAAAGTTGAAATAATAATGAAGAATAATACATTACACAGTAAAATGTATCTAATTTTAATCTATAATTGACTAGTTTTTAAATACGAATTATTCATACTTTGCTATAGGATTGTTATCTTGCTTTTCAAAATAATCACTTATTATTGCAAAAGTTAGATTGACTTCGTTGAATTAAAAGTGAATTCTAGCAATTTTATTAGTACAATTTCATTGTGTTGTATTAAAATCAAAATATTCCTTTAATGATATTTTTAAATTTTTTTCATCAATACTTATAGTAGTTCTAAGGGATTTGTGACAATCAATAATTTTTACTAATTATACAAATTTCCAAAGATTTTTACACAAAAGTTTTAACGAATATGAATTTATATTTCGTATAAGTTTTTGAATAGTTACTCTATTCTGCTAATAACTTCTTAAGAAGTGGTTCCATAGTTTCGTACCAGACCTCATAACCTGCTTTAGTAAGATGGACAGTATCGGTATAGAGTCCTGCCTTTTCTTTTCCAGGTGAATCTTGGAATTTTGATGACATATCCAAATAGAAGACCTTTTTGTCATCGGCATATTTAGATATAATTGTATTGACTTCTTCAACTTTGGTTTCGATAGTACCCGCACGCGGGATAATACCTAACAGTAACACTTTAGTCGATGGCATTTTTACGAATAATTGATTAATAACTTCTTTAATTCCATGAGCAATATCTTCAGCTGTATTTGAACCCAAATTGTTAGTACCTGAGTGTTAGTTAACAGAATATCAAGAATTAGTTGTATGGAAGATAATTCATACTCAGATGTATTACCAATTTTGAGAACAACAACTTTAGCTGCAACGCCATCGAATTCTTTATTCTCGATTCTCCAAATGACGTGTTCAGTTCTATCACCGCCAATACCATAATTGTAAGCATGTCTTGGAGTGTAATATTTGGTCCAAATCTCTTTACCGTTACCAGCCCATCCTTCAGTTATTGAGTCACCGAGAAATACGACTTGAATATCAGACTTGTGAGCAGCAGTTTGATTTAGCAATGCTTCATGACGTTTGATCCAATTTGCATCTCTGGGTTGGCCGATCCAGGGATGGTTTTGGGCTAAGGCTTGAGCAACAAATAAAAATAAGCTTAAGAATTTCAACAGCATTTTTTACACTATTTCAAATGTCAAATAATTGAGTCTTATAAACTGTCCTTAAATACTAAAAATGTTTATTATATCTGAAGTCAATTTTAGATTGTGTGAATTTTGGCAAATGTTACGTAAAATAAGGTTTATAATTATCTTGTTTTCCAAGTTATCTGATATAAATCAGGAGTTTTTTCTGAGTTTTAGTACGATTTTGAAGGTTTAAGAGATAATAATTAGAAATTGACTCAGAAACTCATACTTTAAGTTTTGATAATCAAAAACTTGAACCTATTATAGAGCTGTAAATATTAATAATACCCTCAAAATCAGATAAATAAACACTACTAAAAAGTTATTAAAAATGAAAAATCCGTATGTTAACAACAATATAGTAGAACTTGAATACGTATTTTGTTTATCGATTGAGCACAATCGAGACAAATTCGTGAGAACTAAGCCACAAACCAAATACTCTTAAGTTCTAGTATTTTCCACAAATCTAGAATTTCAGTAATTTTTTATTTATTAATCTTTTTGTCGTGGTATCGATATGAAAGTTTGAGACAAGTACGGCTCAACTCAACTTTAATTAATGCAACGACAACTTATTAAATTTTTAAAGGTTAAGTTGGGTTGAGTCGGATTGGATTAGTTTAGATTTGTATTGAAAATCAAATAGATATGCGAAACAATGATGAACAATAATACTAATTGCACAGTAAAAGCCGTTTAATTTAAACATATTGTTGAATAGTATTTAAAAATGAATAATTAATTTCTACTTTTTTATATAATCTTATATTGATTTGCAAACCAAATCTCCTAAACATATTTGTGGTAGTCTATCAAACTTAGACTGACTATTGAATAAAAAATTCACTTTACTCGCAACTTGAAGAGCAGACGTTCATTACTTTGTTCTAAACTTGAGAGCTTTCCTTAATCATATTTTAAACAGTTTCATACATCAATACTCATTGTAGTCCTGAAAGATTTGTCACAATCGATAATCTTTATTAGTTATGGACATTTCAAAAAGTTTTACATAAACAGTATAATCAATATGAATTTACATATCATATAATTTTTGAATTACTCTAAGCTCCCAATAACTTCTTGAGAAGAGGTTCCATAGTTTCGTACCAGACTTGATAACCTGCTTTAGTAAGATGGACAGTATCGGTATAGAGTCCTTCCTTCTCTTTTCCAGGCGAATCTTGAAATTGTGGTGACATATCCAAATAGAACACTTTCTTGTCATCCGCATACTTTGCAATCAGTGCATTGATGGCCTGAACTTTAGTCTCGAGAGCACCAGCTCTTGGGATAATACCCAATAATAAGATCTTTGCAGTTGGGATTTTAGTCTCTAATTGAGCGACTACTTCTTTGATTCCATGAGCAATGTCTGCCTCTGTATTTGAACCCAAGTTGTTAGTACCTAAAATTTAACGAAGAGTTAAAAATAGGATCAAAACCTGTAATACGATTAGGTATTTTACCGATTTTAAGGACCACAACTTTAGCTGTAACGTTATCGAATTCTTTATTTTGGATTCTCCAAATGACGTGTTCAGTTCTATCACCTCCGATACCATAATTATAAGTATGTCTTGGAGTGTAATATTTATCCCAAACTTCCTTTCCGTTACCAGCCCATCCTTCGGTTATTGAGTCTCCAAGAAAGACTATATTAATTTCTGATCTGTGAGCTTCAGTTTGCTTAACCAATCCCTCATGTCTTTCCTTCCACCACGCATCTGGTCGCGGTTCACCAATCCATGGGTGACTTTGAGACAATACCCCAACGATTAATGAAAATAAGACTGATACTACTAACTTCATTCTCAATCAATTATGGCTAACCATTGAAATGTTCTCATTTGAGCTCGGCTTAAATACTAAGTTTTTCCTTCATTATCTATTAATATTATTATAAAATGTCGTTTCGCTTATTATTTTAGTCTAGATGAGAATTAGCCATAACTTTGATACGGATTACAATCATTAGATTCTAATTCGTGAGAACTTTAAGTTATGGTTGAATTATTACAAAATTAGAAATTGTTGATTGAAATATACTGAACTTTGCTCGACTCAACAATCAGAGTATTATTTTTATCTTTCAAACAAATCCCATATTATTATTGTTTCTAAGCTAACTCTGAGCCTGCACCAACTGTTCCTGCATCGAGAATGGTCTGAGTATTTTTAGAGATAAGACTTTGATCTATTTAAGATTATCACATCAGAAATGCTGATATAGTTTTTATCTTTTTACCACTGATTTCAGTGTTTGAACTCCTATGCGATTTAACGTTACATAAAATATTCCACTTTTATCTGCATAATAATTTTAAATCGTATAAGGATTCAACTACTCAAACCAAACCAGCAATTTTATCACAATTTTTTATGTCATAATCTTCAATATTCCTCAGTTTGTTTCTAGAAAAGACTTACAGCTGGGGTAGGGGTAGACTTATGGTGCAAGTATTCAATTTGATAATTTAATAAACTTTCAACTGTAGAATCTCACTGCTGTCACTCTCATTATTAGATAAATGAATTCTTTGGAAATAGCTTACGAAATACTTGTCAACTTTTCCCATGTCTTCTCTCACAATTAGTTTTGAATATTAAAATTTAATTATTTTGTAAGAACTGAACAAAGTATGAAAATTTTCCAATTCAAATGTAACGCACTTGAAGTTTATTACTGTAATCAAAAGTATTTTAGAGATTGCGAGTCCAACAAAATATGTTCAAATTAATTCATTTTTATTGTATGAGTTTGTGGACTGATGTACGAACAAGTTCTTAAATTTAAACTAAAATCATTAAGAATTTTATCGCTTTTTCAATTAATTAACAGGTGATTCGCTAACTTTAGACTTGTTTGTTTTACATAATCGATTTGACTCAAAACCTACTCTTTGGCTAATAATTTTCTTATAGATGAGATCTAGTGTTTCCATGATATGTTCAATAAAATACTTTATGGATTTCTTCAACATTAGACTGACTTCTAAAAGAGAAATGAAGATAAATTTCTTTCAAGCTGCCTAACTATATAAAGAATGTGTGTGTGTGTGTGTGTGTGTGTGTGTGTGTAAGTTTAGTAGAAAATAAATTGAACAACAATATTGGAAAATAATGAGTGTCTGGGATTTAATAGAGATGTTACGTATCGAAGTAGGATTTCGTAAATCACATCAAATCAGCTCAGCACAAATGGGCTGCAAAATAAAAATCCAATTATTTGGTAACTATAAATTGTTTGAAACAATCCAGAAGTAGATGATTCCGGTTCTATATTCTAATGCATTTACTTATTGCTTGTTGCTCGCAAACTGTGATATTAAGGAAATCAAACGCTTACATTTTGTTGAGTGCTTTGGCATGTTATCAAAGCAAATCAAATATTAAACTCAATTCAATGCTCACTCTTCTATAGTGTTCATATACAAATAGATTTCTAACTTTGCTTCTGTTAGTATTCATATACAAATTGCTTTCAAACTTTGGTTAAGTTTTAAGATAAATAATATGATAGTAATAGGAAAATATAAACAGATTAGAATTTTTATTAAGCGTTCAATAGTTTGACAAACAAACTTTCCATTAAATCATGCCAAAGAGCATAACCAACATTGTTGATATGTAACTGATCGCTACGATATACAGTTGAGTTGACATTTCCGAGAGATGCACGAAAATGTGACCCCATATCCAAATAGTTAATTGTTTTGTTATTATTTAATTTTGCGATCCCTGTGTTTATATGTTCCACTGCTGTGTCCTGATATACACCTTGTCGCGGAAGTATTCCCAATAAGATTACCTTAGCGCTCGGCATTTTCTTCTCAAGATTTTCTACAACTGCTTTCACTCCTTGCGCGATGTCGTCGTCTGCATCACGACCGATGTTGTTAGTACCTAATGATTGGTTGATTATTAGTGTCAGAAATCATTTTGGAGTGTTACGGGAACAAATATACCGATCATAACAACGACAACTTTAGGACTGAGGCCGTCAAACTCTCCGTGTTCTATTCTCCAAATCACATTCTGGGTCGTATCGCCTCCAATCCCATAATTATAAGCATGTCGTGGAGCGTAGTATTTGTTCCACACATCGAGACCCCATTCCTTTGGATCCCAAGCCCATCCAGCTGTTATTGAATCGCCAACAAACACAGCCTTGATATCCGATTTGTGCTCTGCTGTTGTTTTCAATAGTCCTTCATGTAATTGTTGCCAGTTTCCCATCGAACCGACTACTGGTTCCCATGGCTTTGCTGCTATACTTACGTGAAGTATCAATAGGATTGCTATCAATACCAGTTGCATTTGAGAAAGTTTCCAAATATTTAATCAGTTCTTCAACTTGTTGCCTTAAATTTAATGTATGTTTACTCACGCTATTTGTCACAATACGCTTTATTCTTTAAAATAGCTCAAGTTTTGATCGTAAGCACAACTGACGATAAGCTTACGCTTACGTATCCTTAACTATCAACTGATTTTTATAATAATGAATTTCATAATAACGGATACTTTATTGAAACATATGTCAACTTTAATGTGTTCACCATAATTTCACCTGTATTAACATTGTTTACTTAATCATATAATCATAAAAAGTGTTGATTGAATTTATAATTAAAATGCAACAACTTTTATTCAAAATAAAATCTTTTAATTAGTACATAATAAAATTAAACTTAGGCAGTCCTTAAATCATACTTTGAATTGTTAAAATTTGGCAGTTTTCAAGTTTGAGTCTATTGATATTTCTAGTTTATCATCAATAAATGCTAGATTATTTTTCTAAAATCCAAATCCACTCAAGTCTCTGCATATGTTCCTTACCCTCTCAATTATCTCTTAATTTACTGAAGTTTCAAAGCTTTTTATATTTGGCTCAATTATTCAACGGAAATAAGACGAAAGAATCATTTTATCAAATTAATCAAAATAAAATCTGTTGACTAGTAATTGGAGAAAACCCAACATCAACTTCAAAAACAATCCTGAAAATTAAAAAAACTCGATTCTTTCAAAACTGATTGGAATAATTAGTGTTTAGTCTTGTTTAGGCTGAAGTCCATTCTTTTCAGGTTCCAAACAAGTGGCAATCATTTGGTTGACTAAATCATGTAACTCTGACTCTATTTGAGACCAATTACTGCAAAATTATAGAATTGTCAATATATGAAGAATAATAGTTAATAAAGGATTGTTTTACTCATTCTCTGGCGGTGCAATCGCTTCCGAATAGTATTTAATTTTAGGCTCAGTTCCGCTCGTTCTAATCGTAAGTACGACACCATTCGTGAAATAAAAAGTCAACATAAACGAGGATGAGCTCGATGGTAGTTCCTTAGGAAACAAATTAGATTCAGATCAACAACACATTCAGAAATTTTTGTAAATAATCATAATAAATCAATTACAGGAATGTTGTTAGGTGTAGAAGAATCGAACCCACGGTTTAAATCCCGAACTCTTTCAATTTGGTAGGAGCCGATACTGGACGGATACTAAATTTAAATTAGATACTAATTAGACACTAAATTATATTTAAATTTATATAAATCACGACAATAAATACATCCAACTCTTACAGTGTTGGGACCGTTGAAATTGGATAAACGGTCAAAAATTCTTTTAGTTATCTTTTGATCGTAACACAAATAATAAGAGCATAAGTTGTAGTGATAGCCATAAATGTGATAAATATAATCCAAATGTTGCGATAGATTAGAATTTTTATTCTGACTGAGATATACTGCCAACTGCAACACATCAATGGCAGCAGTGATGCCGTCTTTATCTAATACAGTCGATCCGACCTGTTGTAGAAAACTTTATAAACAGATAAAATAACTTAAAACGCAACCCACCATAAATCCAATCGCCTCCTCATATGCGAATAAAACTGTTTTTCCCTTTTTGATCAGTTCGTCGCTTTTATTTCCCATCCATTTGAAACCAGTCAGCGTTTCGATCCAATTGAAACCTTCGTGTTTGGCCATTGATTGCAATATTTTCGAAGAAACAGCCGACGAAATCATATAGACATCAGAAGCAGGTGCAGAGTTTGGTTGTGATTTGTGGAGAAACCATTGCCACCAACCAAGAAGTGCACCGATTTCGTTGCCAGTGAACACACGCCACTTCGAGTCGTGAGGCTGTAGTTCTGCTACTGCACAACGATCAGCGTCCGGATCATTTGCTATGATTATCGTCGAATTGGTGGCGTTCGCTGTCTTTATAGACTCATCCTTAAAATAATTAGTCATTAGTTACTTGAAAAAATTCTATTTCATGGAATTTTTACCAAAACTCCTTTCCCTTCCTCAGGATTAGGAAAAGTGACTGTTGGAAAGTCAGGATCGGGTTTCATCTGACTCTCAACTGGGAAATAATGGGTGAATTGGCAAACTTTCAGAGCTTCAGTTATATATTTATGACCCACACCATGAAGTGAAGTATAAGTGACTCTTAATTGTGACGCTTTGATTGCATTGTTGTCGAGAATTCTCGATTGAATAACAGAAAAATATTTCTCCCAAATTAAGTCAAACGGATCACTGCATTTGGGATGATCTCTGGGATTATTAACCCAAACACCATCCCATGGCTGAAGATTTTGTAGAATTAGGTTTTGAATGTTGCGATCGTGAGGAGATGTTATTTGTGCGCCGTTTGAAAAATAAACTTTATACCCATTATCATCCTTTGGATTGTGTGATGCTGTAACCATTACTCCTAATGTTTCAAATTAATTCTCCACTTAAATACTGAAATCTATTTAATAACAATACAACTTTTCACCTGCAATAGCAGACAATGTTTTCACAGCAAATGGCACGAAAGGTGTCGGAACAATTGTAGAGAAGAGATAAACTTTGATGCCTTGCGCCAGAAATGCGTTAGCGGACAACTGGGCAAAACGAGACGAATTGTATCTTCCGTCAAAACCCAACACAACCCCTTTCTCTTGAGATGAACTATCGATTTGTCTTAAATATTTGGCTAATCCTTGAGATGTTTGAATGAGTACTAAATCGTTCATAGCTGCATAGCCAGCACTCATAAAGCCACGAATGCCAGCCGTCCCGAAAGTCAATCGAGACAAAAGGAGAGTTGAAAGTTTCTCAATTTGCTCAGAAGCTAGCAGGCTTTCGATTTCCCCTCTAGTTTTCGGATTCTTTATCGCAATAAATAATAATGTCTTATTATTGTTTCTAGTTATAGTTATCTAAAGTTTAGTCATCTAGTAAATATGCTATATTCTTGTATTGATACATGTTATGCGTTGTTCTATCTTTATTTATTACTTTGCAAATTTTTACTTTCATTCACTTTCATTGGCTTTGGCTTTGATTGGCTTTGGCTTTGATTAGTTTTGGCTTTGATTAGTTTTCATTTCTTTAATTATTATTTATGCTATTATTAATTATGTTATTAATTTTTTACACTGGAGTAAATAAAAGTATTTCATAAGTTTGAGATTTTAGATAAACTTAAATTTAAAACTTATAGATCATCTTGCAAATATTAAAACTTAATCGAAACTAACAGAACCAAACTGTTGAATATAGCTACATAATCAGTCTGTAATGACACGTAATGAATTGTTTGAAGTTTTATAAACAAGTTTACGTTGGTTAATTGACTATCGCGATTATATCCTTGAAGTAAGAGACGCTTAAATATTTACTACTTCGCTGTTATCTTATCGTATCGGTCATAAATGCAATTTTTAAGTGTTTCTCCACTCAATCATTAGACTTACTATATCTGAATGCTATCAAATCTTATTAACTGAACACTGTATGCAATCTGAAAACTTATAAATTGCATACTTTCCCCCTGTTACTATGCCTTTGTCTATTAATTGATTCAATCTATTTTGCCACTAGTCAATTCAAATCCCATTTATATTCTTATCTTTTCATTTAACCAATTATTATCAATAATTAGACATCGATCACAATCACTGACCTGATCCCAATTAAGCCATTCTTGTATCTTGTCATCCAATTCTTTATTACCGGTTCTTTTTATACCATTACTTTCGTTAGACATTGCGGTAGAAATCTTTTACTTATCTTAACTGCTATTTATTGAAATTTCAAACTTTTAAAGTAATAATTGAGTTAAAAATCTTATTCAATACTTATTGTAACTTTAACCACAATTAACTGTCATTCAGTCGGTAAACGACCAAACTTTTCTCCTCAATCATACATCAACACAACTGTGAATGTCATTTACTCTTCATAAATGACGTGCAAATTGACTAATTCTGATGTTGTCATGTGATCAATTGCTTGACGTCATTGATTTAAGCGCTAAGTATTTCATAACATTAAATACATTTCTACTCATGTTTTGTCTTTACTATTAATTCACTTTTCAAATATTCGTTAATTATTTTCACAATAAATTAAATATTTATTTCTTAGCTATCATTCAATTATTCACATAAACCAATGGATGAATTGGCGAATGCGAAGAGAAAATTAGATGAAACACTTGGAGATAACTTTAAAATGTATTCATTTTAATACTTTATATTCACTTATTTTCATCAAAATCATTACCAATTACTCTATTAAATCATTAGTTATCTCCAAATGATGAGACAATGGTTTACCGAACAGATGACTAAAGAAGAGTTCGATTACAAAGTTAGACAACATTTGGCAAAGGATGCGATTGTAGCCCACAATCAATTTCTGTTGGCTCTTCTCAACAAATGCACAGATTTGGCACCAAATCAGACGTCAACTCATACGAGTCCCATTACTAAAACTCAACTCAAAACTCATGTCAAAAGTCAGTACTATTTCAATCAAGTAATTCTATTTTTACTATAACTTTATTGTCAATTTTTAGCTGAAACTAAAGTCAAAACAATGCCCGTTAAGCCTTTGAAGAAGAAGTTGAAAGCACTGAAAAAATTAAATTTTGATAATCGTTTTGAGCGCATATCAGTTCACGAAAACGGATATTTGCCTAGTATTAAGCTAATGGACGATTGCACTAAGCTCTCAAAAGTGTCTTATTGTCAAAGAGAGTCTTCACTTCCAGACCACTTCATGTCTCATTTGAGAGTTTATGTCATCTCATGGGAAATGGGTTTGGATGGAGTTCAAGACAATGCTGTCAAGTTATGTAATGCAGCTCTTAGGGTATGTAATAATTCTTAAATACTTCCTATCTATTAACCCTTTATTTTGATTTCTATTTAGGATTTCATGAAATCAATTCTCACCGAAATTATTACTTCCCGTTCATCATATCGTCTTCGAGACAATCGGTTTAAGTATTGCATTGGTGCGCCACCAATTAATCCGTATCTGAAGAATTCCTATCCTTTGCTACAAATGACTGATCTCTCATCAACAGTTACTAACTCGGAAACCGGTTTGTATTTTAAAAATTGTTACCTGTAATAGACTAAGAACTGATTCCAACTACTATTTAAATGAAATGTTAAGGTGAACACCACCCTGTTATGAGACCAACCATCGATGAAGCAACTAATGATGCCATGTACTCGATGGCTTGTGCACAGAATAACAAAAGAACTTATTTTAATGACGAACCAATCAATTTAAGACATTTACTTCATGTACTCAAGACAAATCGAAATGTGATCCCATCTTACACTGTTAAGTGTAATGCTGCCTATAAGACTGTCTCTAAATTGGCTGAACTCGAATCTAATTCACTTGACTCTAATTATATTGATTGATTTAATTGTTTTTTTAGTATTCAATTTTAATCAATTTTCTCTTAACGAGTTGTAATTTTCAAATCATTCCACTCGTTCTTTCAGTACAATATTGTATTAAAAACTGTAACCCTTTGTAAATAAAATTGGTTGATTTTTCAAAACTCTGCCTTTTATTGGATTATGGATTGCTTAAGAAATTTAAATATGATCAACTCATCATTATCTTTACGATAGAAAGTAAAAAGTTGACAAAAATTTAAACAAAAAATAAATGAAATGTCAATGAAGTAATTATATGAATTATAACTAGAAAACCAATTGATATTGAAATTAGGTATCACTTTTCCACATCTTAATTGTTTTGTCGTTTTCAAGTGCAGCCGAAGCGATGATGTTCTCAGTTGGATGACAAGCAGTGCACAGAACAACGTCTGTGTGTCCGCTCAACTTCTGCACTATTTCTTTTGTTTGTAAATTCCAGATATAAACCAAATTATCCTCAGATCCAGAAACGATCCACTAAATTAGAGATATTATTAAATAGTGATTTAAAGATTAATTAAATGAGCAAAATACTGATACCTTTCCTCCAGTGACAGAAAAATTGGCAAAAATGCAATACTTCTCATTCTTATGTCCAGTATATGTTTTCAAACACTAAAAAAATTCAATATAAATTCAAACAATGAAAGTTTATAATCAATATTATTGAAGACAAACCTTTCCTTTGCTATAATCCCATAACTTGAGAGTGTTGTCAAGAGTTGCCGCCAAAATATATTTGCCATTTGGAGAAAACTTGACAAAAGAAACCGGAGGGTTATCGTCGTCAATTAGTGTCTTCAGACACTGACCCGAAGCTGTGTCCCAGATACGACACAAACCATCATAAGAACTGCTCGCTATAAGAGTTCCGTCACGATTAAAATGAACAGCAGACACAGGATCAGAATGTGCCGGAAGTGTTTTAAGACATTTGCCAGTCTTCACATCCCATATACGAACGGATTCATCAAACTATTGATGAGGAGAAGAAGAATTAAAGAAATAAATATTGAAATGATTTGGTAGTGAATACTTACCGAACCGGAGACTATTAGGTTTGACTGTGGATTAAAATTACAGCAGAAGACATAATTCGAGTGACCCTTAAGTGTCTTCAGGCCTTTACCCTGAAAATAAAAGTTGAATTAGTGAATGAATAAAATAAATTATCATCTGTCATACTGTGGCACATTCCCATATCTTAAGCGTTTTGTCATCAGAAGCCGACACCAGAAGTCTAGAGTCCGAACTCCACGCAATGTCACTGATGCCTAATTTGTGTCCAGCAATTGTCTTCTCAAACTTGCCGTCGTAAGCGCCCCAAAGCTTTATGATCTTATCAGCCGAACTGGAAGCCAACCACTCGCCGTTCGGCGAAAACTTAATCGAAGAAACGGCTTTTGTGTGACCTGCCAATGTGTAGGTTAGTTTATAGTTCGGTCGAACTCGGTCTGATTGTGATGATGACTTGGATGATGACGGAGGAGTAGATGAGATTGAACTCCGATGAGATGATGCCACTTTGTGCGAATCCATTATTTGCTTCTGTTTGAAATGTTTTTCTTTTCTTTCTAATCAAATAGCTTTCAGTTATGTCTCGTTTTGTATGTTCTGTAAAACTTTTATCTCTAATCTGAGAGCGAAACCTTTTCAATACGTTATAGTGCTGAGTTCCCATATAAAAAGGGCCTTTTTGAAGGTGAGATAGCATGTTTTTGATAGGCTGATTTGTATTTATGAATGTTGTTTTGGTTTTTTATAATAGTTTGAAAGCATCCGTAAAGTCTGCATAATTGATAGATTTATGGCAATTCTGATTGATTTGATTAATACAACTGATATCTAATGAACTGTGTTATTGAAAAATTAAAAATAAAACTAATAATTGCGTTATTCGTAGTGGTGTTTATTATATAATTTGATTAATGGTACAATTAATGAATAATCTTTATAGACAATAATTTATAATAATAAATAATAAAAGATGAACAAATAATTGAAATGCAAACAATTAGTTCATAGTACTATCACTAAATGATCCAAAAACACTAAGATTCATATCAACTTATTTGTTGCTAACTATAATGCAATAAAATTTGTCATCAATTCTATCTCATACTTCAAGTTTTAATATTCCAATATTGATTTGCACTTTGGCTATCGACTCAATTTTTGGTAAGGTTTTTGTGTCGTTTTTCATTTTGATTAATATTTATCCTTATCTTTATACACAATCTGTTTACTTATCTACCCATAGAAAACAAATTTAAATATCAATTAATACTCAGTAAAACATGTAATTCATCTAATAAACGTTATCAACAGTTAAAGTCGATCACATTTGATAAGAAGTTAGTCATAAAAACGCAAATAGAGGTCACATCTAGAAGGGTAGCAAACTATCAGTTTAACAGAAAGCGTAGAAAAGTTTATGAAAGTTTTTCCAACCTTTTCAACTCGTCTTAAGGCCCACACTCTTTCCCAAAACTTATTTTTTATTACTGTTATTTTATTGCATATATATAGTGATCGTGTTTTCAATCCATTTATTAAGCATTTATATGATATCAAATTAAATTTAATTTAATTTAAGGCCTTTTAAGAGTGTTGGGAAACTTCCGCAATTCAAAACACTCACTAAAAGCTCTAATACTTTATAAGAAAATTTTGTTATAAAAATTATCTATTAATGAGACAAATGAAACGAATTTGCAAACAAATCCTGAATCGGAACGTTTGGTTGAAACGCTTGAGGCCTTTTAAGGCACTTTGATGCTTTCAAATTTCAGTTCAATCTTACTTTAAGATATGACAATTATTTTTCTCGTTTACTTTTACCACTATGTTCTCCAACTGTTCTCTTCTCTTATATAATGTTTTGTTGATGTGCAAACTTCTTTTCTGACCTCAAAATCTTAAATATTTAGTGTATTGCTTTTGTGAGACTAAAATATTTGCTTCTAACTAGATCTTAGTGAAAAGAATGATAAAAATCTTTTACTTTTAAAGTGATTAGAAGTTTTAGATCAAACTGAAAAGTGCTCTAATTTTATGATAACTCAGTAAATATATGTTTCTTAAAATATGAAGAGTTTGTTCATTTCTAAGTGAAATATTTCCTAAAATCGATATAAAAAAAGAGGAAATTACATAAAAATGTTTCAAATTGTTGAAAATGTATTGAGAAGTTAATACCAAAACTACTTTTATCAAGTTACATGTTCAAATTGATGTAATAAGGTGGTTTAGTATAGATGATAAGAAATGAAACACTTAAACAGATTAATTGATAATAACTAATGCTATGATTTATAATTAATCGTTTAATCAGAACGTTTTGATAAGAAATAGCTTAGATTAATATGTAAAAGCATCACTTCTGTTAGTATATTGCGCGTAAATCACAATCATTTAGCAAGAGATCAATTTCAGAAAACAGTATTCAAATCTAGCTCATAAAGATCGGATAGTTTCGATTCTGTGAAATAACTCGTTACCACTGTTACCATTTATTAGTTTGAAATTTGATTTCAGTAACTTTTATAATCTATTTGTTCAACTTGTAACTACTTCCTCATTTGATTAGGTACTATATAAAGTTACCAAAGATGTCTTTAAGTAATTTTTGTATAGAATCAAACATGCCATAAGTTTTGAATAGGAAACATTTAAGTATAGAGCATAAATGCATAAAAATCTAATTGAATAATTATGATAAATGCAATATGCAACTTATGCCCGTCAATGATAGATTGGATAGCAAATTCTTCTACTGAACAATTGACAAACCGGGGCTTTGATATGAGTTATGAAGAGATAATTGAATAAATAGTAGTTTGATAGCCTCTAAACGCAAATACATAAGAGGTCTAAATAACTAACAGTTACATTGAGATAACACATAACTACTCATACAAACTACAATATGAAATATCATTTTAAGCAGTTTTCATCAGTCATACGTTTACAACATTACAAATCTTTATTCATTCTTGTCGACAACTATTTGAGCTGAACTTTCCTAAAGTTGACCATTTTATTAGTCAAAGTTGTTTCTAAATTATATTTTACTGAAAAAGTTTCAACTATTTTGTGTTGGTAAACAATATCAAAAGTATGTTAGCTCTCTTACTCTCCCTTACTCTCTCTCTCTCCCTCTCCTTCTTCCTCTGAACCAACTAATGAAATAACTAACGTATTATGAACTCTAAAACGATTAGAAAGAACTGGTAAGAAATGGAATCGATGCACATGCCAATGTCATCAACAATGATGCCAGATATGGATATGGGTATGAAAATGTACTTTCACATTGGATACGAGCCTTACGTTCTGATTAAAGAATGGGTCGCAAAATCTGATGGTGGTATTTATGATTTTATTATTGATTAATGTTTCAACTAAATAACTGATTGAACTATTTTTTCACTCTGCATATAATCGAAATCCTGAAACACCTCAAATCCTATCGACCTCTTATTGCATGAATTGACATTTTTGGTTAATGCATATATTGAAAATGTTTACAATTTTCTGTTCAATCACGCAGTGATTGAGGCGTTATTGCAATAAAAACAAGATTAAAAACAAGACTAACAACTAGCAATAGGATCTCCTTTTACAGAAAAATAATGCTAACTATAAGTTATAATAGTTTTGATTGAAGTGCAAAAACAATCATAAGTGAATTGATTGTTTCAATCCATTTAACTTCACTTTTATCGCAAATATTTGTTGCGTTAATTTAATTGATATTGAAATTAATTGAAATGAATCAACTTTAGAGAATAATTGAAAATAAAATTCAATTGAGATTGCAAATAAGATAATCTTAATAGTTTAGATGAAGAGGAACATCAGTTTCTCATATGTAAGGCTTTTAAACCTGTTTCAAATTGAGCTGAACCTCGATTCGAGTCGATTATGAAGCAAATACCTATAGATTAGCATATAAAATATCGGTTTATGATTATTCAATCTAAACCAGTGTTACAACAATTAAAACTTTAATACTATAAAAGATTTTTATTACCTTAGTCTATAAACAAACTGTTAAAAAATCTAATCATTAGGCATTTTTGAAGCTAATCTTGCATTTATATGATATCAAAAAATAAAATTAAGATTTATATTCAACTTATTGACTAATAAATCAATTAGTGTCCATATTATCATATATTAACCTCAAATTGATAATAACTTGCAGCTGATTTGACGTGCAGTCAAACTTTGGCATGCATTTAAATGCTTTTCAAAAAGCAATACATAAATGCTATAACAAAACAACTTAATTATGATAGATTTTAAAAAGTATTTAACTGAAGTAAATGAAGTTTGACTGTATTTCTAATTTTTCGGTATATCAAAGCGATGTTTGGGACATGTCTATTCTTTTTCACGCTGGCCATATTGTACGAACTATTGAAGTATTACCGACAGGTGCACTTAAATAAAGCTGAATGTGGTGTGTGCGAAGTAAATATAAATCCCGAAAACGGAACTGAGTCGAACAGGGGAGAATCTCAAGAGTCTCCTTCTTGCCATTCAGATCATGATAAGTTACGACAATCAACGCAAAGAGAAAATCGCATTAAACGATCTAAAATTAAAATGTTATCGATCGCACATGCGATACAAACAGCTCTTCATATGCTACAAATATTTATATCTTATCTGTTGATGTTAGCTTTTATGCTGTTCAATATATGGATATGTCTGGCGGTTATACTTGGAGCTGGTGTCGGATATTTCCTGATTGGATCCAGGAAAGTGGCTGCTTACACTTTTTATGATGATGACCATTGCCATAATTAAAAAATATATATAATATATGTTGTGACTGATATACAAAATCTAATATTTTACAAAGTAGTCACCTAGCTTGTAAATTAGTTAGGATTAAAATTGACTCCTCCGTAAACTAGCCTACTAACTTATAAACTATTGATAATTATTTTGCAAGCTAGTTGACTAGATTACAAAGTGGTCAATCTTGTAAATTAGTCATCATATATATATATATATATATATATTTATATCTATTTTAATTAATTAAAACTACTTTTGTAGTTAATCAATTAACGCTATTGTGTATCTAATCGAATTGTTTATCCTATCAAATTTTGCTCAGATGCAGGTACTTTTACTCTAATCATTTAATTGTTGCAGTTTTTACGACACTCTTAATTCTCATATGCTACATTTATACTATATTTTCTTCTACTTTTCTCAAGTCTTCTAAAGTTTAAAGTTCTTAAGTTTTATTGTTGTAGTTGTATGAATAATTTCCTAATTAAAAAAGGGTTAATTAATAGGAAAAGTTTATGTTTACTTTACATGTTACAAGATTGAAGAAAATAAGATTTAGTTCCTGTAATTAAGCGAGAAAATGTGATAATTTCTAGTGAACTATTCAAGAGAATGATTGTTCAATATTAAAAATTTTAAGATTTCAATAAATATGTAAACATTTTTCAATGTAAGCAACAGATGATTATCAATAGATAATAAATAGTCAACAATTTGATTACGACATCAAGCGTGTAATAAATAATTCTACTAGTTTTTATCAGTTCACCACAGATGAGCAAAATTTACGATCAGATTAAAGCGCTCATAGTTTTTCAGTGTTTGTTAATGAAACTTTTGTTACTTCTATTTCGAAGGTATTTCAGCATTTATGTAGGCTTTAGGGTCAATAATGAACTTTATTTTTAACAAATTCCTCTAATTAATTGGGATCCAAATAGGAAACAAAAATTCCAATAATCAGGAACTGAATAAGAAAATATTTCAAAAATAGTTAGAAATTTTGGAAAAAAAAAGTTAAGTTTGTTATGTAAATAATTGATAGGCGTTTGAATAGTTTTCACTATATGTGCCTGAGGGGAGTTGTAGGAAGTGATCACTTTTCTTTCATTCATACTTTCATTATATTTATATAATAAGAGGAGTTTCTATTCGCTCAACTATTTTAGGTAAAACTTTTGATTTTAAGTTATATTTTATAACAAAATTGTTAAGTTATTCATAACAAAATTGAGAATAACTTTTAATTTGATTAGACCAGAAACAAATAAGTTTGAGGTTAACATGGAATCAATTATAAAAAGTTTACGAGAACTGAATAAGAAAAGATTGAAAGAAGAAAATTGAAAACCGAATACAGAATATAAGATGCATTATGAAAATGTTATAACATATAGCAAAGCGGTTCATCATTTTAATGGTTATCCTATTGCCGATGGCAGTGAAAAACAGTAAAACTCATGACAAGTTTTCTTAATTCGTGTTGACCTCAAATTGGTATTGGTGGTAAATAAGAGATATTTGTAAACGGCTTTCACTCTTATTAATTTGCATCTCTGTATCACACAGACAACTAATACATTCTCTATTGAAAAAGGTTTTCATTATCTATCTAAAAATCGTTTCTGTTATATTCTATTGTTTTAAGATTGTCTTGCTCAAAATATTTTAGTTTTAAATATTTTTACTAAAGTTTTTTAATTCAGATTTAGTGATTGTTTGAAATGTATTCTGAGTTATTAATCGCCATAATTTCATCCGTTCTTATTACAAAAGGTAAGGAAAAAGTTATGCTAACTTTTAAGAGATATGTAAAATAGACTTAGTATGATTTTCAATCCCTAAAACTATCGAACGTTTACCTTTGGTTTAAACTTTAGAGAAATCAAATTTTGTTTCTAATTGTGAGAAATGTTTTTTTACCGGAAAACTTATTGTTTAGATTTGCTATTCTTAATTGTTTTTGCCTAACCTATTCTGAAACCCCTATAACGCAAAGGTTTGAAAAGCTAACAAATCAATTTTGTTTACTTAGAAATAAAGCAAAGATGCGCTAAATTATAGTGAATCATAAATTCATATAAACTCATATTTCATAGCAATTCGTTTCGAAAGTCTTAAACTAGTTTTCGATAATTATATGAATATTTATTTAATGTTAAGTTTCATCTCAATGTTTGAGACCAAACGGTTACTTCGCTCATGAAACTCATTGCGATAAGTATTATGAATGTCGTAATGGGGCCGTTGTAAATGAAGGGCTTTGTTCGGATGGATTGGTATTTGATAACAGATACCATAGGAGACCGCGATGTGTGCATCCGTTTGGCATTGATTGCAGAGATAGACCTCAAACACGTAAGTCTATAATTAATTTAATGTTCACCACAACACTTATGGATCATTCGTTAGTAAGTCTTGTCTTTCACTTGATATTTGATAACTTAAACTGCTGTAGAGCCCGCAAAGTCAACACCTAACTGTCCACGACTGAACGGATTCTACGCTGATCGACGAGACTGTCGACGATTCTATATATGCGATGAGGGTCGCTCTTTTCTCTTATCATGTTCTCAAGGGTTAGCTTATGATGAATATACTGGTACCTGTAATTGGCCTGATTTGGTCGATGGATGTAATAGTGAACAAATTGTTCAGTTTGATTGCCCTGAGCCCACAGAAGCCGAACTGCTTGAATTTGGTCATCCCAGATATGCTATAAATGACTGTCGACAGTTTGTAGTTTGCATTCAATCCGAAAGAAATGGGCGAAGATCTCCTCGATTGCTGGGCTGTGAAGAAGGAAAAGTTTTCAATCCGGAAACCAAACTGTGTGACAGCCCTTTCAATGTTCCGAATTGGTATGCAAATTATTCATATCTTAATCATTCTAATTATTTGTTTTATGAATTCTGACTGAAGACAGTATACAAATCAGTTTTATCTCTTCTTCACGACTAGCCAGTATTTGCATTCAATTTGATAATATTTGAATATTAATACATCAGTCAGAATAAAGTTGAAATTATTTAATTAATTTAACGATTATGGAAAACACTGTAAAAACTTTATTCAAAGCTAGTTATAGGCCTTATCGCTAATGAATCTATAGAACAGGTAATTTCTGAATTCTAAATCCAGATAATCTGATAATAACTATGTATAAAACGCAAGTGAAACACTGCAAATTTCATGCTTAGCTTAAAAGATCTTTCAATATCTAAAAGTAAAAGTGAAAGAAAGTCGTATTAGTATATGATAGTTTTTAATCCACGAAAGAAGATTTTAATATAAAATTAATTAATTGTATATGCTTCAAAGAATCTTTGTTTTTTTATTTATATGATAAAAAAGTTTCAGTGCCGAACTTGCATTTATACATAGATATATTGCCTTCACTCACATTATGAAATATTATCTGATCACGTTTTCAATCCTTGAAAAACTAGAATTTATTCCTCAAATCAATTAGTTTTGATCTCAATAGAAGTTCAGAGTGAATTAATGCCGAATCTAATTCTGATAACGAGCTAACGCTAAATTCAATTCTGTGTATGAACGATTTCTAAGAAAGACAAAAATTAGCATTGCAATTGAAGTTATGTCAATCTGCTTGCATGAATTTTGCATTAGTTTAGGAATGAGATCAGTCCTGGAATGGGCTGAGTTAAAGAATTAAAAATTAAATATAGATCTAGAATTTAAAATTAGGCTAATTTTTTGATCGAATTGACAGAGAGCGCCATTTTATTAATATTTATATCTATTGTTATACTTTTAGTGCCAATTATTATGGACCCGATGATTTCTTGCGATTGAAACCACTGCGGAAGAGGAATCATATTATTTAAATTGAATTCTTTTCAAATTTCTATCATTTTTAGCTTTTGTATTATATGCTTATTATTTTCATAAATTAATTTCTGATTTAAAGTTCGTACAACAATTGTTTAATTCATTCAGTCAAACACTAAATTGGTTCTCAGATTTACATCTAAATAGTGAGAAAGTTTTTGAGTTTGTATATCACTTCTTATTCGTATCTTCAAATACATTTCATACAACTTCTATTTAAATAATACTTAAAACTAACTCAATGAAGACAATCAGTCATGCATTCCATGATATTTTGAGGAACACTTAGATTTTTGAAGATGGTGCTTATAAAACACATCGAGTGTTAACACAAATCTTTATGAATTAAAAACATGAAAATTTTTTTGCCAAACAAAGATTTTCCTGTTGTCAAAAATACATTTTTTATTGTAAGCTAGGCATTGTTGAAGTTAATTCGCACTCGTTTGGATTATTATTATTATTATTACATAAGTAGTTATTAAGGAATAAAAGAGAGAAGTGTACGAAAACCAATTCGAAATATCCCAAACGGAGAGAACAATATTTCACGTTTCAAACTATTTAACAGTTGAATGTATTGAATATGCGTTTCGCTTATTGAGTGATCAATACTTACTGTGTATTGAATTGAATCACAAAACTTTTCAATATTTTGTGGGATCAGTTCGCAGACACAATCAAATGAAAAGATTAACAAAGAATAAAAGAAAATAAATGGTAAATAAGCATTCTTATCTTTATAATTATTAATATTCATACAAATAGATGTGATTATAAGAATAGATGAATTGAAACAGAAAACTAAAATCATAGGAGAAATCAATTGATTAATTGTCAGTATGTGATGTTTAATAAGACAAAGCTTTTGATAAGCGAGAGGTAGTTTCGTGGCAGATATATCTTTAACTAGATGTTTCAAGTAATCGGAAATTAAAAAACTTTCGTAAGCTATTAAAGGAATGATAGAAGTCTGAAGAGCTCCAAAACAGTTAAATAGAAAAATACAAGATATCTCAAACGAGTTTATTATCGAAGTACTTAGAAAATAAATCACACCCAAACAAGTGTGCCACAAAAGCTGTGCAACGACTAAACTAATGTCAATTCTAATGTCAATTTTCTTCTATCTTGTCATATCCAATGATTCAAGTTTTTATTGATTTGTTCAACTGTTTTTAATACTTGTTCTCTGTTTAACATTAATCTTATGAAAGTGATTGAAGAACTGAATGAGTAACTAACTGAATCCATTGCTTTGGTAATAGTTAAAATAATAGATTTAGTTCAGTTTTAGCCTTCAACTGTAAAATCTCAATCTATATTGTAGGCAACCATAATATAGATTGAGGAGTAATATTGTATGACTCCATCCAATAATGAAGAATTTTTTTCTAATTTGTTGTTTGTTCGGTTGTATTATAGCTCCCCTATAGTGGACACCTAAATATAGTGGACACCTAAACATTGTTGAAATGCTATGAAGCACTTAAACCAATGAAACCATTCCTTTTTGAACATTTGCTGGTAATTATTGTAATAAAGAGTCGATAGTCTAATGAAATGAGTGAACTTTAGCATTATTTGAACTATTGTTCAATATTAGGTTCGTGTGACGATTAGAAAAGCTCTAAACTGAAAACATTGATTTTATCAAACGAATCAGACTTATAGCTCATATTGAAGTCATAATAAACATGATGTAATAATTCATAGCAACAGCTTTATTGTCGAATCTATATTATTGTCAATAGTATTGATTAGAAATATGAATCTGAAGATTAAATCTGCCATAAAAGCAATTGTAGAATAGGAACTACTTTATTGACAAAATGCGTTTTCTTCACTTCATATCAAATTTGTCATTAGGTTAATTGCTGAAAAATTCAATTTATATATATAGAAAGTTTGAGCAACGAAATTCATCAAATATTAATTTATTGTTGCAGATGACACACAATCAACATTTATTCAATGCTTCATTATATGTAGATTACAATTGCATCGAAAGTGTGTTACAAGCCTTCAAAATCTTGTTTAACATAATAAAAAGTGTTTCAAATTGAATTCAACGATTAACATTTAGAATGAGTGCCCACACAAACAATATTCAATACTAAAAACATTAATCAATTTTTAATATAGGATTTGTTTTAATAAGTTTCAAGTCTTGCCATGTCAGTTTAAATAACTTTTCGTTAGTTTAGTTTAGATTATGTTATATTCGTTTGAACAATTATTACGACATAAGTTGTCACTAAAGAGATAACAGTCAGAAGTGTATTCAAACCAATTCGAAACATTCCAAACGGTGAGAAATGTATTTCATGTTTCAGACTATTAAACAGTTGAATGTATTGAATACACGTTTGATTCATTGAGTGATCAATACCTAACGTGTATTGAATTGAATTACAAAACTTTTCAATATTTCGTGGAATAAGTTCACAAACATAATGAAATGAAAAGATTAAAAAACCATAAAACAAGATATATGGTAAATGAAAATTTTTATCGCTATAATTATTAATATTCACACAAATTGATGACATTATAAAAGCAGGTGAACTGAAACAGAGAACCAAAGTGATGGGAGAGATCAATTGATTAATTTGTTGGATGTGGTGTTTGATATGACAAAGTTTTTGATAAATTAGGGGCAGTTTAACAGGAGAAACATTTTTAAGAATGCTTTTCAGATAGTCTGAAATGATTAAACTCTCGTAAGCTATCAAAGGAATGACAGAAGTTTGGATCATTTCAATGAAAATAAAGATAAATTGAAACCAAAAGTTAGTGTACCCATAATATTGAATGATTAACAAGGAATAGATAAGACTCAAACATACGTGAGTACTAAACTGTATAAGAGCTAAAACGATTGCGATCTTCTTTTCTCGTTTCAAATCTAAAGGATAGAGTTTGTGATTTAAATTTGTGATGTTTTCTAATAATTTTTGTCCATTTAATGTTAATGTTATATAAATGATTAAAGAAGGTATTGAATAACAAATCGATGTCATTATTTTGATTATAGTGAAAATCACAGATTTTCTTGAGTTTTGGCCATCCGTCTTAGAAGGATTTATCAAATAATAGCCAATCATATAATATAAAGAATAAGAAAATAATATTAAACTCCATCCAATTATTATGAATTTGTTGAAACATTGTGATTTATTCGATGATTTAATAATAGCTCCTCCATAATGAATACCAAAACATTGTTGAAATCTAATCAAAAACTTGAATCCATGATTAGTATTGTTTGCCGAATGCTTTATATCAAAACTTGTGAGCTTTTCTGAACTTTCAGAATTGTTGTTAAAAATGTTGTCCATCTCTTCAAAACTTTAGTTAAAATTGTGATTTTTTCAACTTCGATAAGATTACTGATTCGCACATTTACAATAATTAAAGTGACAACACATCAGTCTATTCAGAGTAAAACTATTATTCTATCCTTATACGAAATTGTAATCAAACTAAATGAAGACGTACTTCGATAAAGTACTCATGATATTATAAGTATGCAAATTTCATACATAAAATAGAGTTTATATTTGCATAAAAGCAACCAGGCTTTTGAAGTAATGAATAGGAAATAAACAACTTCTTCACTCTTAGCAACAATTTCCGTAAAAGAATAAGAGGTGCTAAGACATTGTGAGTGGGCAGAGTCAATTGAATGTCTCAATCAATAGTCTTTGACCTCTCGCATATGCTCTTAGAATATTTTAGTGAAATTGCCAATAGTTTAGGTGAAATGAATTTTTTTCAAAGTTTTTTAAAATTGTCTCTATAGACAATTAGATTATTTCAACAAATCATTTGACCCCTGCCTCCTCGAATTTAACTTTGATATTTGGTCAATAAACCAACAAAATTAGGGAATAATTTCATTAAAAATTGAAGTGTTGAAGTAAACCTAAAAGGCAAAATCTAAAATCGAATAATAATATTTTCGTTTCATGTATTTGAATATATAACAAAAATAGGGTTAAGACTCCACAAATCAGATCCAATCTGATCCTTTTTTTTATGAAAGATTAAGTCGAAAATGAAACTGAGTCAAAGTAGAGCAGTTATAAGTCTTCTATAAAAAGAATAAAATAAGATCTGATTCGTGGGGTCCTAATTGTATTTATTGCCATATATATGTATGTATGTACTTGAAATCAGAAGATAATTATTTGATTTTCACTGCCTTTTAGATCTACAAACGCAGTTTTGATTCACAAACGCAGTTTTGATTCCTTAACCAAATCGTCTACTGGTTTTTATCAATTTATTCACCAAATATTAAGATTGAGTTTCAGGGGAGGCAGGGGTCAAATGATTTTTTCAAATAATTAAGATGTCCATAGAGACCATTACAACAAATTTTGAAAAAATTCATTTCTCCCAAACTACTGGAAATTTACTAAAATATTTTAGGGGTACATAAGAGACTATGGACTGAAACATTGAATTGACTCTGTCTTTCCAATGTATCAATACCTCTTATTCTTTATTATTAGATTAATTGCTAAATCTCAATTTTATATATGGAAATTTTTAAGAATTACATCCTTCAGATAATAATCTATTATTGCAGATAATACATAATTCAACATTTATTCAATACTTAATTATATGTAAATTACAATTGTATCGAACGTGTGTTTCAAGCCTTCAAAGTCTTATTTGACATAATGCAAAAGTCTTTTAAATTTCAATTAAATGGTTCAAATTTGGAATAAGTGCCACACAAATAATATTCAATACTAACATTAACTAACTTTAAACATAGGATTTGTTTAAACAAATTTCAAGTTTTATAATTTCATTTAAATAACTTTTTGATAGTTTAGTTTAGTTTATGTTATACTCGTTTGGATTATTATTATTACATAAGTTGTCACTAAAGAGATAACAGTCAGAAGTGTATTCAAACCAATTCGAAACATTCCAAACGGTGAAAAATGTATTTCATGTTTCAGACTATTAAACAGTTGAATGTATTGAATGTGTGTCTCATTCATTGAGTGATCAATACCTAATGTGTATTGAATTGAATCACAAAACTTTTCAATATTTCGTGGAATAAGTTCGCAGAAATAATGAAATGAAAAGATTAAAAAACAATAAAACAAGATATATGGTAAATGAAAATTTTTATCGCTATAATTATTGATATTCATACAAATTGATGACATTATAAAAGCAGGTGAACTGAAACAGAGAACCAAAGTGATTGGAGAAATCAAGTGATTCATTTGTTGGATGTGGTGTTTGATATGACAAAGTTTTTGATAAATTCGGGGCAGTTTAACAGGAGAAACATTTTTAACAATGCTTTTCAGATAGTCTGAAATGATTAAACTCTCGTAAGCTATCAAAGGAATGACAGAAGTTTGGACCATTTCAATGAAAATAAAGATAAATTGAAACCAAAAGTTAGTGTACCCATAATATTGAATGATTAACAAGGAATAGGTAAAACTCAAACATACGTGAGTACCAAACTGTATAAGAGCTAAAATGATTGCGATCTTCTTTTCTCGTTTGAAATGAAAAGGATAGAGTTTGTCATTTAAATTTGTGATGTTTTCTAATAGTTTTTGTCCATTTAATGTTAATGTTATATAAATGATTAAAGAAGGTATTGAATAACAAATCGATGTCATTATTTTGATTATAGTGAAAATCACAGATTTTCTTGAGTTTTGGTTATCTGTCATAAAAGAATATTCCAAATAATAGTCAATCATATAATATAAAGAATAAGAAAATAATATTAAACTCCATCCAATTATTATGAATTTGTTCAAATATTGTAACTTATTCGTTGGTTCAGTAATAGCTTCTCCATAATGAATACCAAAACATTGTTGAAATCTAATCAAAAACTTGAATCCATGATTAGTATTGTTTGCCGAATGCTTTATATCAAGACTTGTGAGCTTTTCTGAACTTTCAGAATTGTTGTTAAAAATGTTGTCCATCTCTTCAAAACTTTAGTTAAAATTGTGATTTTTTAAACTTCGATAAGATTACTGATTCGCACATTTACAATAATTAAAGTGACAACACATCAGTCTATTCAGAGTAAAACTATTATTCTATCCTTTTATGAAATTGCAATCAAACTAAATGAAGACATACTTCAATCAATTATTTATGATATTATAAGTTTGCAGATTTTATACATAAAGTAGAGTTATATTTGCACAAAAACAATCAAACTTATGAACAAATAAACAGGAAATAAAGAACTTCCTCACTCTTATCAACAACTTTCCTTCAAATTTGTTTACCACGAGTTATATTCATTTCATGTCATAACAATTGATTGCAAAAACTTTCTTTCTATATGTCATAAGTGAAATAATGTTTTTCGAAAAATGACTCAATACTCATAATGGGATTGCAGATCACTTTTTTGATAAATTGCTCAGTTTTAGAACGACATGAAACAAGTCAATTTGTTTTAGTTTGATGTTCAGTTTATATTTAATACAGAAAATAATCAGTTGTTCATTGTTAGTGTCTAATGAGGTGATTTTTGTATTGTTTCGCACAAACATTTGTCATATTTGAGTAGTTTATCATTACTATGACTATAAATTAATATTGATCTAAGAGTGATAAGACCATAGAGTTTCATTGATTATTGGTTAAATTTGTTGACCAAATTTATTGATTAAATTGAAAGTTATCACATAAAAGTAATCAAATTCGAGGATTTACATAAATATGTAAAATTGAACTAAATTGACTACCCATTAGTGAATTAGATTTGGATACTTTGCATGTCTGATAACTATAAGAACAAAAACTAATTGCACCATAAATTGATGATTATTATTGAGTTAACTCTTCATTAGTTTCCACTTACATTATATACCCTCTGATAGACCTGTACATCGGGCCCAAAACTCCCGACCCGACCCGACCGACATTTTATGTTCGTTTGTACGACCCGATCCGACCCGAAAGCTGAAGAAGGCTGGCCCAACCCGACCCGAACGAGAATTAAAATTGCTAAACAGGTAAAGCTTAATCAGTTTATTGATTAAGTTAGTTGTGGTCTGCATTACATTCATAAAAAATGGACACAATATGAGAAATCTTGTTTTTTAGAGTATTCAATAATTTTTCATTGATCTTCCTGAGAATATCATATAGTCTGTTGTTTTCAATAGACAAAGACCTCATCTTCTGGTAATTAATTTTAATTGAATTTAGATGATCATATCATGAATCCCGTCTCACTCCTGTCATATTTTTCAATGTAATATCTATTTGATTTTGAAATCCTGACTGTTTAGCCACTTTCTCCAAAGCTTTACAGTTTTCGATCAATTCATTTATTGAATTTATTTCATTGCATTCATCAATAACATATTCTTGGACTGAATTCATATTATGAGAGAGACATCATATCCATAAAATATCTTTAAATGCAAGCTTTATTGCTGAAGGTTTATCCGCTACCATAATGATACTATCTCAAACATTTTTCTTGGAGCTGTATTCTTCAAAAATATAAAACATTTTGAAATAAATTTCGGGCCGACTCGTCCAACCTGACTCGATCCGACATTTTATGACACCCTGTACGACCCGAACGAACCCGACCCAAGTCCGGTGAACAGGTCTATCCTCCGACCCATCGAACCATTAACGCCTTCAAAGTTTGGCGTCTAATAGGCTACCAAACATTGAATAGCACTGTCTTTAACTGTGCGATCAATGAAAACTATTTATCCTTGCAATAAACGTGACACCAAAATATCCCATAGTTTTTCAATAGGTTGAGGTCAGGACTTGTTGTGGGTCACCTCACAACCTGGACTCGTATTGTAGTCACGAAGTCGTATCCGGCGATGAATGACAGGACATGTCGTTCTGTTCAAACACCCAATTAGTGATATCAAGTACAGGACCAAAAGGTAAAAGGTAGGATTCGAGTATTTTCTCTTTTGAGTTTAGTCGACTTTCAAAGGCGACTAAATCGAGTTTGTGTTTGAATAAAATGAATCAGTTTTACTGCTTAGTAAAATTTCGTTATTCGATCTGCTTCAGTTATATTTATTAGATTTTCGAGTTGTTAATAATGTTCGATCATTAAACACTTGTATGAGATAATCAATTTTGTGCAAACCACAAAAATGAACTAAATTACTTTTTTGATTTTAATAAAGCACATAATCTATTTACCCCTTATGTCATAATAAGAAATCAAAAAATGAAATAACTGTCTGTTGAATATTGTGTCACATTTTCTTATGTGACGGTTACTAAACCTTTATTTATTTGATTTTTGTAAATAAGTGTAAATATAGATAAAAACTTTTTGCAAGGTGGAAGCGATTCCATTCAACGATAGAGACAACGGTCAAACGAATGATTTTAAGATTTGCTTATGTTAGACATAAATTCAAATTTGAAATTCAAATCAAACCATTTGTTGTGAAAATAGGAATGAAATCATAATTTGTGATTAAAACACTTTTATAGTGAAATTTTCACTTAACAAAAGCGTTACCTTTGACTTGTTGTTGAACGCGCTATACTCACGTGTCGACACGATTATTCATAATTTGCTTTCAATGTGATGTTTTCATTTCATTTTCAACTTCATAATTGTTATTAAGTTCGAGAAGTTTTTTAATAAGTTGAAATATTTGATTTCATCAGTTTATTGTTTATTATTGCATTTGTGATACATATTTAATAATTGAAATAAAAGTAAAATTAAGTGATGTAAAAGTAGTATTAGATAATTTTAACTTTAAAATAAATGCCATTAACCCATTCTGAGAGTACAGTTATGTCAGAATAAATTGTACGAGTCAATTACCGATAGGATACTAAAAATCGTTTTTACATTAAAAGATACTGAGTATATAATATCAGAGAAATAAAAGTTTTTAAGAAATTTCTTTGCAATAAAATAGAAGTTAATTATTGAAAGGGAACGAGTTTTATTTAGCTTAATTAACTCGAGTTAATTCATAGTTTTAAGTTCAGATTTAATGCCTAAAAGTTAACGTTTTTTCACTGTAAAGTTTGACATAACTGTACTCACATAACAAAATAATATATGAAAATAATAAAAAAATCATGTAATTCAAATCCAATCTTTATAAAACTGAGATTTTCATAAACTTAAAGATATTAAGCGTAAAAATAAAGATAATAAACTTTAGTGTATGGACAAACTCGAAACTCGACCGAAGCATTGAGTTGCGAGTTTAAATTTCGGGCTTCGAGTTTTATTAATTAGTTGTGTTTTTATCATAAGATATTTAATTTTAAAAAATATAATCTAAAATTTAAGCATTAAAACACACCTCTTTTGCCAAAAGCAGTACATTAAACCATTTTATAACACGCTTTTATAATTTTGATTTCTGTTACTTCTGCAACAATGTTCTCAAAGTTGATCTTTTAATTAGTAAAAGACATTTGTTATTAAAATAAAAATGTATTAATGAAGCGCTCTTTCGTGATAAAAGCATGTCTTATTTTAAATGATAATATTTAATAAAGGATTGTCATTATAAATGGCTTTAATAAAAGTTATATTTGAAATTTTTGTGTTACTTTTTTCAACTAGAAAAACTCGGAACTCGATCAAAACTTTAGATCGAAACTCGAAATTTGCATTCACTAATAAACTTGAAGATAATAAGTGTACAAATAAAAGTAAAATTAAAGATAAGGTACTAAGCAATTTAATTGTGGTTAGTAAGTCTTATAGTAAGTGGATATTTGATTTGTAGATTAATTTTTCACTCCTTTGCGGGATTTCGCACATTATTGTCACAAATTTGAACAATAAGTAAAGTTGTAGTTAGTTATACTAAATGTGACAAACCTGACCTCAACTTAACTTTATAGTGTTATAACAGAACATGATTCGCAACAATGGTATACAACGTTCCGCAGTAAAATCTTTTCCGAAAACAATTTAGAAGTTAGTAATGCCATAAGTAAAGTAAAGTAAGTAAAGGAATTTATATTAAGAACCCATCCACAAACTCAGTTGATTTCCAAGTAATCATTTATCGATTTGATAATTTGATTCTTGTTATTGGACATAAAAGTTTGATGATCTCCATCAAGAACAACAACATCACATTTTTCAGACACGATCTAAAACAAATAGAAAATGACATAATCCATTTTCTAAAAGAATATAACAATCAATTAATACCTCGTTGAAGCCATAGTCATGTTTGATAGCATGCTTCTGATTCTTGTCACTGAGTATAAAATCTTTAGATCTAATAAGCAATAAATTTCCACTAAACTTAGCAGAATCTGTTGGATACTTAAAAAGACTGAGAAACTTGTGAGCGTGCGATTCAACCGCGAACTCAACACATTTCAGATCATATTTAAGTCGACTCAAATCCAGGAACATTTGTGAAACTTTCCCAACTCTTTCATCTCTAGGGGTACTTTTCAATGCATCGTAAACTTTTTCTAGATAGATACCAACCTTATCCAGAAGGAAAATAACTAATGATGCAGTATAAAAATCATCGTCATCATCTAATTGATAAAACTTAACGAACTCCATCTGACTCAATTTGAACTGAACTGGAGATGAATCCAAAACAATGATTTTGGGGTCAAATCCTGATTTATTTTTCAATTGTATCCCCATTTCATAAGCAATTACACCTCCAGCTGAATAACCGATCAAATTGTAATTAGAATTAATATTGGGAAATTTTTCTTTTATCAAATTCAAATAATACTCTGCCATTGCTTCGACTGTCTCCAATATATTGCATTCTTGTGTCCAATTAAGACCAACCACAGGTCTATTTAAACTTTCAGCAATCGGTTTGAATAAATCATAAGTTCCATTAACTGGTGGTAAATAAAATATTGGTTCTCCTCTTGATATAGAGTTCAAATATGTTATGCTTTCTGTCGGTATTTGAAATATAGGATCAAATCTAGAAACTGAAACGTTTCCTGGAGAGCTGAATTTTCCAGAACTTATCTCTTTTATATTGTTGATCGTTAGGCTACGGATTTCTTCAGTGTTTAGAATTAAATCGAAATCTCTCTCAATTGTTTGCTTTATCTCTACTACCATTAGAGAATCCATTCCTAAGTCAACTAATTTTTTGTTTTGATCCAAATTCTTGTAGTCCTCAATAGCTAAGATATGCGCCACCGATGCCATGAGATCCTGTCTACCACCAATAGATCTGTGCTTAGATTCAGATATTATAAAACTTGAGCAGACAGAATATTCTGATTGTAGAACACGATCCAAAACTGCTAAACAGGAATACATTCGTTGACTTTCAGTTCCAAATATACTGAACTCATTTTCAGACACATTATTGACGATATAACCAACATCTCCAATAACTCCCCACTGAATGGCTAATCCATGCAAACCATCGATACGTCTCAAGTCACAAATTCTTTCCATCACTGAATTGGTAAATCCATAATTAGTTTGACCTGCATTTCCACAAGCTGAAACGCCAGAAGAAAATGCGACGAAATAATCGATTTTAGGGAACATTTCACGTGTAAGTGAATCCAAATTAATCAAAGCATTAGATTTTGGATCAAAAACCTTTTTAAATGATTCTGAAGTTTGATTCTCGAAAAGAGCGTCACTTAATACAAGTGATAAGTGAAATATACCACCAATAGGTCCAAGACTTGAAGCTTCTTCCAACAAATTTTCGCACCTTTCAAAGTGGATAAATCTTCATTTGAAATCTTAATATTTGCTCCAAGTTCTTTGAAATATTTGAGTCTTTGATGATGATACGGCTCTTTAGGACCACTTCTTGAGGTCAGAATCAATATTTTCGCACCTCTTTCTATCATCCAATTCGCTATTTCCAATCCCATTCCCCCCAAACCACCTGTTATTATATAAGACTTATTTGGATAAAAGGCAGTTCTGGGAATGGCTAACATTTTAAATGGTTTTGCCAATGGGTCATCATTTTGTTGATCTCTGATTTTAATCAAAACTTTTCCGATATGTTTACCGCTGGCCATAAAACGAAATGCTTTTTCGCATTGATCTACGTTGAAAACCGTTCGATTCAATGGTTGAACGACTCCGTTTTTGATGCCCTCTTCAATCAGATCCTTAACCATTCTTCTCTGTTTTATAAAATGTGGTGGACTATTGTCTGGACTTGTTAACAAAGAATCAAAATCTATTCCATGGAACGTCTTATTTCTGAGTAGGCGCGAAGCGTCTGTGACAAATTTACAAATGCTTTTATATAAGTTTAACTAATTCTTAATATATATTCGTATAAACATTATTAAGATAGGATTTTTTTCTCAATTTTCATAAATTTCTAATTTAACTGTTATCAAATGTTAATTCAATCGTTCAAAATAAAAACGAGCCACAGCTCATATTGCATTCTACTCATCCTTATTTCATTAAAATATTCAAACCTTAATCATTTATAAGAAACTTACTTAGAGTACTGTCTTTTGCTAAATCATATTTCCCGATCTCAAGAAAGCGTCCATTATTTGCCAGACACTCAAGACTTGCCTGAAGTTTCTCTTCAGACAACGAATTGAGTATAACGTCAACTCCTAATCCATTAGTTTCTGACATTATATGTGTTTTGAAGCTTAAATCGCGAGAAGAACAAAAGTTTCGATCTGAAAGTCTTGGGAATAACTTCTTAAGAAAATTTCTTTTCTCATCAGATCCAACTGTTATGAATAGATGACAATCAAGACTAAGACAAATAGAAATGGCAGCCTGTCCGACACCACCGCTTCCTGAATGAATTAAAACTTTTTCTTTGGGTTTAAGATTTCCTCTAATGATGAGCGCATAATAAGCAGTTGCATAAACCACTGGTACTGTGGCTGCATCTTCGAGTGACCAATTTTGGGAACGGAGAATATAAATTGTGGATCTTTGATAACAATAGTTGTGGCCAAACATTTAGATGGACACATTCCCATAACTCTATCGCCATTTTCATCAAAACCAGAGAATTCGAGCCCAAGTATGCAGTCTTGAGATCCTATATCACCAGGTAATGCATCGGCTGGTAGTTCACCTGTAATTACAATTCAAATACAGAATTACGAATCTGTCGAAATCTTAAGTGAGATTGTTAAGTTTTTTATTGCGAAAAAAAATTGAGTTTCAAAATTTTAGTTCAAAACGCTTCCTGTTATTCCAAAATACTGAATTTTTCAATGCTTCAAATCAGGTGAAGTTTGAAGTTTCTTATATCACACACTCTAGTTTGTAATTGAAAATTTGCTGTTTATTAGAAAATTTGAACATGATTAGGTTGAACCTATATTCAAACGATAGCATTCATAAAATTTTGCCCTAGATTCTGATCATACTCATTGCCATCTGACATGAAGATCTTTATTAATAAATCTCAATCTAAATGTAAAAATTTTATGATAGAAACATCACTCACCAGTTGCTAGCATAACATCTCGAAAATTCAGCGATGCATAAGTGACATGACAAATTGTCTCCTCTTCATTTCTTCCGATTGGCCAATACTTATGTTCGGATTCAAACCACTTTAAACTCGACAAATCTCCTCTTGTGCTTGCATTTAAAATGCAATTCTCTGTCAAAACTTTTTGTGGATACGAGTCTATAGAATATAGCTTAAAACTACCAAGCTTGTTATTATGCAAAACATTCATCTTTAGATCTTGTTTTATAATTGTCTCCAAAAACTTATTATTATTCGTAAAATCCAATAACTTGTCATTAATATTCCGGTCAAAGTTGAAAATGCACCGAATTTTATTGCCGTACAGTTCTTTAGACAGACACTTGAAAAAACCGAGGATACCATTTATAGGTTCGTCATTAGCGATAAGCCAAAGATTTTCTCCTTCAGGCTTTTTTTCCATTGATTTAAGTTCTTTTTGTAATTTTTCAATCCATGATTCATAATCATTTGATATATGAAAAAATACTTGCTTATCGATTTGAATATCAAACGATAATTTGCGGAAGAAAAGTGCGTTCGCATGAAATGAGTCGGATTTAGTTGATATCAAATAGAAACCAGTTTTTTCGGCCTCTTCTATGATTTGATTTTTTCTTGATCTATAATGAGTCACATCCAAAAGTTTACAAATGACTTGTTCAGAAAATGTGAGACTATCTCTACAAACAATAAGCAGAAAACCCATTGGTCTTAATGATTTCCAGAATGATTCAAACAATAGCTTAAGGTCAATATAATAACTTGATGACAACTGACAAACACTCGCGTCTTTATATATAATCAGATCAATGTGATCCACATCTGGAGGAAGTCTTGACTTCTCAGCAATCCATTCTTTTATCTGTAAACTTTGTTTCAGTTCTTCTGAAACAATATCGGGTTTTGGATGTAATAAAGTATAGTTGACTTGTTCCTCAAGTAAATTGGACTCAATTTGATTCATGATATTAGCGTGCATGATTGCTGAACTCTCGTTAATCTCAAGAAAGATCATATCATTTTTAACTTTATTTTCAACGACTGTTAGCAACTGTAATTTGAGTAATAGCCCGTTATTGAAGGATTCAATGAGAAAATCCTTATCAATTGTTGATAACTTTGAGCTGAATACTGACATGATATTTTCCAGACTATTTTCTCCATCGAATTCTACCAGATCTTTAAGAAATTGGTGCAAATAATTACCTTCAATATCATCAAAAGTATCGATTATGTTGTGATTCTTCACGATCTCAAATGTATCATTCTTTAACATAAAATCAGTTGAAATGTTATACTTTTCAGCAACTTCTAAAGCAAGTCTATTACAAGCTCTCAGATAATCTAATAAACCATTCTCATTATCATAAGCGATAACCTCATCATACTCAATAAATCGGTAATTTGAAACAGCAGGTTTCTGAGAACTCAAGTTTCTCTGAGCGAGACTTGCTTTAATTCCATGAAATTCTAAACCTTTAGAGACACCGATATTTAGATCACGATCAAAAATACACTCAAATTCTGGATTCTCTCCTAATTGTTTCGCCTTCTCTATTAGTGCTCTTGGGTCACATCTCAAACACTCTATACCAACTGGTAGTCGTAGAGACCTTGAAGTTACCCCTAAAATAGACATCTGTATCATACAGTCAGTAAAAGCGACCCAATTATCAGTCCATTTAATTCGAGCGATTACTTTTCTGTTGTCGTTCAATGCTTTTGTAATGCATTGGAAACTTTGTCCATAATCATAGCCTCTAAGCCTAAATTCCTTATAAATGTCTTTTGTTTCCAAGACAATATTTTCTGATTTCAACATATCAAAAGATTGATTTTCATCTAAAACGTACTTATATTTCAGTAGTGGTTCGTCTTTTAAGGCAAAAATTCTCCCATTGCAAACATTTGTTCCACTTTCATAAATAACAAATTCTCCATTTGTTTCATTGATTGTTGTCGTTAATCTCTTTGATCCAGTGTTTGACAAAATTGTTGCGCGACTTATGGAAACATCCCTGAACTCTACTGGAAATTTTCTATAAGAAACACCGTTTCTTTGAGCTAGTAGCTTCCAAGCAAGTAAGAGATAACCAGTAGCTGGATATAGAATTCGTCTATCGATGCGATGTCCAGATAAATACGAATCTTTTTTGTCCTGTGAAAATGCAAAACTTACTGTTTTAATCATCTTAAATTATCAAACAATTCAAAGTCTAATTGCGATATATTTCGAAATTTACCTTCAAATCCACGCTAGTAACTAGTTGGTTATGATCAGATATATTGAAAAAATCTGGATATTGTGTAACTGTATAAGATTTCGTGTGATCCCATTTAATAAGAGATGATATCGAACGAGTTCCCGTAGAAACTGGATATTCAACTGTAGGATAAAGTTTTTCAATCGATGGATTCAGGCCGAGTGTATATAATTTCCCAATATTTGTGAGCAAATGTTTCAAAGTATTATTTCCTGCCATGAGAGTAATTAAATTAATATCCGAACCCAAACTTCTTTCCATGTCAGAATGAAGAACATTATTTCCAAATATCTCAATAATTGCACAATTTGTAGGTATCTGTTTGAGATAATCATTCAATTGTACCGGAAATATCAGGTTATCCACAAAATATTCAGGTGAAACATATTTGGGTTCCCTATTATTATGACAAGTACCAATCCATTTCGAAGATCTAACTCTATTTGTTGTAATTATTTTCTTCAACTTATTGAGTAGTTCTCCAGCCATCGAACCAATGATAGGAGTATGAAAAGCAATGCCATTACTGTTCACTTTATGAGTTTTTATATCTTCAGCAATTAGTTGATTAATGACTGAGTCAATTATCTCCTCTTCTCCAGAAATAGTTACATAATTCTCTGAATTATAATAGGCGGGATACACGTTGTCAGCATTTTTTTCTGTTATCTGATCCAAACTCGTGCCAACTTCAGCCATCATTACTCTTGTCTTATTATGTTGTTGAATACACTGTGCTGTATAAAACGCTAAAAGAATGGTTTCTTCGGCAGTAATACAGTTGTCTGCATACGCACAAATCCATTCTCCGATTGAATGACCAATTATTCCATCAGGCTTTATGTCGAGTTCATAAAGTAAGTCCACGAAAGCGATTTGTATTGCAGTTGTTGTTATCAGTGAACTAAGTGGATTTTCGATCACATTTTGATTATTTTCCAAGAGAAGATCCAATAAGTCAACTCCATATTCATTCAGAACTTTAGCTGAATTTTTGATAGACTTTGCAAAGATGTCGACATTCATGAGTGATTCAATCGCCGCTGACGACTGATTGCCTATTCCTGAGAATATAAACCAAATCGGTTTCTTGGTTTTCGAAACCTTTTTTGTCTCAATAGTTGTAGTGATCAACGAATTTTCATCCGAATTCTCTATTATGGAAAATCCTCGAAACCTCATTCCTTTATAACCAGAATTCATCTGAAATGGAGACGTCTTTGAAATGTCACTAAGAAGTGATAGCAAATCTTGAGTCAGTTTTGAAGGGATATCAAGTAGTGATTTAAAGAAATAGCTCAGAGTTTCTTCATTTCTGCCACACATTTGAATCAAACGAGGAATTTTATCAATAATTTTCTGATTATCAGTCGTTGGACTCTTTTTTGGCGATCTAACGATTACGTGAACATTACAACCTCCAATGCCGAAATTATTTAAGCCAACCAAATCTTCAGTGAATGGCGTGTTTTCATTGATGGGTTTGAGAATTCCATTCTTTAAGCCTTCGATAGCAGGATTTGGGGTTTTAAAATGAAGATTTGCAGGTATGCATTGATTCTCAAAAGAAAGAATGACTTTAATTAAGGAACATAACCCTGAAGCAGCTTCTGAGTGACCCATATTCGACTTGACAGCTCCGATCAGAAGTGGATCTTTTCTTCCTATTCGGTAGAATAAAGTTAATACAATAAATGGGAAATAATGATCAAAATTTGATGAAACCATTTGAACTTGTTATGAAGCTCAGCTCGAAAATATGAAAAAAATTGCACTCATTAAATTACAAACAAATGTTGAAATAAATCCTTGTTTGTGGAATTTTAAAGATAATTTGAGATTTCATAAACTTCATAATGAGTCGAAGTCTTTTTAGATATATCGAATGTATTTTCGAAAGTATACGGAGCGATTCAAAGATGAGACCGATTATTTCTGATAGAGCATGACTCTTATATGACACATATGCAATATTAGGTTATGAGGCCCACTAGTTTTTGATTGAGGTCGATTTAAATTTCGACTTTTCCATAGGAACCCATTAGAAAAACTTTGGAAAACCAACCGAATCCTGTGATAAGTGCTTGAAATATTGAATTTTTGGAGTTTAAACCGTTAATTTTGACTCTTCTTAATGAGAGAAGTCATATAGTTTTTGTTTCAATGTACTAGGATGAGTAGTAACGAGATATTCGATTTTGAAGCTTCATTAAAATAAAATTACAAATGTAAAATTCATCTACGAAATGATTCAGCATTTATACTCTAATCGAATAACAGTATTGGCTGCGCACCTGTTGAAGTGTTTAACCTATCCTCCACAAACCCGACTGAACCTAAACTGAGTAAAGCCTCAGATCGCTTTACTCGGGGCGCTCTGTGTTACTCACTTCGTGACCTGACACTATACTCATTTAGGTTAAATCACTCACGTGGGTATTTAATTATACCATAGATGAATTTACATTTGTAATTTTATTTCAACGAAGCATTAAAAGTCGAATATCTCGTTACTACTCATCCTAGTACATTGAAACCAAATCTATATTACTTCTCTCATTAAGGAGAGTCAAAGTTAATGGTTTAAAGCCCAAAAACTCAATATTTCAAGCACTTACCATAGGATTCGATTAGTATTCCAAAGTTCTTTTCTAGCGGATTGCTATAGGGAGTCGAAATTAAAATCGACCTTAATCAAAAACTAGTGGACCTCATAGCCTAAAATTGCATATATGACCTATAAGAGTCATGCTCTATCAGAAATGATCGGTCTCACCTTTGAATCGCTTCGTATACTTTTAAAAATATATACGATATATCATGAGTTTGTTCAGATATGGTCTAATTTAATATGCAATTTAAGTTTGTTGTGATGTATTAACAAAAGCTCAACCAAATTATCAACTAATCAAGAAAATGATTACAAACCTGCACACATTGATTCACAAATCGCACGCATTTCTTCAGAATCTCCAGCTTGAGTCCCAGTACAGTGTGCCTCAACATATTCAACTTGAAGAGGATCTATTCCGGCCTCAGAATAAGTTTCTCTCATAACGTTTCTCTGTTGTTTCCAACTCGGATAAGTGGGTCCCTCCTTTTTATATCCATCATTATTAGTCTTCGTGTGAAGAACAGTCGCGTAAATACGTTTCGCACTGGATTTTCTTTGAAGAAAAGTTACAACGCATGCCTCTGCCTTCACATATCCGTTTGCGGACATATCCAAGCACTTACAACGATTATCGGGTGATAATACACCAAACTTGGAGAACTCATACTGAACTATTGGACTGAAACATAAGTTAGCTCCTACCACAATTGCATTATCGCATCGTTTCGTTCTGAGACAAACAATCGCCTCATGCAATGCACTAAAACTTGAAGCACAAACTGTATCAAAAGACATTGACGGTCCCTCTAGGTTGAATTTGTTTGAAATTATTTGAGTAGAAAATTGCTTGTAGCCAGCCACTTTAACACGATCTGTGTACGCGTTCTCATAGTCATCGAAGCAATACCCAATGAATACTCCAGTGTTCGAACCGCTTAATGAGCTTGGATCTGTACCTGAATTTTAACCAATTAAAGATATTAAGACACTAATCGAATATATATTCAACAGGTTAAGTTAGCATCTCTGTTTTTATAATTACAATATATCAACACTTCTTCAAGATTTGGTTGAAATTACATTGAACGTTAAAAGTTTGAAATAGTTACCCAATTTGAATAAATAATGGAACCTTTGATACGAAGGATCAAATTTTAGACAGGTATTAAATATTAGTTTTGTTTAATAATAAATTGAATTTTTTCTAAACAGTGTTTATCTAAAAAGAAAAACTTGAAATTGAGTGATTGTTAACAATTAGTTGTTTTTTGGGAGATTAGTTAAACTAAAAGTTGCATTTTATTTAAAATTTAGTTAAACTGGCAATTCAATTAGCTGGAGTTAGACATGTCAATCGACAAATTTGTACATTATTTTTACTCTCATGTATAATCTCATGAAAAAGTTCTGTTATTTATGATTCGGGTTTACCTTATATTTTGAGCAATTCTAACAAAAAGTAACCACTCATTTGAGACATTTTCACGTTTACCCCAATTTAGATATTTTATTTTAGCCGGAAAACGAACGTCAAATTTATGATTTACATTTAAAATGTAGAGGGAAATTATTATAAAGTAAATCATATGTTATCAATACCTGAGTCCCAAATGGCTTCATAAGTCAGTTCTAGCATAATTCGCAATTTTGCATCCATATAATTTGCTTCCCACTCACTTACTCCAAAGAACCCAGCATCGAATTTATCAACGCTTTTTAGATGTCCTCTGCCTGAAGGCATATCTAAATAATCTAGAAGAGTTTTCAATTGAAGATTATGACTGATCAAACAAACTTAATATAGGTGTCAATAAAGTTCTAAAAAATTGCAATTATTTAATACTTTCAGGCCAACGCTTTCCAGCATCCGTAACCATATCTACTTTATTATACAAGTTGTATTCAAATTCTTCCACATTATCCGACTCTAAAATTTGATTAGAAAATCTATTAAGTTATTTATAAATGTAAGATTTAAATATTATCTCAATACCTGGATATCTGCCCGATATACCCGATATAACAATTTCTTCGTTCATTGGCCAAATTGGCATTCTTTTGTAGAGTTTTGGACTTTTATTCTCATCATTAGCAATTCCTTCAGCTGAATATCTTTTGTCGACTTCATCTGAAGACATGCTTTATGTTGTCTCTATAACATATTTACAGTACTAAATTATTTCAAACTTGACATCAAAACTTTAGAAAATGAAATTTTATTATAAAAAGTTGAAACTCAAAATGAGATATAAATAAAGCTTAAAGTAGCTGAAATTTAGAAATGAGAAAATCTTTTGGAAAAAACCTAGTCAGAAGGAAAAAGTCAGAAAATGGACCCATCGTTATCAGCAATGAAGATAAGTCTAAACGGTTAAAAACAGGGCACTTTCCAGAATTTCGGACTTTTGTTTATTGTTGATAAGAATGGATCATTTTCTGGAAAATAGCATGCTAATTGCGTAGTTATTGTAGTTTTCTTAATTAAATATCGTTTGCATAAAATAATATATTCAGTAAATATGCAAATGATAAACTAAATCACTATAGAATGTTGATTGCAAATTTCTAAAAGCAAAATATTGACAAAGGAAAACCAAATACTGTTAATTTTTTAAAAGACAAATTGGACACAGAACTGTGTGCTACACAATAACTCGAGTCGAAAATAAGGAACAACTCGAAGAAGTCTGGTAGTGACTTAAAACCTAAGAAATCAAAAGAAGTGGGAGATTAAGTCATACAAATTGTAGACACGATTTGTAAAAGTTATGTAAAATTCGGAAAAGAAATAATTTCAATAACTGCTTAAAGTTATTTAGTTAAGTATGGGATAAAAAATTCAAGAAAATTGCTCAAAGTAATGAAAATAAAAAATAAATGCAAACAAAATGTCTGAATGAGTAATAAATGGGTACACTTAAGCTATTGCCTTCAACACATTGAGAATACGGGTTACTTCATAGGTGATGCTTGGAATTATTGCAGTAGTGATTTATATTCTGCAAATTCATCTATCAAATGGGATTTATTCAACAATTGATCTAACAGTTAAAAGTGAAATGAGAAAATTGTCAGAAATTTATTTCCAAAGCCTGTTGGTGTATTCGAACTCGAATATGAATAGCTATGGACAAAAGGCCACTATTATCTATCAATTAACTAAAGTAAAATGATTAGTATTGATTTAATTCTGTATATATCTTGTTTAAGCTAGTAAATTTTCGCTTTTCAAAATCAAAATTGAAATATTAGGGGTAAATTTAATTGTCACGTATTTTGAATATATAATTGTAGTGTTGTCTGCGGAGGGAAAGCATTTATTTATAAATAGTTTCCGTTTTGCTATTGAAAATAGATATGCTTGACTTCAATTTAGTGCAAAAAGTAATATCTTTATTGTGTCCAAACAATGTCCGATTACATTCCCGAAAAGAGTCATGACAGACACTGTTTGATGTACGAATTCGATCGCTGATCAAATGCCATTGTGGCCGCCAATAATATCTATGGAACCTACAGCCAAGTGATAAGTGTCCGACAATCCCAGAAATGGTGTAGTCGGTTCAGTTCCGGTGACTGTAGTCCCGAAGATAGCCCGAGACCTGGCCAACCAATCTTAGTGGGCAATAATGTTTGGATAAAATTCAGGTCGAAAGATGGGGAGTTATCATCAAGAAGACGATTATATAATTGATTGAACATTTGTAACTTTTTTAAAAAATAAAATTTAGTTCTTGTTATAATATGCGCGGTAATTAAATGGTACCCCTAATAGAATTGAAATTAAAAAACTCTTAAAAGCAAAATCGAAATACAATCGAAATTAAAAACTAGCGAGCGAAACATCACATATTTTGATTAAGTGATAAACATTTATAAACAATTGAGTTTTACGTGAGTTTCATATCAAAGCATAGTATTTTGTTCAAGAGATGGCAATACAGTCCTAATGAAAAATAATATAATCAAAGTTTTATGTTTAGTTAGAGAACGCTATAGAGGTAAATGTATACTTAAATGACGCTTTTACATAAAAACTGGTTTAAGCTTCTTTCTTACATAAAATATGGCTTACATTTAAGTGATTAAAGTAACTTAAATTTTAAAACTAAAATTTAAGATTAGAAGTAAAAGTATGGATTTTAACACTTACATAATATTTATTTAATTTCTAATAACTGTTTCCGGAACACTTAAAACTTAACACAATATTTAATACTTTTTAAAATGTTGCATACACTTTTAGCAAATCCTGTAACAAATTAGTTGAAACACCTTTGATTAAAACGTTTGCACTTTGTTTATAGATTTTCCAATGACAATATAAACTATTAATATATAAATCTATATTTCTTAGCTCAACATAATTCCTACAATTCAAACTTGAAAATTGTCAGAAGCTGCGCAAACTTTTGACTAATCAATGAGAATTGAACACCTGATCATTTAATTCACGGAGCCAATAATCATAGAATGCATTTTGAATTATTTTAATTTAAACTAACATTTATAATATCGTCAAATTACTCTTAAAAACATTAATGTCAAAACAAGTTTTCAATGGTATATTAATACTAATTTCAGTGAAATGACGTTTATCATTTTATTCCTAACTAAACAACTTTTCATGTGATCATCAAAAAAAGTTAATTAAAGTCAAGGATTTATTTCTCTGTACCCCTATACTAATTGCTGGTGCCGTAATAAACATCAGTATTAACTGATAATATATAAGTTGAGTAATCCTAATGAATAATTAATAGAATAAATTTATCATGTACATTCAATCTAAAAGTCAAATATGAGATGAATACCTATAGCTAAGAGCACATTTTCGCTTTATCTGTTCTGAAAATCTAACAATATTAAAATTGAATAATTAATAATTTTGCTTAAAATTATTCAACAAACTATTCATAAATTTAATAGATTAACTTTCTAAACTCATTATTACAAGGTTTAAGAAGCTTTATCTCAAACAAAAAATCAAATTTAGAAATAATATTTCAAAGTCAGAGTGAAATAAAATCTGTTCACTATAAATTAATTTCTTAGAACTAGAAAATGAAAATAATCATGAATTCCAACCAGATATCGATTTTAAATGCAGATCTTAAATAAATTGCTTTCGACATTAGTTGAATGCTTTTTTAAAAAATTACGATTAAATTTATTTTGGTTTCATCAACATTTCTTTTAACTTGTACTCGATTTATATTTAAAACAATAAATGTAATCACGTGTTAATTAAGCATTATTTGTGGATTGCTTGTGTCTAATCAGATATGATTTTTGTAATGTTTTCTATAAAAATTTGTAATATTTGAGTATTTTTGATTAAAATTGTATAAATGTTCATTTTGAAAACAGTTGATTCAAACCTTAGTTACTGCAAACGTGACATGAAAGAGAAACGTCTTATACGATGTTATATCGCTTTGGGTAATTGGATGAATGACTTACTGCATTGAATCACATTTGAGTCGTTTCGTAACATACGTTGAAGTGAGCGTTTATTATTCAATTATGCTATTAATCTTTCACTTACTATCTGTTTTATAATCGTGATAGCGTTTAATGCTTTTCTTTATTATGCTCTTCAAAAATATGTGGATTCAAATGAATTATATATGAAGTACGAAATAGATAATCATTACATTTGTGCTCCAGGCCACGCAAATAACTATCCAATTCTGCCTCTTTCTACATTTTCTTTTTATCTCATTTTTGTAGTTTTGATCATTGATTTTTTGCAATCTATCGATGACTTAAAGATCTTATTTCTTGAAATCAATCCAACTTCAGTTTGATCAGGAGTTTTGCAATCAATTTCCTCAAGATATCTAGGAAATTTCTTTTTAAAATGTGTGTTTTTACCCAAAGTTCAAGTTTGATATTTATTAAAATGAGTGACAATTTTTCAATATCAATGCCTGAGATTAGTTTATTGTAAATTATATTGATATTGCCACCAATTCAATCGATTGTCAACAGAAATAACCTGAAGAACAAAATCGAGAGATGGCATAGTATATTATAGAAACTTTATTTAATTAAACAAAAGAAACCTGAAATTACAACAATCGCACATAAATTTTTTCGCAAGAGTAACAATAATTGTCCAAAAGCATAAGTATCCCAAAATAGAGGTCTCCCACTCATTGAGTACAGTTAGACTTGTTAATCCTCGACAAATATAGTAAAGTGATGCGTGAGATATACCCAACAGTCTGTTCATATTCGATGATTTCTGAGAAAAGTAAGGAAAGTTTGATCAAATTTTGATCTGTAAACTTGGACTGGTTTTTTGAAACTACATAGAGCAATCATATTTTTGAGGGACAGCGCATTAACTATGCAAAAAAATACTTTAGTGCATACAAGGACATATGCGCAATTATATTAATAACTACAATTATCATACATGTTAAGGTCAAAACAAAATAATTATTAAAAATGATTTTGGAAATAACTTTGAAAATGAGCAATAAAAGTATCTACCAATATTAATTTACTGAACAAAAAACTTTTACTCTTCTCAGAAATGAATTGATATATTTACAAAGTCAAATGAGACATTTAAATCCTTGTGTTTTACCTATTAATAAAATAGATAAGCAGTCTTTTTACTTATTCCATTCAAATTACAAATCAAGCAATAGAAGTAAAAAAATTCATAATTAGTCACTTAAAGTTGCAAAATATGATATATAAAACATGAATACCGTTTTACCACGTTTTTAATTGCATGCATTAATGTGAGGACTTTTGAGAAGAGGCGCAGTTATGTCCGAGTATAACTGCACCTTAATTTGAATCATTTTATCTCACAGACCAAATGATGGTCGGATCGGTCTGACAGAGGATGAGAGTGATGTCGAAGAGCCTCAAGAAGTGGTAGAAGAAGTTTCAAAGATCGTTCATTCATTTTTATATCAATTTGACGCATTTTAAGCTCGTTTTTACTAAGTTATTCATTAAAATATTTTAATGCTCTTATATGTGTGTCTCTAAAAATGAGTGCAATTATATGTGTTTCTTTGAGAGGGGCGCAGTTATGTTCGAGTATAACTGCAGTAGATTTTGAGAGGACAAAGATTTCTTGGATTGGACTATTAGTGCGTGCAGTAAAAAACGTGGTAAAACGGTACTTTGTATACCCACTAATGGCGTCTCTAACTAATTGCAATCTTCTGGGCATTGAATTTACTGAATTTATTAAATTTTGTCCATCAAATAGTAATAACAAATCACGTTCTATTTCATCAATAGGCTATCCTTTTTTCCATTGAATATTTTGTGCCAATTCCATTATGAGTTTATAAAAATATAATTTTGTTACAGAAATACACCTATTTTTGTCTTATTTTAGTGTATTTTGAATGTTTATTTTGAAGTTAATGCATCTCTTAATGTGCAAGAATATTCACAGTTTTTGAAACATTAAGTTTTATTTAAACGCAAACAAAATTATGATTTCTCTTTTTATTAAAGCTAAAATGCAAGGATTTAAGTGCTTTATCTGTGTATCTAATAAGGAAAAGCACATTACGTACACGTATTAATAGCTAACAACTCATATCATAGAAACATGCCCTAAAAGCATGGGAACGAGCTGCTCGTCAAACCCAACTTGTATCCATCGCAGAATGTCAAGTTTTATGGTGTAAGACTTAGAGCTTATCAACTTCGCATAAGCTAAAATCCAGAACTAACAAATTAATTTCTTTTAATTTGATCGTTAGTCTATATTTAAAGCAAAAAGTAATGACTTGTTGGTTAAAATTGTTCATTCATTGTTTGTGTCTTATCAGATGCCATATAAGTATTATTTCGTACAAAAATTTGTCGCATTCCAGTAACTTTATTATTGCGACCATGTAAATGTTCATTTAGAAAAAAACGTCGACTTAAATCATTAGTTATTTGAAATTCGATGTGAAAGAGGAATGTCTTATGCAATGTCGTATCGTATTGAGTAATCAAATAAATGACTTATCCCATTGAATCACATTTGAATCGTTTCGTAACATGTGTTGACGTAAGTGTTAATTATACAAATATGCTGGTAATCGTTCACTTACCACATGCTTTTTATAATCGTGATAGCGTTTGATGATTTTCTTTATTAAGCTCTTCAAAAATATGCGAATTCACACTAATTACACATGAAATGCAAAATAGATAATCATTACATTTGCGCTTCAGGTCATGCAAATAACTATTCATTTCTGTTCTCTTTCTATATTTTCCTCTTATCTCAATTTTGTCGTTTCGATCATTGATTTGTTTGCAATCAACCGATGATTTAACTGATTTAACAATAACCACAAACTATATGAATATTTCTATCAGTAGAACTGATCAGCAGATGCTTCCATATTATTCAAGTTTAAACAAACAATTTGGCGATTCATAGTTACCTCATTTTTGTAATCTCTCTGGAAATTTTACTTCAAATACTGAAAATACTCTTTTTAAAATTCAAATTGAGTGACAAAATGTACAATGAGCGTCTACCCAAACAAAAATACTAAAAGTAATAACGAGTCTGTAAACATAATTATTCGGTCGCATTTAGATCTGCAGGCTGCAGAAAATCCCTGAATGAAAAGTCTCTAGTTAGAGATAATTCGCATATACTTATCGTACAAGTCATAATGAACTTAAATTTGATGTAAATTCTCTGCTCATTCTCTGGTCTAATCGCGCTAACGGTGTATGTTATAGGAAACATGCCTCAAAAGCATAGGAACGAGCTGTCCGTCAGACCCTATATCTATCCATCGCAGATTATTAAGTTTTATAGTGTAAGAGCTTATTTGCTTCGAATGTGTTTAAATCCAGAACTAATAAGTAAATTTCTTTTAATTTGATCGTTGGTTTATATTTAAGATGAAAAAGATAATCATTCGGTTAAGCTTTATTTGTTCATTGTTTCTGTCTCATCAAATGTGATTTAGTATTGTTTACGTACATTTTTCACTTTTGAGAAGTTTTTCTTTATTGTGACCAAATCAAGCTCTGACTGTAACAGAGCCTTTTCTTTATCGAAAAATACCAAAATAGCTCATTAAAGCATCAGTATTTATACACTATATTTAGAGCTTCATTTATCTAATTCTCCCAATTCAATATTACTTTGAATTCGAGCATTACATCTGTCAGTATAAGAACTATTGAACACTACCATTGAATTGAATTCGGATTATTAGCAGTTTGATATGAATGAGTTTGCACTAATAATCATTTGTGTAGTATGTAAATCATTGATATATCATTTTTGTTTTTATTATATCAAAACTTATGCATATATGCGTTAGTGTATACTTTTCTGTGTTTAGTCACAAACATAAGGCTGATATTTAAAAGATGTCCAATTAGTGAATGAGACTAAATGACTAGGACTTAATATTGAATATCAAGGTTTTAGTTTAGCTTTTACCATTATTGAGGTGTCCTTTTGGCATTTGAAGATAGAGAAGAGGCTCCTCTTGTCCTCAAAGCTTCATACATACTGCTGATTAAAAATCGTTTAGACAGAGTGATTTCTTACTAATGATCGGCAACACATTTAGGAAATTTCAGTCTTTAATTATAAATCTGATAAGAAAAAACGTGTACAAATTATTAATGGCTTACAGCGTATGATATAAGAAATATGTCTTAAAGTATAGGAACAAGGTTCCGTACACCCTATCTGTATTGATCGTTTCAAGTTTTATGGTATTGAGCTTGGAGCTTGTTTCATTCTAATGCGCTTAAATTGCGAACTATAAAGTGTTTTTTATCCAGTAAACTCATATATTGAGTGCAATTTTTCTTTAATATTACGCACCAATCAGATCAAAATTAAGAAAAAAGTTTGAAATAAGTCAGAGAGAGTTTGTTTAAAAACACTTTTAGTATCAAAAATGGTGTTTACAATAGAGAGCATTGTTTATGAAACTTATTTATTCACTAACTATCGTTGTGACAAACAAAATAACTTCTGAAACGCTATTAAGAGTTTCAAACAATATTATTAAAAGAGTTAAACATTGTTTAGAAAATAGTGGATAACATTTTCAACATATGTTATAACAAAGCCATGGCCTTGTCGGAAATCCGAATTTATTTTCTAAAGCTCAGAACTGTCGGGATCTAAAAAAATTATATCCCGATGATGAAATGTAGTGAAATTAGCCAACATTTAAGTTCCGAAAAGTCTGAAAATTCAAAATTTTTCTTAAACTTCCGAATTTTTTTGAAAATTCTGATTTTACTCGGATTTTATCCGATTTTATTTAATATGAATTCACCTGTTGAAATGCAATCTTTTCTATTATCAACATTGCAAGTATTTTGCAATTTAAAAATTTTTCAAGAATTGTCTCAAAGTTTAGCTGACTAAAAATTTGGTCTCAAAAATTTCATTCCGTATTTTGTTTGATTTTCTTAAAAAGTAGTAGATTAGTGAAAATGCGCACATTTTTAGTAACTCGAGGTAAATTATCTAAAAGCAAAAATTTTAAATCACAAGCAAGACTAAGTAAGCCTTAAAATATATTCATAAAAATTTCGAAATTTATCTGCTTTCGTTCCGATCTTCCGACCGAATTTTTAGGGTTTTCATTCCGAAAGAATTACGTCTCTGGCTATAAAGTATTGAATTGCTATTTTTAAACACTAATTCTATTACATTCAATTTGGTTATTAAAAGTTTGTTACATGCGATCTACTCTCGGGGCGAAGAATAACATTCGTGAACTACATGTAACGTCTGTGTTGGGCTTTAGGCTTGGGATCGAATCTATTACGTTGTTAGTTACTTAATACAGTAGAACCTCGATATTTGAACAATTAATCAAATTAATTAATAAAATTTATTTAATTCACTGAGCACTACAGGTCAATACAATCATCACAAACATTAAGTTTTATTGTTTTATATGTTAGAAATCATGTGTCGGCCACTCATGAGATCTTACACAATAATAAAAACTCTTTTGGAAGAGAGTAGAACCCTTGTACATATACATGGCCTCGCCAGACCTTCTCATTGAAGAGCCGAAAATGAAAATAATTCTAGCCGAGAGCTAAAATATAGTTTTATTGAAAAGTTCATTTAGCAATTATTCTTATCAATAATTTGATGCTAATAATTGAATCACTAATGAAAATGTGACTCAATTTCTTTAAATGAGAAGACATCAATTACAATCATGTGATTTCATTTCTGAGAACGAGCGACAGCTTCAAATAACAAACTCACTAATTGAAAAATAACAGTTCTTCTACTTTAGTACAAAAAATAGCATTCAAGAAATTTCAATGCAGTCGTACAGTTAATACAGATCGTATATAATACTGAAGCCTTTCTAGAAATACTTTTAAGAGTTTACTTATATTTTCTCGAAAGTCTACGCTAGCCATGAATTAAGATTTTGTGAGCTAGATCTGACTCGTGAGCCGTAGTTTGGCGAGGCCTGGCATATATCATTCTCTGACAATTATTTGAAGTTTATTACTTTTAGTCATTGATAGTTTATTTTTTATAGTTTAAGAAAAGTTTACGGAATAGTACAGAACTAAGTTGAGCTAAGTTCTGTATCATTGTGTAAAACTTTTCATTACATATATTAAGTTTGTTTGAAAGTATCAAATTTTGAATCAATTAGTAATTTATTTGATATCCTAATTAGAACATCAAAATATAAAAAGCTTTAACTGCTTTGTCTCAATTTAGAAGTTAAAAGACATACTGTATTATGATTTGATCACAAGTTTTAGGAATTGAAGGAATCGCTTTAAAAAGCAGACAAGTATAAAATCCAGAACCTTTTTATTGTGAAATACTCTTAAGTGAGTTACGAGGGGTAGTTTTGATCCCCCTCTTATCTCGTATCAAAGTTTGATCTTTTGATTGAGTCCGGAAAATAAGAATTGAAATAAAGTTTGTGTCAATTTATTCTCTATATTTACATAAACTAAGATTACATGAGCAGTTTTCATTTTCATTCATTCAATATTTTGTGTTAAATGAAAGCTAAATATTTTGAAAAGGGCTTCAATGTTTTAAGGAATGCAGATATAGACGGGCGAAAATCTCTTGAGTAATAATTTAGTTTCTTACTATTTCCTTAATATGAGACTAAATGTTAGATGTCTGCTTTTAAAAGCGACGAGTTCAATTGGCAAACAACTACCACTTAGTACGTGTTATATCCCTCAACGTCAGTAAACGAGCCAATGATAGGAAATTCTTTAATTTTGCGTCTTAGGTTCGTTTCCTAACATTGAGAGATACAACGCATACTAAATAGCGCACTTCACAACTTCTTACCTAAGAATTAAATCCGTTAAAATTTTACAAATTAGTTGAGATTTAAAAAATATAAAACTACTAAATTCCAAGTACTTAATTGAGTATGCAATTAATTTGTTTTAACAAGACTTTTTAAGTAATTTACATACTGTAAATCTTTAGATAGATCCTTTAAAGTCAGTTTTTGGCAAATGCTTTATGTTCAATATGACAATCGTTATGTTAAATATAATGTAATAAACGTTAAAACAGATTAATTGTATATTGAATTAATTATTTGGCATTTGATAATTTTATATTCGATTTATTTTGACCTTAGCAAACATTCAAGAGTTGAACGTATTTAATTCTTAGTTAACAAGTTGTGAAGTTCACCAGTAAGTAGCAGCAGTTTGACGATTTCTAATACTTATGAGGAACAATTAATTATACATAAAGTCATGCATTCAAATCAGAGTTAAAGCAATTGTCAAACGATAAAACTTTACTTATTTGTAGTTTAATAGCTTAAAAACTTTTACATATTTTATATGCAAAATGTGTTTTATTTGTAAACAAATCGTTTGAATACTATTCAATTGTGAGAATGAATTCATTTAATATTTTTAATATTGTTAGTTAATTAACAAATTTCACAATTGAATAGTATTCAAACACTTTACCTCAACGCCACAAAGGCTCTTTGATTAACTTTGTATTAAAACAGTAATCGATAAAAGTTGAAAAAATTAAATTGCAAAAATGTTACGTAACGCGTTGGCAGCTAATTTTTTACACATTTTAATAGTGTGCCTAAGATTGGTTTAATACAAAAATTCAAGTTTGTGACGTTCGCTGCCGAGGGCTCATTGTCAGTAACACTTTAATTGAATACTTTAATCGAAGAAAAATTGCGCTTAGTATAGGAGTTTAGGAGCTATTGGCACATATAATTAATAACAATGAATATTTAAACTCTCCCAAACTTGTATCAATATCTTCAAACGACTTACTTCTGCCTCTAACTAGCTCATAAACACCAAAAATAAGTACATTCAAACAACAAATGCCTGATCAAAGTCTAGTTTTCATTGACTGAAGGATTACCTCAAAAGTATAGCACTTGCTCTCGAAAACTGGTGCTGTAACTAATCGTAACATTCGAATACAGAAAGTTTTTCAACTGTAAATGGTTTTCTACAAGTACAGTCGAACCCGTTTACAATTTTGGTGCAGTGAAAAGCGTTCAATATAGACAGAATAGACTGCATTGAGTTGGCAATTATTTAAAGCAAAATTGTCACTCAAACCGAAGCTTAAAAACCAATTAATTGTATGTTTAAGTTAGACGGCTTTACAAAATAACACATTTTATTAAAAGAGATCTAAGAATCTGAATCACACTCAAAGCTGCCATCTGTTAGATGTAGATATGAATAATAAACTTTTATTCAAATGAGTTTTTAGTTTTTAGCGGCATTTCCTCAAAAACAAATTAATCAAAACCTTATAATGCGTTTCGAAGCCATTATAATTCATTCAGTGATCAATTAGTTACTGAAAACAAACGAAGTTATGAATGAGTACGAGATCGAAAAAATATTAGACAAACGTATTATTAATGGCGGCGAACAATATTTGATTAAATGCAAAAATAGTGATAACAACGAGTGGAGACAATTGCATCAACTAAATGCATGTCAACAATTGATCGACGACTTCAATAGTAATTATAACAAAAGTGAGGACTACTTCGATGTTTTCGATCGTGGATATCATGCTCTGAAGATTTTGGGCGCCAAACTCAGTGACAAAAATGAGTTATTATTTCTCTTTATGTTTAGAGAAGACTTAACTAAAGCCCATCTCATCCCTAATGATGTGTTACATAAAAAGTGTCCGAAAGTGTCCGCAACTTCTCATCAGATTCTACGAAAAGAATACGCGCTGGAAAACAAACTGATTTCCTATTTCTCTATTTTGTGATGTTTTCTTTTATTCACTTTTAGTTTTTTGTTTTTCTAATTGTTTTCCTTTTTTTCTCAGTGGTGTTTCAAATATTGTTATCTGTTTTGTTTATTTTGCATATTTTGCATATTTTGCACATTTATGTTTCGCTTTATATAACGTAATGCACGAAAAGTATTAGCTATTAGTTATTTTTCAAATAATTGATTCGAACAATAGCTTACAATTGAAATAAGTTTTGTTTTAATATTTATGAAGTGTTGTAATTGTTTTAAGATTTGACGATTCATTTCATATTAACCTTGAATTTAATGAAATGGATTCAAATATCAATAATGAATACCTTCGACAATAAATTTAAAATGAGTTTAGCTCGATTTTAGTAAAAATCTTATTTGCTCTAAATTGAGGTGCATTTCATTTAATTTTTACAAACATTACACTAATTGCAACACATCTGAAACACTTTCTCTCTCAACTTCAGTCTAACCTTGATTTGTGACTGGGCTATTTTATTATTGTTTAAATTGAATTTTACTATTTCATATTTAGTTTTATTTGACTGTTTGCAAACCTTCGCTTAAAGTTATGAAAGAGATGCCATTTATCTCAATACGAAGCAATAGTCTATTATATAATGCATATGAATTGATGTTCTTTTGACAAACAGCTGCCAAAATGTGAAGGGATCGGATCATTAATCATATGTCTGAGCTTTTAAACACATTTGTTTTCTTTTCTCGAAAGAATCGTACTTTCATTAAATAAACTTAAGCCATACAAACAAATTGATAACAAATTATCGAAACTTTATATAATACAAGTTATTTATGCGACTATTATTATATTTACCTTAATACCTATCTTTCATATACAAACGTTTAACTATTTTCGATCACTTAATATATGATTAATTCGATCAAAAGAAAATTGATTTGTTCGTAAACATTAAAACGTTATTCATTTAATGTTTATTTTGATCGACAGTTTTATTAAATCAAATTTTGTTACTTTGCGCTCACCCATTAAGAGGAAAGTTTACCACAATGTTAAAAATGTGTCACTTCATTCGTAATCCTATCTATACTTAAGAATTTGCATCAATTTCTTAAACATCAATATAATGTTGATTAACACGTCAAATATCAATACATTTATAATGACGTACGTTTTGAATTGCAATTAAATTATCGAATAAATGTGACAATCTTAACTACATCTCAAGTGCTATTTCATTATGAAATCACTTTGAATCTAGGCTCAAATTGTGTTGACCTTCAAACTTGTTTGTTAATTATTACATCCCTATTACCTCATTCAATTGCAGACTTTAAGGAAAACCTGCCCAACTTTTCAATAAACAACTTTCGCTCCAACATTATATATTTGCAGTACTTATGTAAAATTCAATTGAGTAATAGACTCAATTATAAAAAAATATATCTTATATGAGCAAATGATTAGGTCTAAACATAGTTTAGATAAAGTAGTGATTTATTGGTTAGATAATACTTCAGTGAAAATTGAGGTCATCCCTAAAGCTTCACTACGTTTGATAGTAAAGTTAAGAGACACCCATCATATGATTAATTGATTCTCGTTGAACCAATCAGTTGATCACTTCACATCTAATGAAGTGATAAACAATGGCAATGTCTTTTAATCCGTTCAGCTCTGTTTTGAAGATATTTGTTTTCAAATTGAAATTTTGTTATTAGAGTTATTTTGTTGCTATAAGTAAATGAATTGAATAATATCTCAAATGCTCAATATATTAGACTTTAATTTGTTTACTTATTGGCCAGCACTCGTCATCATTTCATTGATTTCTATATACTTGTAAGTATTTACCAAATTATTTATAATCTTTTTAGCAAATTGAACAACTTCACTATAGTTTTTTTCGCAACAAATCCTGTAGTTTTCACTCAATAGAACTTTTACCCCAACCTAATATTGATTGTTTAGATTTTAAAGTTGCATAGTTGTAATTTGTGCACCTTACCATTGAAAATCACGTTTATTTTGTTTAATTAAAAGTCTAACAGCATAGTATAGTATAGTATGTGCGTTATCTTGCACAACATTTAGCCTGTCGTTAATGAATGTGATTTTATCTGTAATATACTTAGTGATGACTCAATGAATTATTAATTTGCATCATAAATGCCTCACTATTGAAGCAAATATTTATGTATAATTTTATGAAAGATATTCAACTCGTAATTTTAATTACTGGAAATCTCGTGGTGTTAATGGCCCAAAACCTGTGCCTTTTATTGGAAATGCAAATCAGATATTTCGGGAACCGATGTGTGTTTACGCACTCGAAAACTATAAGAAATATGGAAAAATATATGGGTTAGTTATTTATTTTGTCTTCAGTTCTAAACAATACTCTTTTCAATAATTTTGGCCTCAATAACTTCTTTTGCAGTTTGTATGAAGGATCCAAACCTGTCCTAACTGTTGGTGAACCTGAACTCATAAAGGACATTATGGTAAAAGACTTTCACAAGTTCGTAGATCGAATAAGAAATTCATTCGGTGACCCAATCTTTGATCGATCACTACTTCTTGCCAGAGGCGAACAATGGAAAATAGTCAGAACTATTGTAAGTTATGATAAATAGATTAAAGCTGTGAGAATAAGTACTTTTATGTTGAAAACTTCAGGTGAGCCCAACTTTTTCGAGTGGAAAAATGAAAAAAATGCAGCCATTAATAGAAGACTGCGTTAAAGACTTAGAAAACACATTAATAAAGTTTATAAACGACAAAAATAATCAGATAAATTTGAGACAAGTTATGGTCAACTACACGATGGATGTGATCGCCACGTGTGCCTTTGCCACAAAAATCGACACATACAATGATCCAAACAATCCATTCATGAAGAATGCTTCTACATTCTTCACGCCAAGTGTGCGCTTTGGAATGTTCTTCATATTGAATGCTACGGTACCATCACTGGTCAAAAAATTGAACCTCTGTTTCGCCTCTCCAGATGTCCTTGATTTCTTCAAATCAGCCGTAATTATCTTTTATATTAATTATACTCGAATTACTTGATTTTTGCACATTTTTACATGTATTTCAATAGTTAAGAGCAATAATAGCTAAAAGACAAACTGAAAAGATCACTAAAACTGACTTTTTGCAACTAATGCTCGACGCGAGGAATAAAACTGATTCAAAAGATGTCGATGAAGACATCAAGAAAGATATTGAAAACATAAACAAACACATCAAAAAGCGAGAGTACGACATGGAGGAAATTGATATTTTGGCCACTTCTATGCTCTTTATTTTGGCCGGTTATGAAACAACTGCTTCCACTCTTTCATATTTATTCCATGAACTTTCCATAAATGCTGAATGTCAGCAGAAGTTATACGAAGAAGTGATGAGCTACGGCGGAAAAGTTGATTACGACTCGATCGCTAAAATGCAATATTTGGACGCATGCATCTCAGAAACTCTAAGAATGTATTCTCCTCTAGTCATGACATCGAGAATAGCTTCAGAAGATTATACATTAGGTATGAAAACGAATTGTTTAGTTTGAGATAACTGTACTGAACACACTGTACTGGGCTTTTATTGATAGGCGATACAGGTTTAGTCATACCGGAAGGAATGATGATTCGAATTCCGATCTATGCCATACATCATGATCCACAATACTATCCAAACCCCAATCAGTTTAATCCCGAACGTTTTATGCCTGAAAATAAAGGCCTACTCATCCCATATACTTATATACCGTTCGGAACTGGACCACGAAATTGTGTTGGACTCAGATTTGCGCTCATGAATGTGAAGACAGCCGTCGCTAATATTATTCAGAAATTTCAATTTATTCAGACTGAAAATACTAAGACACAGTTCGAGTATAAGAAATTTATTGTATTTACTCAAGCATTAGATATGGGAACCGTTAAAGTTCAAATCAGACAATAAGTTAACCTTAAATATTGTAATTCAGAATCACTTCAAATAGATTGTAGTATAGAGTATATACCCATTTATTAAACTCAAGTTTTGATCTTTTCATATACTATAACTAATTTTGTTGTGCAGTTTGTACTTAATTTGATGCAAAATGGTTTTATATAGTATCAAATATTTTCATTGATTACTTATTTGTTAAATTAGTTTTGCTCATTAGCTTTGCTGAGAAGTAGATTCAAAAAGTTAAAGCTCTTATTGTAAATACCAGGACATGTTGATTCTCGAGGACCTGCTATGTTCAAAACCTTTATGTTCTCATTTATCAACCAATCAATAACTTGATTGATATCGGCTTCATTTTGATGACTATCTGAAACTTGCATAACTAAATACGGTTTAGAACTTCTATTTAACTCTTCAATTGTAAGTTTTGTGCCATCACTTATTGCATCGGCAGAAGATTTAGGAGGAACTAAGACAAGAGTGCCGTCAGAATCTCTTATATTGAGTAAAGTTCTTTCCTCATAACATTCATCTGTAGTTTGGTTGAGACAATATTTTTCAGGAATGACTCCATCTTCAGCTCTTCTGCCTTTTGGACACCACCCACACTGATCTATCTGTAAACTAATGGCCACATCGAGTGCCGCACGATCTACACCTGTCTGACCACCACTTACTATCTTTTTCAACATATCTATATTGGGAACTAAGCTGACCAAAGTTGTCAGTAATTATGTTTTGGTGTTTGGTCACAAGTTTCAGATTGTGTTAGAGATATAATAGACTTTGTGCGACACGTTATTTGTGTATGAGTTAAACAGTATTTGTAATAATTGCGTCACTTGTTTACACTCATTAGTGAAGTCTAGACATTATTTAAATTTGAAGCTTTAATTCATTTGTTCTTCAATCTAATGATTGTCTCGTGTTGCCATCAGTTTTGATATTTGTCCGCTTTGGAGTGCGAAATGAATGCATTACATACATAGCCACTAAAACATAATTAATCCATAAATACACGTGTGAATGAAACCCCAACGAGTGAATCATTTTGTTGAAAATGTGTTTGTTTATTCATTTCAATCACTTTTATAACTTTATTGTTAATTGGTTTGGTTGCACTTTATTTGTGAGTATTATTTAACGTTAACATTGATTTAATTGATTCAAACATTTATATCTGATATTTTTGACAAAAAGTCACTTAATTTGAATCAAATGTGAAACCCATAGCATTAACCGTAAAAAAGAAATGTTTATTTCAAATATTTGAAGTCCCTATACGTTTGATTTTATTGAAAAAATTTGATTGAGTTACATGTAGTGAAATTATTTTAGAAATAATTTCAAATTTGGTTGCTCTAACAAATATATATTAGAAATTTTAGTCAAAAGTTCATTAATATAAACTAACCTAATATACCACAGCTTACAAACCAATTGCCAAACCTTAAGTTTCAATCATTTTCGGTCAACATTTCCATTTTTAAAAACAAACTTTCAACACAAATTGTTACTATTTTCAGTCAAACAAATCAGTCAATTGTGAAAAGCAGTCATAATATGAAATATAATTTTATTAAACAGTTATTTGACTCGTAATTACAAGTATTGGTCTTCTCGTGGAATCGATGGCCCCAAACCGATTGTACTCTTTGGAACAATATATCAATTATTCTTTAAATCAGTGCCTGAACTTTTGGAGTATAACAACAAAAGATATGCAAATATTTATGGGTAGACAATATTTGACTTAAACTTATTTCAAAACAAATATATATCTATTTGTTATTTTGCAATTGAAGCACATTTCTGGGCACTCGTCCTGTTCTCGTCGTAGCAGAACCTGAACTCGTTAAGGATATGAATATTAAACATTTTAACATATTTATTGATCGAGATGACATCACATCAGGTGATCCATTGAATGATCGCTCATTATTTCATTTATTCGGCGAGGAGTGGAAGAAAATGAGATCTATTGTTAGTTATAATCATATTTATTCTTAAAACTTATTATCAGTTTTCAATTATTTTTAAAGATAAGCCCAACATTTTCAAGTGCAAAAATGACAAAAATGCATCCCCTAATTGAAGATTGTGTTCAAACACTTGAAAACGCATTAATTAAAAAAGCAAACAATAGTAACAATGAAATAGAACTGAAACAAATGATGGCAAACTTAACAATGGATGTGATCGCTTCGTGTGCTTTTGGAACCAAAATCGATACACACAATGAACCAAATAATGAATTCATTAAAAACGCTAAAGTCGTATTTCGAGGCAATTGGACAATTTTGGTCTTTATTTTGCTGAAGACAACATTTCCTAAGATTTTAGATATAACTGGATTCCAAATAACAGACCCTAAAGTGGCACATTTCTTTCGTTCAGCGGTTAATGTTTTATAAAAAAATAACTTAAAAAATATTTAATCTAAAATGTTTAATATCTGAATTAAGATCAAATCAATCCTTAGTAGATGTAAAGCAAAAACAAATTGCGTACAACACGATTATTTGCAATTAATGATTAACGCATAAGAAAACTGACGAACAATTGGATGAAGACTCTGTTAATAACGAAGCACTCTATGGACAATTAGATAAGAAGCAGTCGGCAGACAACAAGTCCAAAACAGAAATAGCTGAAGACGACATATTAGCCACATCTTTCTTATTCTTTGTGGCTGGTTATGAAACGACAGCATCTCTTCTGTCATTTTTATTTTATTCATTAGCTTTAAATGAAGAATGTCAACAAAAATTATATGAAGAAGTTCTTAGTTATGATGGAATGTTTGATTACGATACTATCTCAAAAATGCCATATTTAAACTCATGTATTGCAGAAACATTAAGACTTTATAATCCTTTGGGTGTCACCACCAGAATAGCTTCTGAAGACTATTTATTGGGTATTCAATAATATTAAAACTTAATGAAAAAGCTTTTAAACTGATCAGTTATTTTTATATTGATAATTAGGTGACACTGGAATTACCATACCTAAAGGTACGATCGTTAACTTTGATATTCAAAGCATTCACCACAATCCAGAATATTATCCAAACCCTCATAAGTGGGATCCCGAACGTTTTATGCCTGAAAATAAAGACAAATTGACTTACCTTCCATTTGGAATTGGACCACGAAATTGTGTTGGAATGAGATTTGCATTAATGGAAGCTAAAACAGCAGTCGTTCATTTGGTGAATAAATTTCGATTTGTGAAGTCCATAAACACACAAACTCCACTGAAGTTTAAGAAGTTTGAATTTTTGTTGAATGCCGTCAACATTAATGTCGGCGTTGAGTTAAGAAAATAATGTTTTATTGAGAAAATATTTGAATGCATAACAAATCTGGTGTTTTTCGATATTGCGAAAATATTTCCCATTAATATAATTGATGTTGTGACAAGCTACTATTTACTCAATTTGTAATCTAAGAGCCTAAATGCTGGATTTATAGGTGTCTGTTATTCAATGTTGTTGTAGATGTGATTGTATCTGTATGAATATCAAATTAGCACATTATTGATAGAACTTTCACAGAGGCTTAGAGGTCCGAGCCTTAGCTTAACTGAAACTTAAGCAGGCTCTAGTAGGCTCTATCAAAGCTTTAGAGGTGAGCATAGGACCTAGGCTCAGGCTAGCCTATATCTACCGTTACTGTAGATAATTTAGTTTCAACACATCTATCAGCTCAACTATCTTAAAAGATAATCCGTTCATTTTATTGTGTGTACAACTTAGTAGGACCAATTGAACGACATATTTGAGAACTTTTTGTGTTCTTGATCCATGATGAGTCAGAAGCATGCTAATTCTACTGAATCGTTCAATACCTAATATTAAGTTTTAAGCCAGTTTATTATATTAGTATATTAAAAATAACCAGTTATTCTTGAAACTTTCTAAGTAGTTAGCGCAGTTCAATATGATTTTGACACTCAAACTATTAGCTTTTAAATCTATTTTTATATCAATGTTCAAATCTTTTGTGATTTTAAACATCAAATAATCTCAAACTTTTATTGTAAATTTTCTGATCAGTTAACTTATATAAAAATCTTATTAATTATCAAATAATCATAAAATGACTGAAATTGATGTAATTTTAATGATAATCTCAAATCGAATTTGTTATACATCATTTGGATGTTACATAACTTTCTAATTATAAAAACTGTTTGATCTCATTCCGACCTAACGTTTTCACTAATATAACTTATATTTACTTCTTCAAAATAAAGTTTTACAAACTTATCAATTTATCAATTAATTACTTATTTAAGCGGTTTTTTGTAATGATTTCCATAATTTATCGTTTATTGACTGCAGATAAGAGGAATCTGACCCTCAATTCAAATTTTATGCTGATCTAATGATTAGCTATACAAGTGCTGTAATACCGAAATGACCTTAAATTTAGTTCTTATCACGTATATTAAAAACTTGATTGTAACACGAGAGCTGTTTATATATCTAAATATCGCTTTAAATACAAGTTGATTAAGTGATTGAAAGCGAATAAGTACTATATTCTGATCGAAAATGTATTTCTTTATTGAATTGAATTCATTGACGTTTATTACTTTATTAATAAGTGGTTTGATTGCAATTTATTTGTGAGTATTATTAATATTAATATTATTTTACTTGAATTCATTAAAATATTTGTATTTCTTATTTGAGATAAAACAATCTGGCGCTCATTGAACTTAATTTTAGAAAATATTTCTTAAGTAAAAATGGTACTAGTTAAGCAAAAACTTTTTAGTGTTACGCTGTTATCGAAGTAGTCGTAGTTCTTTTAGTTTTTTATTAGAAGAACATAAAAACATAGACAAAACGACTTAACTTTTAAGTTAGAATTTGCACATACAAAAAGATTGAGACCTTGGAATCCATTTGTGATATTCTGTTTGGTCTTTGACCATAGGCTGACTCCCCATAAGAAAAACAAGTTTAGTTTATAATCTTTACGACAAAAAATGCGGAAACCCATGACATATTTTCGGAAATAACTTTTCATACCTCAACCTGATTGCAAGCTTATGAACAATAATAAAGGATATTATTGAGAAAGAAGAAACAAACAAATTTTAACTGTGGGCCGCGAAAATAAACAAAATATGAGACAATTTATAATTAGATGCATATGAGTCGTTTTACAAAAGTTTGAAAAACCCATTGAAAAGGTATAGTTGCAAAGGGAGATCGAATTGAATCGTCATTTCTTTTTAGTTGTAATAATTAGAATCAAATGCATTCTTGTGATCAATTTTAGGTCAAAATATTGTAATTTTCATTGAAAAGTTTACACTTACTTTTTCCAGATTTTTATGTCGCGAGGTATATTGATTTTTAAAGAAAGATAACATTTTTGGGCCCAGATGATTTAGGTTTCATTGGATAGATCTCAACTCCCTGAGTCGAAATATATATACAACTTATAGTCTATCTCATTCCGTTTCCGAGTTATAAGCTCCAAAAGGTTTGAGACGGTAACTACAAATTCAGGGGTAATAAGACCAAAACCATCATAAAAACCGCCAGTCTAGAAGTTTTTCCAGTGATAATATTCACAAAGGGAACGGGGCAGTGCCGACACCCCTCTAGTGGGGTCGATTCTGTGACCCGGGCTGGGTCTACCCGGCCAGGTGGGCCACACCCTCATTGGAGGGTATGGCAATCACCACCCTACATAGTAGGGGTGTGGCACTACCTGGTACAGATGCCCCAGTGCCGGGGTCTCGTTTTCAGGAGAGCCGGAACTTTCCGTCTATCCGGATAGCACTGATACAGATTAGTTATTTTTATTATTTTATTTATAGTTTTATTTTAGCTTTATGCTCCCTTCGGGTTTACACCAACGTGGTAGGGTGTGGGCAACACAAAAGTTATATTTTTGTGGCTAAAACCCGAAAAATCGATCTTTAACATAAGGTGGTTTTTCCCTCATAACTCGAAAACTATTGATTTTGGTAAAAAGTGCCTAAAGACTTTTGTGTTCAGCATTAAAAGACCTTTCAAATGATATGCCACTCATCGAAATCGGACTGGGCCCAGACATCCACAGAAAAATATTATCCTTCTTTACATATAATCAAACATAAAATGACTGATGCAATAGCACTGACTAATTTTTCATTTAAAATATCACCCTATACGCTTTAAAAGTGTAACTCCAAATTATGTAACTTTTTTCACTGCCGAGTTTTTGTTTTGACGAATTGTGCTTTCTATGAAATATGCAAAATCTCGATTCAAATGATTTAAGGCACTACTGCGAAATGTTAGACTCTCAAAAGATTATGCTTTTTCTTTACAACTTATGCCCAATTTATTGATTTAATCCTAGACAATTAATCTGACAATTACTTAAGATTTAGTTGTTCTTGACAAATATATTATATATTTTGAAGCTATAATAAGACTTTGACTAATATAAATCAATTATTCAATAGAATAAAACTGTTCAAAACTATGACTTAATATTAAGTTTGAATAATTGTCAGTCATTATTTCTGCTATTTTAAAAAAAACTTTCGATAGAAACTGTAGTTATTTTGAAGTGAAAAACGAGTCAATTTATAAAAACTTGTAATATAGAACATCATTTTATTAAACAGTTATTTGACTCGTAATTACAAGTATTGGTCTTCTCAAAGAATCGATAGCCCGAAACCAATTGTATTTTTCGGGGCGCAATATCAGCTATTCTTTAGAACAGTACAACTTTTGGAACATAACAGCAAAAAATATGGAAAAGTTTGTGGGTAGATCAAATTTTACTTAAATACATTTCAAAACGAATAAATGTCTACTTTTAATTTTACAATTGAAGCACATTTATGGGAAGTCGTCCTATGCTTGTAGTGGGCGAACCCAAACTCATCAAGAATATGAATACTAAAGACTTTCATGTGTTTGTTGACCGAAATGACCTGACGACTGGCAATCCTTTCAATGATAGATCATTATTTAACTTATTCGGCGATGAGTGGAAGAAAATGAGATCTATTGTTAGTTATAATCATATTTATTTTTAAAACTTATTGTAAGTAAGTTTTAAACTATTTTTAAAGATAAGCCCAACATTTTCAAGTGGTAAAATGAGAAAAATGCATCCTTTGATTGAGGAATGTGTTCAAACACTTGAAAACGCATTAGTAAAAAAAAGCAAACAATAAAAACAATGAAATAGAACTGAAACAAATGATGGCAAACTTAACAATGGATGTGATCGCTTCGTGTGCTTTTGGAACTAAAATCGATACACACAATCAACCAAATAATCAATTCGTTAAAAACGCAATAATCGCACTTCAAAGCAACTGCAGAATTTGGTCTTTGTTTTGCTGAAGACAACATTTCCTAAGATTTTAGATATAATTGGATTCCAAGCAACAAATCCTAAAGTGTCACATTTCTTTCGATCAGCTGTTAGTATTTTATAGAAAATTCATTTTAAACAGTTATTTAATAAAAAATTATTCAAACTCAGATCAGATCAATACTTAATAGACGTAAAGCAGAAATTAATGGAGTAAAACATAGCGATTTTTTACAATTGATGATTAACGCCAACAAGAAAACCGATGGCAAAGAACTGGATGAAGACTCTGTTAATAATGAAACACTTTACGGACAATTAGATGAAAAACAGTCTGAAGACACTAAGTCTAAAACAGAAATAGCTGAAGACGACATATTAGCCACTTCTTTTTTATTCTTTGTGTCTGGTTTTGAAACCACAGCATCTCTTCTGTTGTTTCTATTTTATTCACTGACTTTAAATGAAGAATGTCAACAAAAATTATATGAAGAAGTTCTTAGTTATAATGGAAAGTTTGATTATGACAATATCTCAAAAATGCCATATTTAGACTCATGTATTGCAGAAACTTTAAGACTCTATACTCCTTTGGGTGTCATCCACAGAATAGCTTCCGAAGACGTATAAATTAATTATTGTACATGCTGGCGGTAAAAGTGGCTTCGTCCCAAATGTGTTAATGCATTTTCGTACAAATTGTTGATGGTGATTATCATGATTCAATGAGTGGTGAAGTTCTTGAAAATTGGTTCAAAAACAAACTGCCTGTTAATATTCTTCCAAATTCAATTATTATCATGAATAACGCACCATATCATTCGGTTCAAATCAATAAATCTCCAACTTCAAGAAATAAAAAAATGAGATTCAAAACTGGCTTAAGATGAATAATATCCCTTATAATGACAAACTTTGTTAAATCTGATTTACTTGAACCAGTCAAGAAGAGTACTATAACAAAAAGTAAAAAACGATAAAATAGTGAAGGAATCTGGTCATCAAGTTATTAGTCTACCTCCATACTATTGCAACCTAAGTCCTATCGAAATGGTTTGGGCTCAAGTCAAACGTTATATTGAAGAAAGCAATCTTAATTTTAAAATTTCTGAAATTGAATCTTTAGTAGATGTGATTTCTAAAATTACTGTTGAGAATTGTATTAAATATGTAGTATGTGTAGCGAAATTAGAAAAGTATTATTGGGATCTCGATTATCTAGTCGACGAAATTGTGGACCGCTTTGTGATAAATCTCGAGTCTGGGTCTAGAGATGAATCTGAATTGTTGGAAGAGGCAGACTTTAGTGATGTTTCGTGATCAATGAATTGAGCTACAGGCATGAGTGTGGTTTAATTTGCAAATGTTTCAATTAGTCTGAACTTAGTTTTTGTAATTTCGATCTCAATTTAACAATTGATATCTCAAAACTTGTTTTATTTCACTAAAAGTTAAATATAGCGCCTTAGTTGTTAACTCCTAATCATGTTTATGATTTTGATTGGTTACAGGAGGAGCTTGTTATTAATGCCCACTTTTACTCATCTTTTGTCGGCTTGACTATAATTGAATGAGTATGAGGAAAAACAAGGTATAGACTTATAACTAATGTTGAGAAAACCGGTTTCAAAAGTTAGTGAAGCAGTTTTCAATGTATCGTCCCATATAACAGCAGAAGCTTTAACAAGTGTACAAAGCAATACTTATCATAGAAATTTGTCAGTTAACCTGTTTTCCTTTGGAAACTTTCTTATCTCTGGGATGCTTACTATTGACATCTATGGAAAATATGGTTTCATTAAAATTGATTTTTTCAAAAATTCTCCATTGAACCATATGCCCAAATTTTTTATAGGAGATTATTTGATAGTTGAAACATTAGATTTTTTTAAAAAAACCGAAAAACAGTATAACTGCGCACACCTTATTGTTCCTCGTACTCGATCAGTTATATGAACTTGATCTCATTTCGAGCTAACATTTACACAAATATAAACTTATATTTATTTGCTCAAAAGGTTGTTTATAAACTTTGCATGTTATGAATTACATATTTTTTAGGTAGCTATAGACAATAGATAACACGTTGTCTCAGTAATTTTATCATTTGTTTACTGTTGATAAGAGAAATCTGGGGCTGCATTCTAGAAATCTTGCAAAATGAGCAATATTACAAAAAAGTATAATATGAATGGATGGTTTGCAATTTGCTATCATTCTCGAATGTGGCTCCTAGTCTTCAATCAAGGTTTGTTGCAATTTGAATAATTACCTGTACAAATGCTGCAATACCGAAATAACCTTCAATTTAGTTCTTATCACATACACTCAAAATTTTATTGTAAGAGGTGTTTATATTATATATATATATATATAAATATATATTATATGAAATGTCGTTTTAAATACAAATTAGTTAAATGATCGAAACCGAATAAGTGCTAAATTTTGATCGAAAATGTATTCGTTAATTGAGTGCAACTCATTAACTTTTATAACTTTATTAATAAGTGGTTTGGTCGCACTTTATTTGTGAGTATTATTAATATTTATGTTATTTTAATTAACTTTATTAAAGTATTTATGTCTTATTTAAGAAAAAATAATTTGGTGTGAATTGAACTAAATTTTAATAAATATTTGTTAAGTAAAAATACCATTAGTTGTAAATAAAACAATTATTTAACTTCTAAAAAGATTATGTATTTGTTTCTGTTAATAAGTGTTTAATTCATAGTTAATCTACAAAAATATTTAGAATCAGTTTTTCAAATATATATGTTTTGAGACTTAGACAAAATGTCGAATAATATAAACCAATTCCTTAATAGACTTAAAGTGAACCAAACTATTTGATAATCTTAGGTTTAAGTCATTTTTGGTCCATATTTCTGTTTTTAAAAACAACATTTGAATAAAAGTTATGATTAAATTGAAGCAAAAACTTAGTCAATTTATGAAAACAGTCATAATATGAAATATAATTGTATTAAACAGTTATTTGACTCGAAATTACAAGTATTGGTCTTCTCGTGGAATCGATGGCCCGAAACCGATCGTATTCTTCGGAACACTGTACTCAATATTCGTTAAACCAATGCCTGAAATTCTGGAGCAAAACAGCAAAAAATATGGAAAAATTTATGGGTAAACAAATTGAATTTCAATATAACTGAAAGATTGCTACAAATGAACGAATTTATTACTTTGTTAAATGAAGAACATATATGGGCACTCGTCCTACTCTTACGATAGCAGACCCCGAACTCATTAAGATTATGAATATTAAAGATTTTCACATATTTGTTAATCGAAATGATTTCACAACTGGCGACCCGTTGAATGACAGATCATTATTTAATTTATTTGGTGATGAGTGGAAGAAAATGAGATCTATTGTTAGTTTAATTATAATATTTATTTTTAAAGCTTATTGTAAGAGTTAGTTTTCAATTATTAATTTTTAAAGATAAGCCCAACATTTTCAAGTGGAAAGATGAGAAGAATGCATCCCCTAATTGAAGATTGTGTCAAAACGCTTGAAAACGTATTACTTAAAAAGGCAAACGATAATAATAATGAAATAGAACTGAAACAAATGATGGGAAACCTAACAATGGATGTGATCGCTTCGTGTGCTTTTGCAACTAAAATCGATACACACAATGAACCAAACAATGAATTCATTAAAAACGCTAAAGTCGTATTTCGAGGCAGTTGGAGAATTTGGGTCTTCTTTTTGCTGAAAACAACATTTCCTAAGATTTTAGATATAACTGGATTCCAAATAACAGACCCTAAAGTGGCACATTTTTTTCGATCAGCGGTTAGTGTATAATAGATAAAAACTTTTGCAAATGATTTCGTTGAGGTTCGACCCCAATCAGAGGATCGTAAAATATTTTGTTTCTCAAGTTCTGAATCTCATGGTTAGGGTTTGAAGTTGCAACGACAAACCACTTTTGAGATATAATAGAAAAACTTGAAATAACCTAATTTATCCTAACCTGGCCAACTGGATGAAAATGTTACAAAATTTGTTTTTAATACTATTTCAATTGTATATTCTAAATGACTGATTATGAGGAAAAGTTAGGTTAGGTTTTTATGTTATATCTCAGAAACTGTTCGTTACCGCAACTCAGGGCCTTCACTATCCGATTCAAGACCCAAAAAATAGTTATATATGTCACTCTTATCGATTGGGTGCGGGACCTAAATGCAACTTGACCCTTAATTTTAAACAGATATTTAATTTACAACTTATTCAAACACAGATCAGGTCAATCCTTAGTAGACGTAAAGCAGAAACAAGTGATGTAAAACACAACGATTTTTTGCAATTAATGATTAACGCCAACAAGAAAACCGATAGCGAAGAAGTGGATGAAGACTCTGTTAACAATGAAGCACTTTATGGACAATCAGATGAAAAACAGTCTGAAGACAATAAATCTAAAGCAGAAATAACTGAAAACGACATATTAGCCACATCTTTCTTATTCTTTGTGGCTGGTTTTGAAACGACAGCTACTCTTTTGTCATTTTTGTTTTATTCATTAGCTTTAAATGAAGAATGTCAACAAAAATTATATGAAGAAGTTCTTAGTTATAATGGAAAGTTTGATTACGATACTATCTCAAAAATGCCATATTTGGACTCATGTATTGCAGAAACATTAAGACTTTATAATCCTCTGGGGACCATCGGTAGAATTGCTTCTGAAGACTATCGATTGGGTATTTAATGTTAAAAATTAATGAAAAACTTTTAAACTGAAGTTATTTTTATATTGAATATTAGGTGACACTGGAATTACTATACCTAAAGGAATGCTCGTTAACTTCAATATCCAAAGCATTCATCACAATCCAGAATATTATCCAAACCCTCATAAGTGGGATCCCGAACGTTTCATGCCTGAAAATAGAGACAAATTGACTCCTTATACATATCTTCCATTTGGAACCGGACCACGAAATTGTGTTGGAATGAGATTTGCATTAATGGAAGCAAAGACAGCAGTCGTTCATTTGGTTAATAAATTTCGATTTGTTAAATCCAAAAACACTCAAATTCCACTGAAGTTTAAGAAATTTGAGATTTTATTGAATGCCGGTAATATTAATGTCGGCGTTGAGTTAAGAAAATAATGTTTTATTAATTACTTGAGTAGATATTTAAATTAAATTGGTGTTTTTCGGTATTGCGAAAATCTATTTCTAATTAATATAATTGAAATTATGATTAGCTATTATTTATTAAATTTGAAGTCTACGAATCTAAATGTCGGATTTATAAATGTTTGTTATTCAATATTGTTATAGATAATAACATTTTGTCTGTTATTTATAGCATTGTCGTTTCATTTTAATGTCGAAATGATATAACATTATTCAAAATCAGGTGTAATGACCTGAAGCTTTCATTTCAAATTCGATGAGTTGTTATGTTGAACAAAAGAATAGTCTTTTTAATGTAAAATAACCAACAACTTGAATGAAAATAATGTAATTTGAATGAATGTCTTAAATTGAATATATAGCTGGGCATCACTTATAACATTAATTTATACGTTCGACTGCTATGGAAAGTTTGATTCGATCACATAATGTGTTCTAAACTTTAAAAGATAGTCCACTAATTTTCTTATGAGTATTGTGACTATTTTTTAATAGCTATAAGATTTTGACTTTTACCTAGCAAATTTATTTTTATTGTTAAGTTGATAAAGCATTATCTTAATCAGATTTTTACCTTTTGCTGCTCAAATAGTCACTTCGGTGTATTATGGTTACATCATAAGAATTAGGAATTGGCAAACCCACTTGCACTTAGTAAGTGTTATATCCATTTACGTCAGCAAATAAGTCAATCGTTGGAAACATGCCTTAGTTTTTTCTCCTAAACGTTAAAGGATATAACACACTTGAAGGGGTAGTGGGTTTGCTAATCAAAATCCACATGATGCACTGCGACGGAAAATACTTTTCTGCAGTTTTTGATAAAATAAGATACAGTTATATACTTTTATACTTATTTGTATATACTATGTATAACAGTAACTCTATAACATAGTTAACTGCTATGTACAGTCGTGGCCGATCAGTTTGGATGATGCCCCCAAAATGATACTTTCTTACAAACATTTTTTGCATTACTAATTAGTATTATTAATAGAAATGTTATTGTCTTTTTCTATCAATAATACGAATTAGTAATGCAAAAAATGTATGCAAGAAAGTACCATTTTGGGTACACGATCCAAACTGATCGGCCAAAACTGTACTATAGTATGTACTTAACTGCCTGACACGAATAAGATATAGTTCATAGTATTATACAATGCGATCAAAACAGAGTTAGCACCTGAAACATAGTGAAAGTTATCACTGAGTTTTAGATACGAGCTCTATCTTTGATTGCAATGTGAATCTATCCTGTATTACAATAAAGTATACATTTTATAATAAATGCGACTAGGACTAATTGGGTCACATTTTGGTACATGCTGTAAGTTTAGTCCAAGATAAAATTAGAAGCATGCTAACTCTACAGAGTTGTCAAATGCTTAATATTAAATTATAAGCTAGTTAACCTGGAAACCTTTTTAAGTAGAGTTAACGCAGTCTAATATGATTTTGATGCCCAAACTATTAACTTTTACTTAACGATTATATTTTCTTTATTTTTATTTCATATTAACGTTCAAATCATTTATGACTTTATCTATTAAAACAGATTATAGTCTCGAACTTTTATTATAAGGCGTCTGATCAGTTTACTTATATTAAAATCTTATAAATTATCAATCATATCTTGACTAAAATTTATGCAATCTTCATGATAATCTCAAATTTGATTTGCTATACAGGAGTTGGATACAACGTCATTTTCTTGATTATAAAAATACTGTTCGATCTCATTTCAGCTAAGATTTTCACAAATATAGTTTATATTTATTTGCTTAAAACAAAGTTTTTTAAAACTTTGTGTTATGAAGTAATACATACTTTATAATGTTTAGGCGGTTTTTCACAATAGATAAGAAGTTTTCAATGATATCATTGTTTGTTTACTGCTGATAAAATGAACCTTCAATGAAGACCTATGTTATTTAATGATTAGTTGTACAAATACTGGCATAACTAGAATCACCTTCAATTTAGTTCTTATTGCATAATTCAAATTTCTATTGTCAGAAAGAGATGTCTACAGATATAAACATCGCTTTTAATACAAGTTAACTAAGAGATCGAAAATGTATTTCTTTATTGAATTGAATTGATTGACTTTTATGACTTTATTAATAAGTGGTTTGGTCGCACTTTATTTGTGAGTATTATTTCTTTTTATATTATTTTAATTGAATTCATTCAAATATTTGTATTTCTTATTTGAAAAAAATAATTTGGCGTCGATTGGACTAAATTTGAATAAATATTTGTTTAGTAAATGTATCGTTAATTGTAATGAACTCTTTTTAGTTTCTGAGAAGACTGCATTTATTTTCGTTAACAAATTTTGTTTAGTTTATTCAATCGATTTAGAAAATGATTCGTTAATTTAAAAATTATTTAGAATACATTAATTAATGTATTATATATTTTGAGACTCTGATAAAGCGTTGATTAATATAACCGAATTGTTTAGTAGACTTAAATTGTTCAAAACCATTGCTTAATCTTACGTTTCAATCATTTTAGGCCAATACTTGTGTTTTTAAAAATAAACTTCATTACTAATTAGAGTCAATTTGTGAAAAGCAGTTATAATACAAAATATAACTATTAAACAGTTATTTAACTCGTAATTACAAGTATTGGTCTTCTCGTGGAATCGATGGTCCGAAACCGATCGTATTTTTCGAAACACTATACGAATCATTCTTTAAACTAATGCCTGAACTTCTGGAGCACAACAGCAAAAAATATGGAAAAATTGATGGGTAATAAGACAGACTTCAATATAACTCGAAGATTGCTATAAATTAATGAATTTATAACTTTGTCAAACTAAGAATGTTTATAGGAAGCCCTTATAATAACAGAACCCGAGCTCATCAACAATATCAATGTTAAACACTTTCATATATTTGTTAATCGAAATGACATGACTACTGGTGATTTACTGATCCATTAAACGATCGCTCATTATTTCATTTATTCGGCGAGGAGTGGAAGAAAATGAGATCTATTGTTAGTTATAATCATATTTATTCTTAAAACTTATAGTAAGAGTCAGTTTTCAATTATTTTTAAAGATAAGCCCAACATTTTCAAGTGCAAAAATGACAAAAATGCATCCCCTAATTGAAGATCGTGTCAAAAGTCTTGAAAACGTATTAAGAAAGTAAATGATAATAACATTGAAATAGAACTGAAACGAATGATGGCAAACTTAACAATGGATGTGTTCGCTCCGTGTGCTTTTGCAACTAAAATCGATACACACAATGAACCTAACAATCAATTCATTAAAAACGCTCAAGTCGTATTTCCAGGCAATTGGAGATTTTGGGTCTTCTTTTTGCTGAAGACAACATTCTCTAAGATTTTAGATATAACTGGATTCCAAATAACAGACCCTAAAGTGGCACATTTTTTCGATCAGCGGTTAGTGTTTTATAGGTAGTTTTGGGAAAAGTTTGGCTTAAAAAGTTTGGCTTAGGTCCCGTCCCCGATCAGAGTTTGTGTGAAATATCTTATTTTTTAAGGTCATGAATCGAATGGTTAAGGTTCAAAATTGTAATGATAAGCGGTTTTATACCTTAATGAGCTGATTATCAGAGAAATTTAGGCTATGTTTATATACCTCATCTCAGAAACGGTTTGTCACCGCAATTCGGGATCTTCACTGATCAAATCAGTACCCATAAAAATCGTTATACAGGCTACGCCCATCCTGAATGGGTGCACAACCTAAGTGTAACTTCATCCTTAATTTTAAATAGTTATTTAATCTAAAATTTTCAATATTCACACTCCAATCAGATCAATCCTTAGCAGACGTAAAGCAGAAACAAGTGATGTAAATCACAGCGACTTTTTACAATTAATGATTAACACCAACAAGAAAACTGATGACGAAGAAGTGGATGAAGACTCTGTTAATAATGAAGCGCTTTATGGACAATTAGATAAAAAGCAGTCAGTAGACAATAAGTCTAAAACTGAAATAACTGAAGACGACATATTAGTCAATTCTCTCGTATTCTTTGTGGCTAGTTTTGAAATGACGTCATCTTTTCTGTCGTTTCTATTTTATTCGCTGGCTTTAAATGAATGTCAACAAAAATTATATGAAAAAGTTCTTAATTATAATGGAAAGTTTGATTACGATACTATCTCAAAAATGCCATACTTAGACTCATGTATTGCAGAAACATTAAGGCTTTATAATCCTGTGGGGGCCACTGGTAGAATGGCTTCTGAAGACTATCCTTTGGGTATTTAGTAATATTAAATACTAATGAGGAAAATTTTGAAATAAAACTCAAGTTTTTGTTCAATTATAAGGTGATACAGGAATCACCATACCTAAAGGTATAATCGTTAACTTTGATATACAAATCATTCATCGCAACCCAGAATATTATCCAAACCCTCATAAGTAGGATCCCGAACGTTTTATACCTGAAAATAGAGACAAATTGACCCCTTATACATATCTTCCATATGGAATCGGACCACGAAATTGTGTTGGAATGACATTTGCATTAATGGAAGTAAAGACAGCAATCGTCCATTTGGTGAATAAATTTCGATTTGTTAAATCCAAAAACACTCAAATTCCATTAAAGTTCAAGAAATTTGAATTTTTGTTAACTGCTGATAGTATTAATGTGCCTGCCACATTAGCAGTAGTTAAAATTGAATGCCTAACGTTTATATGAGAGGGAAGGGGTAAGATTTTTGTTTTATGGTATAAATGTGAGTAAGGTGACACCAGGATAGAACCTGTAATTAATCTGAAGGCTTTATTTTGAGTTATTTGTAGTTCTCAGTATTTGTAGGGCATTTCGGTGGAAACCATGAAGGGGCGCATATTCAATATTCTCGACAACTTGATTTGAAGAAATAATAATTCAATTTTGCAAATTATTTTAAGTAATAAAATATTTTCTGTTTATCTTATCTCGATATGACTTTTGAAAAACTGTAATATGCTCATTTACTGTAAAGTTTAAAATATACCAAAATATTTGATCAATCCATTCACTTACAAAAAATTTATACATATTTGTTATGAACACTTTAACTGCTTTAGAAGAAAAACTTAGTCCATTAGTAATATGTTATTACCTTGAGTTGACATATTGTCATATCTCATTTCTCTGATATGACTAGAAATGCATCATTTTAATTTACTTTTCTCTAAATGGCCTGAAAAACAAAATGTCAATTCAAGTTTACAGGTAAAAATCTTATCAATTTCTTTAACATTTCTCAGAAATCACCGAATACCAAACTTGTATTTAGATTAACTGTAACAACGATTTCAACTTTATACATGCAAAGCTTAAAAAATGACATTCCTCAGGCGTTAATCTATTGTTTGCTGATAATACCTAATTAAACATTTATTCAATAATTGATTACATGTATGTCACAATTATATCGAATGTGTGTTTCAAGCCTTTAAAACTTATTTAACACAGACTTTTAAAATTACAATTGAATGGCAAAAATTTAAAAGGAATTTCACACAAACAATATTGAATACTAACATCAATTTCAAATATAGAATGTTTTGACAGATTTCAAGTTTTCTGGTGTCAGTCAAATAACTTTCCGATAGTTTAGTTTAGTTTATGTTATACTCGTTTGAACAATTATTATTACGTAAGTCGTCACTAAAGAGATAACAGTCAAAAGTGTATTCAAACCAATTCGAAACATTCCAAATGGTGAGAAACATATTTCATGTTTCAGACTATTGAATAGTTGAATGTATTGAATGTGTGTTTCATTCATTGAGTGATCGATACTTAACGTGTATTGAATTGAATCACAAAACTTTTCAATATTTCGTGGAATAAGTTCACAAACATAACACAGTGATAAGATTAAAAAGCAATAAAAGAAAACATAAGGTATATGGAAATTTTTATCGCTATAATTATTAATATTCATACAAATAGATGCCATTATAAAGGCAGATGAACAGAAACAGAGAACTAAAATGATAGGAGAAATCAATTGATTTATTAGTTGGATGTGGTGTTTGATATGACAAAGCTTTTGATAAATGAAGGGTAGTTCAGCAGGAGAAGCATCTTTAAAAATGGTTTTGAGATAGTCTGAAATAATTAAACTCTCGTAACCTATCAGAGGAATGACAGAAGTTTGGACCATTTCAATGAAAATAAAAGTAAATAGAATCCAAACGTTAGGTGTCTCAATTTGCATATAGATTATAATTGAATAGATAAGACTCAAACACATATGAGAAAAAAGTTGTGTGACAGCAAAAGCTATCCCAATCTTCTTTTCTCGCTTTGAATCGAAAGGATAGAGTTTGTCATTCAAATTCTGAATTGTTTCCAATAGTTCTTCTCCATTTAATACTAATGTTATATAAATGATCAAAGAGGGCATTGGGTAACAAATCGATGTCATTATTTTGATTATAGTGAAAATGACAGATTTTCTTGAGTTTTGGTTACCAGCAGTAAAGCAATTGTTAAAATAATGACTAATCATAAAATATAAAGTATATGAAAACAATATTAAACTCCATCCAATTATTATGAATCTCTTCAAATATTGTTTTTGTGCTGGTTTAATGACAGCTCCTCTATAATGAACACCAAAGCATTGTTGAAATCTAATCATAAACTTCAACCCATAATAAGTATTGTCAGCTGAATACTTTCTATCGAGACTTCTGAGCTTTTCTAAACTTTCAAAATTATTGCTAAGCACTCTATTCATATCTTCAAAATTAAGAATTTTTAGTTAAAATTCTAATGATGTTCAGCTTCGACAAGTTTCTGATGACCTAATTTATACGTTCACAATAGTTATAATAACAAGATATCGATCAATTGAAAATAAGGACACCATATTAACTGTTTATGAAATTTTCATCAATCAAACTGAAGTGATATTTTAAAAGCATGTTTCGTAAAATAAGTCAGTAAATAATACAACAAATCGAGTTTGTATTTACTTAAAAGCAATCAGTCTTATTGAACAAATGAATCGGAAATAAACAATTTTTCATTAAATTTGTTGACTACAGTTCATAATGATTTCATGTCATAATATATGATTGCAAAAACTTGCTCTCAGTATTTCATAAGTCAAATAACACTTTTGCAAGAAATTGCTGATTAACAACGCAAATAAGACTACGGAACAGTTTTTCGACAAATTGCACACATTCAGAACGTGATGAACTACAAATAATTGCATTTATTTCAATTTGATCGCTAGTTCTTATTTAAAATAAGAATGTAATCTCTTTCCGGTTAAGATTATTTGTTGATTGTCTTATCAGATGTAATTTAGCATTATTTTGCAGACAAACTTGTCACATTTGAGTAGTTTTTCTTTATTGCTACCTCTATTTCTTTATTGTATACGGTATCCAGTTAGAAAAAAACGTTCATTTAAATCATTAGTTATTTGAAATTTCACGTTAAATAAGAATGTCTTATGCGATGCCGCACCGTATTGGATAATCAAATGACTTAGACATCATCCAATAATAACGTTACGTCAAATCAACTTTTTGTTCGGGTCCCCTACCCCTATGTTAAACTGTCGTTCACAAAGCTTTAACAACACCCTCTTGAACAAACGTTCAATTTTTGCGAATCCTTAATTTATGAGTATTGCACAAATAACATGAAAATAATGTGAAACTTGAAACTATTTTAATTATGAGATCATTATTATTAAGATTAATCAATAAATTTGACTCATAATTATTTAATTATAAAAATTAAGTGAAAGAATATATCGTTCTTAAGCCTTCAAACCCTGCCCAACTTATATTACAATTCGTTACATTTAGCTCTAGATACCTCTGCCCCCTTTCAGCGTAACGTTATTAATGATGACTTATCGTATTGAATCACATTGGAATGATTTCGTAATATACGTTGACGTAAGTGTTAATTATAAAAATATGCTTTCTTTCACTACCAGTTGTTTTATAATCATAATAGCATTTAATGCTTTTCCTTCATTATGCTCTTAAAGAATATGTGGACTCACATTAATTATATACGAAGTCCTAAATAGATAATCATTACATTTGTACTTCAAGTCATGCAAACAACCATTCAATTTCTTTCTCTACTTTCTTTCTATTATTTTCTTTGTCTCATTTACGCCATTCGTTTGTCTGCAATCGATTAATGACTTAAAGACTATTTTTTAAGATCAACTTCAGTTTCATCAGGAGTTTCGCTTCAGCGATCTCAAAATGTTTAAGTAATTTCTCTTTAAAATGCCTGTTCTTACCTAAATTATAAGCTTGATATTTGTGAAAATGCTATAATATATGCATTTCTCACTAATTCTCAGCATTAATTAGTCACATGTTACGTGAATACTTCTATTAATTGAATTGATCAGCAGACAGATATGTTTCCATATTATTCAAATTACTGTCCGCTTTATTTAAAAGTTAACTCAGATTTTGCAGTTAACACTTGATTGATTTTGCAAATTTTAGTCAAAACTCAAATCATTCATTCATTGGCTGAAATTTGAATGTTTCAAAATGAACCTTTAATAATGAATTGCGATCATAAAAAGAGTAGTTTAGATATGCAAAGATCAATTTGTAATTAGTCACAACATATGCTGGAAGTGTTGACCACTATTTACTAAACAGAGTTTAACTCTTTTCGATGACTAAATGATCAGATTTTATTTTATATGTTTTAAACTTACTCATTAGTAATTTCTAATTCATGAGTAATAATAAAGAAAAATTGTTACTTGGATTTGAGTAAACTTAAAAACGAACAGTATAATAAACATAATTAAGTGATTCATAGTTACAGTATTTTGTCAAAACATGTCTATTGTAGTATTAATTTGAAATATTGAAGACTGAATGCACCAATTGAAATGAACAGAATTTCACTGTTCTGATAACATATTTTGATGAAACTTCAAAAATAAAAAATATTGAAAAAATGAGAGAACTAAGATCCTACGGGACCTCGGTCTAAAATAGTACCTCGTTAAAAATATATTTTTTGAATAAGATCTTGACAAGGACGAAAAAATTATGAAATAACGTAGCCTTATGTGAAATTCCTCGCTTAATATAGATTAATACTGATATTGTAAGCAATAAATTATTAATAGCCTTCTAAAACACTATAATAGTTATTATTGAGACGTTATTTTTGCTGGCTTATTTTAGCGGGGATACTTTGACCCGACACAGAATTTCCAATCAGCTTTCAACATGCTAAGCCGAACAGCTTGCCTTATTGAACCAACTGAGCATCGTCTGAGAGATGCTCAGTGCATCCCCTATGGCGCTTCCAATGACACATTTACGCATGACAGTACATTTATTAGCCAAGATCTTTAACTTAGTTTATATTTATAAGCCATACTCCGCCATTACCGCAAGAAAACGGTTCCCAGATCTTGTGATCGTGAAACTATACGGATCTAGTTTTGCACTTTACATCAGTTACGCTACGTTATTTCATAATTTTTTCGTCCTTGTCAAGACCTTATTCAAAATATATTATCAGAACAGTGAAATTCTGTTCATTTCAATCGGTTTGAGTTGAAACTTGATTCTATAAATTTATTTTAAGGTAATTTTCTATATGCTTGATTATTCGAAAATTTTTTACCAATGTTCTAGTCATTTGCGGCAAATGAAATTTGTATATTTGAACTCAGCTTGAGTTGTAGTTTCTTTATATAGAGAGCTTAAATCGAAAATCTCTGGCCACGTAGTCTATTCGAATTTTCGGGAATTTTTTTATTGATGTTCTAGTCATTTGCGGTGAATAAAATTTACATAGTTAAACTCTGTATGAATTATAGATTATTTATATATGAAATTCATCTATGGATACTCTGGCCACGTAAAGTCTAGTTTAGCCGAATTTTTCAATCTGTAGTCTTTGACCTCTCGTGTATGCCCTTAAAATATTTTAGTGAAATTCCCAATAGTTTAGGTAAAATGAATTTTTTGTTCAAAAGGAGCATAATATTTTTGGGCTAAGCTGATTTAGGTTTACTTGGATAGATCTCACTTCCCTAAGTCGAAATATATATACAACTTATAGTCTATCTCATTCCGTTTCCGAGTTATAAGCTCCAAAAGGTATGGGATGGTTATTACAAATTCAGACATTATAAGACCAAAAACCTTTATGATATATATATCTTTAGAAAGGTCTTGTCAAGCAGAGTTAGATACTCATCATAGAGGAAACCTCTAGGGGGCTACTGACTTTCTAAGTCTGGCAAAGTGCTTCCAGTAATGATTCGCAAAGGGAACGGGGCAGGCCTACACTCCTCTAGGGGGTCGGTTCTGTGACCTCGGCTGGGTGTACCCGGCCAGGTGGGCCACACCCTCCTTGGAGGGTATGGCAGCCACCACCCTACCTAGTAGGGGTGTGGTACTACCTGGTACGGATGCCCCAGTACCGGGATCTTGTTCCCAGGAGAGTCCATTCCTCCCGGGGTAGGGCAGGGTGGCTATTCGCCGAAAGGCCTAGGTATCCTATGAACAGGGTTGGCCTCTGACCAGCTGCTGACTTACCTAATGGAAGGAATGAATGCTCTTCAAGTTGATAAAATCAGAATCTCACCATAAAGGAAGCCTCTACGTGGCAGTGGGGAGGCAACTGGCATGCAACATGTTCCATGTCAGGCTAATTCCTTCCTTTTCACATTGCCAAAAAGAAGGAAAATAGCGAACCCAGCTGGAAAGGGGATACCAGCGCCAGAGATTATTTTAACCTTTTAGTTTGTATTTTATTTATAGTTCTGGTTTTAGTTTTATGCTCCCTTCGGGTTTACCTCCACGTGGTAGGGAGCGGGCAACACAAGTTATATTTTTGTGGCTAAAAACCCGAAAAAATCGATTTTTAACATAAGGTGGTTTTTCCCTCTTAACTCGAAAACTATTAATTTTGGTAAAAAGTGCCTAAAGACTTTTGTGTTCAGCATTAAAAGACCTTTCAAATGATATGCCACTCATCGAAATCGGACTGGGCCCAGGCATCCGTAGAAAAATATTATCCTCCTTTGATATTCTTTATACAATGCAGTATACATTACGTACATGTATTAATAGTCAACAGTAAATGTCATATGGAAACTTATCTTAAAAGCGTAGGGACGATCTGTGTCGGATCCTATCTGTATCTATCGCAGATTATTAAGTTTTAGGCGTGCATTTTAGAGTTTGTTTTCTTCAAATATGCTTAGATCAGGAACTATAGGTCATAAGGCAAAGTAATAATTTAGGTAATTGTCACATAATAAAGTTTAATGTATTTATTTGTAGTTCGATAGTTTAAAAACTTTTATCGCAGACTCATATCAACTGGTAAAAAAATTGATTTGCATTACAGGCAGGTCGACAGACAATCGATATTTTATTTGTTGCTACCGTGCCTATTAAGTTTTGAGCTGCACTTAAAACTTTGATTCAATAATAAATTGAATTGAATTTCTTCAAAATAAGGTTTTAATCGATTCGAGAAATGGATGAATACAAACATGAAATAAGAACTTAATGACAAAACATAACTCCCAAAAAGGCTGATTGAATAGAATTTAAATAAAAATGTAAGAATTGAAGTGACAAACTATTTGTTATAAGTATTAAATTTTTAAAAGTTTTTAAAATACTGAAATCGTTCGATAGCTTTTAGTTCAATCAAAATGATAATCGCATAGTACATAAAAGTATTTTATTCTCTGACTTCAACCCCAACTGTTATATCTTTGGCCGCCATGAGTCTCACAAACTTTCTAAATTCAAGTGGAATTTTAGTATTTTCTGTTCGAACAAATCGATATTTAGTGATAATGTTGACGATCATCGTTTTGGCCTCCATTAATGCGAATCTCATTCCAACACAATTTCGGGGTCCGGGACCAAATGGTAAATAGGTGTAAGGAATCAATTTGTCTCTATTTTCAGGTAAAAAGCGCGACGGATCGAAACGATCAGGATTTGGATAGTATTCTGGGTTATGATGAATGGCATGAATTGGTATTGCAACTAGCATTCCTTTTGGTATAGTTATTCCGGTATCACCTATTTTTGAAGACATGCAAAATCAATTCACACAAAAACTCATTCATAGTCTAAACAAATGTTCTCAAGTCTTATGAATTTAATTAATAAAATTTCAGTCTATAGGATAAAACTAATAATTACCTAATTTATAATCTTCTGATGGAGTTCTAGATGTTTGAGGAGCTGGATTGTAAAGACGTAAAGTTTCAGAAATACAGGCATCCAAATAAGGCATTCGAGTGATTGTGTCGTAATCTATTTTTCCGTCTTTGTCCTTATTTCCTAAAATCTCTTCCAACAACTTTTCTTGACATTCAGGATATATGGCCAACAAGTAGAATAAATAAGATAACAAACTGGCAGTTGTTTCATAACCAGCCAGAAAGAAGACAAAAGAAGTGGCCAAAATGTCATTCTCTGTTATCTCAATCTTGTTCTTATTACTAACCAAATCTATTTTCTCTTCCTGTCCATGATGTGATTCTGCATCAATTGATGTCTTTTCTTCAGGTTCTTCGTCAATCTTTTTCTGTGCGTTGAGCATCAATTGAAGAAAGTCGTGGTGTTTCCCTTTGTCTGCACTTCTTTGTTTCATAATTTCAGTTATCTATTGATCAAAATCAAATTTGAATCATTTTAATTAACTTAAAGTGTTTTTATTTCAGTTTTATAACTAACCGCTGATTTAAAGAAGTTCATCACATCCTGATCAATTAGCGGTATATTTAAAACTTTCATCAAAGGTCGACACGCAAAGAATAATAAAGTTCGCCACACACTGCCTCTAAATATGTTGATTGCATTGTTTACAAAAGGATTATTTGGATCATTATGTGTGTCAGTCTTTGTAGCGAAAGCACAGGTCGCGATCACATCCATCGTATAGTTTCCCATTAATGTTTTCAGTTCGACCTCTCTTTTATCTTTTGCTGATTTTTCCAATACTTTGTCTACACTTTTGACACACTGTTCGATTAATTGATGCATTTTTGTCATTTTGCCACTCGTAAAAGTAGGCGATACCTTATTTTATGGTTAATCTCAGTTTTAAATACTAAACCTTGATTTTTTTATTAAATAAAATCTACTTACAACTGATCTTAACTTTTTCCACTCATCATCTTTGAGCATAGTTAGAGCGCGATCAATTATAGGATCATCCAGTACAATATCATTTCGATTGACAAATATATGAAAGTCTTTAACCATTATATTCTTAATCAATTCTGGCTCAGCCACTACTATGGTTGGTTGGCTTCCAACGAAATATCTATTCCATTAAATGCAAATTACAATAAAATTCAGGATCAAGACAAATCATATTTTACGAAAGGAAAAGATTTGTGAGCAAAACATTTTTATGTCCAATAAACTTTATAAAACAAGACTTCATATGAATATATTTGGATAGACCTAAAACTAAGTCAAACCTTAGATTTTTATAACAATTGGAGAAACCGAGAAATTTGCATTGGGGTACCAATCTAATTTAATTACGTTGAATATATATTTTCAAGATTAAAACTCTATTATCTTATAGTCTTGAATTCGAATTATTCAGTAAATTACTTTTTTCGTAATTATAAAAGATTAGTAAAGTTTCATATTGAAAAATATACAACTTATTTTGGTCAAGTTTACAATAAATTGCAATTAAGGTACTTGTGCACTCTTGTCCTCTATTGACATCGCCAATATTTACAACTTTACATTCATTTGAAACATAGTATGAGTTTTATAAGATTTATAGAAGGTAATTAAGTTATAGCATTGAAAGGCAAAGAGGTTCGCAAAAGAGGAAAAGTGGCTAGAAATAAGTTTTATGCCAAACCGTGTGTGCTAAAACACTTAAAACTTCAATCAGACTACTTTACATTGTTTCATTCGAAATTGATGTTCGACCACTCCAACTTATTATACATTTTATACATCTTAGTACTAACCCGTAAATATTTCCATATTTCTTAAGTCGTTCTTCTTCTGCTTTGTGAAATGGTTTAAACAAGATATCAGTTAAATTTCCAATCAGAACATGTGGTTTCGGACCATTCACTCCACGAGATGACCAATAATTGAAGTTTCGGGTTAAATAGCTATTCAATTATGGAATAATTAGAGTTTGGATCAGATTTTTAATTGGCTTTCAGACATCGATTCCTGTCTATCTGCAACATTTAGTTTTCATTCATAACTAACTATTGACAAATGTTTAATTCAAAGTTTACTCACAAATAAATTCCTATCACTCCTGTGAACAAAACAGCGACTGTCGTCAAATTTAACTCAAATAAACAGCAAAACATTTTTAGTCTAAAACAAAGCAGAATATAAACTAAATTATTGATTACTATTCAGTTTAAAGTTAGAACTTATAACTTCACTGAATATTACTTTTTGAAAACACAAAACTGTAAACAAGTTTGAAGTTTGATAGGAGTGGCGTTCGATATAAATAGCAGAAGGAGTTTATATGAATGACGTATACTTTCAAAACATTGCACAACAATCAGAGCTCACGATTTAGCATTAATATCAATTCAAAACACTGATGAAGTGGCGTAGCTCCAGATATGATCAATAAATTAGAAACGATCTCAAAAGAAATTTGATTTAAATCTCAAACTTTGAAGATTTTCTGGGCTCGAGCCGAAAATATAAGTAATATTTGCTTTTTTAAGTAATGAACAAAACTTGACTTTTTTGAACAGTTGCGTCAGCGTTTCACAGATATTGCATCAGTCAATCAGTCAATGACAGTGTTTTGAAGTATAACCAGAAATCCTAATGAGTTTAGAGTCACAACAAAGCAATAGTTGCAACGTGTACCTCAAACAAAACTGAGTCATTCAAATAATACACACTATATATGAAATCGTTTATGAGAGGTTGATATATAATGTACTATAATATAGTGTACTATCAAAAGTTCTAACATTTAAATTAATGTTTATTCGTAAAGTTGTATACTTAACTTATAAGTTTCTACTAAACTTTTTAGTGCTTTTAAATACCCTCATCAAACTTTTGGTTTGACTTTAATACAGTTTGATATGAATGAGAGAGTTTGCACTAATAATCATTTGTATGTAAATTCTTGTGTTTTGTTTAAAGGCATAACTCCAAAACTAAATTATAGAGTTTTACGAACAATGAATCATTTTAAAAAGAAATCTTTAGATTTGTGTCCCGAATTTTCATGAAATTATCTTACGTATTCTTAGGGTTACAACAGCTTAAAGTCAACAGTTAGAATTTTTCTATGGCAGTTGCATTATAACAATTTTTCGTAGATATAATAAGTAATAATTGCTGGGATAAAGACTGTAAATCACCGATATGTTATATTATTTTTATATTAAACTTTTGGCGATAAGACTTACCAAAGGTTTATCTCTATATATTTTGCCATTAGTTAAGAGTTGAATAATTTATTAAATCAAAACATATGTATCTATTAGTATATGTGTCATTAATGTATACTTTTCGGTGCTTTAGTCCCAAATGTAAGGTTCAAATTATAAAAATATTGAATTAGAGAATGAGACTAAATAACTAAAACTTAATATTGAGTATCAAGTTTTTGGTTTAGGTCTTATCGTTATTGAGAAGTTCTTTTCATATTTCTCAATAGAAGAGCTCTTCTTGTAGTCAAAGCTTCATATATACTGTTCATTAAAAATGATATTCAATAATAAGCTACAATTTCTCATAACATAAAATATATTCTCATTTAGTCTTTCAAAACAACTCATTATTTTATGAACTGGCATACCATACTGGCCATACTGGCATTTGTGCTGCTGATACTCAAAAGTTCAAATTTGTTGAACATCAGTCTGATTTCGATGTTTAGTGATCTGGCAAATTGATGGGCAAATCCGAATTTATTGATAAAATAAACGACTGTTGTCTTTACTTACAACGAACCATCAACTTATGCTAGTTTCATATTAATATCAAAGTTATTGGGAATTGAACAGTTTCTATTGCTATTAAAGTTATGAATAGTTTTAAGTGCCCGTTTTTACATAATTCTATAAAAAACTTGCTTTAATTTCTTAAAATTTGTTGTCTGATTCATACTTAATGTCAAAACTTTGACTATAAAGACACTTTCCCGTTAAGCTTTTGCTTAATTCTCTATTAATTAATTTAATTGAGACTTGACGTCCTGTAAATTTAATAACTTAAAAAACGGGCACTTAAAAAGCATTTTAAATTTCATTAATTGATGTCTCCAATTTATCGTAAAATTTTCATTTCAATGTAAGACTAGCATAAGTTGATGGTTGATTGTTAGATTTATACGAATCTCGTTCCGGTAAAAGTGAATATTTTCTGGTGCTTTACTTAAAAATTAGAGCAAACGTTTGCAACAGAGCTTCGTATAGTGCAACAGAGGATACGATCGGGTTTGGGAAATAGCTTCCACGAGATCAACACTTGCAATTACTACTCAAATATCTATTCAATGATTAATGTCTGCTGTTATCAAAATTTTGGATAACTAAGTTTTTGTGAAGTTAATCACTTGTGTCATTCTTTCGAGATGTAATCTGAAATGAAGTCGTGATCTGAACATAATATGACTAATATATAATCGAAATGAGTCAAAACTATAAATAAGATTCAAATTTCGTTGAATTCATTTATTGAAAAATTTTTATTAAAAAAATGCTGTTTAAGAAATTAAAAGAGTCCGCTAATATCTTCGATTAGGCACATAAAAGTACTATCTCGCGGGTTAACTGAACGCTATCGAATCTCAACTAAATGCTGGGGCAGTAATTCTGGAGTAGTTCCGTACAATTTCCTGATGATCTGATGGTAAAAGTTTACGATCTTTAAGAAATTAAACAGTTGTTTCCTCAGTTGACATAATTTGATAAAAATTTTGAGCTAACATTTTTATGCTACTTAACTAACTAACAAATGTTAAGATTGGGTATAAATGCAATACTTTAACTTACGAATATGTTATTAATTATAATTGAAAATTTTTATTAGGTCATTTATTATTTCATGTAATGTTATATTGCATGTCAAAGTTTAGAAATTATCACAGATCACATATTGGAGTGCAAAAAGTTTACTAGATCACATATTGGAAGAATGCCTTATGGCTTAATTCAATAGATATAGTAATAAGTCATAGACGGCATGAGTCGCTGGACACCGACAATTCACATCCAATATAATGGAATTTCACTATAAGGGGTTCATTATATAGTGTTATTACTAAATAATAACTTTAGAAATAAGCGAAAGTTCTAAATAAGTTTAAATTTTAATTAAGCTTCAATATAGCATCAATATATTGATATTCAAACCCAAGTAGCTCCTAACAGAAAATATATGACGACATGGAAGCTTTCTCATCATAAGCAAACTGCAATCACAAGACTTAGAAGTAGTAATCGAATCTTGTTGGTTATTAATCTTAACCGAAAACTTCTTTGAATCAAGATGATTAACACCAGATGCAGAAAAACCTGAAAGTTCATTAACAATTTTATTGCAACAACGGAAGTAGCTACACTAGAAAAATATGAAACAACTTCACCTGGAACTGAACTGAAAATTTTATCGAGCTTGAAACGCTGATTGAATGACAAAAGATAGATTCTATCCCACATGTTATTTAAGAACAACTTCAAATCCCTATAGAAAACATGGTCTACCCCTGATTGACCCAAGTTTGATTTGACCTAATCACTAATAGACCCAATCTGACTTGACCCAAGAGATTTTAACCCAAAGAAGATATAACTCTATGTTTATTTGACCCAATGTTATAAAAGAAGAGTACAGATTGAAGCTCTTGTTAAATGCTACTACATAACAAAAATAGAAATAATGATATAAATAGTAAAAACAGAAAATTATAAAATGATTAGATCTAAAATAAAAGTAAAACAGTCTCAATTCATAATTAAGTCATGAAAATATTTGATCCCAAACGTGGTTGATAACTACATACGTCCGTAAAGTCGATGTGATTATTAAAAGTTTATATCAAAGTACCAAATTTTGAATCGATATGTAATTTATTTGACATCTGATTAAAATATGATATGAAAATCTTTAATTGCTTTGCCTTAGTTAAGAAGTTAAAAGGATAGACTGTATTTTGATACGTTTCTTCACGCATAATCAGTCAATGAGAAATTATTCATAGTGTGATATTGGGTCAAAATGAACATTTATTTTTGTAATTTTGGGTGAAATGACTATTGGGCTACAATAGAAAAAAGTTTGAGTCAAAAACGTCTTGGGTCAAATCGGAATCGGGTCTATGCGGAGGACACCGAAAACATCTAAAGGCGATTGTCGCTTAATCAATAACTTAAGTTTCTGATTAAAAGACTCTAAACGATTGTTAGTTTTGTCTCCTAAATTAAATGTACGAACCTAGTAAACAGACCACGAGTCCTTAATTGGGTACCACCTTCTCATGAAATCATCGAACAACTTATACTTTGAAAACTTAGACTTAAAATTCTCGAACTTTTCCATGAAAGAACCTAATTTGTAAGAATAAACCAGGACTTCCAACAACCTTTTAGCCTCATCTGACTGAGCCTTTGGAACATCGGAATTTTGGACTAAAGTTTTAAAATTTTTCAAAACATGAAAGAGACAACTTATGCGATTCAGAAGGAAGGTACTTCGATAAAACCTCAATTTCAGTAAAATCCTTGTCGGTCATGAATGATTGTACAGAACTGGCACCCGCACTGTGTTCAACAAAACACTTAACAAAATAATCTACAATTTCTTTAGTCTCATTTGCTGCCAAACAGAATGCAACAGGAATAGAATTATTCATTCCATCGATGACTAAAGCAACATGCAAAGGTATCCTTCTGTTCACTTAACAATAAGTTGCATCCATTATTAGATACTCAGGATACCTCTCGAAGAACATCCTCTACCAGGAAAATTGAAAGAAAACTAACTTAACCTCATCATCAACAATTATTGTTTCTACAACCATACCTATGTCAGCTTTACTATCCCACTCTAAGGCTAAAAGACATTTCCTAGAATCTTCAATGACCGTAAATCAGAAGAAATACTAACTTCTGTTCTCTGGTTATGAATATCCTTACTAATAGTAACAACATCGGCACTTTTCTTAAGAAAATCCTTAATCCTCGAAACCTTGACGTCGTGTTTAACCAATAAACGAGCCTTCTCCTTTACATCTTTTCCCTTGAAAATTCCCAAACTGTTTGGCCCTCAACTAACATAGAAACTAATCTTGGAATTTCATAATCTAAACCACGAAAACTTCTGTTAATACAATAATATTTATAAGATGTCGAATCCGACGCATGAATAAAATTATTCTCTCTTACGAACTTTCTTTTCTTTCAATCGAAACCTACGAGCAGCTTAGCTGGACAGCTAAGCTACTGAGTTTTCTGCTTCGGCCTTTCACCTGAAGACTGAGACTCATAGGAACCACTATGTGCACAAATAAACTCACAGAAATAATAACCTATCCCTAAGGGTAACTTAGAATTCGACGACTGAGATTTTCCTTCTCAACCTTACGACTATCTCCTATTACAAAAATTAGGCAACTATTGGAATCGCAATATGCCTCATATTCTTCTGCAAACTCATCCCAAGTATTGAATATTGCACTTTCTGTAATGCGAGACATGATTGAAAATAACTAATGAAAGATGAAGTCTAAAACAATGCAAACTGGAACTGACGCAGGACTAGAATCGATGCAGAAGTGAAACTGAAGGACTAGACAGTACCAAACGGTAAAACAGGAAAAACAGTACTAAAAACTGCACCAAAAACAGTATCAAAAAGTATTAAAAACTGTCCTAAAGACTGTACCAAAATAGTACTAAAAACTACATCAAAAGTGTAGTACCAAAAGCAGTGCTAGAAACTGTACTACAAACTGTACTTAAAACTTTACTAAAAACTGTACCAAAAACAGTTTTAAATACTATACTAATACAGTAGCAGCAAAATTAAAAATTTTCTTAACCTTTTTTGTTGTTTTGATGTTGATAACGATGTGATGATACAACAATCAGCCTTTAATTGTTGAAAATTTGATAAAAAATACAAGTTTTTCTAACTATATTTTGCGTATTGAGAAGTATACACTTATATGAATTGAATACAGATTTGCTTATATTTATTTTAAACTAAGCGTCACGAATCAGTGAGTCTTATACTCGCACATGCGCACTCGTTTGTGCGTACAAATAGCCTCAGCCTTTATAATATAATGTAATTATTCACTGCACAAGTGATGTATGAAAAATGACCTTCAATTTAATTGTAATCACGTATGTTCAAAATATTTTGTGTCTCTAAGACCAGAATGTCTGAAATTGTTGTTTAGAAATAAATTTCATAACTATAACGGAATAAGTGCTAAATTTTTATCAAACATGTATTTTCTCGTTGGATTTAATTCATTGACTTTGATCACAATATTATTAATTGGTTTGGTCGCTCTTTATTTGTGAGTATTATTTAATATAAATTATTTAATGTGTGTTAACTTTGAGAGCAAATAGCTGCTTTACTCTCAAAATCGTCAAAAAAAACTTAAATGATCGTAAAACTAAAAATATTTACTTTTTAAAAATTTGAGTCAATTCTACAGAATTGTCCTGAATTGCACATAATTTTGTAGATTTAATTAAATTTTGTAGACACAAAATATTTTAATTTCAAGGCTTAAAAACAACTTTGATTTAATTGAAAAATTAGATTTCAAACTTCGAGAGAGAGAGAGAGAGAGAGAGAGAGAGAGAGAGAGAGAGAGAGAGAGAGAGAGAGAGAGAGAGAGAGAGAGAGAGAGAGAGAGAGAGAGAGAGAGAGAGAGAGAGAGTTGAAATATTTTAAAAGTAAAGATACCAAACAAATATAAATGTTTATTTATTTTAACTTAAGCTATACTTAGTGAATACGGTATTCGGCGTGAAGGCGAGTCTGAACTCGGTGGCGAGGTTCGGTTTAACTTTTAAACTGAACAAAATGTTCGCAATTCGACGGTCAAATTGGGCTTTAAAACATTACATGAATTTTTATTGTATAATTAGCTTTATAACAGCATCATTCAGTTCTATTATGTCATCAAGCTGAAAACTGTATTCACTAGCTATACTATAATAGCTCTGCATTTGCGCCTAAAGTTAGTTCATATTGAATATAACTAACTTTATAAATATTTTTAAAATGGGAATAATATTATTTGTAGTAATAATAATAGTAAAGTAGACAATATTTAGAAGTTTTTGAGAAATTTGATGCATTTGCTTTTCCTAACGTTCATTCTTCAGTCCATTAAATTCATTTTAGAAAATAGTTTATTAGTTTAACGTTTATTTAAAATTTGGTTGCATTTGACAAACATATAGCTCATAACTTTAATAAAATATTCATCAATACATACCAACTTTTCAATAGACTTAAAGTCAACTAAATTGTTGCTTAATTTTACATTTCAATTTTTTAGTCAATATTCAGTATTTTAAAAACAAACTTTGTACCTGAGTGATAATTATTTTGGATCAAAATTAGCGAATTTGCGAAAAGCAGTCATAATATAAAATATAATTTTATAAAACAGATATTTGACTCGTAATTACAAGTATTGGTCTTCTCGTGGAGTCGATGGCCCGAAACCAATCGTGTTTTTCGGAACACTATATGAAGCATTCTTTAAGACAATGCCTGAACTTTTGGAGCAAAATAGTAAAAAATATGGAAAAATTTACGGGTAAAAATTTTGATTACAATATAATTCAAGGTTTATAATAAATTAATCAAGTTTATTTTAAAAAATAAACTCCTTTATAAAATAAAGAATGTTTATGGGCACTCGTCCTGTTCTTATGGTAGCAGAACCTGAACTAATTAAGAATATGAACATCAGAGACTTCCATATATTTGTCAATCATAATGATTTCATAACTGGTGATCCATTGAATGACAGATCATTATTTAACTTATGCGGTGATGAGTGGAAGAAAATGAGATCCATTGTTAGTTTACTTATGATCGTATTAACTTTAAAATCTCTCACAAAATTCTGTTTCAAATTACTTTTTAAGATAAGCTCAACGTTTTCAAGTGGAAAAATGAGAAAAATGCATCCCCTAATTGAAGATTGTGTCAAAAGGCTTGAAAACGTGTTAATTAAAAAGGCAAACGACAATAACAATGAAATAGAACTGAAGCAATTGATGGGAAACTTAACAATGGATGTGATCGCTTCGTGTGCTTTTGGAACTAAAATCGATACACACAATGAACCAAATAATCAATTCATCAAATACGCTGAAGTCGTATTTCGAGGCAATTGGAGAGTTTGGGTCTTCTTTTTGCTGAAAACAACATTTCCTAAAATTTTAGATTTAACTGGATTCCAAATAACAGATCCTAAGGTGGCACACTTCTTTCGATCAGCGGTTTGTATTTCATGAAGTAATTGATAGTCATTTAACCTAATTTTTTCAATATTCAAACTCAGATCAGATCAATACTCAATAGACGTAAGTCTGAAACAAATGATGTAAAACATAGCGATTTCTTACAATTAATGATTAACGCGAATAAGAAAACTGATGGCGAAGAACTGGATGAAGAATCTGTTAATAATGAAGAACTTTATGGACAATCAGATGAAAAGCAGTCAGTAGACAATAAGTTTAAAACAGAAATAACTGAAGACGACATATTAGCCACTTCTTTCTTATTCTTTATCGCTGGATATGATACAACAGCATCTCTTCTGTCATTTTTATTTTATTCACTGGCTTTAAATGAAGAATGTCAACAAAAATTATATGAAGAAGTTCTTATTTATAATGGAAAGTTTGATTACGATAGCATCTCAAACATGCCATATTTAAACTCATGTATTGCAGAAACATTAAGACTTTATAATCCTCTGGGTATCACCAGCAGAATAGCTTCTGAAGACTATTCATTAGGTATTCAATAATATTAAAATTTAGTGAAAAAGCTTTTAAACTGATAAGTTATTTTCATATTGAATTCTAGGTGACACTGGAATTACTATACCTAAAGGTATGCTCGTTAATTTTAATATACAAAGCATTCATCACAATCCAGAATATTATCCAAACCCTCATAAGTGGGATCCCGAACGTTTCATGCCTGAAAATAGAGACAAATTGACTCCTTATACTTATCTTCCATTTGGAACTGGACCACGAAATTGTGTTGGAATGAGATTTGCATTAATGGAAGCAAAGACAACAGTCGTTCATTTGGTTAATAAATTTCGATTTGTTAAATCCAAAAACACAAAAATTCCACTGACTTTCAAGAAATTTGAATTTTTGTTGAATGCCGGTAGTATTAATGTGGACGTTGAGTTAAGAAAGTAATTTTTTACTAATTGATCAAATATTTGATTCTATCGCAAATTTCGTAGTTTTCGTTATTATTGAACTCTATATTGATTGATATTTATGTGATTCGAATGAATATTTTTAATTTTATTTCTTATATTTAGTCATGATTTATCAGTTTGATTTAGGTTTTCTATAATTGCAGAAAGTTCTGTTCGATTACATACTGCATCTATAATTCTAACATATTAGGTTGTACGATAAGTTCCTGCCATATTCAAACCTTAATAAGAAAGACTCTTTTGCGACATAAAAAATATTCAAAATAGGCCATTTAATAGTATTCTTCTTTATTATCGTTAGACCTCAGATAGCTTAAGAATAAAAGTTGCTGTAGGTTGAGTAAAATACCAATTTTTAATTAAGGAGCGCTGCTCGAAGTGAGTTACAGCAAATTTTTAAATTAAATTTCCCCATTAATATATGTACGAGAAACTTTGAATAATTTATCAGAGGTTAAGTATCCGGACTATCATAATACAGAGATTACTAGAGTAGTAAACATGATATGAAATTTTATTGCGCATTAGAGTAAAATATACTGGATGCTGTGGATGTTTGTAATTTAAAGACTTAATTTGACACGTAATCATAAAAAACCCAATTAAACAAAAGTCAGAAACATTTTCTAGGAAACCTATTTCATACAAATATTTCTATGTGTAAACAACTTTTTCTAATGTAAAGTGCAATCAAAACCCTAACCTAAAACTTACTTGTAATTCCCTATTCCCAAACTGGTGTCCTAACCACAAATCCAATGAGTCAACGTACCGTTTGCCTGAACTTACAAACTTTAAGTCCACGTCTAGTCCGCCTAAGCCCTCATTGGACTTGTGTTTGTGACACCAGTTTCCTATTGGACTAGGGTTGGCCCTTGTCCAAATGTTGTATATAAAGTCTCAAATTTCAATAAAAATCGATCAGTTTTTCTTTTGCAAGAAAAAGTGCTGTTTTAAATTATTTATTTTCTTTTCTCTAACTTTTAGCCCCTTTTAGACTTAGTTGAGGTAGGGCTTCTTGTCGAGCGCTCCCAACAAGTTTTCCTCCTAAAAATCAAGGCTCGCACAAATACTTCTCATCCTATTGGGTGAAGACTGGGAACAGGTCAGCGAAGGGGCAAATTGCTGATCAACTCATGTTTTCGGCTCTCGCTCCGGGATAAAGCATTGCGGCCGCAAAGCTCATGATCTGTGAGTCTGAAAATTGAGTCAGCCATAAGCGTCGCCCAACGACCAGTTTATCCTCTGGCGACGACACAAATTATTTGATATGCGAGTAAAATATTAAATTCATGCTTATATTTGTACTGGACACCTTCAGAAATACAATAGTTACCATGGAATACTAGATAGTATTTGAACCATGGCTATAATTCTATGACCCTAGGGATTATTGAGCATCTTGCTAGTATCGCCTTCATGGAGAACCACCGTAAGAATATTGATTCGAATAATCATAAATTTGAAATAATGCTAGCGCTCTTAATTTGCATACCGAGCTTACAAAAGAGCAACAATAAAAGATTAGAAGCAGAAGATGATAGTGGCCTTCCATAAAAATCGGGTGTTGGGTTACAGAGTTTTAGAACTACAGATTCATAGACCAATAATACTCCATGACAACGCAAGACCCCATAAACACTCGAAGTTGAAGAATTTTTGTGAGACATTGATGGGAGGAACTGAAACACCCGCCTTATAGCTCTGATTTGAAGCCGTGCAATTACGATGGCATATATAGAATAAAGAGGCCTAATAAAGATAAAAGACTCAATACTCCGGATGAACTTGAGATGGCTTATAAGGAAGTTATAAATAACATAAATCTGAATGGCTCCGCCACTGGCATTGGACGCCTCCCACTGAGGTGGGTGCTGATCAACCAGACTGGGGGCGAATATATTCACTAACCACTTGTTCGAAATTTAGTTCCATTAAATATCTTTAAAGATATGATAGTCCGGACTCAACCTATGATAAAAGTGAGACAATCATGTGAAAGGGCGATGGCAATTATATAGCTTATTGCGTGAGAACTTACCGGACAACCTAATATATTTTCACTTTAGAATTTCTAAACTTATTCAATGTATTAATCGATTATGGTAGGATTTCGGTTTTCCAGGCAATTGCTTAGAGAATTGCCATTTACCAACTTTGTCCCCAAAAACCGGTATTTCAATATAAACACTATCTGCAATAGTGTGTAGTGTATAGTAGTGTTAATCAAGTACTTTATTAATTATAAGACTTAATAAAAGTTGATGACAAAAAATCATGTGTAATGATGGTTCGAGAAGCGCCACCCTAGAAGTTGTTCCAACAAAAGATATCAAAAGAAGGCTGGTGTACATCTTCAGATGATTAGTTTGAGTATAATATAGATTACCACCATGGATCAGTTGATAGTGATACCCAAACCACTTATCTGAAGATGCATGCCAGCCTTTTTTTGATATCTTTTGTTGGAACAACTTCTTAGGCGAGCGCTTCTTGAGCTATCATTACAACAAAATCGTGTCATTTCATTATAACCTAAAGGTTATTGAAGCTTTATTTTGGGGGGGGAGTTGGGGGCTTTATAAGCGCATTTAGGAATTTTTAAGGCAGGAATTTCCGCTGCCTGCAAAAGCGAAATCCTACCTCTATTACTTATTTAGAGTTGTATTTGAAAATAAATATCAGGCTTTGAAGAATAGCATCATTTGCTTACTGTTTATAATAGAAATCTAGTCTTCAATTAAATTCGATATGAACTTAATAGTTAATTGTATAAATGCTGTTAAATTTAATTGACCTTCAATTTTGTTGTTATGATGTATTCGAAACTTTTCATGTATGAAAGACTTGACTATCACTTTAAAATTTTATCTATATAAACTGAATAACTGGTACCGAATACGTATTCAGACTTTTGTTTAAATTATATTTGTCCATTAGACTCAATTCATATACTTTAACAATACTTCTGTATATTTCATTGATCATACGTTATTTGTGACTATTATTTAATACTAATATTTGTTTAATTCAATTGATTGATATATTTAATTCTCGTATTTGTACAAAAATAAATTCAAACGGATTTGAATAAACTCTAATAAATATCTCTGGATTCAAAATAATAGTAGCAGTAGTAAAATAGAAAATATTTATTTATAAATATCGAAAACTTTTATGTCTTTGTTTCGTTAACAAAATTTCCTTAATTTAAATGATTCTAATAAGCTATTTACTAATTATGAGAACGACTTGCTTGGGGATACAACACTGAATTATGAATCAAGTTTAAGAAATTTGAAACCTTATTAACTGTCGTTAGTAATGCTGTCTATAGGCTCGAAGTTTTCGAGCCTGTGCCCAAGCCTGAGTCTGTAAGCTTCTAAGTTAAACAACTACAGGCAGGGTAAAAATAATATTGAACACTTTTGGTTTTTAATAACTCTTTATTAATTTGTTATAATTTTATTTCACTTTTCAATTTATCCTCCCTTAGTATAGTAGATTTTTCTAAACCTCTTTGGCCAAGATTTTAACGCTTTGTTAATCATATTTTGAGGAACTTTCTTAATTCCTCATTTAGCGATTTTAAAGACATCTTAGAGTAGTTATTTTACGTTTACTCAAACTGATTTTGAGATAGCCCCACAAAAAGTAATCGCATGGGGCTGCATCAGGACTGTTAGGCATCTACATATTAGGCGGAATAAAGTTGAGCTTAGCAGATTTCAAATACTCTAATGTCTTTTTAGATGCATGAAAGGTGCGGAGTCCTGATGGAATATACCAGTTCCAACCATTTCATGTCCCGAGCGTTAAACGGCTTAAGAATCTTCTTAATATAAAAGTCTGTCTTAATCTTAGAATCTCGATCAACATACAGCCATCACGAAAAATATAGAAACGGAAGTTTTTAGTAATAAATTTTTAATCCAACATAATTAAAAACTAACTTTTACATATGTTTCTTAAAAAAGAAATGGGAATAATTTCCCAAAATTATTTAAAAATTATATACACTAATCGCGAAAAAATTGCAAAACACGATTTTCAACTTCAAAATAAATATAGAAACAATGCGTAACAATTTAAATTTATCCGACTAGTAGTTGCTGGACTGTCCAGTTTTCTTCAGAACTTCAATCATGCGATTATTCATTGAGTCCACCAACTTCTCGATATGATTTTTCGAAATTAGTCCTCAGTTCTTAAGGACTTCGGCCCGAAGTTCGGGAACCGAATTAAATTGGCGACCATTTACGTAGACGAACCGAACCAGAATACCCCATAAGTTTTCAATAGGGTTTAAGTCGGGGCTATTTGATTGCCAGTTCAAAACCCGAACGTTGTTTGTTTCCAATCAACTTCTAGTCATTTTCGATGTGTGAATCGGAGCATTGTCTTGTTGAAAAAACCAATTGCAGCCACCAATAGCTGTCCCGACTGGCATTAAATGTTCAGAAAGAACTTGAATATAGTCAGCAGAGTTTTATCGACCATTCAAGATAACAAGTCTCGTTTATCCGTGAAAACCGAAACCCACTCCCCCATCAAAGACCCGCCTCTACTAGCGCGCCGAGAAAAGTATTGTGGATCTTTTCTCAGGTCGTGCCAGTAATACTGGTTACCGTCAGGCCCGTCCAAATTGAATTTTTCTCATTGCTTAATATAATTTCCCGCCATTTCGGGCCCAAAGTGACCTTTTTGGTAGCCCACTGAAGTCGATTTTTTATATGATCTGGGGTTGGTTTCGGTCGGGACTTTCTCTTCATGTATTTAAGATCGGGTGACGTACTTAATATCTTCTGGACTCTTCTAGTACTTAATGGAATCTGTTAACTTATTAATTGATTTGCCAATTGTTGACCAGTTTTGGCGGCGTTGAGAAGCTGACTAAGGGTTCGGAGCCTTCCAGGCCCTTTTTATGGCCGTAATTCTCTCGATCCTTTAAAAATTTGCTCATAACCGATTTGTGGCAGTTAAATTTTTTGTTCAATTGAGGTCGGGCCTAGATTTTGATCCCTATAGGCCATAATCTGACCCTTCTCAAACTCTGTCAATTATACTCCTCTCGACATCTAAAGATTGTTATTATTAATAAAATTCGTTTATGATGGGGCTCAACCTCATATAACTTACCTATAATTAATTTTAATTTACTCCTAATTTGATTGAATTTAAGTTTTTATGCAGCGTTTTGACAATGTTTATGGACGTCTTAAGTGTTTCTATATTTATTTCGCACCTGAAAATCGGTTTTAATTGTATTGAACGCATGTGATTAAACCCATGCATCTGTAATTCTAAGTCATGATTTCTCATAATAATCCTTAAGTGTGCTGAAATTTTGATCGAAATTTCTTAATCCGTTTGAGAGTTATCGAATTTTTTAGTATATTTCTATATTTTTCGCGCTGACTACTATATTTTAGTCATTCCATTAGCCGAACACCAGCCTAAGCCGTTACTGTTCTTAGATGCGGTTTCGTTGTGAAGGGTTCACAAACTGATTTGTTCTCTCCGACTAATGTACTGAACACTAGTTTTGCCATCGTTAGATCTTAGGTAGAACCAAGCCTCATCAGTAGTTATTTATTTTCTCCATCTTTCACCCCTCAGTCTCATATTAAAAGACCAAGAATGCCGTCGCCGCTTTTTAATAGATTCTTCACTCAAGTGATGACATTTGGGTTTTTACTAATTTGAAATCCAGTATTTTAATATTGTATCTAATGACACCTCGACTAACTCCGAATATCTTTGCCATAGTTTTTGTATCCTAGGATTGGGATCTTGAACCAATTTTTGAGCCGCTCCTTTTTAGATTTTGATAACAAACTTTTACGACCTCTGGTTTCCATGTTTTTAGCAACCTTTGAAGAATTTTCTTTGTAATTATTGATATACGACATAAATTCACTAGTAACGTCCTGATAGAGAAATCCGAACGAAAGTTAGTTATTGATTCTTAAGATATTATAATGAATAGTATTCTAATACTTTGATATAATTTTAATGATAGTTTAATGAATATTATAAGACTAGTTGTGAGATGATAGGACTTCTCATTCAGTTACGGTGGAACTTTGTCCTCAAACTGAACAATTTGGTTTTGGCAGTACGAAAGTCGAATATTTCTTAATTATTTTTGAATTAAAATGATATTTTCAACTTAATTTAATAAAATCGTATTAAAATACACGAATACATTAATAATCAACTAAATTGAATTGATAAAATGCATTTATAAAATGTCTGCAGCAGTAAAATAATTTTTTAAAAATGTAATATTTAGCGTTTTGCTTCACATGTGCTGAAAGACCATAGACATTAATATTATATGCCAAAGCGCTTTTACGGGACTCATTTTTGGTCAGCGATATTTTTGTTTTCAATGCACTAATAAATTATTTCGATATTATAACGTGAATGTCCATATGTTAACCTTTAAAACGACACGTTATTTAAATATAAAACAGTTAAATTTATTTGTGATTTTTGTGAAAATATTTCGTTCGGATTCTCTATCAGGACGATATATGTAGATTTTTCTTCTTAAAATGTTCTTGTATGACTCTGCAAGATCAACTCTAGCTTAAAAACGCTCTAACTGTACCAATTACATCGATACTAAATTTATGACCAGCCATTGATGTTTACATGCATTTTTTATGATTAATTTACTGATATCTTTAGATTCATATATCGTATTTTATGGTTTTTAAGTATTTATTGTCTATTGTTTAAGTATTTATCTAACAAAAGTGTTCAATATTATTTTCCCTCTGCCTGCATATACAAGCCCTTCAAGTGTATTTTAATATATAAATGCAACACAAAAAACAACACATATATTAATAATCAAATATAAATAAAAATAATATAAAAGTTAAAGTTTCATAATTATAGTAAGTTTTGTTTGATCTGATTTAGTACCAACAGTTTCATAAATCAATATTTCATTTGAAAGATTCCTAAATTTAAGACTGAAAAGCTAACAGCCTTATTCATTACTACCACCTATGCAATAACTTGAAAAAGTTATAATTTAAGTGACAGTTTTCTTATTGAAAAAACTGACTTCAATTCAAGTCATAACTTTAGGATTCATTTTTGTATAAAAAATTCATAAGTAGTAACTTGAAGTTACACTCAAGTCATTAAAGTTAGTCCTTAGCCAAATCATGCTTTCACTAACGCTTAAGTGTTATTTGTAAATAGTGTTGTAAAGCTAGATCCACAGCAGTGCAATTCTCGTGCGATGCGGTGCGACGCAACGCAATGTGATCTCCAGCAAAAGTTCATGCGTTTCATTTATGCGATAAGTTGCATTCAAACCTTATCCACAACATTAAGACATCACATTCGAATAATATCCAATAGAAACTTTAGGGCCACTTCTTATAATTTGCTCATATTTACTTATAAACATAGATACATGTGTAAAGTATATAATGCATGTGACTTTTATTTTGATGTTGTCATTGTATTAAGACTATTTTTATTAGTTGGTTTATTATAATCATCGCATGAAGTTGAAATAGGTTCAAATCCTCAGAAGACGAGCAATGTCTCCTGAAGTAAAATTTCGAGCGACGCGCTTATATACAGCACGAGCCATGATCGCAGGATGGCAATCATAGATTGCAAGCGACGCATTGCACTGCTGTTGATTCGGCTTAAGAGCTATTGATAAATGCATACAGAAAATTTGAATTATCACTTCATTTAATTATTGAACTGTTATCAACTGAGAGAATGATATAGATACCAGCAGTCAATAAGTCTTATAGGTAATGCTGAGCAGGTTCGGGTTCCAGCGGTTCGTGGATGAATCATCGCTCAAATCTGAACTCGAACATTTTTTTACAAATTTGAGCCTTGAGCCTCTTCTAAAGCTGAACCCTAGAGCCTAAACCCGAATCCAAACCTTACTCACCCTGAACCTCTAAGCTTTTGAATATATAGCTATTTTGTATATTCTAGACATTGCAAACATTATCTTTTAATTACTGTGTTGCACACATTTTTGTACATCTTTCTTCTAATTGACAACTCATTAACAAAGAGTCATTAAGTTACTGCATACGATATAAATATTCCATTAACTGTATTGAATTTCGGTAAATTAATAGTCTAAACCTGAGGTTCAGGTTAGGGCTCGAGCTCGAGACCTCCGAGGTTCATTTATGCTCAGTAGAGGTAGGTTTCATTAATCAGTAGTTATGGGGTTTTTATTTTAAGTGATTCAAGCCAATTTATTAATAGTTGCATTTTCAAAAGTATTTATTCTCAGTGTAAGTGTGAAAAGAGGTTCAGAACTAGAATCTCGAACCTCAAACCTCAGGTCCGAAAACTTCGAGCTTCAAACCGAAACCTCTTAAAAAAATTGAAACTTGAACCCGAGTCTAAACCTGTGATTCAGGATCGGGTTCGGACTCAAGAGGCTCTGAAGGTCACTTACGCTCAGCATTACTTATAGTGAAGCCTTTTGACTGTAAACGATATAACTTATAAATAAATTAATTAAAAACTTATCAGTATCTAAGTAAGTAATCTTAGTAACTAAGTAATCTTAATGTAAGAACATCTATTCAAACTCATTTCTAAAAATGTTTTATCAATTATTTGTATATTTAATATTTTTACAAAAACAAAAACTATAAAACATACGAATCGTTTGCATGCCATATAAATCATTAATTTAAATGAAACATTACTTAGGCCAAGCTAAAAGTCTAATAAGCACATCAAGAGTTGGATTTATTTTAAACATTTAGTGAATGAGATTTTCTTTATTTTAGCAGTAGACGTCAATGCATTTATGCAAAAAATTTTAAACCTAAGGCTCAGATTTCAAAAATCAAATATTAGTTCATACTTCTATAACTAATATCTCATTAAAATTAAGTTTTATAAACTGCTGATTTTATCAATTAAATACTTATTTTAAGCAGATTTTTACAACAAATTGGCATGTTTAAGACATTCACAACAATCTCATCATTTATTGACTGCTGATAAGAGGGATCTAGCCTTCAATAGAGGTTTACTATAAATCTAATGATAAAGTGCAAGAATGCCATTTAATTGAAATAACCTTCAATTTAGTTGCTATCACATATATTCAAAAATTTTAGTGTCTAAAAGACTAAAATAGCTGAAATTATTGTTTTTAAATAAATTTCATAACTATAACGATATAAGTGCTATGTTTTAATCAAACATGTATTTGCTCATTGGATTTAATTTATTAACTTTGATCACAATATTATTAATTGGTTTGGTCGCTCTTTATTTGTGAGTATTATTTAATATTAATTTTTGAATATGTGTTAACTTTGAGATCAAATATAGAAATATAGCAAAAATATATATAACTAAAGATGAATTACCCTCAAGATCGTGAAAAAATTTTTAAATGATTGTAAAATTTAAGCAATTTACTTCTAAAACTTTTAGTTACTTCTACAGAATTGTCCTGAATTTTACACAGTTTTGTGGATACACATTTTAATTTTAAAGCTAAAACACAATTTAATTTGATTCAAAAACTTGATTTCAAACTTTGAAAGAGAGTTCGAATAATATTTTAAAACTAAAGATACCTGACAAATATTAATATAAATTTAACTTAATTAATTTATACTCTAATATTTGCATTTGCGTTTGCACCCATAGTCAGTTCGTATTGAATATAATTAGTTTTGTAAATATATCTTAAATTAAAATAATATTATATGAGACAAGAATTGCACAATCACAAATCATACAAATTCAAAAATATTTATTTTATATATAATACAATTATACAATATATTGTCCCCCTTTCTGGATGACTAAAGTCCACCACACTAATTCGCAATATTATAACATGAAACTTTCATTAGTAGCGAGATTAGATAATGCAATTTATTGTTGTCCCATATAGTGGTGGTCGTGATAGAGTAGAAAATATGAAAGAGCTTTTGAAAAATCTTATGCATTTGCTTTCCAACGAGTCCATTCAATTAATTTTATAAAACAATTAGTCTAACGTTTGTTTAAAATTGAGTTGTGTTTCACAAACAATTAGCTTATGACTTTCATCAAATATTTATTAAAACATTCCAATTGTTCAATAGACTGAAAGTCAACTAAATTGTTGCTTAATTTTACATTTCAATTTTTTTAGTCAATATTCAGTATTTTAAAAACAAACTTTGTACCTGAGTGATAATTATTTTGGATCAAAATTAGCGAATTTGCGAAAAGCAGTCATAATATAAAATATAATTTTATAAAACAGATATTTGACTCGTAATTACAAGTATTGGTCTTCTCGTGGAATCAATGGCCCGAAACCAATCGTGTTTTTCGGAACACTATATGAAGCATTCTTTAAGCCAATGCCTGAACTTTTGGAGCAAAATAGTAAAAAATATGGAAAAATTTACGGGTAAAAATTTTGATTCCAATATAGCTCAATGGTTTATAATAAATTAACTAAGTTTATTTCTAAAAATAAACTCCTTTATAAAATAAAGAACATTTATGGGCACTCGTCCTATTCTTATGGTAGCAGAACCTGAACTAATTAAGAATATGAACATCAGAGACTTCCATATATTTGTTGATCACAATGATATCACAACTGGTGATCTATTGAATGACAGATCATTATTTAACTTATTCGGTGATGAGTGGAAGAAAATGAGATCTATTGTTAGTTGAGTTATGAGCATATTTATTTGAATACCTGTTTACAAAATTTTGTTTCAAATTACTTTTTAAGATAAGCCCAACGTTTTCAAGTGGAAAAATGAGAAAAATGCATCCCCTAATTGAAGATTGTGTCAAAAGGCTTGAAAACGTGTTAATTAAAAAGGCAAACGACAATAACAATGAAATAGAACTGAAGCAATTGATGGGAAACTTAACAATGGATGTGATCGCTTCGTGTGCTTTTGGAACTAAAATCGATACACACAATGAACCAAATAATCAATTCATTAAAAACGCTGAAGTCGTATTTCGAGGCAATTGGAGAATTTGGGTCTTCTTTTTACTGAAAACAACACTTCCTAAAATTTTGGATTTAACTGGATTCCAGTTAATAGATCCTCAAGCCGCACATTTCTTTCGATCAGCGGTTTGTATTTCATGAAGTAATTGATTGTCATTTAATTAATATTTTCAATATTCAAATTCAGATCAGATCAATCCTTAGTCGACGTAAAGCAGAAACAAATGGTGTGAAACATAACGATTATTTGCAATTAATGATTAACGCCAATAAGAAAACTGATAGCGAAGAAGTGGATGAAGAATCTGTTAATAATGAAGAACTTTATGGACAATCAGATGAAAAGCAGTCAGTAGACAATAAGTTTAAAACAGAAATAACTGAAGACGACATATTAGCCACTTCTTTCTTATTCTTTGTGGCTGGTTATGAAACGACAGCATCTCTTCTGTCATTTTTGTTTTATTCACTGGCTTTAAATGAAGAATGTCAACAAAAATTATATGAAGAAGTTCTTAGTTATAATGGAAAGTTTGATTACGATAGCATCTCAAAAATGCCATATTTAGAATCATGTATTGCAGAAACATTAAGACTTTATAATCCTCTGGGGGCCACCAGTAGGATCGCTTCTGAAGACTATCAACTTGGTATTCCTTAATAATAAAACTAATGTGAAGACTTTTAAACTTGAACTAATATGAGTTAATTTTATATTGACTATTAGGTGACACTGGAATTACTATACCTAAAGGTATGCTCGTTAATTTTGATATACAAAGCATTCATCACAATCCAGAATATTATCCAAACTCTCATAAGTGGGATCCCGAACGTTTCATGCCTGAAAATAGAGACAAATTGACTCCTTATACTTACCTTCCATTTGGAACTGGACCACGAAATTGTGTTGGAATGCGATTTGCATTAATGGAAGCAAAGACAGCAGTCGTTCATTTGGTGAATAAATTTCGATTTGTTAAATCCAAAAACACAAAAATTCCATTGATTTTCAAGAAATTTGAATTTTTGTTGACTGCTGGTAGTATTAACGTGGGTGTTGAGTTGAGAAAATAATATTTTAATAATTATTATAATTGATCAAATGCTTGAATGCACATCAAATTTAGTAGTTTTTGCTATTATTAAACTCTATATTTGCCGAATATTGATGTAATTTGAGTAAATACCATATATTTTAATTCTTATATTTAGAGATGATTTATAAGTTTTATTTAAATGTTTGATAGTTATGGAAAGTTCGGTTCGATCGCATGTAGTGTGAACTCAATAAATTTAAAGCATTAGCATTTTCTTGCTTAAATCACTTTCGTCGACTATTCATGCTATGAGTCATTTAATCACTTAATTAGAGCTGTTTTTGAAAATAAATAACTGGTTTTTGAAAAATCGCTTCACTTGTTTATTTGATTGTAATTTATTTTTAAAATAATTCTTAAGTGTAATGTTATTAATATTAAAGTAGAAAAAATTAATTTAACTTTTCGAACGAATTTATGTATTTTATTTAAAGCAATTTTTAACCATTTAATTCTACAAAACTAATGACTTGTCTAAAGATTATTTAAAAATTCAGTTATTTTTGACAAATAGATGTTTTGAAACGTTGATCAAGCCCTGATTAATATAAATAAATTTATTAAAAGACTTTAAGTCATTGAAACTACTGCTTAATCTTAAGTTTCAATCATTTTTGGCCAATATTACTGTATATTAAAAACAATTTTTGTATACAATCTATTATCGTTTTGAAGCAAAATCATTAGTCAATTTATGGAGACCAGTCATAATAAAAAATATAATTTTATTAAATAGTTATTTGACTCGTAACTACAAGTATTGGTCCTCACGTGGAATCGATGGCCCAAAACCGGTCGTAGTCTTAGGAACACTATATCAGTTATTTTTCAGATCAATGCCTGAGAATTTGGAATACAACAGCAGAAAATATGGAAAAATTTATGGGTAATAAGATTACACTTCGATATAAATCAAAAATTATTATACAGAGTTTTTCTATTGACTAACTGATTTGTTCAAAACTTTAAACTATGGGCAGTCCTTAAGTCTGCGAGTGTTCAAAACTTTAACTGATTTGAACAAAACATTAACTGTTTTCAGTAAAATTTAATCTTAAGAACAAAAATGTTTTATACGTTAAATTCATTTTATTTCTGAAAATTTGTCTTTAAGTCGAATACAAACAATATCAATTAGTTATTTATTCTTTTCTGAGTCCCTTTGGTAGATAGATTATCATATTATCGAAAAAATTTGCGCAATTTAGAAGTGATTTTTTCAAAGCTAGTGTTAACCAATTCATAGTTAATCTTCATTTTGAGCCTCACATCTTTTAAAAGTTCTTTAATTTGCTAAACAGATAGTCAATCGGGTTAAAATGGCGAATATGGTGGCAAAAAGATGGCTCTGAAGAAATCACTTCTAATTATTGCGCAAATTATTTAAAAATATGGAAACTTGTCTGCCAAAGTGTCTCAGAAAAGAAGAAATAACTAACTGACATTCTATGTACTCATCTTTACAATAAATTTTCAGAAATAATTAAAATTGAATTTAACATTTTAAAATATTTTACATTAAAGATTAAAACTTACTGAAAACAATTAATGTTTTGCTCAAATCAGTTAAAGTTTTGAACACTCGCAGGTTTAAGGACTAACTATAGTTTAAAGTTCTGAAAAAACAGTTAATTAATAGAAAAACTATAATTTAATGGATTTATTATTTAAAAAATGAAGAGGATTTATGGGAACTCGTCCTGTTCTTGCGATAGCAGAACCGGAACTCATTAAAAATATGAACATCAGAGACTTCCTTATATTTGTCAATCATAATGATTTCATAACTGGTGATCCATTGAATGATAGATCATTATTTAATTTATTGGGTGATGAATGGAAAAAAATGAGATCAATAGTCAGTTTAGTTAATATCATATTTATTCTTAAAACTTATTGTAAAAGTAAGTTTTAAATTATCATATTTTAAGATAAGCCCAACGTTTTCAAGTGGAAAAATGAGAAGAATGCATCCCCTAATTGAAGATTGTGTCAAAAGGCTTGAAAACGTATTAATTAAAAGAGCAAACGACAATAACAATGAAATAGAACTGAAACAAATGATGGCAAACTTAACAATGGATGTGATCGCTTCGTGTGCTCTTGCAACTAAAATAGATACACACAATGAACCAAACAATCAATTCGTTAAAAATGCAGAAATCGTGTTTCGAAGCACTTGGAGATTTTTGGTCTTCTTTATAATGAAAGCAACACTTCCTAAGATTTTGGATATAATAGGGTTCCAATTAACAGATCCCAAAGCTGCACATTTCTTTCGATCAGCGGTTCGTATATTTTATGAAAAATTTGACATTTGACATTTAGTTTCAAATTTTTTGATATTCGAATTCAGATCAGATCAATACTTAATAGACGTAAAGCAGAAACAAGTGATGTAATACACAGCGATTTTTTACAATTAATGATTAACGCTAATAAGAAAACTGATATCGAAGAAGTGGATGAAGACCCTGTTAACAACGAAGCACTTTATGGACAATCAAATAAAAAACAATCTGTTGATAATAAGTCTAAACCTGAAATAACTGAAGACGACATATTAGCCACTTCTTTCTTATTCTTTGGCGCTGGTTTTGAAACGACAGCATCTCTTCTGTCATTTTTATTTTATTCACTGGCTGTAAATGAAGAATGTCACAAAAATTATATGAAGAAGTTCTTAGTTATAATGGAAAGTTTGATTACGATAGCATCTCAAAAATGCCATATTTAGAATCATGTATTGCAGAAACATTAAGACTTTATAATCCTCTGGGGGCCACCAGTAGGATCGCTTCTGAAGACTATCAACTTGGTATTCCTTAATAACAAAACTAATGTGAAGACTTTTAAACTTGAACTAATATGAGTTAATTTTATATTGACTATTAGGTGACACTGGAATTACTATACCTAAAGGTATGCTCGTTAATTTTGATATACAAAGCATTCATCACAATCCAGAATATTATCCAAACCCTCATAAGTGGGATCCCGAACGTTTCATGCCTGAAAATAGAGACAAATTGACTCCTTATACTTACCTTCCATTTGGAATCGGACCACGAAATTGTGTTGGAATGCGATTTGCATTAATGGAAGCAAAGACAGCAGTCGTTCATTTGGTGAATAAATTTCGATTTGTTAAATCCGAAAACACAAAAATTCCATTGATTTTCAAGAAATTTGAATTTATTTTAAATGCCGGCGATATTAATGTTGGCGTTGAGTTAAGAAAATAATATTAAAACACAAAAGTACAGTTATTGACAAAACAAACTTCCATGGTTTTTTAGGGTTTACTATTATTAAAAATTAATGGATTTTGATGAAATTTTTTTATGAATATACTAGATGTTGGGAAGCACATTATGGTAGATCGCCGTTGAAATTCCTTGTAAGATAGGTGAATTATTCAAGTAAATTCTGTCGGACAAATTGGACGGAAATTTTTCAATTCTGATAGATGGAAGCTAAACTAGATGAAAAATGATTAGACACATGTATTTTTGTTTTACTCAAATATCGTTTGTCTAAGAACTACAGACCTAAATATGCGACTTGAAAAATTTCCGTCCAATTTCTCCGACAAAATTTACTTGAATAATTCACCTATCTTACAAGTAATTTCAAAGCCGATCTACCATAATGTGCTTCCCAACATCTAGTATATTCATAAATTTCATCAAAATCCATTGATATTTAATACTAGAAAACCCTAAAAAACCATGGAAGTTTGTTTTGTCAATGACTGTACTATACAATTTTACGCTGAACAATTCAGCACTTTTTTATTACCAAATTCTATATTTAACTAATATTAATGTAATTCGATTGAATGTCTTTAAATTTAATACTCATATTTAGATAAGTTTTTTAATTTTTTAAGTTTTTCACGATATCAGGTCAAGTTAGTTATGTTAGATTAGTGGTTTATGTTAGTGGTTCCACATCCGTTAGTACATCCGTAGTTTGTTGTGAGAAGTTTTAGTTTTATTTAAATTTATAAATTAGTAATAGCATTAAATAATAACTTAAAAGCATTGTTTGTGGAGTGAAGAGAACCAACGATAGATCTTTTGAATTCATATAGAGACAAAAGAGGCACTAAGTAAAAAATACATCAAATTTTTGACAAATTTTATGCATTTGCTTTTGTTAACAAATTGTGTTTAATTCATTTGACTCTAAAAAATAATTTATTGTCAGAACCATTTGCCAGAAAACAAAACACTGGAATTTAACTCAGGTTTAAGAAATTTCAATTCTATTGTGACTACTGACTATGGATGCATATTTACTAAAAAATTTTGTTTCAAGCTCGAGTTTAAAGCTCAGCAGCTCGAAATTTGCCTGAGCTGAGCTGCGCTTCTCGTCTTATAAAAATTATCAAACAATACAGATCTCAATTCGAATATGCATTTATTTTAAATATCATAGAAATTATTATATACTAATTTGATTCGTTTGATCAAAAAAATTATAAAAACTATTCAAACGCATCAAGCTTTAAAATAAACTATCAGATAATCTGCTACTATACCCGGCTTTCGAGAATGTCTGTTCGCTTAGAACACTTGTGGGGAGTATACAGAGTATATCAAGACTCGACTATCGCTCGTAAACATTATCCCTTCACACAAGTTTCATAACTGGAGCCGAATATTTGCTCAGATTTTTGTTTAAAATATATTTGTCTATTGGACTCAATTCATATACTTTAATAACACTTCTGTTCATTTGTTTGATCGCACTTTATTTGGTAAGTATTATTAATATCTGTTTAGTCCAATTCATTAATATATTTATTTGTCGTATTTGTGCGAAATATAAATTCCAATAAATATCTCAGGAGTAAAAATAGAACAATAGTAAAATGTAAATATTTAAAAATTTCGAAAACTTTTATGCCTTTGTTTTTGTTAACAAACTTTCTTCAATTAATTCATTTGATTCTTAAAAGCTATTTAATAGTCAAGAGAACGACTTGTTAGGAGATAAAACATTAAATTATGAATCGAGTTTAAGAAATATGAAATCTTATTAACTTTCGTTATTAATTTTGTCCATAAGCTCGAAAACTCTAAGCCTTTACTAGCAGCAAAAAGAATAAAGTTTACACCTAGCGCGAAAAAATAAGGAATCTCTCAATAGTAAGTCTAACATTTGCCCTTTAGTAACCGATATGAATCAAGTTTGGAATTAAAACTATTGAGTCAATTTATACAGTATAGAAACTAAATTAGCAATCCCTAGGAACAATAATGCTTTTTGAGCGTTTTTTTTTGTTTTCAAGCAAATAATCTCTTTGCTGATAATACCTGAGCCTCAGTCTGTAAGCTTCCAAGTTGGACAAATATATACAAAAACTCTTCAAAATTTGAAAATTAGAGGTAGATTTCATTAGTATTGTGGTTTTAAAACAATTCAAATCAATTTAGTAATAGTTAATCGAATTTTCAAAAGTATTTATTCTCAGTATAAGTGTGGAAAGAGGTTCAGGACTAGAACCACGAACCTGAACTTCAATATTTCAAAATTTAGAACATGAACGGGAGTTTAAACCTGTGATTCAGGTTCGGGTTCGGACTCGAGAGGCTCTAAGGTTCATACAGTCCGTTTTTTTAAAAACTAAACTCAGATTTGGGAGTTAATACTCCATCGCTTTAGAAATGTGAGTCAAGAGTGAAATCGCTTACTCACTGACTGAAATTTGAATGTATCAAAATAAACCTTTAATAATCAACTGTAATCCTACAAAGTAGTTTAGATATGTAAAAATAAATTTATAATTAGTCACAACACATGCAGAAAGTGCTGACCATTATTTTCTAAACAAAGTTCAACTCTTTTAATCATATTTTCTGAAACCTTTTTAAGTGTTTGAGAACTTATTTTTTCTATTTCATTTCTTATATTTGTCTTTAACTCTTCTAATGTTTTTGCGTTCGAGCGGTACACTTTATTTTTGAGATGAGACCATAATAAATGAGTTTTCAAAATAAAAATTGTTTCTTTTGTTGTGAACACCGTTTTTATGATTAAAAGTGTTTTTAACTCAAAATCAATGACTAAGTGATCAGATTTAGTTTTATGTTTTAAACTTACTCATCAGTAAGAACCGGTAAATCACCGACAGCACCTTTTTTTTCTAAGTATAGATATTGAGCTCTAAGTTAAATATGAGTTTGAATCATATAATGGGTGTCTTGTATTTGAGAGTTTTTATCACCTTTTATCACCGAAAGCCCCATTTGTGCACCGAATCACCGTTTTCACCTATTTTTGCACCTTTTTAATAATTTTTTGGTAAATCATTAGTAGAAAACCCCTCAAAACTTTCCATAATTAAATCATGTGCTATAACATATGATATGATTTTTAAGTTTTTAATGTCTCTAGTTTTAATTTTGCATTAGCAATAATACAGATCTAATATCTTTCACTTTAAATGAAAAGAGCTTAGATTTCAAACTTAAATCAGCGTTTACGCCACTAGTCACAGTAAATGTTGAAAGATCTTTCGCAAGATTCAAAAGAATACAAGAAATTCGTCCAAACATTACTGTTAGTAACATGGAAATGCTGAATATTATTGAATATAATTATAATAATGAACATTTTAACTAGTTTTGCATTGTTTTTATACTTAATTTTCATTGATTATCAATAAACTTCGGAGTTTTCAAGCGCCAAATCACCCCCCCCCGTTTCACCAAAAATTTTGCACCGAATTTCCGGTTCTTACTCATCAGTAATTTCTGATTCATGAGTAATAATAAAGAAAAATTGTTAAAGATTTGAGTTTAGTTTTTAAAAGAACGGACAGTATATGCCCAGTACTACTCATATCGAAGATTTTTGACTTTGAAAACGATAACTCATATTAAAATCTTATCAGTTTATAAGAAAGAATATCTTTCCAAACTCACTTAAAATTTTTCGTCAATTATTCGTATATTTAATACTTTTACAAAAACATAAACTATAAAACATATGAACCATTTGCATGCCATACAAATCATTAGTTCATATGAAATTGTACTTAAGTCAAGCTAAAAGTTTAATAATCATATCAAGAGTTGGACTTATTTTAAACTTTTAGTGATTGAGATTTTGTTTTATTTTGATCGTAGACTTCAATGCTTTTATGCGAACAATTTTAAACCTAAGGCTCAGATTTCAAAAATCAAATACTAAATCATACTTCTCTAAAGTGAAGTTTTAAAACTACTCATTTTATCAATTAATTACTTATTTTAAACAATTTTTACAATAGTTGGCATGATTGCAACAATTTGTTTATTACAGCGAATTTCAGTTGTATTTCTAACCTTGCATTTCTATTTGCAGTGGGCAATACTTAAGTAGTACACTTCTCAAAACTATTTCCAATATCAGATTTATGTTCGTTATATGCGATCGCTTAACGATCTATAAGACTCCCAAAGTGTCAAAAATTAACTTAAAATGTTTTTAAACATCAAATTTAACATAGATATTGTCTAAAACAGTTTAAATTAAATCGATTGAATTGAGAAACAATAGTTTTAATCAAATTTTGATACTTTGGGAGTCTTATTGATCGTTAAGTGATCGCGTAGAGCGAACATAAACCTGATAATAGAAATAGCAATGTAAACATTGGAAATAGTTTTGAGAAAAGTACTGTAAAAGGACTACCCACTGCAAATAGCAATGCAAGGGTTTGAAATACAACTGAAATTTGCTGTAACTACTAAAAAGAGGAATCTGGCCTTGTATAGAGGTTTAACGCAAATCTAAAGATAAAGTGCACGAACGTCATTTAATTGAAATGACCTTCAATTCCGTTGTTATCACATATGTTCAAAACTTGAAGTATCTCAAAGACAAAAATGTGTGAAATGATTGTTTTCAAATAAGTTTCATTACTATAACCAAATAAGTGTTTGGTTTTTATCAAACATGTCTTTGCTCATTGAATTTAATTCGTTAACTTTGATCACAATATTATTAATTGGTTTGGTCGCTCTTTATTTGTGAGTATTATTTAATATTAATTTTTGAATATATGTTAACTTTGAGAGCAAATATAGAAATATAGCAAAAATATATATAACTAAAGATGAATTACCCTCAAGATCGTGAAAAATTTTTTAAATAATTGTAAAATTTAAGCAATTTAAATCTAAAACTTAGTTACTTCTACAGAATTGTCCTGAATTTTACACAGTTTTGTGGATACACATTTTAATTTTAAAGCTTAAACACAATTTTAATTTGATTCAAAACTTGATTTCAAACTTTGAAAGAGAGTTCGAATAATATTTTAAGAGTAAAGATACCTGACAAATATTAATATAAATTAAACTTAATTTATACTCTAATATTTGAATTTGCGTTTGCACCCATAGTCAGTTCGTATTGAATATAATTAGTTTTGTAAATATTTCTTAAATTAAAATAATATTATATGAGACAAGAATTGCACAATCACAAATCATACAACTTCAAAAATATTTATTTTATATATAATACAATTATACAATATATTGTCCCCCTTTCTGGATGACTAAAGTCCACTACACTAATTCGCAATATTATAACATGAAACTTTAGTAGCGAGATTAGATAATGCAATTTATTGTTGTCCCATATAGTATTGTTTGTAATAGAGTAGAAAATATAAAGGGATTTTGAAAAATCTTATGCATTTGCTTTCCTATCAGTCCATTCAATTAATTTTATAAAACAATTAGTTTAACGTTTGTTTAAAATTGAGTTGTGTTTCACAAACATTTAGCTTATGACTTTCATCAAATATTTATTAAAACATTCCAATTGTTCAATAGACTGAAAGTCAACTAAGGTGTTGCTTAATTTTACATTTCAATCTTTTTAGTCAATATTCAATATTTAAAAAAACTTTGAACATGAGTACAAATTATATTGTACACGAATAAAAAATTCGTGAATTTGTGAAAAGCAGTCATAATATAAAATATAATTTTATAAAACAGTTATTTGACTCGTAATTACAAGTATTGGTCTTCTCGTGGAATCGATGGCCCGAAACCAATTGTATTTTTCGGAACACTATATGAAGCATTCTTTAAGCCAATGCCTGAAATTTTTGAGCATAATAGTAAAAAATATGGAAAAATTTACGGGTAAAAATTTTGATTCCAATATAGCTCAATGGTTTATAATAAATTAATTAAGCATACTCCTTTATAAAATAAAGAACATTTATGGGCACTCGTCCTGTTCTTATGGTAGCAGAACCTGAACTGATTAAGAATATGAACATCAAAGACTTCCATATATTTGTTGATAGAAGTGATATGACAAGTGGTGATCTATTGAATGACAGATCATTATTTAACTTATTCGGTGATGAGTGGAAGAAAATGAGATCTATTGTTAGTTGAGTTATGAGCATATTTACTTTAAAAACCTGTTTTTAACATTTTTTTCAAATTACTTTTTAAGATAAGCCCAACGTTTTCAAGTGGAAAAATGAGAAGAATGCATCCCCTAATTGAAGATTGTGTCGAAAGGCTTGAAAACGTGTTAATTAAAAAGGCAAACGACAATAACAATGAAGTAGAACTGAAGCAATTGATGGGTAACTTAACAATGGATGTGATCGCTTCGTGTGCTTTTGGAACTAAAATCGATACACACAATGAACCAAATAATCAATTCATTAAAAACGCTGAAGTCGTATTCCGAGGCAATTGGAGAATTTGGGTCTTCTTTTTACTGAAAACAACACTTCCTAAAATTTTAGATTTAACTGGATTTCAATTGACAGACCCTAAAGTGGCACACTTCTTTCGATCAGCGGTTTGTATTTCATGAAGTAATTGATTGTCATTTAATTAATATTTTCAATATTCAAATTCAGATCAGATCAATCCTTAGTCGACGTAAAGCAGAAACAAATGGTGTGAAACATAACGATTATTTGCAATTAATGATTAACGCCAATAAGAAAACTGATAGCGAAGAAGTGGATGAAGAATCTGTTAATAATGAAGAACTTTATGGACAATCAGATGAAAAGCAGTCAGTAGACAATAAGTTTAAAACAGAAATAACTGAAGACGACATATTAGCCACTTCTTTCTTATTCTTTGTGGCTGGTTATGAAACGACAGCATCTCTTCTGTCATTTTTGTTTTATTCACTGGCTTTAAATGAAGAATGTCAACAAAAATTATATGAAGAAGTTCTTAGTTATAATGGAAAGTTTGATTACGATAGCATCTCAAAAATGCCATATTTAGAATCATGTATTGCAGAAACATTAAGACTTTATAATCCTCTGGGGGCCACCAGTAGGATCGCTTCTGAAGACTATCAACTTGGTATTCCTTAATAATAAAACTAATGTGAAGACTTTTAAACTTGAACTAATATGAGTTAATTTTATATTGACTATTAGGTGACACTGGAATTACTATACCTAAAGGTATGCTCGTTAATTTTGATATACAAAGCATTCATCACAATCCAGAATATTATCCAAACCCTCATAAGTGGGATCCCGAACGTTTTATGCCTGAAAATAGAGACAAATTGACTCCTTATACTTACCTTCCGTTTGGAATCGGACCACGAAATTGTGTTGGAATGCGATTTGCATTAATGGAAGCAAAGACAGCAGTCGTTCATTTGGTGAATAAATTTCGATTTGTTAAATCCGAAAACACAACAATTCCATTGATTTTCAAGAAATTTATATTTTTTTAACTGCTGGTAGTATTAACGTGGGTGTTGAGTTAAGAAAATAATATTTTAATGATTAATTGATCAAATGCTTGAATGCATAGCAAATTTCGTAGTTTGACTATTATTCAACTCTATATTTGCCTGATATTAATGTAATTTGAGTAAATATTTTAAATTTCAATTTATATATTTAGAGATGATTTATATGTCGGGTTCCCGGTTATCGGTTTTAACCGATTTTAGCAAAAAAACCCTGGATTCTTTAGTGGCTAATTCGGTTAAAAGGTCAAAATCGGTTTTAAAATGGCTGAACAAATATTGAGTTAAATTGAAATATTTAAAAGTTTATATTTAGAACTAAGTTATTTTATGAACTGTAAGACCATAAATATATTGTAAATTGTTTTCTTAACCAACTATAAGCCGTCGTATTAATATTAATTTACTTTACATTAAAATATTGTCCTGTACAACTAATAGTTTTCAAAAATCGAACAATTAAAAATTGATAAAATAGCTTCTATTAATCATTAAAATATTTAATGTCTAATTTGAGAACAGTCCTCTGTTTTTCATTTTATCCTCTGAATGTAAAATCTATATTCATTTATATAATTGCAAATAAATTTTTATCTGACTTCACTTCATAAAAGTGTTAAATTTTTGTTTCATTCTAGGCGAGACTTACGTCAAGGAAGTGCTGCCATAAATGATTTAGTGTCAAAAATGGTGAACTATTGTGTATGTCAAGCCTAGGAGTATTAGGGAGCCAATTATGAAAAAAGACATTAAATTGCATTATGTCATTCAGTGACTACTTGTTCGTTACAAATTATATCTTTGCTAGTCAGGCCAAAAAACAGTGCTTCCGATTATCAGAAACAGAGTTTATTCATTATAATTGAAATCTTGAAACATAACTTATAGCAAAATTAACTAGTATAGTAAAAAGTTTTTTGAAAGCTTGAATGTCATGTTAAATATAATGAGTAGACATTTAATGCTCAAGAGCCTTGAATTAGTCTATTAACAAAATTGTACACAAAAAATTAAAAAAATTTTTAGAAATTAGAATAGTTTTGAAAAACTACAAATATTGAATATGAAGAAAATAAACATTCATGCTATTTTGCATAACTATTAGAAATAATACAACTGTTAATGGAAAAAATCAAAAGTTTTTTACAGCTTTTTGAAAAACACAATTAAAAAATGAGTTTATTTATTAATTGCTAATATATTTGTATTGTTTTCTTTATTTGAAATGATATTTCTCACGGTATCGCTGAAGCGACTCCTTCTTTCATCTGACCATTTGTTAAGTGATTCCGTCTTTTTTTGATAATCGATTAATAAGTTATTTCTCATAAAAAACTTTATACAATCTTTAGTCGTGTTTCGAGAGTTGTTTTTCCATAGCATTTGTTGTTTTATTCTGTTGTTGAGATTTTCAGTAACTAAATCATGAGAGAAAATAATTAAAAGTGAAATATTTAAAAATTTTTTCATGCCTTGACAGTTAAAAGTCGAGATTTTTCCAAACTTCCTAATCATATTCGGTATATGACAGATGAGGTGCATATACGGTGTGAACTTCTTGTGACCGAATTCAATCAAATTCAAAGCAAATAATTTCTCGTAATTTCCATAAATATTGATTAACATTTTTTCCAAGTCTTCTGCATCTTTTGATTCTTTTGCAGATTCTATCAGATCAAATATTTCTTTCCATTCCTTTCAAATGGAAAATAATTCAATCTTAATGATCAAAATTAATATCTTTCAGACATTTCACTGTTTTTTAGAAAAGTCTGAAATTTTTTAGATTTTTCCAAAAAACTGTGAAAAATTCTTGAATTTTTATACCTTCCAAACATTGAATACGATTTCTTTAGCTTCAAAACTTTGAAATCGTTTCTTTATATGGTCTAGTATACAATCCATTGCATCAAATTTTTTCTTCAGAGTCAAACATTGAAGTTTGTGCTTTACAAAGCTATCGCTTACAGTTTGTGTATAAATGTTTGCATTGATTTTACTTTTTTGGAGTTCATTATTCAATTCTTCAATAATATTTCTATTATTGTGCTTAAAGTGAGTGATGAGGGAAGTCATTAGGGAATTGAAATATTTTTCAGTAATTCTGATTCTAAGATGCAAGGTGTCTATTATATAGCTATTAGGATCTACTCTAATTAGCATTATATTCTTAATTCCATAAATTTTCTTGATTTTTTCATTCCAGTCATTGAATTCTCGTCCCAAGCCTCCCATTGAATGTGCTTTTGAAAGATTTTTCCCAAAAAAGTTTTTGATATCGTGAAAATTTTCTTTTTCTGTTCTACAAAATATGCAATTATATCTTCCGTTTACACTGTTGATACCACTGAACATTAATAAAGACTTCAGATCCGAACATATAACAAACTGGAAATCTATGTTGAAATCTCCGATTTTCACGTTATTCACCTTAAGCTTTTCATCAATTTCTTTGTGTAGAGATTTGAAATAACGACTCAAAACTTCATATTTTTCATCTCCTTTTAGTAGAGCGAGTACAACGTGATTATCAATATTAGCATATTGTAAGTCTCTGAACTCATATGCGCACAATGAATAAACGACATAGTTATCTATGTTACTTTTAACAGTCCCGTCAACAGATAACTTTATGGTAATTGGCTGTAATAGATCTTCAACTTTTTTATTCTTACGCTTTGAAAGTAGAATCGTACACATTTCAAAGGCATAATCGACGCTAAGATAAGTTCCGAGAACTTTGTCGAATTCTTCATCAATTACATCGTTAGTAGGAATTTTTTTATCTAATTCTTTCTTCATATCTAACAATTGGTCTTTGCTGAACGAATTGAATCTATTTACGCTCAAAACATTGTTTGCACTGAAAGATATATTCTTTTTTTGAATTTCACTCAGACTTTCTTTTAAAATATTCTTTTGCTTATCGTTCATGTTTGCATACGATGTATATTTTTTCAATTCAATATCTCCCACATTCCTACGATGAAAATTGTTTTCGAAATCAATTATATGACTTTCTTTTCCAGATTTTAGCGTTAAAATTTTAACTTTCAGTCCATAGCTCTCACAATAATCTTTCAACGGTTTAGATAGGTTTTCATGAATTGTTTTTAATTGAAAACTTTGTTGACCACTTTCACAGTTAATAAATCCCTTATTGTTTGTAACAAAAAACTTCTGTTTTTTCAATTGTCTAATTTCCTCTTCTAGTTGTTTTATCTTTCTTTTATTTAACATATTTTCTTCACTTCTTTCTTTGACGACACTTTTCAAAAACTCACAACTATTACAGTTTAAAAACTTCTCATGTCTATTTAAGTTCTGCATTTCTTTTACTTTACGCCACAGTTTTTTGGGCAAAAGTATAACTGATTTCACTCTCGTCTTCAATAAAAACAGAAAATTTTAAGAATTCATTGACTGAATAAATTGGTTGAGTTTCGTTCTTGTATTTAATTTTGTACCAGGTCTGCTTACGTATAACATATCTTGGTTTCAATAGTAAAACTGGATACTTAAGCCTTAAATCTTGATCAGTTTTTCCAACAAACACAAGTTTACTTAAATCAAATTTAAATAAATTAATGAATTCTTGTTTTGTTACCTGTAAAAATTTCTTATCAATGATATAGCTCTCCAGATTTACTTTACTCAAAAGTTTTCTACAAATCTCTTCGTCAATCGGAACTTTGAAACTGATTTCATTTGATTGGCACTTAACCAAATATTTGTATAAAGTCTTTTTGAATTCATTAATAAATCGATTTATCTTATAATTATAATTTTTAGGTTTATAAATAAGAGATTTTTGACTTACAGATAGCTCTTGCTCTTTGATCCAAATATAAATAAGACTTTGATTTTGGCTTAGTTCGCAAAAATATAAGTTCTTGTTTTTCCTAATAACTCTTTTTACATCATGTGAAACATTATTACAATAATTATGGTCAGAAACAACTGTTTTCCGTTTGACTCTTTTTTTCACACTTTTAACAATTTTAGGTATATTATTCTTACTTTTTATCAGATTTGAGATAGACTTTTCGAAAACGTGGGCGTAATTTCGTCTTAAATAATAGTTACTTTCAATTTTCATATTAATTAAATTAAAAACAAATGAAAAATATTCAACTCAATCACTGTTTTTTGGATTGAGTCACAGCGCAAAGTTCAATACAAATACAAAAGTATTTGACAAACAAAAACACGTCAAATAAGTATTCAATCACTACTTGTCTTAAACTCTACAATTTGAAATATTACTTTAAGATGATATTCTTTTAATTATTAACTTAAGCAATACTTCACTAAATATCACTCAAAATGTCCGGAGTTTTTATAACTTCACCAATAATTCAAAAAACTGTAATTATTGGGCTTCACTTAAGGAATAACTAAACTTAATAAGAGTTTTAGTATTGAATCTAAACACTGATTTCAATATTCGATTATCGTAAACACATCAAATAAAATATGCTGTAATACTGAAGTGAGAATTTTTGATACGATAGCAATAAAACTCAGTCTATAACCTATGAGTCTATCATCACTTGTATTCATTAAAATAGTTTTTATTCAGGATCAAAATATTTTGAATTATTAAATATTGAAACAGACAAAACACTTGAGGCAATATTAAGAAAAATAAATTCATAAGTAGATACTTTTTATTGAGATATTTATTATATTATGATTTCTCAAATACAAATTATTATTATTGATAATTTAAGTAATCGTAGGTAATTATCTATTATATAAAGGATTACAATCTAATTATTTTCAACTAAATATTTATTGAAAATTCCAGTTATCTATTGGGAGACCAAATTTTTCGTATTTATTATTAATTTCCTGAAGACTTATCAAACAATGATTTCGAGCCGGTGTCGGAATTTTCCTGAAAAGTTTCAAATGATTTATAGAATCATCATTAGGATTGTGTATCCCATCAGGTCTTGGATTGAACAGAAAAAATGTCTGTAGCCATTCTAAATCTATCGGCGTTCCAATACTTGTTCCACTTGTTCGGACGTAATATTTTTCGATATCATAAAATCGAAACTCGTGTGTATGCGGTCCTAAATTTAACCCAGTATTTAATAATGCTTCAAAGTCTGCGCTAAAATTTTTAAACACCACTTCATTTTCGGTCAAGATCTTTATTAAGGGATTGAACGCCAATTCTTTAGCTATTGTTCGATTGCTGTTATTGTGTTCCCATTTGTTTATATGAACAACAATTTTAGGAGTGAATGAGATAGGCTTTTTGTCCATGTGTATCAATGAATGATATGCTAACTGAATATAATTGCCTTTTCTTTCGCTGTTTGCGCCTATCGTCACGATTGCAATTCGCGCCGCGTTCTGTTTTCCATCCTCTGAGATATAGTTCTCCACATCAATACTGACAGGACTCTTGTCTGGTATTTGATATACTCTTTCATTAATTGAGGCGCTGTTTTTAGGCGGAAACTTGAATCTAGTATCTGTTTGGTAGTCAAATAAAGCCATATGACCACCACTTTCTGATGCTTTGATGCTTTTACACCATGCAATACATGAAGTTTTTCCACTACATTTGCATCTTGTGTTAGCCACGGTTTTTTGGGTTAACACGACTTGATTTAGTGGCGGATACTTTGATGAGTCTGAAAGGCAAAAACATAATTAAGATTTTCAATTAAAAAGTGATCCAAAAAACTGTGATTCACTTTCTTACTCAGACTGGGTTTTTATAGAGAATACTCGAAGTTATTGTCGTTTAATTTTATTAATTAATTATCAAACAATCATTTTTTAATTAAATATTGTTAGGCAATAATTAATTTTAAAAAATAATTATTCGATAATTAATAAAATTAAATGACAATAACTTCGAGTTATCTCTTTAAAAACCTCAAAGCCTTTTCAATGTTGGAAAACCTAAAAATAAATAGATAGATAAACAGTAAATTGCTTACCACTAAATTTTTTTCTCAACAGTGAATAATATTCTTGAACTGCCGATAAGTGCCAGTCATACCATTTAATCGATTTACTCAAAAACTCAATAAAAGGTGAAAAATAATCATATGTTTTGCCCTCATTCGTACCTAAAATATAGTCGTCTTCGTCAAATACGAAATTAGGTTCAGGTTTTCGAGTGTCGTCTCTCAAAGTCTTGTTTCCGATTGATTCCAAACTGAATTCTGGATTTTGTCTCAAACTTCTTATCATATCCGCATTTAATTCTTTAAATCCTCGAAACTTTTTCTTCAGTTCCATTAATAAATAATATTTATCTTCTACCTCAATCTGTTCTTTAGTTCTTTTGTCTTTTTAATAATTTGTTTATTATTCATTTAAATACTAATATTTATTATTCAAAATATCAAATAAAATAATTGATACTAAATAGAAGGCAAACGTGTTTATATTCTGTTTGAATTGAAATAAAATGCGCGCCAATGACACAAGGTTTTAATTTCTGCGCATACATACTGAGATTTTTAATACTAGTTATTCAATAATAAACTTATCGACCTGACTTCAAACGGTTTGACAAATAACTATTTAAATATCAGATGTTCCGCCTGGAATGAAAATGCTTTACTAATGATTGAACTCATATTCTTTAATAATACTTTTGTTTACTTCTTTGGTCCCACTTTATTTGTAAGTATTAAATTAAAATTAATATCCATTTAATTCAAATGATCAAAACATTAAATCCTCGAACTTTCTTGAATTATGACTTTAAAACTATTAGAATAAATACTAGAAAATGTCTCTTAAATAGAAATAATAGCATTAATAGCAATAAAGTAGAAAACATTAGTCATTGCTCTTTTTGGTTTCACAATTCTAGTGTGAAAGAAAATGCTTAAATTATAATTAGAGATCCAACTTTTATACCCTTGAACTCTAGGGTCCCGTTAAAAATCCTTTACCCTTAAGGGTTTGGGAAGGGAAGGGTCTTCAAATTTTTGTAAGGGTCGGGAAGGGTTTTCATGGTCTGAATAAAAACCCTTTTCAAACCCTTTCAGACTTATATTGACTTAATGTAATCAATTGAATGCGTATTTAATATCATAACCTTTAACTTAACCTTTCAATACATAACTGTATCTTTGAATAAAAAGTTGTGAAATCAATTAATTGAAAGCACATGTCTTTAGTTTTGATATATTTTTGTGAAGTAATTATATTTTATTAAATCTAATTTTGATTTATCTTAAGAATAAAATCTCAATTCTAATGTATTTCACTCTTATATGCAATAAAGTTTTGGTATTTATTGATATATCTATACATTAAGGGTTTAAGGGAAGGGTACGGGAAGGGAAGGGTTGAGAAAAATTTTAAAAGTTGAACCTATAATTATAGTTGGGTGTGAGCCAATGGTTAGTTTTCCGTCAAAATTACTTATTCAGTCATTCCTTAAAAATAGTGACAAATCCTAAACTTAACCAAATTAACTTTAATTAATAAAAATAACACGGTATAAGATTTAATTAGTTGGGTTAGATTAGAAGTTTGAAATGCCTATTTCGCTAATAAGTGTTTAGTTTGATTTAATTGTTTAAATAAGGACTCAAAATGTAATTTAAAAGTTTCGTTTGTGGAGCCAAAAGGGCTGATTATAGCTCCTTTAACTCCATATGAAACCTTGTCTCAAAAGAAGTGCACGAGCAAATTTTTTTCTAAAAGCCATAAGACCGTATGTGTAAAGCGTATGAGACATATAAGAGTTTTTTAAACTTTTCAATACTTCTATCTCATAATCTAATATTGTAAAGTCTGGATCTTTGATAGGAGCGTGTATGAAATCAAATTTTAAAATATAAGCACTTTATTTAACATAACCACAATAATAAAATTACATAAGATTTCACAGGATTTTAACACTGGAAGAAAGAGCGAAAAATTTAAGAAAAACACGACATTTTATAGGAACAATAGGCGGGTTAAATTAGAAAATGTTTTACAATGATAGGCTAAACCCTTTAAGGTTAATAGCGCATTTAGCTAAGATTGGAGGATTGTTTAACTAGGACATACTTAGGTAGGTTTTAAGAGTTGAAATATGCTTACTATCAGCTGTCTTCATAACTTATGCAGTTGAGACAAGCATGTGAAGATTTCTTTTGTACAAACAAAAGATAATCTTTAGATCAGTAATAAAAGTTGACATATACGGTGAGTTATGAAAATTAGTTTTAAAGATATAGGTTATTACAAATGTATTTTGGTATAGGTCTAATTTAAGAAACTAAGACGTTATTACAATATCACAGCACAAACTTTTTTCATTCGTTATTATTAATTTATAAATTTGTTTTCATGACTTATTTTGACTTCGCTTTCCAGACAAAATATTATTTTTGTTTTGATTAATCAAGAAGTTCAAACTCTGTATCCAAACTTAGAGATAAGTTTGAAAAAGTTTGGAAAAGCAAAACTGATGTCGTGGCTGGAGTTCAAAACTAAATTCACTTTATGATTGAAATTTTGTCAAGTCTTTCAGAATAAAAATTTTTAATTTGTGCACTTCTTTGAGAAAATTTTTTATGTAGAGTCAATAGAGCTATTGCAGTTCTTATACAAAATAAATGAATTACTTTCATGGAGTATAAAATGATTCCATATAGTATTTATGTCGTCACAGTCGTAGACAGCGAGGAAGCTAGGAGCTATAACCTCTAAGAAATTTTCAAAACTTAGGTGCACGTCTTTGCTCTTAATAACTATAACAAAAACTTTGAAACAGTATTTAAGACTCTAAAAGCAATTATTAAAATGATGAGAAGTAATATTGTAAAGTTGTTTCAAAACACACAAATCAAAATTAAGTAAATTTGAATAAGAGATTTTTTGGTATACTACTTAATTAAGTCGTTTGTAGTCTACTTCAAATACTGACACGTTATAATCGTTTTATTCATTTTTGTTAACATTTTACAACATTCATGAGAATCAGAGTTTATTTAGCAAATTCAAAATGCCAAGCGACAGATTCAACGGTGCAGCTCTCATTTCAACAGAAAAGTAACTGCTTCATATTTAAATTCAAATTTAGATAATTTCCTTATTGATTTTGCTAAAAATCATTGTAATACAAAAATTGTATTGTTCTAAAGTCTGAATGAATAAAGTCTGATCGTAACTGTAGCATTTCAGACTTTTAGTTCCCCTTCAAAACTACATAATATAATAATAATAGGGAATATCATATTCTATAACAATGAAATTTTTTTATTCTTAGACCTCTGAAACTATTTAAAACCCATAACTTTTCGAAAGACCCTAATACAAACTTTTAACTTTCTTTTGATGACTTAATATTGATTAATTTGATCAAAAGAAAAATTACTTCTTCATGAAATATATTGCGTCATTATATTGTTATGCAGATATAAATTCTTTGATTTTAAATCAGTTTTTCATTCTTTTAAAATAGTTTTTCAAGCAGTTATCTTTAAAATGCTTTATATTTTATGTAATGCTTTACTAATGCTTTCAAGGTTATCATTGTATTATCGCTAGCTATGAAATGAAGCTCATATTTTAAAAGAATAACAATTCAGATCTATTTTGTTTATATAAGATATGTTAAAAAACTGGCAAAGAGAGTCAGTCTTTGGACGGAGGCCTTGAGAAGAGGACCTCATTATGCCTCTAAGTGAATGTGAAAAAGTGTTAGAAAGAAGTAAAATCTTTTAATATGTGAGAACTTTTAAATATGTTTGTAACATTTTTATGTATCAATCAAATAATCAAATCACGTCTAAGTCCTATTTTATATTTTTTATCTATTTGTTAATTAAATATTATTTTAATTACTTATAATTTTTAAAGAAAATAAAAGATTTCAATCAAACAAAGTATAATATAACTAATAATTTAATAGAATATTAATTTCAGAATTCTGGATAAATAGTTAACTTTAGTCCCCAGTTATGCGTTTAGGTTTATGAGCTCGAACCTGAACGGCATAACAATATACAATGCGTTGTTTAATTAATGTTTATTTTGGTTGAAAGTTTAAGTGAATGAGATTTTTTTGTTTACTCCACGATAGAGTATGCGCTCATCTATTTTGAGGAAAGTTTACTTTCATATTAAAAAGTCTCTGACATATCATTGATAAGGATGTCTCTATAAACGATGTCGGAACTAATTTTGTAACCCCTCCCTTAAATTAGTAAAATCTCTCAAAATTACAACAGTTTAATAAATATACTGGAAACTAAAAGTAACCTAAAAGCGATGCCGCATCCCGTCTTCCTCCTCTGTCACCAATACTATCGATTATTGTCGCCTTTGTTTATATTTTTACAGTAGCTCCCGTTTGCTGATAGGACGACATCGTTTCTGAATGTCTCCTAATCCTGCCATTCATATGTTCAATACATAACACATGCGGTTGATGGGTACTAGATAGGCGCATCCATAAAGAAACATCATGAAAATCGATTGGCACATGCAATCGATAGTATTTGACAAGATGAATCGAACCATGCCAAATTTTCGGAGCCACGCTCACCCGTTCACTAGCCACTCCCACTTTTAAACTTTTTCTTTATAATACGTTTCTGAGTGGAAAGAGCATTATTAAAACCATAACATGTGAGATCGGTAGCGCTCAGTGATACAAGTATAACCATACCAAGTTTTGGCAGCCACGTCCCCCTGTTCAGTAACCACGCCCACTTTTGTATTTTAGAAGTTAATTTCTGAGTGGACAGAGCGTCATAAAACCATATGACACATGTAATTGATAGTACTCATTAAGACAAGTCGAATCATACCAAATTTTCAGAGACACGCCCATCTGTTCACTAGCCACGCCCACTTATACATATTATTATTTTAATTCATTTCTAAGTGGAAGGAGCAGTATACAATTCACTCGACACATGGAATCGTTAGTGATTTTTGATACGAGTCAAACTATACTAAACTTTTGGAGTCACGTCCATCCATTTACTATCTAAACCTATTTTCACTATCCGAATCTTATTAACCTACAGTGTTATAACAGACTCCTATAATGACACTGTTGAGTTGGGAGATTTAGACAGTTATTTCGATTTTTAAAGATATTTATTTACGTCTTAATTTAAATCAGACATATAAACAGTTTATTTGCATCATAATACAATATAAAAATTATTTTTCGAACTTGGCTGTGATTAAGAAATTCTTAGCTCCGAGAAATTTTGTATTGTTCGACTTGTATCAAAGGCACTAACGATTGCATGTGTCAAGTGAATTGTATACTGCTCCTCCCACTTAGAAATGAATTAAAATAATTGTATGTATAAGAGGGCGTAGCTAGTGAACGAATGGACGTGTCTCTGAAATTTTGGTATGATTCGACTTGTCTTAATGAGTACTATCAATTACAGGTGTCATATGATTTTTCTGACGCTCTGCCCACTCAGAAATGTATTATAAAGGAAAAGTTTAAAAGTGGGAGTGGCTAGTGAACGGGTAGGTGTGGCTCCAAAAATTTGGTATAGTTCGACTCGTCTTGCCAAGTACTATTGATTGCATATGTCATTCGATTTTTATGATATTTCTTTATGGTTGCGCCTATTTAGTACCTCTCAACCCGATTTTCTAATATTTTTTCAATCCATGAGTTTCCACCAACTTTTCAAATCTAAAACAGGTCTTGATCCGTTGTGTCGTTCCTTCACGCTGGCCTCTGCGGACCTTGAGTACTTAATTATTGCTTTTACTACTACTGTTTTAATTAATAATTCTTGTTTCATACCCTGAAAATAGTTCATCGGATATAGTCTCCAGTAATAAAATCTTATTCTTCTCGTTGAAATTCTTTACATAAACTATAAAAACTATTGATCTTATTAGAAAGTGAAACATTAAGTGAAAAATTTTACTTTGAGGCATAATTTGATTCTTCTAGTCGAGAGACTAGTTGTAATATTGAGTACAAAATAGAATTAATAGTTCATAACAATAATATGCTTCAGAAGATACTAAAGAAGTGACGCATATTACAGATATAAGAATACAAATAAAGTGTAAACACTAATGAGTCTCAAGATAAAGTTGATTTCTCTGAAAATTACTAAATATAACAAAGTGCTCGTAATAAAAGTGCAACTCATTCAAATAAATGGAATAAATATAGACCAATAATTCCTATCATAATCATTGATCTCAGAATATAAAGGAATTATAGGTTCCGTTAGATTTTCAAAACTCTACTATTGATTCTTTGTTTAGTTCAATTCCGAATTTTAAATGAATGTTTCCTTGTTTGAGCTCTGATTTCAAGTAATACAAGATCAAGTAGATATAAGTGAGCTGCCAGAAAATCATACCATAAGAGTAATGGTCAAATGAAGTTCATAAAATACTATTAGGAATGCCAAAAATCAAGTCCAAGGAGTGTATTATTTATATATAGAGGAAAATGAGATGCAGTCAGAGCCACAGTTGTCATAGCCGTTCACGCCAATATGCTGCACGTTGTTCTTGAAATTCTTGTTTTTCTGATAAACTTCAAAATTTCATCTCTATTTGTCATTTTATTACTCACGGGAGTAATAATTCTTGAAATGTGTAAAATGACTTTAGAAATGTTAACTTAATATCATTGCGAAAATTATGGTAATTGTGAATCTATGAAAGAAGAGCCAACTCGATTACCACTAATGGAGTGTATTCAGTCCAAATCACCGAAGCATTTAAGCAGGTCTACGTGTTCACCCGTCAGTAGCAATGCTATACTAAACCGTAAAACAGTATTGAATTGACTGAAAAAATCAAATCGGATTATGAAATTTGTTCCTTAATTTTGCCCATTTTTGAGGAGGATAAACTAATATGATAAAAATGAGTTCCAGCAACTCAATAACTATACTTTTTAGTAAAAGTCCTAGAGGACTGATTTCAACACTAGCTATTGCCAATTTCAAAGCTAAAATCACTTTTGTTATTAAGTAATGACAACATTAATTCAAGTATTACGCAATTTTCGACATAGAATTCGATGACACGTTGCTAGTCTTAGGCGTAACTGGTTTTATGCACTCAGCCTTCTGGTTTTTAACATACAAATATGTTTTTTTATAAAGTTAAATAAAGTATATCTAAAATCAAGTGAATATCAATTGAAGCAAAACAAATGTGTTTTTAAATAATCTTTATTGGATACAAATAAAAGACAAAGTTATTTCAAACTATTACGACTCCTCAATCACAGGATCAGTGATTGTTAGTCGAATCTTTACTCTGAATTTCAAAGTTTGTAGTTTTTATAAATTAACCAAACTTTGTATCTCTATAATAAGGTTAAGTTCAATTACAGATTATGTTCTTCTGAAACATTTTATTTCATTCAGTAATTTAACATATATCTAGTTTTTATTCTATGTATTTATTCGACAATAAGATTGAATCTGGAATCCAATTCATTACTACTTATTTCTAAAAATTTCAATGGAAAAGTCTTGAATACAATAATACTGTACTTACAACTAAATAGAAACATACTTTTATCATTTAAAACCTTATTAAAGTTAAAACAAAAATAGGATTTAAAATATACATATTTTAAACAATATGAATAAGAATAACAAACATTATTATTAAGAATAACATAAGAATAACATATTATTTATTCATTCGAAATTCGATTGAATAAGGAATCTCATAACTTAATCTTTAATCTTTTGAAAAGCAGGTAAAAAAGCTTAGTTTTAAAAACAAACACATATCGATACAGCCTATAGAAATGATCAGTAATTTTCTCACATTTCAATTCTGAAACTCACGTCAACGTTAAGTTTGGTTTTTGATTAAGGTCTCAGTCAAGTTCTTAAACTTACCTAAAAGTATGTTCTCTGTTTCTATCGGCATACTGTTGATAGTGTTATGCTTTGAATGAATTTCAATTTAAAAAGTAAGCCAAACTTTTGAGACTTTACTCTTATAGATGAGATTAAGAGCATATAAGGCATGAATAGAGCATGATTTAAGTCATCAAATGTTCGAATAAGAAAAAGATGATGTAAGCCTTTTTGCACTATATTTATGTGCAAAATAAAGATTATGATGACTTTATCATGAGTTTCAAATAAAAGTGAAAACAATGAATGGCTTGAGAAAGCCTTTTCGCCCATTATTTGAGATGACACTAAATGTTTATTCACAACTCTACTGTATAGTAATACTTATTGAATATTATTTGTTGTGATCTCAAAGAATTAGTTGTAATTTTAATAGAAATAATATTCTGGTTTAATCCTATCTATAGACAAATCGGTATCTTTAGTGTGAATGTAAAGAGAGATAAAAGAACGAAGCTGTCAAGCGTAATGTTCCGTATTATTTACCGCAGTTTATTGATACGCGTCAAGCCTTCGAAAACTCAAAAAATTTGACTACAGCCCCATTTCAAGTGTATTAAACGAGTAGATATTCAATAAATTTTTGTTTGTTTAGAAAAGTTAAGAAATTGGTTTATTTTACAAAAATATCTTTAAATTAGTTCCAAACTTTTTCATTGGCCCACACTTTCAACTGAAGTCTAGGAATATGATTACTTTTGCAGCAAACTTTCGCGTTCCTATTCAGTCAAAATTTAATTCAAAAAGTTTTAATCACTCACTTAATAAACTGAATTTAAGTAAGAGAATCTTAACCATAAACATTAAATATAATCAACAAAAACAAATTGATTACCATTTGGAGCTGATGAGCATTGGAAGAGGCTGCACAACTTCAATATCGCTGTTGTCACATAAAATTCGTGCTAAACTGGATTTTCTGATTTGTTTTAGTTGTTTTCGAGTGAATGATGTCTTCATATTTCCGTTTTCATACCAAAATCTGTCTCCATTTTTCAATCTACGAAATTGTTCGGCAATAATACAGGCAAAAGTTGGTCCGACCAGTGCTCCCTTCACATGATATTCAGAGACACCGCCAACAAAAAAGTCGATGTCGTCCACATTCCGATAAATACGACTTATGGTTTGAGCCACATTTCGATTCATAACTGAATTCAATTGATTGAAATTTCTGATACGTTTAAGACCACAGATCTGCCGCCACTCATTATAACCAGGGATTCCATGATCTCTACCTCTTTGAACATTAATCGCGAACAAATCCAAACCAAAACTTTGATTACGAGTTTGGAACAAATGATTCGTTACATCAGTAGAGAAATAATTGTCTCCTATTAAAGAAAGAAATCCCCTTCAAACCTAATTATTAAATAAAATATTAATACCATTCTGTGAGTTCTGTCCCGTAAGACCATAAATAAGTGACTCAAATGCCTCACTTCTGTATAATATCCGAGGATTATTGAATTGTGTGCGAAGCAGGAGTTTATTACTGATTCTGTTATTTTTATTTCGTAATTCAATAGTTCCCTGAACTAAAGTATGAAACCTAAAGGCAGCTGATGCAAAGCCCGAAATAATACCAGCTTTTATATCAGAAGAATAACTATTACTAAATTTTTTTCTCAAAGGTAACAAACCATAAGATTTCATGAGATCATGACCTATAATAATAGGTAAATATTCATTATAAACGATGTGCTGAAACTCTGCGGACACAATGCGACGCGATTCTTCGTAAACTATCTGGTCATTCCAGTCAGGATTCAATTTACTCAATATTTCTGCAATGCGATTATGTTCTCTAAGCCATAAGGCATGCAAAACGACCAGATCTGGCTGTTGATTTACTCGTTGGTCACCACTCAAGAAACAGTTTAATCTGGTTTGACGATTAATGGCACACATCGTACTATTTCTATTGAATGGTAGAAACTCGCGATTGTTTATCAATGATGTCCGAAGTAATCCTCCACGAAAAGAACGAAGAGATGCTGATTGTTGTGCTGTTGATCCATATATATTACTGCTATCAATATATGACGTCAATTGATTCATCTGTTCTCGTGGACCTAATTCACAATTAGGCGCTGGCGCTGAACGAACAAAACTCATACATGTTCGACCTATTGGTCCATAAAATGGATCATTTTTCGATATTGGTATAGGTAAACACGATGGATGTAATAGTCGTGGATTTCTTCGAAATGATTGGTCACAACAACGAATCGGAGAATTTGTATGCGCTATATTTTAAGTAAAAAAATATTCATTCCAAATACTTTTATTATTTTAAGAATACATTTACTCATAGTCATGGCAGTCATTAAGATGTCGTGACTTAAGAACTGTCCGAATTGCATCAAAAGAAGGGTATATCTTTGATTTGGTTTATTTCGATCGGGAGCTAATTCAATAGATATTTGTCTAGCATTAGGTAATGGTCTGCCGTCTGATGCGACTCGTGGACCATTGATTTCATCAGAATATGCAGGTTTTAATACTCTATTGTATGCTGTCATTGATTTTCCCCAAGACTTTTGGCGTCGATTATTACAACTACCATCAGGTGTTCTATATTTTGCATTTAAACATTTGGGTTCCTTATCACAGATGTTTCCCACCATGAAGTTATTTGATTTTATTGATTTGTCCTCGTCTGGACTTATGTACTGACTTTTGTAAAAGCAATTAATTTTTCAGAAAAGTATTTTTATTATTTTGTAAAAAATGATTACTTTTTAGTCAACTGTATGCTAATTTGAAGTGAAATGAGACCATTTCGAGAATAATTCAAAACTTGAGGATCAGTACCAAAATTAGCTGAATGCCAAAACTCTTCAGTTCCTACTCTTGCTAACAGGTCATTCTTTTGCAACATATCTTCGAGTTTATCAACTCTTCTGATGTAATTCATCGCTGATTCCTGTGCTCTATTCCATTGATTCGTTGTTATGGTTTCTTTGAAATCGCTCTTATGAAAGTCATTAGTTTCTTGATCGGAGATGAGACTTAACTTAACTTCATTCGAGACAGTATCTAGTTGTTTGTTAAAAACGAATTTCAATATTTGAATACTTAATATGATACAAGGGGTGAATCCGGGCTAATGGGTCTAAAGGGGTTCTCGACCTCCCACCCCAAGTGTAATATATCATTAGATTCAGTTCGTCAAGCTGAACATTTTGATACTACACTTGACCATTTTTGATCCCAACCTGACCACTTCTGGACAACTCCCGACGGGAGTGACCGACCCCGCCAAGTGATATATCATTGAACTCAGGACATCGAACTGAACATTTTGATACCTCACTTGGTCAATTATCTCAAGTAGTTCTCGAGATATCCATCATTGTTTCGTTTAGTACCTCGTAATGGATAAACCTGGATTCTCGAGTCGTAACCCAAACAAGCCTGATATAAACTAAGGGAGAATAAGTTAGGTCGCAAAGCGACCTAACCTATTATATCTTAGTTTAAATCAGGTTTGGCTTGGGTTACAACTTGGTAAAGCCAGGTTTATCCATTTTCGAGGGGGTTAGGTCTCGGTGGCCAGAAGTGGTCAGGTTCGGGTTGGAAGTAGTCAAGTGTGGTATCAAAATGTTCAGCTCGACGAACTGAATCCAATGATGTATTACACTTGGAGGTAGGGGGTCGGGAACCCCCTAAGACCCATTAGCCCGGATTTACCCGATAAAAGAGATTTTCATACCATATCCTCCAATATTTGTGTTTGTTATCTCGTTCGGAGAACAACAGATCCCATTCGCTCCGTTACTTCTGACACATGTTTTAATATATTTGTCATTCAAGTATAGAAAACATGAACTATGAGGCAGACATTTGCCGATTTCACATTTTCCATCATTTCTCACAGAACTTTGCTTGTTTCGACTAAAACTTGTTTTCCCTAATTTATTATTTTTCAAAAAGGCGAAGTATTTTTCGTCTTTACATAATGCCAAGTCTGCAAAACATAAAACTACAAAAAATAGATTCAAGTTAAAACTTTTATGAAAATTTTTACATAAATTAAATGAACTCATTGTCTGAAAATGTTTGAATGCTTGAATTAGTAAAGAATATCTAGTTTGTTTAGCCGGAACTTCCGATTTGTGACATCACTTCCGGTTTAGACCACACCCACTTCTGGTTCCAGAGACGTCATTTCCGGTTTCCTACTGTTGTGCAGATGATGTGAATCTTTACCTAACTGTATCAACCTAATTCAATTAGTCTTATATAATAAAAATTATAAATCAATTTTATGAATTAAATTTTTTAATTAAATTTTCAAGTCAAACTCAACCTAAGTTTATTATATTTGTAGATTAGGACACGATGTATTCAACATTAAAGCCCAATTGCTTAGAAATGTTAATTAAAATTTGTAACTCTAAGTAGAATTATAAAGTTGAAAATTGTAATAAATATCCTAATTAAATCAAAAATTTAAAATTAAGTTTAACTAAACGAAATGCCAAAAACTGTAACATCCTGGATATATGGTATCGGATATATGACATCTTTTATTAAAATCTGCTGGTTGTTTCATATAAATTTCACTTCCTGTGGCGCTGTACTTTAAACTTGGCTACATCTAGAGGACATCTTAAACATCAAAGCTAAATTGTTTAATTTAAATATTAATAAAAATTAAAAATCATTTTAATAATTAGTGTTTCCTTTTATTTTTCAGTAATTATAATAGAATTCAAATTTAATTTGTGAATTAATTTTTAATATAATTAGATTTATTAAAATTACATTTAGCGAATATTTTATCATTCATAAAATTGATATTTTCAATTTCGTTGTGGGTGAGGGATAGTGTTAATTCTTTGCCATCAAATTTTCGAAGAGTCAAGTCATAAATAAAGTTCTTATCGTTTTCTTGAACGTGAGTATTCTTTTATCTCCTTCTATTGAGCATTCGTTCAATTTCATCATATTGTCAAGAAGCTGATTTAGTTCATCAGGAGTAATACAAACACAAAATTTAGTTGGCATGTAGCTATCGTCTTCTCTCTTGTAATGATATCTGATGTCGATTCAATAACTGTCCTTCTTTCCAGCTTCAATTAAAAGTAGAACTTTAACTTTTTTGGTGAATGATCGAATCTGATAAATATCCCTGGAGAAAAATTCAGTGAACGCCACTTATGAAAAGATCAGTTATTAAGATTTATTCGAACCAGAAATATATTGATTTCCCAAATATAACAGAAGAAATAGTTAACAAAATGAGTAAATTTCCTTTTTATATACTCTAATTAATTAATTAGGCCACACCCCTCCAAATTGATTACATCACCTATAACGAATCTGATTGGCTAATCCGGTTTGCATTTCAAGGCTTGAGTGCAATCTTTGGTAATAAAATTTCATTGAGTGGACTAAATGAGGAAATTAATGTTAAGCTTTAATCAATGTATAAGAGACATTAGACTAATCGGTGTTTCAATAGGCTAAGCTGACATAAAATTAGTTTATCTAGTTCTTTATAAAATGGGTCGCTATCTAAAACGAGATATTAGAAAATGGGAAACTATTTCTACTTACACACTTCAATGGAGATCCGTAAACGGAGAATTCCCAAAATTCAAGAAAAATCTTCTTGAGATTACTGCAACATTTACAAGGACAGGTATAAGCTATATCGTGGTGATCGTTGTTTTCATCGTTCAAAGAATACATTTTCAAAACTTTGGCTGAAATTGCAGAATCGAACAAAGGGCAAGTTCTTGTTGTGGCTCATAATCTTAGTGGATAAGATGGACATTGTGTTTTCAAAGATATTTTACATAGTTGAATGAAAAATATTGAACCTGTAATGAAGGTCACAAAATTAATGAAAATAGATGTAGGAATGTAAAACTTATAGATTCGCTTCTCTTTTTTCAACAAGCGTTGTCATCGTTACCTTAAGCATTCGATCTAGAAGATACTGAAAAAGAATTTTTCCACATCGTATTAATATACCTGAATAACAGGATCTGGAATGTTTAATTGGAGATATTCCGATTGATCTGTTTGGCAAAAACACGATGAAAAAAGACAGTGCTACTAAACTTCAATAATGGTATGACAAGACTATAGAAAAAGGTGAGATATTCAATCTAGAAAGAAACTTGGAAAAATATTGCGCCAACGATTTTCTAATATTTCTTCAATCCGTAATGAGTTTCCGCCAACTTTCTAAATCTAAAGTAGGTCTTGATCCGTTGAGTCGTTCCTTCACGCTGGCATCTGTGGGTCTCGAGTATTTCAGAGCAAAAATTTTGGAAGACTTGGTATAGCCTCGATTGGCGGCTATAGTTCGGAAAGAAAATATTCAATATCAGCGAGTGCATGGCTCGATTACCAAGAATTTGTTGTTTATAAGAGAAAAATAACTCGAGAATATCGAATTGGTTCTTATTTTGCTGATGGATTCATAAATGAATCTTATACTCATCACGAAACAGGAGTAACATATGACGCACTCGCCTTTGAGTTTTGGGAATTTTTTTATCACCGACATGATGAGTGTGGTAACTACGATGCAGTTACAGCTCTTTCAACTCAAAAGAAAAGACTATTATAGTAAAAGAAATATCTCGTGTATGAATACGAATGCGAATTTTGGAATAAAACTAAATTCATGGATGGTGAGGTGCTTAACGGAAGATATGATGGAGCTCTAGTCGAATATACAATCTTGGACAAATCTAACTGCAATTTGCTTAAATTAAGATAAATTTTGAACGCGCAATCAGATTTTAATGAAATTTGAAGCATATTAAACCTTATAAATCACGTAATAAGATAGCAAAAAATATTAAATTTTATCATAAATAGTAAATTCACAAATAGTGTATTAAACAATAAACAATAACAAGTGTCTCCACCGGAATTTTCTGTGACTTCTCTCAATCGATCAGGCATTGAGTTACACAAATTGATGAAGTATTGGCATTTATCAGGAGAGCACATAGTTTGGTGGGCATTTTGCAGCGCTTCGATTAAATCATCTCTCAGTTTAAAAATAAGCCGCTCCTTTTGGACCAACGACTTAAGCATTAAATTACTTTTTTATTTGCTTATTCTAGTTAAGTTTTTAGCTGTTTGATAAATGCATTTATCTAAATTATAATTAATAAAACTATTATGTGTTTATTTTTAAATATTCTACAATTATCAAGCTACAAAATCCTTCAAAAATCATTAAAATCGAATAAGGTATTCAAAAGTTATTCAACTTTTTCATAATTGGAGTTAGATTTGTCCAAGATCGTATGTGCTCTCCTGATTGGCGCCAATACTCCATCAATTTGTGTAACTCAATGCCTGATCGATTGAGAGAAGTCATAGACAATTCCAGTGGACACACTAGTTATTGATTATTGTTTAATACACTATTTGTGAATTTACTATTTATGATAAAATTTAATATTTGTTGCTATCTTATTACGTGATTTATAATGTTTAATATGCTTCAATTTTCATTAAAATCTGATTGCGCGTTCAAAAGTTATCTTAATTTAAGCAAAGGAGAATTCCATTATAACATTGGCCCTTCCCCTCAAAAATGGATAAAATAATTTTTTTAAAACATGGGGAAAAAACCAATTGAACTCATTTATAATACAGAAAAATTGAGTTTTATCGTATTTGTTGTTGTTTTTGTGCAATTTTTTAAATTTAAGCAAATCGCAGTTAGATTTGTCCAAGATTGTATATTGCCTAGAATAAAACGTTTGAAAGCCATTAAAGATAATAATATTTAATGCAATTCAAGAAAAGCACTTCATAGTAGTCGAACGAACAATTTAAAGTTCGCGAGAATGAAAGCATTCTCTACTACGACTTTACATTACTACATCCATACATACTTTCTAATCGAGTCTTTTCCTTGAGTCATCCTCAAGTCATCACAGATGAATTTGGAGACATAATGCAATATTTTGGATTTGTTAGCTGTAAAGTTCTACCACCAAAACCGCTATACATTCCAGTTCTACCCTTGAGTATTAAAGGAAAGTTATTGTTGCCTTCATGTTGAATGTGTGCTAAGAATTATGTGCAGATCAGTTGTTACCATATCGATGAAGATAGATCCTTCGCGGGAACTTTTACAACTTGTGAGCTGATAAAGGCGATGGATTTAGTATAACGAGGTTACTGAAATATATGAAGTTTTGCATTTCACAGCTCAAAGCGATTGAATATTTCGCGAGTATGTTAAAACGTGGATCAAGACAAAAGCTGAGGCCAGTCGTTATCCAAAAGATAAAGTAACTGATGAGCAACGCAAACACTGGATCGATGAATTTTTGTCCGCGAAGGAGTTCATCTAGAACCTGATAACATTCAATATAATGGAGGTCTTAGATTCATCGCAAAACTTATGCTCAATTCTCTATGGGGTAAACTGGCTCAAAGATCAAATTAGCCACAGACAAAAGTGATCAGTAATTACACTGAGATGTGAAACTTAATCACCAATCCTCAAATCGAAATACATGGTGAAACAATGATAAACGATATGCTGGTATATAACTATCGTTATGTTGAAGATAAAACGGTAAAACTTGGTAATACTTCTGTGGCTTTAGCAGCTTTTGTGACATCTTATGCACGTCTCAAACTTTTGGATGAGATCCAAAAAATAGACGATAGTGCTCCTGGAAGTGTACTTTATTTTGATGCAGGTATTAAACATAGAATTTGACTAAAACCGCTTTGAAACTTATAATTGGCTTTCTTTATTACAGATTCGATAGTTTTTGTTCATAAAGATGGACAGTATAAGCCAGAAGTTGCTAACATTTTAGGAGAAATGACTGACGAGATAACAGATGAATTTGGTTTGGGTGCTCGAATGACTGAATTTTATACTTGTGGCCCCAAAACATACAGTTATAAAGTCATTAAACCTGACAGGAGTGAGGTAACCAAACTCAAGGCTAAGGGAATTGCTCTAACAATCGAGGCTAACGAACTATTAAACAACGACCTGATTCGTAAACGGCTCTCTATAAAGTCGCTGGAAAAACAATCACTCCTAGTTATATACCTCAAATGCAGTTTAGAGTTGATAAAGAGCATGAAGTTACAACTTTATTAATGGAAAAAAGGTTTCTAGTAAGAACAGAAGGTAACAATACTTTACCATATGGTTATGTTGACTAAAAATATCTTAAATTGTATATTGTATAATAATTTTCAGTATAATTTGTTGGTTGGAGCTAAAATTCCATGTTATTTAATTGAATATTGATTTATAATTTTTATCAATTTTATCGAATATTTACTCGATAGCATAATGAAAAAGTTGCTGGTAATCATGAACTTTCTTAAATTTTACTAATTTATGATAAAGATATTCTTTCTTTCATGACCTCCCATCAGTATTTCAACCCTTATTATTTCTAGTATTTTGGTCTTGAATTTTTTAGCTAAATTTTTAAAAAGTGTATGTAAAAATTGATGTAAATGAATTAAGGGCAGTTGTTAATAAATTAAATCCTATTTCATGAAATAAATAAAAGTCAAATGTCAATGACTAAAAATTGATCACCTAAAAATATTTAAAATTCAAATGCATACTTTCACATGATAATTATTTTTTTGTCTCTTTAAACTTTTACTCTCGCTTTCTACTTTACGTTTTAATTAATGGAATTTTGATTTTTTCGGTATCAGCTGATGAGATCAATTGATCAGACTTTAATTGTCTTAATTTTAGTGATTGAGAAGGAGAGCCATCTATTTTTACGCCTATTTCAATAATATTCATGAATAGTGGATTATCTATGTCGCGAAAATGTGCAGCTACTTTGTGACATTTCTTGAAGGAATAATGGCCTATGATGATCCTTCTCTTCAATATTTTCAATCCACATTTTAGCATGACAGAGCTCGTGAAAAACAATATCACGCAGACTCGAGTGGTTCTCCAGAGCTAGTTTGTAGTCTAAATAGATAGCAAACGCTTTTGGAACTACTGATATTTTCCTTCCAGGTAGGCCAATAATAGGTAAATGCTTGAACTGAGGATTTAACAGCGTGAGCTAACCTTTTATCATCTTTTGTTACGAGCTTAATGGTACCTTTAAGCATAAATTATTTTTAGAAAAATTTCTGAAGTATTCAGTTAATTGTTGTATTTCCTCGCTAAAAGTTCTATAAATATCATCGTGTATGATTAGTTTATCGATAATTTCATTATACTTTTTACAAGACTGGGAGCTTTCGACTCATCTTTAATATTTCTAAAATTGGTTATTTTAGGCAATTTAGGAGGGAAATTGACGATGGTTGCGGAAGGATTGGGTTTAATTTCTCTACTGGAACGTCTAGTGGGTTGAGTCATGTTGTATTTGATTAATCAAAAGTCAATAGTAAGAGCTAAAACACTGGTAAAGATTATAATAATCTATTTAAAAGAAACAACTCAAGAATGGATGTGATAATTGTATTCCAACTTGGTTAAAAGTAATAGTAATGACAATGAGATTTATGTTAGAGATGACTCAGATTCTTCTAATTGAGTTGAGATTAAATTAATTTTTTAAAAAATATTTCAGATTAGAAAATAAGATTATTTGAAGTTGACATGTTTCTTTCAGACTAGAAGAGTTTAATCAAATTCTATATAAACAATTGAGTGTTGGTTGATTCTGTTCAAAATGTTAAGAGTTGATAGAAAGCATTTAACTTTTAAGCATCCATTCACCTGTATGGTAGCAAGTCCTACAAGTAGTGGTAAAGCAGTTCTAATTAGAAGGGTTTTTGAACACTACAAACATTTGATACATTTAAGAAGTAAATCTATTGACAAACTTAAGATTATCTGGGCTTACGGTCAGTGGCAGGATCTATACAAAGGCCCATTCCTAATGTTGATTGTACATATATGGATGGTTTACCCTCGGAAGAAGACATTCAATTTAATAAGCCTCATATAATCATAATCGATGATCTAATGTCAGAATTGGGTAACGATAAAAAATTAGCTAATCTTTTTACCAAAGGAAGTCATCATAATGATGTAAGTGTGATATTCATATCTCAAAATATTTTTCATCAAGGATCTCAAATTAGAACAATAAGTCTGAATTGTCATTATTTGATTTTAATGAAAAATCTAAGAGATAAGGCACAAATTATGAGATTGGCTGCTTAAATTTATCCAAATAAAACCAACTTCCTCATAAAAGCTTTCAATGATGCTACTAAATATTGCAAAGACTTTTTGGTTACAGTTCCGAACACGTGCCTGGTGGAATCATGGTCGATACTTATATTTTCTGGTTCAGTATTGAGGGTGGATCTCGATTATAAAGTTCTAGGTCCGAATACGCCTCCTTCTTGGGAATACGTCCACTTTTCTCCAAATATTTTAATTTGATAAGAAAATTCGGAAAAGTAGCGTTATTAAAATAAATTTTGATAAGAATTGGACGTCACTCGATTCCTAACCTAACTTAACCTGACCTAACCGAACGGGCGCTGGCAAAGAATATCGATATGACATTCCTCATATAAAACTACACAAACATATCTAAGTTTAACATTTATATCCATATTTCCCAGTAAGCCATACTTATACCGAAAATTCATAATTAAGACACTGGTTTTGCCTTCATTTTGGGTCACCAGTCCCGGATAGGATAGTTCCACCGAAAGACCAGTACTTTTATTCAGCATCGGTCTTACCAGGACAGGAAAAAGCAAATTTATTCGTCATCGGTCTTACCAAGACCGGAATATCGCAAGGGAAGGTTAGCTCCCACTATAGACCCATGCTATCAATTTTATAAGCTCAGCAAATGAGTCTAGGTTGTTTTTTTATGTGTCTAAACCATAAAAACTTACGCAAATGGTCAGCTAGGTTCTCCTTGCTAATACCACCACGAGATAATCTATTTCTCAAAGGACGCCAGTTTGATTCAATTTTTTGAGTGTTTGCAAGCGTATTTGGGTTTACAAAATTATATTTATGACAAACTGTCAAATGATTAAACCCAGCCTGCGAGAATCCATCATAAGCTCGCCAGGAGTCAGTCATAATAGTCGTACATGCTTATCTATGATTCTTAATAAATTACTCGCATCCCTGACATTATTTGGGCATATCTCAATTCTAAATTCATTCGTATCATGGTCTATGATTCCTACAATTCAAGAGCCTTCTATCACCCTGCCCACAATATATTTTCTCTTCCCCAACTTCATTTCATCAACTTCTACAACAGACCTAGGTCCAGCAATCTTACCCATGTTCGTATATTTTCTATCTAAATATAAAGAATACAACTCACATACCATACTATAGTGCTCTGCAATGGTTTTACGAGATGTGCCTATATCAAAATCATTATCAAAAAGCTTATGCTCAATTTCATCATATGATGTTCCTCTAGATATTAAATATGTTAAAAGGCAATTTTCCACAGATAATTTAGTATCTTCAAACAAAGTATTGATACTGAGCGATTGCCGAACGTCATGGTTCCTTTTTTGACATCTGAACATAAAACCACATGAGCTCTCTGCCTTTGCATAAATATTCATTTGATTCCTACACCTAGAACATCGTTTTTGACTAGGTAACAAATTCACATCTTTGCACCAATTAACACATGTAGTCTAGTGATTGAAAAGTTAATTCCAATGCCTTGGATTCCATTGGAATTCCAATTCCATTCCAAGGAATTGGAGTGGAATTGGAATTGTTAGAAATGAGACAAAATTAAGTTCAAATCAGTATAATTTTTAATGAAAAGATCAAATAAAGAGTCTTTGCATACAAACTGTACAACATTGTTTTCAAAATAAAGCTTAAAGTTTTGTTATCAAAATTTAAGTGAAGTATAGCGTGAGAGTTATTTATATGCAAGAATTTCAATACATCTAATTACAGATTATAATTACTTTTGATGAAAAGTAGATAATCAACATTTTCAGGCAATAGGCGAGCTCTTCTTGACTCTAATGTTCTCCCACTCAAACTAAAATTCCTCTCAGATTCAAATTGAGTTGCAGGTAATGCTAAAATCTTTTTAGCGACATTTGTGATGTTCGGGTAAACTGTTGAATATTCAAACCAGAATTTAAGCAAATCTGATTTGTTTGAACTTAAAATTACAGCATTTAAGTAAGAATGAATTTCTTGTTCAAAATAATCGATGGTTTCAGATTCTTCTGTTTCTTCTTCAGATTCGTATAAAAACTCTTCAGATAAAGTCATTTTCCTTCTTTTCTTTTCTGGTTCTTTAGAAAGCAATGGTTTGGCCACAGTCTGAGCTTGTGAAGAAAGAGATTTCATGTTTTCTTTAAGGATTTCTAATACATCCTTTTTGTCTTTTCACTTAAATATTTCAAATCTTTAGTTTTTGGGTCGAGAACTAAAGCAAATTCATGAATGTTATGAATTTTCATATAATTTTCAACATTCGTTTTTTAAAACAGTTTTGAATTTCTTAATATATTTGCTATCATTTTGATCAGTTTCAAGTTTCAACAAAATTTTTCTCTTAACTTGAAACACTAAGCGTATTGTTGGAGACCTGTTTTGTGATAATATCAATGTGGAAGCGTCTAACATTCTTAATATAGAAAGAAGTTCTTTAACAATTTCTTCATTAACCGAGCTGACACTTATTTGCAACTCTTTGTCAATTTTAACAAATTCTTTAAAGTTTTCATATTGTTCTGCAAATACTTTTAGCATGTGATAGATTGAGTTGAATCGAGTTTCGACTTCTTGATGAGTTGCTCTAAATTTTTCTGAAAATTTTCTCATCAATCCTTTTCTTTTCATTGAAGTCACAATCTCTTTAACACTATTTACAGCATTTTGAATTGTTTTTACTTCTTCACTTTCATCTCAGAAAGTATGCTTTAGTGCCAAATTCATGTTATGGCCAGTACAGGAATAACTCTCCTTATCATCACATGCAGTTATCATATTGCGAGCACTATCTGTCACAAAATAATTATCATCATTAACACATCCAAATTCATCCCGTCGGGAGTTGTCCAGAAGTGGTCAGGTTCCGGTAGGATGTAGTCAAGTGAGGTATCAAAATGTTCAGTTTGACGAACTGAATACAATGATATATCACACTTGGAAATGGGGGTTCAGTAACCCCTTTAGACCTATTAGCCCGGATTTACTCTGTTGTCCATAAGCTCGAAAACTCTAAGCCTTTACTAGCAGCAAAAAGAATAAAGTTTACACCTAGCGCGAAAAAATAAGGAATCTCTCAATAGTAAGTCTAACATTTGCCTTTTAGTAACCGATATGAATCAAGTTTTGAAATTAAAACTATTGAGTCAATTTATACAGTATAGAAAATAAATTAGCAATCCCTAGGAACAATGATGCTTATTTTAAACTTTTAGTGATTGAGATTTTGTTTTATTTTGATCGTAGACTTCGATACTTTTATGCGAACAATTTTAAACCTAAGGCTCAGATTTCAAAAATCAAATACTAAATCATACTTCCTTAAAGTAAAGTTTTAAAACTACTCATTTTATCAATTAACTACTTATTTTAAACAATTTTTACAATAATTGGCATGATTGCAACAGTTTGATTGTTTATTACAGCCAATTTCAGTTGTATTTCCAACCCTTGCATTTCTATTTGCAGTGGGTAGTACTTAAGTAGTACACTTCTCAAAACTATTTCCAGTATCAGATTTATGTTCGTTATATGCGATCGCTTAACGATCTATAAGACTCCCAAAGTGTCAAAAATTAACTTAAAATGTTTTTAAACATCAAATTTAACATAGATATTGTCTAAAACAGTTTAAATTAAACCGATTGAATTGAGAAACAATAGTTTTAATCAAATTTTGATACTTTGGGAGTCTTATTGATCGTTAAGTGATCGCGTAGAGCGAACATAAACCTGATAATAGAAATAGCAATGTAAACATTGGAAATAGTTTTGAGAAAAGTACTGTAAAAGGACTACCCACTGCAAATAGCAATGCAAGGGTTTGAAATATAACTGAAATTTGCTGTAACTACTAAAAAGAGGAATCTGGCCTCCTATAGAGGTTTAACGCTAATCTAATGATTAACTGCACGAACGTCTTTTAGTTGAAACGACCTTCAATTTCGTTTTTATCACATATGTTCAAACTTGAAGTATCTCAAAGACTAAAATGTCTGAAATGATTGTTTTCAAATAAGTTTCATTACTATAACCAAATAAGTGTTTAGTTTTTATCAAACATGTCTTTGCTCATTGAATTTAATTCGTTAACTTTGATTACAATATTATTAATTGGTTTGGTCGCTCTTTATTTGTGAGTATTATTTAATATTAATTTTTGAATGTGTGTTAACTTTGAGAGCAAATATAGAAATATAGCAAAAATATATATATGTTACTGTAAATTCTGACAATCAGTAAATATTAATAATTACTAGTAAATATTGTTATCTAATGACCTCGTAGTAAATTTTGATATTTACTAGTAATTATTGGTATTTGCTGACTCATTTCAGTGAATATCAATATTTTCTAAAACGCTTCAGTAAATTTTGATTAAATACTTTGAATGTAATGATCAACATAGGCTAGTCTGAACCTAGGCTAGCCCAGGCTCAAGTCTCAGCTCAAAAGCTATTATAGAGCCTAAGGCTCAGGGTCAGATCTTCAAAGCTCAAGCTTAGACTTAAGACTCAGTGAAAATGAACCTATGTCCATCATTATTTAAATGAATAAACTTGTACGTATTTTAAAATGAGACATTACATCGTCTTTAGTGCTATTTATTTAATAAGAGCTACAAAAAGCATTTTCTGATTTACAAATATATCTCTTTCCACAAATTTTTGCAATAACACTTTGTTATTAAAATAAATTTTATCTTATTAACTTCAATTGAAATTTTAGAGCCAAAAATAGAATGAAATCAACTGAATATGAAGCTTTTTTAACATTAAATCAGTACTTTTACACAACTTTTGCTGTCAAAATATAAGAAAAATTGGTAGATATATTGATATGTAATGTCTATTTTAAAAATAATTATAACAATAAAAAAATTATTGAGATTTTAAGTCATTCAAGGTATTTTATCAAAATTTACTGAGGTGTCTTAGAAAATATTGATATTTACTAAAATAAGTCAGTAAATATCAAAATTTACTACGAGGGCCAGAAAATATTAATATTTACTAGTAACTATCAATACTTACTAATTATCAAAATTTACTGTAACATATATAAATAGAGATGCATTATCCTCAAGATCGTGAAAAAACTTTTAAACGATTGTAAAATTTAAGCAGCTTACTTCTAAAACTTTAGTCACTTTTACAAAATTGTCTTGAATTATACACAATTTTGTGGATACACATTACTTCAGTTTTAAAGCTTAACATAATTTTAATTTGATTCAAAAACTTGATTTCAAACTTTGAAAGAGAGTTCGAATAATATTTTAAAACTAAAGATACCTGACAAATATTAACATAAATTTAACTTAATTAATTTATACTCTAATATTTGCATTTGCGTTTGCACCTATAGTCAGTTCGTATTGAATATAATTAGATTTGTAAATATTTCTTAAATTAAAATAATGTTATATAAGGCAAGAATTGCACAAATCATAGAATTTCAAAAATATTTACTTTATATATAATACAATTATACAATATATTGTCCCCCTTTTTGAATGACTAAAGTCTACCACACTAATGCTCAATATTATAACATGAAACTTTCATTAGTAGCGAGATTAGATAATGCAATTTATTGTTGTCACATATAGTAGGGGCTGTAATAGAGTAGAAAATATGAAAGAGGTTTTGAAAAATCTTATGCATTTGCTTTCCTATGAGTTCATTCAATTAATTTTATAAAACAATTAGTTTAACGTTTATTTAAAATTGAGTTGTGTTTCACAAACATTTAGCTTGACTTTCATCAAATATTTATTAAAATATTCCAATTGTTCAATAGACTGAAAGTCAACTAAATTGCTGCTTAATTTTACACTTCAATATTTTAGCCAATATTCAATATTAAAAAAAAACTTTGAACATGAATAATAATTATTTTGAATAAAAAATTCGTGAATTTGTGAAAAGCAGTCATAATATAAAATATAATTTTATAAAACAGTTATTTGACTCGTAATTACAAGTATTGGTCTTCTCGTGGAGTCGATGGCCCGAAACCAATCGTATTTTTCGGAACATTATATGAAGCATTCTTTAAGCCAATGCCTGAACTTTTGGAGCAAAATAGTAAAAAATATGGAAAAATTTACGAGTAAAAATTTTACCTTCAATATAGCTCAATGGTTTATAATAAATTAATTAAGCATACTCCTTTATAAAATAAAGAACATTTATGGGCACTCGTCCTGTTCTTATGGTAGCAGAACCTGAACTAATTAAGAATATGAACATCAGAGACTTCCATATATTTGTTGATCACAATGATATCACAACTGGTGATCTATTGAATGACAGATCATTATTTAACTTATTCGGTGATGAGTGGAAGAAAATGAGATCTATTGTTAGTTGAGTTATGAGGATATTTACTTTGAAAACCTGTTTACAAAAGTAGGTTTCAAATTACTTTTAAGATAAGCCCAACGTTTTCAAGTGGAAAAATGAGAAGAATGCATCCCCTAATTGAAGATTGTGTCGAAAGGCTTGAAAACGTGTTAATTAAAAAAGCGAACGACGATAACAATGAAATAGGACTGAAGCAATTGATGGGAAGCTTAACAATGGATGTGATCGCTTCGTGTGCTTTTGGAACTAAAATCGATACACACAATGAACCAAATAATCAATTCATTAAAAACGCTGAAGTCGTATTTCGAGGCGATTGGAGAATTTGGGTCTTCTTTTTACTGAAAGCAACACTTCCTAAAATTTTAGATTTAACTGGATTCAAATTAACAGACCCTAAAGTGGCACACTTCTTTCGATCAGCGGTTTGTATTTCATGAAGTAATTGATTGTCATTTAATTAATATTTTCAATATTCAAATTCAGATCAGATCAATCCTTAGTCGACGTAAAGCAGAAACAAATGGTGTGAAACATAACGATTATTTGCAATTAATGATTAACGCCAATAAGAAAACTGATAGCGAAGAAGTGGATGAAGAATCTGTTAATAATGAAGAACTTTATGGACAATCAGATGAAAAGCAGTCAGTAGACAATAAGTTTAAAACAGAAATAACTGAAGACGACATATTAGCCACTTCTTTCTTATTCTTTGTGGCTGGTTATGAAACGACAGCATCTCTTCTGTCATTTTTGTTTTATTCACTGGCTTTAAATGAAGAATGTCAACAAAAATTATATGAAGAAGTTCTCAGTTATAATGGAAAGTTTGATTACGATAGTATCTCAAAAATGCCATATTTGGACTCATGTATTGCAGAAACATTAATTTGATTCAATTCTAAAAATAGTTGCATTGGTCGGCCCAGTTTTACCAAATTTTTCAAAAAGTTCAGCTCTAACTTTATCACAAGATTTAGTTAATAAATAAGTTTTCAAAACAAAAATTCTTCCTTCTGTTGTGAACATTATTTCATGATTAAAGATGCTTTTAATTCAAAATCAATGACTAATTGATCAAATTCTGTTTTATATGTTTTAAACTTACTCATTAGTAAGTTCTGATTCATGAGTAATAATAAAGAAAAATTGTTATAAGGATTTGAGTTTAGTTTTTTAAAAAACGGACAGTACAACAATGACTAATCTAATTGAACATTTTTAACTCAATTCGAACACTGAACTACTTATTACTTTATTCATTACAATGTTAGCTACCGAGTTATACACGATTATTTCAAGTGAAAAGTCTGTTTATGAATTTTTAGCCTCAAAGGGCTTATTGATTAGTGAAATTAACACACTGCAATGCAAAAAGTGTGGCACTAAGACTCATTTCAAAACTCATAAATCCAAACTCAAAAAGGCTTCACTCATTAGTACCCCTTTATAGAAAGCAAAATAGTTTGCCTTCAGTCATGTTACTCTCAACTGTCAATCGTTTAATAACATTTTGACTTCTTATCAATGCTTACCCCAACGATGCTCTATTATACTTTAATTGTAGATCACTAAATTTTTTGTAGATCGCATACGCAAGGAATGCCGAAATATGGCTTTAAATCTATTAGAATAAATTTTAGAAAATATCTCTTAAGTACAAATAATAGTATTAATAGCAATAAAATAGAAAATACTAGTCAGTGCTGTTTTGACTTTATAATTCTAGTATGCCAGAAAATGCTTAAATTATAATTGAATGTGAGCCAATGGTTAGTTTTCCGTCAAAATAACTTATAAGACGATTACTCAGTCATTACTTAAGCGGAGTGGCAAACTCTTAACTTAACCAAACTATTTTTAATTAATAAAAATAACACAATATAAGATTTAATTAGTTATATTAGAAGTTTGAAACACCTATTTCAATTATAGGTATTTTAGTTTAATTCAATTCTTTAAACAATGACTCAAAATGTAATTTAAAGTATTGTTTGTGGAGCCAAAAGGGCTCCTTTGACTCCATATAAAATCTTATCTCAAAAGAAGTGCACAAATAAATTTATTTTCAAAGAGGGCATGAGACGAATTTTAGTGTAAAGCGTATGAGACACATAAGAGTTTTTCAAACTTTTCAAGACGGCTCCTCTTTGTTTGATCAAAATTCATTTGATCAAAACTCACTTAATCAAAATACATTCGATCAAAATCCCTGTTTAACTACCCCGAGAGTGAATTGAGCCCTGTATTCAATAATGAATTACTCTGAATTGAAATACCCATTTATGACATTTTCTAGGAGTTACTCAAATAAAACTAGTATGATATACTTTATTTTTGCATCTGTAATAATCTTTATCTTTATATGAAATATACTTTTGGTAAATATAATTATCAACAACTGCTGAATCAATTGATTTAGTAGACTTGATAAAATAAAGCGAAGCATTCATTATAATTGAGAAAAATCACCAATTTATCAATGAAGTTATTTGACTGAAAACTAATATGAATGAAAGTTATGAGGTTTTATTGTTTAAATACTAGTTATTTAAAAATAATCTGTGAAAGTCACGTAGTTTCTATTCCTTAGGGACAGCTCTGGTATTTAATCTAAGATTTCTTTAATCTCTGAAACACAACATGTTATTTCGTGATTATTCATTAATCTCACAAATTAAATCTGAATCCAGTTGAGAGTTTAGTTTATTTTTGAGTTTGAAAACGGGATAATTTTTTTGAGAATAAACAATTTAGGGGATTGGAAACAGAGTTTAATTTTGATCAAATGAATTTTGATCATGTGAATTTTGATCAAACGAAGTGCTCCCTTCAAGACTTCTAATCTCATAATCTAATATCACAGTACAAACTTTTTCACTCATTATTATTAATTTATAAATTTTTTTCACGACTTATTTTGACTTCGCTTTCCAGACAAAATATTATTTTGTTTTGATTAATCAAGAAGTTCAAACTCTGTATCCAAACTTAGAGATAAGTTTGAAAAAGTTTGGAAAAGCAAAACTGATGTGGCTAAAGTTCAAAACTAAATTCACTATATGATTGAAATTTTGTCAAGTCTTTTAGAGAAAAAAGTTTTAATTTGTGCACTTCTTTGAGACAAGTTTTTAGATATAGTCAATAGAGATATTGCAGTTCTTATTATACAAATAAATGAGTTACTCTCATGAAGTATAAAAATGATTTCATATAGCATTTATATCACTACAGCAGTAGCCAGCGAGTACAGCCCCTAAAGATTTTTCAAAACTTAAGTGCACCTCTTTACTCTTAATAACTCTTACAAAAACTTTGAAACAGTATTTAAGACTCTAAAAGCAATTATTAAAATGATGAGAAGTAATATTGTAAAGTTGTTTCAAAACACACAAATCAAAATTAAGTAAATTTGAATAAGAGGTTTTTGGTATACTACTTAATTAAGTCGTTTGTAGTTTACTTCAAATACTGACACGTTATAATCGTTTTATTCATTTTTGTTAACATTTTATAACATTCATGAGAATCAGAGTTTATTTATCAAATTCAATGCCAAGCGACAGATTCAACGGTGTAGCTCTCATTTCAACAGAAAAGTAACTGCTTCATATTTAAATTCAAATTTAAATAATTTCCTTATTGGTATTGCTAAAAATCATTGTAATACAAAAATTGTATTGTTCTAAAGTTTGAATGAATAAAGCCTGATCGTAACTGAAGCATTTCAGACTTTCAGTTCCCCTTCAAAACTACATACTATGTATATTATTCTATAGCAAACAAAATGTATTTCTATTTCAACATTTCTTAACAAACATAATTTATTAAGTAAAACAAAATCTTTATCCTTTATTTGTCATATTTAATTTCGAATACTATTTAGATCTCAATTAAATGCAAATATGATAACTAAATAGCAATAGCAATAGTGGCTTCTCAATAGTAGTCAAATTGTTAATTGTTTGGTCAAGAATTTAATGATAACTCTGTGTTCAAAATTTACATACAACAAACAATTTGACTAGTATAGCTAAGCACTCAGATGAGAGGCAAATTTTAAATCTTTATAATAGTATTAGGGGATATCATATTCTATAACAATAATGAAATTTTTATTCTTAGATCTCGGAAGCTATTCAAAACCCATAACTTGTCGAAAGACCCTAATACAAACTTTTAACTTTCTTTCGATGACTTAATATTGATTACTTTGATCAGAAGAAAAATTACTTCTTCATGAAATATATTGCGTCATTATATACAAAGCGTAGTTCATTTAATGTTTATTTTGGTTGAAGGTTTTAGTAAATGAGTTTTTATGTTTACTCCACGATAGAGTATGCGCTCATCTATTTTGAGGAAGGTTTACTTTCATATTAAAAAGTCTCTGATATATCATTGATGAGGATGTCTCTATAAACGATGTCGTCCCATAATTGAGAGATTAGCATCCCTGCCAGCCGTATGTCGCTTTTCACTAACCTCCTATTCGAACGATGTCGGAACTAATTTTGTAACCCCTCCCTTAAATTAGTAAAATCTCTCAAAATTACAACAGTTTAATAAATATACTGAAGACTAAAAGTGACCTAAAGGCGATGCCGCATCCCGTCTTCCTCCTCTGTCACCAACACTATCGACCTTTATCGTCTTTGTTTATATTTTTACAGTAGCTCCCGTTTGCTGATAGGACAACATCGTTTCTGAATGTCTCCTAATTCTACCATTCATATGTTTAATACATAACACATGCAGTTAACTGTCATTAGTATTAACATTAGCTTACAGTTAAGTTTATAAAAGTGATATTTCGAGGGCTAACAAGTTTCACTTTTGCGATGTGATTTGACGGAGTTCTTCAGTTATGTAAATTTAATTTTGATAAATACATTAAATTCGAATAGCATAACATCATGCGGATATAACTTTTATAAATATAATAAGTTTGATTTGATCTGATTTTTTACCAGCAGTTTTATAAATATCAACTCACACTTGATTAAAATAAAGTTTAATGATCAGCTCATTTTATCAATTAATTACATATTTTAAGCATTTTTGACATGTCTCAAACGATTTTGTTGTTTATTTACATCCGATGGGAGGAATTCAGCCCAAAATTCACATTTTATGCTCATTTGTGATTAACTAAACAAATACTGTTATATTGAAGTGATCTTCAATTGAGTTCTTATGACATATATTCAAAACTTAAAGTGTTTGAGAGACTAAAATGTGATCTGAAGTTATTATTTAAAAATAAGTTTCACAAATGGAATCGAATAAGTGCTAAGCTTTTATCAAACATGTATTTTCTCATTGGATTTAATTCATTAACTTTGATTACAATATTAATAAGTAGTTTGGTCGCACTTTATTTGTGAGTATTATCTAATAGTAATGTTTGAATGTGTTAACTTTGAGCACAAATATAGAACTGCTTTACTCCCAAAATCTTAAATAAGACGTAATCGTAAAACTAAAACAGTTTACAACTAAAGAATTTAGTCGATTCTATACAATTGTCCTGAACTTTGTGGATACACATAATTTTAATTTTAAGGATTAAAAACAATTTTCAACTATTTAATTCTACGAAACTAATGATTTAACTAAAGATCATTTAAAAATTCAGTTATTTTTGACAGAAATAGATTTTTTGAAACGTTGATCAAGCCTTGATTAATATAAACTAATTTATTAGAAGGCTTAAAGTCATCGTAACTACTGCTTAATCTTAAGTTTCAATCATTTTTGGCCAATATTACTGTCTACTAAAAACAAAATTTGAGTACAACCTATAATCGTTTTGAAGCAAACAAATTAGTCAATTTATGGAGACCAGTCATAATAAAAAATTTAATTTTATTGAATAGTTATTTGACTCGTAACTACAAGTATTGGTCCTCACGTGGAATCGATGGCCCGAAACCGGTTGTAGTCTTAGGAACACTATATCAGTTATTTTTCGGATCAATGCCTGAGAATTTGGAATACAACAGCAAAAAATATGGAAAAATTTATGGGTAATAAGATTACACTTCAATGTAAATTTAAAATTATTATAATCTAATGGATTTATTATTTAAAAAAATGAAGAGGATTTATGGGAACTCGTCCTGTTCTTGCGATAGCAGAACCGGAACTCATTAAGAATATGAACATCAGAGACTTCCATATATTCGTAGATCACAATGATATCACAACTGGTGATCCATTGAATGACAGATCATTATTTAATTTATTGGGTGATGAATGGAAAAAAATGAGATCAATAGTCAGTTTAGTTATGATCATATTTATTCTTAAAACTTTTTGTAAAAGTCAGTTTTAAATTATCATATTTTATTTAAGATAAGCCCAACGTTTTCAAGTGGAAAAATGAGAAGAATGCATCCTTTGATTGAAGATTGTGTCGAAAGGCTTGAAAACGTATTAATTAAAAGAGCAAACGATAATAACAATGAAATAGAACTGAAACAAATGATGGGAAACCTAACAATGGATGTGATCGCTTCGTGTGCTTTTGCAACTAAAATCGATACACACAATGAACCAAACAATCAATTCGTTAAAAATGCAGAAATCATGTTTCGAAGCAATTGGAGATTTTTGGTCTTCTTTATAATGAAAGCAACACTTCCTAAGATTTTGGATATAATAGGGTTCCAATTAACAGATCCCAAAGCTGCACATTTCTTTCGATCAGCGGTTCGTATATTTTATGAAAAATTTGACATTTGACATTTAGTTTCAAATTTTTTGATATTCGAATTCAGATCAGATCAATACTTAATAGACGTAAAGCAGAAACAAGTGATGTAAAACACAGTGATTTTTTACAATTAATGATTAACACTAATAAGAAAATCGATATCGAAGAAGTGGATGAAGACCCTGTTAACAACGAAGCACTTTATGGACAATCAGATAAAAAACAATCTGTTGATAATAAGTCTAAACCTGAAATAACTGAAGACGACATATTAGCCACTTCTTTCTTATTCTTTGGCGCTGGTTTTGAAACTACAGCATCTCTTCTGTCATTTTTATTTTATTCACTGGCTTTAAATGAAGAATGTCAACAAAAATTATATGAAGAAGTTCTTAGTTATAATAGAAAGTTTGATTACGATAGCATCTCAAAAATGCCATATTTAGAATCATGTATTGCAGAAACATTAAGACTTTATAATCCTGTGGGGGCCACTGGTAGAATTGCTTCTGAAGACTATCGTTTGGGTACTGAATAATATTAAATGTTAAGGAGAAAACTTTTAAGCTGATAAGTTACTTTTAAACTATTAGGTGATACTGGAATTACTATACCTAAAGGTATGCTCGTTTCCTTTGATATACAAAGCATTCATCACAACCCAGAATATTATCCAAACCCTCATAAGTGGGATCCCGAACGTTTCATGCCTGAAAATAGAGACAAATTGACTCCTTATACTTACCTTCCATTTGGAATCGGACCACGAAATTGTGTTGGAATGAGATTTGCATTAATGGAAGTCAAAACAGCAGTCGTTCATTTGGTGAATAAATTTCGATTTGTCATGTCCAAAAACACTCAAATTCCACTTAAGTTTAAGAAATTTGAATTTATGTTAAATGCTGGCGATATCAATGTTGGCGTTGAGTTAAGATAATAATGTTATTAAAGCATACAAGTACAATATAATTTTACGCTAAACAATTTATGACTTTTTTATTACCGAATTCTATATTTAACTAATATCAATGTAATTCGATTAAGTGTCTTTAATTTTAGTATTTATATTTAGATATGTTTTATAAGTTTTTCACGATATCGGGCCAAGCTAGCTATGTTAGTTTAGTGGTTTAAGTTAATGGTTCCACATCCGTCAGTACATCCGTAGTTCGCTGTGAGAAGTTTTAGCTTTATTTAACTTTATAATTAGTAAAAATATTAAAAATAACTTTAAAACATTGTTTGTGGAGTGACGAAAGCCAACGACAGCTCTTTTGACTTCATTTTAAGTCAAAGGAGGCACTAAGAAAAAATACATCACATTTTTGAAAATTTTTATGCATTTTCTTTTGTTAATAAACTGTGTTTAATTCGTTTGGCTCTAAAAAACAATTTATTGTGAGAACCATTTGTCAGAAAACAAAACACTGGAATTTAACTTAGGCTTAAGAAACTTAAGTTCTCTTGTAAGTGCTACTATGGGCGCACATTTGCTAAAATATATGAGCTTCGAGCTTGAGTTTAAAGCTCAGCAGCTCGAAACTTGCCTGAGCTGAGCTGCACTTCTGAGCTTATAAAAATTATCCAACTATGCAGATCTCAATTCAAATATGCGTTTATTTTAAATATCATAGAAATTATTATATACTAATTTGATTCGTTTGATCAAACAAAAAAAATTATAAAAACTATTCAAACGCATCAAACTTTAAATTATCAGATAATCTCCTTCTATGCCCGGCTTTCGAGAAAGTCTGTTCGCTTAGAACACTTGTGGCGGGTATGCAGAGTATACGAAAAACTAACTTTGTAAGAGTTGAATATTTATTTGCATATATTTTGCAAATTTCGGAATTTTGAAAACTAATGCAGCTCAGCTCAGGCGAGTTTCGAAATGCTGAGCTTGAAGCTCTAAATGTGAGCCTTGAGCTTGAGCTGCGCTTCTGTTTATATATTGAGCCTGAAGCTCAAATTTAAAGCTCACAAAAGTTCAAGATCGAGCTTGAAGCGCAGTGCAGCTCAAAGCTAGCTTAAGCTCGAAGCTAGCTTATGTGCATCTATACTGCTGACTAATAAATTTAGTGAATAGCAGGTTTGTTGAATATGCCTAATTTGGTATATTATAAGCATCTTTTCATATATTAATAAGAAAATCAAATTTTCAGCAATTATTGAATATAAATTGATGAGAAAAACAATTTAAAACTATAAAAATTAATAAAGTTGTGAATGAAACTAATATTTTTCAAATTTCACAATAAACATGATTACCAGAAAATATTAATATTTTACTTGAATTTATTACAAATTTAATTAATTAATTAATTAGTTTTCATGATATAAAATAAATGATGTACTTTGGTGGAATTTAAAAATGATTTGAAATAATATTTATACTAATATGACTCTAAAATAAAATATTGATATATTTCTATTTTGAAAATTTCTTAACTAAAGTTCAGTTAAACCATAAAGAAAATCTTTACCTTTGATTTATCACATTTAATTTTGAATATATTTAAATTTTAATTTAATTAAAAGCAAATGTAATAACAATAAAGCAAGTACTTTTTTAAACTGAGCGGAACTCAATTATGACTTGGAGTCGCTATAAGTTTCGAAAACTCATTATATCAGTGACATGGAATAATAAGCGTTTATCTCCAGTTAACTTCTTTTTTAGATTTTATTTGAATTATACTCTTTGACTTGTGTTTTATCTATATTAAAAATGCCTGCACACGTTTCAATGAGAAGATAAGAATTTATTGCTATGAAAAACCTAAACTTTTTATTTGAATAAAACTTACGCAACTACTTATTTGAATGAGTTTTTCTCTATTTCATTCATTAAGCGTTAACTGGTTACTACTCATTATCATTTATATGTGTAATACATAATACATTTTATTAACTGTCATTAGTGTTAATGTTGGCTTCAGCTAAGTTTTATAAAAATCATATTTCGAGGGCTAACAAGTTTTCGCTTTTTCGATATTTAATTCTATTCTTGACTGATATTAATTTAATTTAAATAAGTGCGTTAAATTTCAATACCTTTACATCATTCAGACATAACTTTTATAAGTATAAGCTTTATTTGGTCTGATTTTGTGCCAAAAGTTTTATAAATATTAACTCACACTTCCTTAAAGTTTTATAGTGTACTCCTTTTATCAATTACTTAATTAAAGCAGCTTTTGACAACAGTTGACATATTTCAGACAATTTTGTCGTATATTTAAATCAGATGAGAAGAATCTGGCCTTCAATTCACATTTTAAGTTGATTAGTGATTAACTGCACAAATGCTGCAAATAATGACCTTCAATTTAGCTGTTACGATATACTCAAAACTTTTGTGTCTGAAAGACTCGACTATCGCTCGTAAACATTATCCCTTCACACAAGTTTCATAACTGGAGCCGAATATTTGCTCAGATTTTTGTTTAAAATATATTTGTTTATTGAACTCAATTCATATACTTTAATAACACTTCTGTTCATTTGTTTGATCGCACTTTATTTGGTAAGTATTATTAATATCTGTTTAGTCCAATTCATTAATATATTTATTTGTCGTATTTGTGCGAAATATAAATTCCAATAAATATCTCAGGAGTAAAAATAGAACAATAGTAAAATGTAAATATCTAAAAATTTCGAAAACTTTTATGCCTTTGTTTTTGTTAACAAACTTTCTTCAATTAATTCATTTGATTCTTAAAAGCTATTTAATAGTCAAGAGAACGACTTGTTAGGAGATAAAACATTAAATTATGAATCGAGTTTAAGAAATATGAAATCTTATTAACTTTCGTTATTAATGTTGTCCATAAGCTCGAAAACTCTAAGCCTTTACTAGCAGCAAAAAGAATAAAGTTTACACCTAGCGCGAAAAAATAAGGAATCTCTCAATTGTAAGTCTAACATTTGCCCTTTAGTAACCGATATGAATCAAGTTTGGAATTAAAACTATTGAGTCAATTTATACAGTATAGAAACTAAATTAGCAATCCCTATGAACAATAATGCTTTTTGAGCGTTTTTTTTGTTTTCAAGCAAATAATCTCTTTGCTGATAATACCTGAGCCTCAATCTGTAAGCTTCCAAGTTGGACAAATATATACAAAAGCTTTTCAAAATTTGAAAATTAGAGGTAGATTTCATTAGTATTGTGGTTCTAAAAGAATTCAAATCAATTTAGTAATAGTTAATCGAATTTTCAAAAGTATTTATTCTCAGTATAAGTGTGGAAAGAGGTTCAGGACTAGAACCACGAACCTTAACTTCAATATTTCAAAATTTAGAAAATGAACGGAAGTTTGAACCTTTGATTCAGGTTCGGGTTCGGACTTGAGAGGCTCTGGGGTTCATATATGCTCAGTACTACTTATATCGAGGATTTTGACTTTGAAAACGATATAACTCATATTAAAACCTTATTAGTTTATAAGTAAGAATATCTTTTCGAAAATGTTTCGTCAATTATTCGTATATTTAATACTTTTACAAAAACAAAAACTATAAAACATATGAACCATTTGCATACCATACAAATCATTGGTTCACATGAAATTGCACTTAAGTCAAGCTAAAAGTTTAATAATCATATCAAGAGTTGGGTTTATTTTAAACTTTTAGTGATTGATATTTTGTTATTTTGATCGTAGACTTCAATGCTTTATGCGAACAATTTTAAATCTAAGGCTCAGATTTCAAAAGTCAAATATTACTTCTTTAAAATGAAGTTTTAAAACTACTCATTCTATCAATTGATTACTTATTTTAAACAATTTTTTTACAATAGTTGGTATGATTGCAATAATTTGATCGTTTATTAACTACTAAAAAGAGGAATTCAGTCTTGAATAGAGATTTGATGAAAACTACATGAATGTTATTTAATTGAAATAACCTTCAATTTAGTTGTTATTACATATGAAAGCGTGAGAGAGAGAGAGAGAGAGAGAGAGAGAGAGAGAGAGAGATTGGTATAAAACACACTATCGAAAGGTTCTAACATTTAAGTGAATGTTTATTTATAAAGTTATACAGACAATGCCGTTTATAATGAGTCTTCGGGACCAGAGGAATGACTCGTTATATCCGAAACTCGCTATAAACGATCATATATTGGAAAAAGTTTTTATTTTTTAAGTGAATAAAGAACAGCGCAAATGTAGAGAAAACGGTACTTTAACCCATTGAAGTCTAGTTATCTTTAGTACAATATTCTGTAATCAATGTTTGTAAACTTTCTTATCTAAATTGTACGCCTCTGTTCTGATTTTGTCTTTATTTTTTATGAAATCACTGATGTCTTATTAGTTAAACCATATTTAGCGGTAATAGTGTCATAATTAGTCCCATTTTTCGCTTCTTGTATCACATCTAATCTGGTTTTTAATTAATAACCTTTTCTCTTTTTATTAGTTTAAATTTACTCAAATTTTTATAATTTCAATCAATTTTTTGTCGGAAAAAGCACATTTAAGTCTTAACTGTGAGCATTAGTGGTCTAAACATAAATGCTTTCAATCATATAATAAGCGATACATTGGATTTATATTACAGTTTTCACTTTTATTTATGGTTTTGATTAGGACTCGTTATAAACGAACACTGTTTATACTACATGTCCTACAGAATAGACTCGTAATAACCGATAACTCGTTATAAGCGAACTCGTTATAACCGTTACTTCTTTAATGCAAAACATAAAACCCATCCTCTGTTCCACAGACAGATTCGTTATATGCAGAGATTTGTTATAAGCGGACTCGTTGTAAGTGGAATTGTCTGTATACTTATCTTATAAATTATCACTAGACTTTTTAGCGCTTTTAAATATGAACTATAATGCATTGCAATCTTTGTTTAATAAACGGTTTCATATGTTTAAAACTTTTTGTGTTTCAAAGACTAAAATGTCTGAAATGATTGTCTTTAAATAAGTTTCAGAACTGGAATCGAATAAGTGCTAAGTCTTTATCAAACATGTATTTGCTCATTGGATTTAATTCAGTGACTTTGATCACAATATTATTAATTGGTTTGGTCGCTCTTTATTTGTGAGTATTATTTATTATAAATACTTGAATGTATGTTAACTTTGAGCACAAATATAGAACTGCTTTACTGTCAAAATCGTAAAAAAACTTTTAAACGGCCGTAAAAATTAAATAGTTTAATTTAAAAAATTTTAATCTGGTCTAAAAAATTATTCTGAATTACGCACAATTTTGTAGAATGAATTAAATTTTATGGATAATCATCACTTTAATTTTAAGGCTTAAACACAATTTTAATTGATTCAAAAATTAGATTTCAATCTTTGAAAAAAAATACAGTTTAAGTAATATTCTGAAAGTAAAGGTGCCGAATAAATATTAATATTCATTTAAATTAATTAATTTATACTTTAGTATCTCCGCATCTGCGCCTATAGATAGTCCATATTGAATATAATTAATTTTGTAAATGAGGTTTAATCCCGGAAAACAGCATATCTCAGGCAAATGTAAAAATGTATAAAATAATTCTAATCATGGACTTGACGGTATTTTCTCGATAAGTTTAATGCGGCCCTCTTATCAGTTTTGACGAATCAGAAGATTAGCCATCAAACCAAATGTTACTGTAAATCATATACCAATACTTTTAAAAATTTCAAAACATTTTCTATACAAGTAGATTGAACTCATTGATAGAAAATGAGAATGCTATTCAATGTAAATAAGATCTTAATCAAAGTTTTATTTGTTTATTAGTCTTTGTATAGCTTTTTAAAAAATAAAATTAGTAGAAATATAAAATATTTTATGAAATATGTGCTAAACATAAGAAAAGTAATATTTATGTTGAGATATAATATTAAACGAACTTATTGCAATTTTGAGAGTCACATGAGCAAAAATCTGTACATAACTTATTATTAAGCTTGCAAATATCATTTTTGATACAATTTCCTTTATATTTACAATGATTTAAAAGTTGTGCAGTTCTGAGATTTTCAATATTAGACAGAAGAAACCTCTAATACTGAATGAAAAAGTTTGTTATTAGAATAAGCAGTGGTCACAATGATCCATCAATTTGAGAGAAAGCTGTTTATGAACTTAAATTTGAAAAATTGAATCCTTTATCAATGACATGTGAATTAGATTAAAATCCTTTAATGCCCCAAAACTGATAAGAGGGTCCACATTAAACCTATTGAGAAAGTGCCACGAAGTCGGTGATTGGCATTATTTTATAAATTCTGTGTTTGCTTGAGATATGCTGTTTTCTGGAATTGAGCCTCAAATATTTTTTAAACAGAAGTAGTAGTATTTGTGGTAAAGTAGTAGATATTAAAATTTTTCAAAAACTTGATGCATATGCTTTTAACTAACGATTATTGGTTAGTTCACTCAATTAATTTTAAAAAATAATTTAATAGTTTAACATTTATTTAAAACTTTATTATATTTGACAAATATATAGTTTGTGACTTTGATAAGATGTTGATGAATATAAAGCAATTGTTTAAAAGATATAAATTCAACTTAATTGTTTCTTAATCATACGTTTCAATCATTTTTAGCCAATATTTAGTTTTTAAAAGGTAAACTTTGAATACAAATTACAATTATTTTAAGTTGAAAAATTCGTGAAGTTGTAAAAAGCAATCGTAATATAGAGAATAATTTTATAAAATAGTTATTTGACTCGTAATTACAAATATTGGTCGTCTCGTGGAATCGATGGCCCAAAACCAATCGTATTGTTCGGAACACTATATGAAGCTTTCTTTAAACCAATGCACGAAATTTTGGAGCAGAACAGCAAAAAATATGGAAAAATTTATGGGTAAAATATTTTGACTCAAATATAACTCAAAGGGTATTGTAAATTAATTGCTGTATTAATTTATTAACTAAAGAACTTTTACGGGCACACATCCTATTCTTGTGATAGCAGAACCCGAATTGATAAAGATTATGTGTATTAAAGACTTCCATATATTCGTCGATCGTAATGATTTTACAACTGGTGATCCATTTAATGACAGAGCTTTAGTTAACTTATTTGGTGATGAGTGGAAGAAAATGAGATCTGTTGTTAGTTTAGTTATGCTAATATTTATTTAAAAACATTTTACAAAATTTTGTTTCAAATTACTTTTTAAGATAAGCCCAACGTTTTCAAGTGGAAAAATGAGAAGAATGCATCCCCTAATTGAAGATTGTATCAAAACACTTGAAAACGTATTACTTAAAAAGGTAAACGATAATAACAATGAAATAGAACTGAAGCAATTAATGGAAAACTTAACAATGGATGTGATCGCTTCGTGTGCTTTTGCAACTAAAATCGATACACACAATGAACCAAATAATGAATTCATTAAAAACGCTAAAGTCGTATTTCCAGGCAATTGGAGATTTTGGGTCTTCTTTTTACTCAAGACAACACTTCCTAAGATTTTGGATTTAACTGGATTCCAGTTAACAGATCCTCAAGCCGCACATTTCTTTCGATCAGCGGTTTGTATTTCATGAACAAATTAATATTTAACAGTTGTTAAACTAAAATTTTCAATATTCAAACTCAGATTAGATCAATACTTAATGGACGTAAATCAAAAACAACTGGAGTAAAACATAATGATTTCTTGCAATTAATGATTAACGCGAATAAGAAAACTGATGGTGAAGAACCGGATGAAGACTCTGTTAATAATGAAGCACTTTATGGACAATTAGATGAAAAACAGTCAGTAGACAATAAGTCTAAAACTGAAATAACTGAAGTCGACATATTAGCCACTTCTTTCTTATTCTTTGTGGCTGGTTTTGAAACAACAGCAACTCTCCTGTCGTATTTGTTTTATTCACTGGCTTTAAATGAAGAATGTCAACAAAAATTATATGAAGAAGTTCTTAGTTATAATGGAAAATTTGATTACGATACTATCTCAAAAATGCCATACTTAAACTCATGTATCGCAGAAACATTAAGGCTTTTTAGTCCTGCGGCTGGTACCAGCAGAATAGCTTCTGAAGACTATCAATTGGGTATTTCATAATATTAAATACTAATGAGAAAAATTTTGAAATAAAACTCAAGTTTTGTTCAATTATAAGGTGATACAGGAATTACCATACCTAAAGGTATGCTCGTTAGTCTTGATGTACAAAGCATTCATCACAACCCAGAATACTATCCAAACCCTCATAAGTGGGATCCCGAACGTTTTATGCCTGAAAATAGAGACAAATTGACTCCTTATACTTATCTTCCATTTGGAATCGGACCACGAAATTGTGTTGGAATGAGATTTGCATTAATGGAAGCCAAAACAGTAGTCGTTCATTTGGTTAATAAATTTCGATTTGTCAAATCTAGAAACACTCAAATTCCGCTGAAGTTTAAGAAATTTAAACTTTTTTTGGATGCCGGTAATATTAATGTCGGCGTTGAGTTAAGAAAATAATATTTTATTAATTTCTTGATAGAATATTTGAATGCATAGCAAATTTCTTAGCTTTTGCTATTATTGAACTCTATATTTGACTGATATTAATGTAATCTGAGTGAATATCTTAAGTTTTAATTGTTTTATTTAGACATGATTTCTAAGTTTGATAGCTATGGAAAGTGTGGTTCGATCGCATGTAGTGTGAACTCAATAATTTAAAACATTAGCAGTTTCTTGCTTAAATTAGTTTCGTTGTCTATTCATCTTATGAATCAATTAATCATTTACTTAACCGGGAAGGTCGCGCGCTTTCGGAATGCTTTCAAATTCAAACCTAGCTCAAAATATGCTCAAAGACATACAAAATATCAGGCAATTAACCATTTTTGCAAATGGCCTCCAAATTCTGTAAAAAATCAAGAATTAAAATATTCATTTACTTTTGATACAAAATTTTCAAAAGATTTAACATATAGCCTCTTTGGATAAGTGGTATTACGTAGGACTCGTATTACTATAGATCTAGGTTCGATACTCTGTCGCGTTTTATATATTTTTTTAATTCAAAAAAAATTTTTTTAGTTTCTAAAGTCTAATATATTTGAAACTATTAAACTTCCTTTAACCGGTGGAATATAATAGATAAAGTAATAAATCACAGAATCTAGTTAAAGTCAAGTTTATTTTATTCATTTCAAGCAATATTCTATGAAAAGCAAAAAAGTAACAAAAAGTCATTGCAAACAAATTCTTCTTATAAGTGTAGCCAAATTTTCATAGAATATCATAGAATATTGCTTGAAATGAATAAAATAAACTTGACTTTAACTAGATTCTGTGATTTATTACTTTATCTATTATATTCCACCGGTTAAAGGAAGTTTAATAGTTTCAAATATATTAGACTTTAGAAACTAAAAATTTTTTGAATTAAAAAATATATAAAACGCGACAGAGTATCGAACCTAGATCTATAGTAATACGAGTCCTACGTAATACCACTTGACCAAAGAGGCTATATGTTAAAACTATTTGGAAATTTTGTACCAAAAGTAAATGAATATTTTAATTCTTGATTTTTTACAGAATTTAGAGGCCATTTGCAAAAATGGTTAATTGCCTGATATTTTGTATGTCTTTGAGCATATTTTGAGCTAGGTTTGAATTTGAAAGCATTCCGAAAGCGCGCGACCTTCCCGGTTTAGAGCTGTTTTTGAAAATAAATAACTGGTTTTTGAATAATCGCATCACTTGCTTATAAGAGAAATGCAGCCTTTAGTTCGTATTTGATAGATATTTAATTAAGATAAACTTCATTTTGTTGTTATGAAGTATTTTAAACTTTCATTGTCTCACTTGACTATCAATTGAAATATATGTTTAATAACTGGTATTGAATAAATGTTGAACTTTTGTTTAAAATGTTTTACTTTATTTGATTGAATTCATATACTTTAATAACACTTTTGTTTACTTCTTTGGTCGCACTTAATTTTTAAGTATTGAATAATTTATATCTATTTAATTCAAATGATCAAAACATTTAACTCTCGTACTTTCTTGAAATATGACTTTAAATCTATTAGAATAAATTTTATCAAATATCTCTTAAATATAAATAATAGCATTAATAGCACTAAAATAAAAAATATTAGTCAGTGCTGTTTTGACTCCACAATTCTAGTATGAAGAAAATGCTCAAACTGTAACTGAGTGTGAGTCAATGATTAATTTTCTGTCAGAATAACTGGTCGCATTTTAGATCTACAGGCTACAGAAAACCACTGTAAAATCTCTTGTTAGAGATAATTCGCATATAGTTATCGCAGATACAATTTGCGTATCTGCAACTGTAGGCTTTGAGATTATTATCAAATAAAAAGTCTTTAGATGGACACTACTGATATCGTTATCACCATCAATATCACTATTTTAGCTGAGGAAGCGGTTCCTTAAGATTAATCAAATAATCCTGAAACTCTATAGCAATACAAATAAAGCCAATATACACATGAATTCATTATCATCATCTTTGGTCATGGATCAGTTGGTGATGATAAAGAAATCATGTTTATATCGGTTTTGCTTGTGTTGTTGCAGAGTTTCAGTATGGTTTGATTAAGCTTGAAGAACCGCTTCTTCAGCTAACGCTTCTTCTACAAGCATATCTTCAAAGTACATGTATCTTTAATGTATAAAACTACATAAAAGCAAATATATAATTAATTATTTAAACCAATTTAAATTATTACTATCAATGAAAATAATATTTTAAAGTTTTTAAACTTATGTTTATTTCCTTGAAATAAAGTTTATAAACTGTTCGTGCTATCAATTACGTATCTTAAGTAGTTTTTGACAATGATTGACATGTTTCAGACAATTTTATCGCTTATTTACTGCTGATTAAAGGAATCTAACCTTCAATTCAGATTTTATCTTAATTTAATTATCAACTGCATAAATACTGTAGCATTGAAATAACCTTCAATTTAGTTATCACATATATTCAATATTTTAGTATATTAAAAACTCGACTATTGCTCGAAAACATTATCTCTATAAATATGTATAATATGACTAAATATAATCTACAAGTTTGATTTAGACGTTCGATAGCTACAGAAAGTTTGATCGTATTACATAAAATTTCGACCACAGTATAAACTTACATAAGAAACAGTCTTAACATATTATGTTTTCATTTCCTTAAATTGGAGTTTCTAAACTATTCGTGATATCAATCAATTAATCACTTATTTAGAGTTGTTTTTGAAAATAAACAAGTTTCTGAAGAATTGCATCATTTGTTTACTATTTATAAGAGAAATTTATCCTTTAATTTTATTTCAATATCAATTTAATTATTAACTGTATAAATGCTGTTCTATTGGATTGACCATTAATTTAGTTGTTGATATATTCAAAACTTTTAGTGTCTGAAAGACTTGAATATCACCTGAAATAGTTATCGTCAATGTATATTAGATTGACTGGAACCGAATAAGTAGTAGAACGCTATCAAAGATGTATTTTCTTATTGGATTAAATACATTAACTCTAATTGCAACGTTATTGATTGGTTTGGTCGCACTTTATTTGTGAGTACTAAGGGTGATTCACTTTTATTTATCTGATTTTTAATTAATATTGTAGATGAACTTGCAGTCATTTTTTACTGTTAGTTCATTCAAACATGTGTTTGCTCTTAGTCAACCATAATTTATAATTTCGTAGTGTTTTGTTTAATAATGCTTAAGATATTACCACCGGGAGCTGAAGAGATCATTTTGTACCTTTCCAAAAAGAAAATGTCCCGATCAATGATATTAAAAGAATTAGTAAAGATTAATTGCAAAGTCAGTGAAATGACCATTACTAATGTTATTAATGGTAAAGTTTTGAAAAGATCTGCACATAGGACAGGACAGGTTTTGGGCAAACGAAAGAATAAACGGACTGTAAAGACTGAACGACTCATTCAGAATGTTGCTAAAAAGATCGATACACCTAATCCTCTATCACAACGTAATATTGCAAAATCATTGCAAACATCGTTTTCATCAATTAATCGAGTCATTCACAATGATTTGGGTAAAGTAACTCGTAGAAAAACCAAAGTCACGCGTTAAATGCCATTCATAAGGTCAACAGAAAAACTAACTGCCGGAGACTCTATGAGCAGCATCTCGCAGGTGGAAAAAGTGAATTCATGGTAACACTTGATGAGGCGTGGCTTTATCTCGACTATTGAAATGGTCAAAGAAAAATTTGTTATATAAACCGTGGCGAACAACCACCCGAAAATTGGTTACGATTCTGTAAAAAACGATGGCCCAAAGGCTTTATGATTGTAGGGGCTGTCTCTGGTCGTGGAGTTCTCCCTCTTAAGAAAGTGCCATCAAATATAAAAATTAATTCTGATAATTATATTAAATATGTCCTTAAGCCTATTCTTGAGATCGAAGTTCCGAAAATTTACCCAAACGAACTTAATAAGGTATTTTTTTCATCATGACAAAGCGTCAGCGCATACATCGTCAAAAACGTATAATTATCTCGAAGAACTTAAGAATAAAATGAAAATTAATTATATCGATAAACAACAGATTCCTGTCAAATCTCCGGACGCATCTTTATGTAACTTTTTTTGCTTTCGGAGTACTTAAACAGAGACTTTTCATTCGTAATGCTAAAACACTAAACGGTCTTTGGAAAGTTTCAAAATCGGTATGGAATCAAATTAGCCTCGAAGAGGTACAAAGAGCAATGAAGGATTGGAAACGAAGATGCCGATTGATTGCTTCAGGAGACGGAGCTCACATCGAACATGTCAAAAATTTACATTATAAGAAATTGCTGTGTTAATTTTACGATCAAAATCCGATAAATAAAAGTGTAACACCTTTAGTATTATTTAATATTAATGTTTTGGTGTTTACTTTGAATTGGCGTTGCAGATCTTTAGCGTGATTCCTTCACTTTTGAACATAGTTCAATTCTTCCGGGATAAAGATTTAATAGAACGAAGTCAGACTTTGTTTTATCTTCAGGTTTTCTACAACTTTTGATAATTTATGTTAAGCCTATAGGTTTAGAATATTAACTTATTCTTAATTATAGCATCGCAATATATGTATTGGATGATATTTTCATTATATTTATTAGAAGTTTCAAAAGTATCATCGACTATGAACTGTATATCGAGACATTTGTGTGTCAAGGAATTATCCTTTCCTGCTGCCGCCACTGAGAGTGAGATCCTAGTGCTGTGCCACTCATTTCTAGAAGTCTGATGCCTCTACTTTCAGTGCAGAATATACACACAATATCGAACTTCTTTCCTCCCGAAATCCTCAGTGAAACTTTAAAATAATCTTAAAATTAATATTATTTACATCTAGACAATTAAATCAATTCAACAGAATTGCACTACTCTTAACACAATTTTAAGTTCATTCGAAACTTTTCCTTTAAGTTATGAAAGAAAAAGAATCCAGATTAAGGTTTAGGAAATAAAGACGCCGAACCAACATTTATACTCATCTTAATTAATTATTTTATACTTTGTATCACTTATTTGTGCCTGAAGTTAGTTCGTATTTCATTTATTACAATTCAGTTTTTAAAATGTTTTTTGAGTATAAATAATAGCATAAATAGTAAAGTTGAAAATAATTATTTAATTTTATTACAAAATTTTATGCATATTAACATGCAATTTTTAGTTATTCAATTATTCCTCAAATTTATTCACATATCTAGCAGTTATTTAAAATTCAATTGATATTGACAGAAATATATCTTTTGAAAATTTGATCAAACACTGATTAATGATAAACGAATTCGTTAACAGACTTAATCAACAAAACCATAGCAAAATCTTAAGTTAATCTTAATGTCAATCATTTTTGTCCAATATTTCTCTTTTTAAGAATCAGAATTGAAATACTATTATAATTATTTTAAAGCAAAAATTAGTCAATATGTAATAACCAGTCAAAACAGAATATAATTTTATTAAACAGTTATCTGACTCGAAATTATAAGTTTTGGTCTTCTCGTGGGATCAATGGCCCGAAACCTATCGTATTTTTCGGAACATTATATGAATCATTCTTTAAATCAATGCCTGAACTTTTGGAGCAGAACAGCAAAAAATATGGAAAAATTTATGGGTAAAATTTTTATTTCAATGTAACTTAAAGATTATAAGTTGATTGGTGATTACTTTATAAAATGAAGAACATTTTTGGGCACTCGTCCTATTCTTATAATGGCGGAACCAGAACTCATTAAGAATATGAACATCAAAGATTTCCATATATTTGTTGATCACAATGATATGACAAGTGGCGATCCATTGAATGACAGATCATTAGTTAATTTGTTCGGTGATGAGTGGAAGAAAACGAGATCTATTGTTAGATTACAATAATATTTATTTTTAAAACTTATAGTAAGAGCTAGTTTTCAATTATTATTTTTAAAGATAAGCCCAACGTTTTCAAGTGGAAAAATGAGAAGAATGCATCCCCTAATTGAAGATTGTGTCAAAAGGCTTGAAAAAGTGTTAATTAAAAAAGCGAACGACAATAACATTGAAATAGAACTGAAACAAATGATGGGAAACTTAACAATGGATGTGATCGCTTCGTGTGCTTTTGGAACTAAAATCAATACACACAATGAACCAAATAATCAATTCATTAAAAACGCTGAAGTCGTATTTCGAGGCAATTGGAGAATTTGGGTTTTCTTCCTGCTTAAAACAACTTTTCCCAAGATTTTAGACATGATAGGATTCCAATTGACAGATCCTAAAGTGGCACATTTCTTTCGATCAGCGGTTTGTATTTCATGAAGAAATTGATTGTCATTTAATTTAAAATTTTCATTATTCAAATTCAGATCCGATCAATCCTAAGTAGACGCAAAGCAGAAATAAAAGGAGTAAAGCACAACGATTATTTGCAATTAATGATTAATGCAAATAAGAAAACTGATAGCGAAGAAGTGGATGAAGAATCTGTTAATAATGAATCACTTTATGGACAGTCAGATGAAAAGCAGTCAGTAGACAATAAGTCTAAAACTGAAATAACTGAAGACGATATATTAGCCAATTCTCTCGTATTCTTTGTGGCTGGTTTTGAAACGACAGCATCTCTTCTGTCATTTTTATTTTATTCATTAGCTTTAAATGAAGAATGTCAACAAAAATTATATGAAGAAGTTCTTAGTTATAAGGGAAAGTTCCATTACGACAGTATCTCAAGAATGTCATATTTAGACTCATGTATTGCAGAAACATTAAGGTTATACAATCCCGCGGGGCTCACCAGCAGAATAGCTTCTGAAGACTATCGATTGGGTATTCAATAATATTAAAAATGAATAAAAGACCTTTGAAAATAAAATTTGTTATTTGTTTAATTATTAGGTGACACTGGAATTACCATACCTAAAGGAACAATTGTTCAGTTTGATATCCAAAGCATTCATCACAATCCAGAATATTATCCAAACCCTCATAAGTGGGATCCCGAACGTTTTATGCCTGAAAATCGCGGTCAATTGACCCCTTATACTTATCTTCCATTTGGAATCGGGCCACGAAATTGTATTGGAATGAGATTTGCATTAATGGAAGCAAAGACAGCAGTCGTTTATTTGGTGAATAAATTTCGTTTTGTCAAATCCAAAAACACTCAAATACACCTTAAGTTCAAGAAATTTGAATTTTTACTTACTGTCGGTAATCTTAATGTTGGCGTTGAGTTAAGAAAATAGTTTTTAAATGAATATTCACAATACATTTTGATGGCTGACAAGTTTTGACGTTTTAGTTATTTCTATGTTGTATGCTTGAGTTATATTAATTTTAATAAATGTCTTGTATTTGAATTCCTATGCATTACTCGGACATAACTGTCAATTTATATAGATATAATACACTTTTTCTGATCTGATTTTGTGTCAAGTTTTACAAATATTAACTCATACTTTCTTTGAAATAAAGTTTTATAAATTGTTTATGTAATGAGTTAATTATTTACTTGAGGCAGTTTTTGACGATGGTGATAACACATTTTCAGCAACTTCATCCGTCATATGCTACAGATAAAATAAACTGATTTTTAAAATAGATTTTATTTAAATTAATGATTAACTTTAGAGACAATGTTTTTTTGAATTTGCCTCCAACTTTCGTTATCACATTTCCTCTAAGTATTCTTGTCCGAAATTCCTGTCTAAATATTTAGCATTGTTTTAAATATAAACTAAATGATCAAGACCGAATAAACGCTGCATTTTGATCTAAAGTATTTTTTATTGAATGAATTTATTGACCTTAATAACATTATCAACGTTAATACTTGTGTTTATTTGCAAGTACTATTTAATATTAACTTCTTGACCTCTTTTTTCAACAAACTTCTAAAATATTTATTAAAAATTTTGAATAAACTTAAAATTAAAATTGTGCTCAGCTAAAATAATTATCTAATCATCATATGATAGGTCATCGAAACTTAAGGTTTACTAAAACAAAAACATTTGACAAGTTATATGTGAAAATATATATTTCTAAACTCTGTTTCCAATTGCTATAATGGCATTTCTTAATTGTGCCCAATATAACCTCGTATTCATTTAAATTCATTTTAATAAATATTACTTAAATATAATTACTAATAAATGTAAATAATTGCTTTAAAAATAGAGTAAAAATTATTTAAGTTTTCAAAAATTCTTCATAGATTTTGACAAAATTTTTCAGTTATTATTAATAGTAAATTAGCATTAATAGTAAAGTAAACATATTTAATTTTTTAAACGAACATTTCTCGAATATTAAATTGCTTTTCAAAATTATTCATTTATCTAGCGATTATATAAAATTAATTTTTTTGACGAATATATAATTTTTGAAGTTTTGATAATATAATATTGATTAATATAAACAAATTCATTAACATACTCAAAGTTAACAAAACTATCACAAAATTTTAAGTTAATTTTAATGTCAATCATTTTTGGCGAATATTTCTTATTTTAATGATAAAATTTAAATAGAATTTATAATAATCTTAAAGGAAAATTAGTGAATTGGTGAAAACCAGGGGCCGCGTTGTGCAAACTTTGGAAAATTAGCAATAATGCAAAAGTGTACAATAAAATTGTATGGCTTTCAATGAACTATTTGCAATCGTTCGAGAATGTGGCCCCAGTTTCAGTATAAAATATGATTTTATAAAATAGTCACCTGACTCGTAATAACAAGTATTGATCTTTTCATGGAATCAATGGTCCAAAACCAATTGTATTATTCGGAACACTCTATGAATTATTCTTTAAACCAATGCACGAGGTTTTGGAGCAGAACAGCAAACAATATGGAAATATTTATGGTTAAAAAAGTTACATGTCAATATAGCTCAAAGATAATAATAAATTAATGAATGTATTGCTTTAAGAAATGATGAACATTTATGGGCAGTAGTCCTGTTCTTGTGATAGCAGAACCTGAACTCATCGAGAATATGAACATCAGAGACTTCTATATATTTATTAATCATAATGATTTCACAACTGGCGATCCGATGAATGACAGATCACTATTTAACTTATTTGGTGATGAGTGGAAGAAAATGAGATCTATTGTTAGTTTAGTTGTGATATTTATGTTTGAATCTTTTTGTAATATTCAGTTTCAAATTATTATTTTTAAAGATAAGCGGAAAAATAGAGTGGAAAGGTGTAAAGATAAGAAGAATGCATCCTCTAATTGAAGACTGCGTTAAAAGACTTGAAAACGTATTAATTAAAAAGCAAACGATAATAACAATGAAATAGAACTGAAACAAATGATGGAAAACCTAACAATGGATGTGATCGCTTTGTGGCTTTCTTATTCTTTGTGGCTGGTTATGAAACGGCAGCATCTCTTCTGTCATTTTTATTTTATTCATTAAATGAAGAATGTCAACAAAAATTATTTGAAGTTCTTAATTATAATGGAAAGTTTGATTACGACAGTATCGCAAAAATGCCATATTTAGACTCATGTATTGCAAAAACATTAAGACTATATAATCCTGTGGGGGCCACTGGTAGAATGGCTTCTGAAGACTATCGTTTGGGTACTGAACAATACTAAATGTTAAAGAGAAAACTTTTAAACTGATAAGTTACTTTTAAATTATTAGGTGATACTGGAATTACTATGCCTAAAGATATGCTCGTTAACTTTGATATCCAAAGCATTCATCACAATCCAGAATATTATCCAAACCCTCATAAGTGTGGTCCCGAACATTTTATGCCTGAAAATAGAGACAAATTGACTCCTTATACTTATCTTCCATTTGGAACCGGACCACGAAATTGTATTGGAATGCGATTTACATTAATAGAAGCAAAGACAACAGTCGTTCATTTCGGGAATAATCCCGATTTATCAAATCCAAAAACACAAATACCTCTTAGGTCCAGGAAATTCGAATTAATGTTGAGTGTTGGTAATGTTAATATTGGAGTTGAGTTAAGAAAACAATTTTATTATAACACATCATTAAATATAATTTGAGTGCTAAGAAATTTCGACTTTCTCGGCAATACTGATAAATATTTGGCTTTTTGTGAGTTATATGTTTGACTGATATTTTTTTAATAAATGTCTTGAATAAGGTGACCACCACTGGCTTGTCTCATGACGGGACAAAAATATCAAAATGGAGACCCTTAAATTTTTAAAAAGAAAATGCCACTTTTATTAATCATTACAAATATTTATGTGTCAAACAATACATTCTAATATTAAAACATTGAAAATGATTGGCCATGCTTGATTTCAAAGGCATATTTTTTGTTAGAAAGGCATATTTCAAAGTTATTCAAAAGTAAGAAATACTGGTTTATATCAGATATAAGTTAACGCAGAAAAGATTAATTCTATAACTTTTGGTTCTAAACCACGGATGTTCAAAGCATTAAAATGGGTCTTCTAATTCTTTATCATTTGTAAAATAAATTTAATTTTTGAATTTCTAAGAAATATTTTTCTTAACACATTTTTCAGAATGAAGGTTGAATAACGGGACTAATTGTACCGTCGAGAGTTTTTGGTCTGACGGGATTTCTGTCTTTTATCTTTAAAAAGACGGGACTGTCCCGTCAAAAACGGGACGGGTGGTCACCCTAGTCTTGAATCAGAATTACTAGAGCATTGCCATTTATGTATTTATCCAAAAGTTATGTTCTTAACCTTAAAAGATTCTGTTCCATTTTTTATGTACTGCCTCTATGAAAAGCCAGTTAAGAAAACATAATTCATGAAGTGATCTACAAAAATGATATCAGTCGATAATAAATCATGTTTAGGCTATAATAAATAATATTGATGGGCTGTAACAATCAAAATAAACTTAAAGAGCAGTAAAATTTTGGCCACATAACAAGTATTATACGATTAAATACATATTTAACAATGCCTTTCTGATTACCTATACATTACTCGGACATAACTGACAACTTCATAATTATTGTATTGTTTGATCTGATTTAGTGCCAACAGTTTTTCAGATATAAACTCATGTTTCCTTAAAATAAAGTTTTATAAACTGTTAGTGTCATGAATCAATTACTTAAGTTTTTTTTTAAATAATTGACATCAACAGTTTTTTAGTTTATGGAATGCTGACGAGAGGAATTTGACCTTCAATCATAATTTTATGCTAATCTAATAATTAACTGTACAAATGCTGTAATATTGAAGTGACCTTCAATTTATGTTTTACCACATATATTCAAACTTTTAGCATCGGAAAGATTTTTATATATCTAAATATCGCTTTAAGTCTAAGTTATTTAAATGATCGAAACTGAATAAGTGCTAAATTTTGATCGAAAATGTATTTCTTTATTGGGCTGAATTCGTTGACTTTCATAACGATATTAATAACTAGTTTTGTCGCACTTTATTTGTAAGTATTATTTAATACTAATATTTTAGTTTTAACTTTGAGCGGGCGTTGTAGATCTTTTGTGCTATTCTTTCACTTTTAAACATATGGCTCAATTTTTTTTCGTATTTACCAATGCAAAAAGTTGATATAACGTAGTCAGGTCTTATTTTTCAAATTACAGCTTTTGAAGCCTATTGAACTATGTAAAGCCCTTAGGTTTAAAATATTGGGTAATCTTTAGAAAACTCCAAGAGTAGTTCAGAGGTGACACCCGTATATTCTGATAGAGGATTACCCCTAGAGGTCATACGTGCAATATTGTGTGACAGGCCCTCTCGTTTCGGGAGTAATACAGAAAAATACTCGAACTTGTTTTATTTTTTCCAGCCTCATTAGAAACGATTAAGAAAATTTATACAAATAAACCGAAGCTAAAAATTCTCTGAACTTGTATGTGAAATTTGGTCACTGTAGCTCTAGAGGTTCAGTGTTTTTGGTGGTTTTGATGCAATTAAATTTGTAGAAAATGACCCCTAAAGTTTATATGTATTATCGGTATTAAAATCTATGAACTTAGTGCTGAAAGTAGAATTTGGGTTTTAACCAAAAATCCTTTCTCTAGTGATAGAATTTTTAATAATTAATTTCACAGTAGGAATACTATCACAATCATTTAGAAATTCTCCTTTAATTTAGTATTAGCATTAGTAAGTCTAAAGTCTCGCACTAATGCAAGACTAGCGAATGCGGCTCGGAAAAAATGAAATCTCGCACAGGTGTGAGACTCTAGATCTAGTCACTCAAATTCAACTGAAGTTTAAGAAATTTGGAGTATTGTTGAGTGTCATCAACATTAATTTTGCCGTTGAATTAAGCGAGTGATGTTTACTAACTATATAATGTTTGTGCGATAACATATTTCGTATATATCTGCATTATTGCGTTTTATGCCTTACTTATATTAATTTTAACAAATGTGTTAAATTTGATATCTATAAATCATTAGGATATAACTGACAACTTTTATAGTTATAAGTTTGTCTGATCTGATTTAGTGCCAACAGTTTTACAAATTTTAACTCATGTTCTCTTAAAATAGTTTTTATTAACTGTTTTTATTATAAATTAAATACTTGTATTATGCAGTTTTTCACTTGTATCATACAATTTTATCTCTTATTTACTATTAAGATATGTAATCTGACCTTCAATTCAGTTTTTATCTTATTGAGATGACGTATTTAGTTGCTATCACACATACTAACATTTTTGTCATTGAATGACTTGCCTAAATATCTTAATATCGTTTGATTCAATTGAATCGTAGAATCCAGAAAGGTGCTAAATTTTGACCGAAAATGTATTTCTTTATTGAATTTAATTCATTGACTTTTATAACTTTGTTTATAAGTAGTTTGGTCGCACTTTATTTGTGAGTATTATTTAATATAAATGTTTTGACGACATTATTCCAAATGATTACCCCTAAATTATTCAATAGAACTTAACCTCAAAATTAAAATAATTTTCATCTAAAATATTGACTGAATTGAACAGAATGACATATAATTTTATAGATTTGAACGCAATTGAGCAAAATTTATTAATTTTGTAGGCGTAGACTACTTTAATATTGACTTGATTCAATTAATATCTCTTGGGCTAAAAATAACTTTGTACTGATTACAATTCATTTTAGTAAATATTTCTCAACTATAAATAATAGCGCTAATAGAAAAGTAAAAATATTCAATTTTTCAAAAGTTTGATGCATTCCTTTTTTATAACAAACTTTTTTCAATTACTCAACCAATTCTTTAAATGATTTATTAATTTAATATTATTTAAAGTTCACTTGTCTTTAACAGAAATATTGCAAATCACGAAATTTTGACTAAATCTTGATTAATATAAATAATTTCGTTAATATAATAAGTCAACAAAATTATTGCCTTAAATATTAAACATTTTAAACCATTATTTCAATTTTTAAAAAGAAACTCTGAATACGAATTATAACTTTTTTCAGTCAAAAAGTTAGTGAATTTGTGAAAATCAATTACAATATAAAATGTGATTTTATTAAACAGTTATTTGACTCGTAATTACAAGTATTGGTCTTCTCGTGGAATCGATGGCCCGAAACCGATTGTATTCTTAGGAACACTTCATTACATGTTCTCAAAACCATTTCCTGAACTTTTTGAGTATAACAGCAAAACATATGGAAAAATTTATGGGTAAACATTAATACTTTATTCAAATCTATGTCAAAAAAGTCAAATTTTATATTTTACTTTCCAATTGAAGATCATTTATGGGCACTCGTCCTATTCTTGTGATAGCAGAACCCGAACTCATTAAGGATATGAATATTAAAGATTTTCATGTATTTGTTGATCGAAATGATCTGACGACTGGCGATCCATTGAATGACAGATCACTATTTAACTTATTTGGTGATGAGTGGAAGAAAATGAGATCTATTGTTAGATTACAATAATATTTATTTTTAAAACTTATAGTAAGAGCTAGTTTTCGATTATTATTTTTAAAGATAAGCCCAACGTTTTCAAGTGGAAAAATGAGAAGAATGCATCCCCTAATTGAAGATTGTGTCAAAAGGCTTGAAAAAGTATTAATTAAAAGAGCAAACGACAATAACAATGAAATAGAACTGAAGCAATTGATGGGAAACTTAACAATGGATGTGATCGCTTCGTGTGCTTTTGGAACTAAAATCGATACACACAACGAACCAAACAATGAATTCATTAAAAACGCTCAAGTCGCATTTCGAGGCAATTGGAGAATTTGGGTCTTCTTTTTACTCAAGACAACACTTCCTAAGATTTTAGATTTAACTGGATTTCAATTCATAGATCCTAAAGTGGCACATTTCTTTCGTTCAGCGGTTAGTATTCAATAAATCATTTTATGCAGATGTTTATTTTAAAATTTTCAATATTTGATATCAGATCAGATCAATACTTAATAGACGTAAAGCAGAAACAAATGGTGTAAAACATAACGATTATTTGCAATTAATGATTAACGCAAATAAGAAAATCGATAGCGAAGAAGTGGATGAAGACTCTGTTAATAATGAAGCACTTTATGGACAATCAGATGAAAAACAGTCTGAAGACAATAAATCTAAAGCAGAAATAACTGAAGACGACATATTAGCCACATCTTTCTTATTCTTTGTGGCTGGTTTTGAAACGACAGCATCTCTTCTGTCATTTTTATTTTATTCACTGGCTTTAAATGAAGAATGTCAACAAAAATTATATGAAGAAGTTCTCAGTTATAATGGAAAGTTTGATTACGACAGTATCGCAAAAATGCCCTATTTAGACTCATGTATTGCAGAAACATTAAGACTTTATAATCCTCTCGGGGCCACTGGTAGAATGGCTTCTGAAGACTATCGACTTGGTATTCGTTAATAATAAAACTAATGTGAGAACTTTTAAATTTATGAGCTATTTTTATATTGACTATTAGGTGACACTGGAATTACTATACCTAAAGGTATGCTCGTTAACTTTGATATCCAAAGCATTCATCACAATCCAGAATACTATCCAAACCCTCATAAATGGGATCCCGAACGTTTTATGCCTGAAAATAGAGACAAATTGACTCCTTATACTTACCTTCCATTTGGAATCGGACCACGAAATTGTGTTGGAATGAGATTTGCATTAATGGAAGCAAAGACAGCAGTCGTTCATTTGGTGAATAAATTTCGTTTTGTCAAATCCAAAAACACTGAAATTCCACTGAAATTCAAGAAATTTGAATTTTTGTTGAGTGTCGACAGCATTAACGTTGGCGTTGAGTTAAGAAAGTAATGTTTTATTAATCACTTGACAAAACATTTTGATGCATAACAAATTTGATATTTTTCGGTATTACCGAAATCTATTTTGTTTTATTAATATCTTTGAAATTATGATTAGCTTTCTTTATTGAACTTGGAATATAAATATCTGATTTTATAGATATTTATTATTCAAATTATAGATATGTTCTCTATATTAATGATAACATAATAACATTATTTCTTCTCAACATTGAAATCACTTATGACTTGAAGCTCTTATAATAAATTTGATTAGTAATTAATTCTAAATAAAATTTGATTCGAGACTACTATAATCTTTATTATATGATAGATCAACTCCATTTTTATTAATGTTCCCTATCTTTATCTCAAATTTGAATACTAATAGTTAAGTAGAATATATAGCTATGCTTTAGATTTTCAGTAAACTATAAAAAGTTTGGTTTTATCACATAGTGTTAACTGAATAGCTTTCAAAAATGATGTATTCAATTCCTTAAAATAAAGTTGCAATATCTACTCGTAATATCAATCAATTATTTACTTATCTTGAGGCGTTTTTTAGAGATAAATTATAGTATTTTTCAAAATTGAGTCATTTATTTACTATTGATTAGAGTAATTTAGCCTTCAACTCAAATTTGATGTCAATTTAACTATCAATTGTATAAAGTACTGTTTTGTTGGATTGACCTTCAATTAGTTGCCGCATAAATCAACATTTTGAATGTCTCAACGACTCGACATCCACTCGAAAACATTGCTTTCAAAGTGGATAACTGCAACCGAATATATGCCAAGTTTTTATTTAACATATATTTCTTCATTTGATTCAATTGACTAACTTTTATAACTTTATCAACTTTATTGATAGTATTTAATATATAGGTACAGTATTGTTATCAAATTTTGTTTGATTTGCTTTAACAGATGCCAACATTCTTTGAAACAAATGATTTGATATCAATATTGACGCTATATTGAAGCTTAATTATAATTCAAACTTATTTAGAACTTTCGCTTATTTCTAAAGTTATTATTCAGTAATAACTCTATATAATGAACCACTTTATAGTGGATGTGAATTGTCGAATTATGTAAAAACGGGCACTTAAAACTATTCATAACTTTAATAGCAATAGAAACTGTTCAATTCCCAATAACTTTGATATTAATATGAAACTAGCATAAGTTGATGGTTCATTGTAAGTAAAGACAACAGTCGTTTATTTTATCAATAAATTCAGATTTGCCCATCAATTTGCCAGATCACTAAACATCGAAATCAGACTGAAGTTCAACAAATTTGAACTTTTGAGTATCAGCAGCACAAATGCCAGTGTGGCCAGTATGGTATGCCAGTTCATAAAATAATGAGTTGTTTTGAAAGACTAAATGAGAATATATTTTATGTTATGAGAAATTGTAGCTTATTATTGAATATCATTTTTAATGAACAGTATATATGAAGCTTTGACTACAAGAGGAGCTCTTCTATTGAGAAATATGAAAAGGACTTCTCAATAACGATAAGACCTAAACCAAAAACTTGATACTCAATATTAAGTTTTAGTTATTTAGTCTCATTCACTAATTCAATATTTTTATAATTTGAACCTTACATTTGGGACTAAAGCACCGAAAAGTATACATTAATGACACATATATTAATAGATACATATGTTTTGATTTAATAAATTATTCAACTCTTAACTAATGGCAAAATATATAGAGATAAGTCTTTGGTAAGTCTTATCGCCAAAAGTTTAATAATATAAAAAATAATATAACACATCGATGATTTACAGCCTTTATCCCAGCAATTATTACTTATTATATCTACGAAAAATTGTTATAATGCAACTGCCATAGAAAAATTCTAACTGTTGACTTTAAGCTGTTGTAACCCTAAGAATACATAAGATAATTTCATGAAAATTCGGGACACAAATCTAAAGATTTCTTTTTAAAATGATTCATTGTTCGTAAAACTCTATAATTTAGTTTTGGAGTTATGCCTTTAAACAAAAGACAAGAATTTACATACAAATGATTATTAGTGCAAACTCTCTCATTCATATCAAACTGTATTAAAGTCAAACCAAAAGTTTGATGAAGGTATTTAAAAGCACTAAAAAGTTTAGTAGAAACTTATAAGTTAAGTATACAACTTTACGAATAAACATTAATTTAAATGTTAGAGCTTTTGATAGTACACTATATTATAGTACATTATATATCAACCTCTCATAAACGATTTCATATATAGTGTGTATTATTCGAATGACTCAGTTTTGTTTGAGGTACACGTTGTAACTATTGCTTTGTTGTGACTCTAAACTCATTAGGATTTCTGGTTATACTTCAAAACACTATGTCATTGACTGATTGACTGATGCAATATCTGTGAAACGCTGACGCAACTGTTCAAAAAAGTCAAGTTTTGTTCATTACTTAAAAAAGCAAATATTATATTCTCGGCTCGAGCCCAGAAAATCTTCAAAGTTTGAGATTTAAATAAAATTTCTTTTGGGATCGTTTCTAATTTATTGATCATATCTGGAGCTACGCCACTTCATCAGTGTTTTGAATTGATATTAATGCTAAATCGTGAGCTCTGATTGTTGTGCAATGTTTTGAAAGTATACGTCATTCATATAAACTCCTTCTGCTATTTATATCGAACGCCACTCCTATCAAACTTCAAACTTGTTTACAGTTTTATGTTTTCAAAAAGTAATATTCAGTGAAGTTATAAGTTCTAACTTTAAACTGAATAGTAATCAATAATTTAGTTTATATTCTGCTTTGTTTTAGACTAAAAATGTTTTGCTGTTTATTTGAGTTAAATTTGACGACAGTCGCTGTTTTGTTAACAGGAGTGATAGGAATTTATTTGTGAGTAAACTTTGAATTCAACATTTGTCAATAGTTAGTTATGAATGAAAACTAAATGTTGTAGATAGACAGGAATCGATGTCTGAAAGTCAATTAAAAATCTTATCCAAACTCTAATTATTCCATAATTGAATAGCTATTTAACCCGAAACTTCAATTATTGGTCATCTCGTGGGGTGAATGGTCCGAAACCACATGTTCTGATTGGAAATTTAACTGATATCTTGTTTAAACCATTTCACGAAGCAGAAGAAGAACGACTTAAGAAATATGGAAATATTTACGGGTTAGTACTAAGATGTATAAAATGTATAATAAGTTGGAGTGGTCGAACATCAATTTCGAATGAAACAATGTAAAGTAGTCTAATTGAAGTTTTAAGTGTTTTAGCACACACAGTTTGACATAAAACTTATTTCTAGCCACTTTTCCTCTTTTGCGAACCTCTTTGCCTTTCAAGGCTATAACTTAATTACCTTCTATAAATCTTATAAAACTCATACTATGTTTCGAATGAATGTAAAGTTGTAAATATTGGCGATGTCAATAGAGGACAAGAGTGCACAAGTACCTTAATTGCAATTTATTGTAAACTTGACCTAAATGAGTTGTATATTTTTCAATATGAAACTTTACTAATCTTTTATAATTACGAAAAAAGTAATTTACTGAATAATTCGAATTCAAGACTATAAGATAATAGAGTTTTAATCTTGAAAGTATATATTCAACGTAATTAAATTAGATTGGTACCCCAATGCAAATTTCTCGGTTTCTCCAATTGTTATAAAAATCTAAGGTTTGACTTAGTTTTAGGTCTATCCAAATATATTCATATGAAGTCTTGTTTTATAAAGTTTATTGAACATAAAAATGTTTTGCTCACAAATCTTTTCCTTTCGTAAAATATGATTTGTCTTGATCCTGAATTTTATTGTAATTTGCATTTAATGAAATAGATATTTCGTTGGAAGCCAACCAACCATAGTAGTGGCTGAGCCAGAATTGATTAAGAATATAATGGTTAAAGACTTTCATATATTTGTCAATCGAAATGATATTGTATTGAATGATCCTATAATTGATCGCGCTCTAACTATACTCAAAGATGATGAGTGGAAAAAGTTAAGATCAGTTGTAAGTAGATTTTATTTAATAAAAAATCAAAGTTTAGTATTTAAAACTGAGATTAACCATAAAATAAGGTATCGCCTACTTTTACGAGTGGCAAAATGAGAAAAATGCATCAATTAATCGAACAGTGTGTCAAAAGTGTAGACAAAGTATTGGAAAAATCCGCAAAAGATAAAAGAGAGGTCGAACTGAAAACATTAATGGGAAACTATACGATGGATGTGATCGCGACCTGTGCTTTCGCTACAAAGACTGACACACATAATGATCCAAATAATCCTTTTGTAAAGAATGCAATCAACATATTTAGAGGTAGTGTGTGGCGAACTTTATTATTCTTTGCGTGTCGACCTTTGATGAAAGTTTTAAATATACCGCTAATTGATCAGGATGTGATGAACTTCTTTAAATCAGCGGTTAGTTATAAAACTGAAATAAAAACACTTTAAGTTAATTAAAATGATTCAAATTTGATTTTGATCAATAGATAACTGAAATTATGAAACAAAGAAGTGCAGACAAAGTGAAACACCACGACTTTCTTCAATTAATGCTCAACGCACAGAAAAAGATTGACGAAGAACCTGAAGAAAGGACATCAATTGATGAAGAATCACATCATGGACATGAAGAGAAAATAGATTTGGTTAGTAATAAGAACAAGATTGAGATAACAGAGAATGACATTTTGGCCACTTCTTTTGTCTTCTTTCTGGCTGGTTATGAAACAACTGCCAGTTTGTTATCTTATTTATTCTACTTGTTGGCCATATATCCTGAATGTCAAGAAAAGTTGTTGGAAGAGATTTTAGAAAATAAGGACAAAGACGGAAAAATAGATTACGACACAATCACTCGAATGCCTTATTTGGATGCCTGTATTTCTGAAACTTTACGTCTTTACAATCCAGCTCCTCAAACATCTAGAACTCCATCAGAAGATTATAAATTAGGTAATTATTAGTTTTATCCTATAGACTGAAATTTTATTAGCTAAATCCATAAGTCCTATGATTTGTCTAGATTATGAAATAGCTGTTTGTGTGAACTCATTTTGTATTTACTCAAAAATAGGTGATACCGGTATAACTGTACCAAAAGGAATGCTAGTTGCAATACCAATTCATGCCATTCATCATAGCCCAGAATATTATCCAAATCCTGATCGTTTCGATCCGTCGCGTTTTTTACCTGAAAATAGAGACAAATTGATTCCTTACACTTATTTACCATTTGGTGCCGGACCCCGAAATTGTGTTGGAATGAGATTCGCATTAATGGAGGCCAAAACGATGATCGTCAACATTATCACTAAATATCGATTTGTTCGAACAGAAAATACTAAAATTCCACTTGAATTCAGAAAGTTTGTGAGACTCATGGCGGCCAAAGATATAACAGTTGGGGTTGAAGTCAGAGAATAAAATACTTTTATGTACTATGCGATTATCATTTTGATTGAACTAAAAGCTATCGAACGATTTCAGTATTTTAAAAACTTTTAAAAATTTAATACTTATAACAAATAGTTTGTCACTTCAATTCTTACAGTTTTATTTAAATTCTATTCAATCAGCTTTTTTGGGAGTTATGGTTTGTTATTAAGTTCTTATTTCATGTTTGTATTCATCCATTTCTCGAATCGATTAAAACCTTATTTTGAAGAAATTCAATTCAATTTATTAGATCGTTCGGTTCAAATTTGCCGCGATCTCTGCAATCATTTCTCGAGAACCATTGAATGTAAACAAAAGCCATTTGGTATAGTGAAAGCCCTATCATCACTCTTTGATTTGATACCGATGTCAATTAATTTGCCTCAAGACATGGATCAAAACAAGCTCAAGACTTCAATCACTGAAGAAGACCAACGGAATTTCATCAAATTCGGGGTTTTGCTCAAGAAGGATGCGAAGACCATCTATGGTGAATTGGTGACTGCTTTGGGACGTCAGGTCTATCCTGCCCGTACGGTTAGATATTGGGTTCAACAATAATTTGATGAAAATTTCATTTTTCTATGTATAATATTTTTTGAATAAATTGCAATTAAGTCATGGCAAATTTAAACCGAACGATCTAAAATATTATTGAATCAGAGTTTTAAGTGCAGCTCAAGACTTAATAGACACGATAGCAGCAGATAAAATATCGATTCTATGTCAACCTGCCTGTAATGCAAATCAATTTTTTGCCAAATGTGATTTTAGACTTGCTTTGAATGATATATTGAATGTTCTATAAGTTTGATTTTATCTTGATTATAGTTTCATGAAATCCATACCGTCAAAACGCACCACTTCTGGTTTCTATCGAAGATTTTATGTTTTGATTTAGTAGTTTTAGAACTGGCAACGTCACATCCGCATCTGCTGCGGATGCGAGTTTAAAGTGGATAACCGCCTAAACTCCGCGAGTGAGGAGCGGAGCGGATATGAAAATTTTTTGATAGAAATACTCGCAATGTTAAAAGAAAGTTTTTAGTATTTCTAACTGTAATTTTTAATTGAAAATAAGAAGCTGTATCAATAGTAAACTCAAAATACAGATATTTGGTTTACATATTATCACTTGAACATAGTGGAATTAGTTTGATCGATTATGTGCCACTTCGCCTAATGGCATTTCGTCGAATTCCCATTTCTCCGAATTGCACATCGCCGAATTCTCATTTCGCCGAAAGTTATTTGTTTGGGACTAAAATCTTGATAGGAATGAAATATTTCTTTCAATGTTTTACAAACAATCTTGAGAATAATTAAGACTTTACAACTATAATCTGCTTAGAGTTAGCGCGATATTTACAAAAATTTCCCAAGAGACTTGGAGTATATACAAAAACTTAAATTCACCAATGAATGATTAATCTAATATTTAAATGCATAAACTGAGCTTCTATGTAAATTTTTTCATTGTTTTAAAAGCGTTCAAAGTAATTAGTTTTAGTTTGTTTTGCTTATTGAAAATGGAAGATGTTAAATTTATTGATTCAACCAAAGGAAAAAAATCCTTATTTATGAAAGTTTCATATTTGAGAAAGAAAAAGAACTTAATGGTAGATCATATTGGCACTGCCAAATAAAGCGCAGTAAAGGTTGCAAAGCTCGCATTATTTTAGAGAACAATGAGCTAAAAAATAAACCTAAGGAGCATAATCATCTACCGAATGAAATTGAAATCGAATGTAAGACAATAAGAAATCAGCTTAAAAGAAAAATCGAAGAAGACCCAACACTTCCCAGTATGAGAGTATATAATCAGGTAAGAAAAATGTTTAACAATTATAGTTTGTCCCTTATTTCAACATATGGTTAGTATGCTCGACGACAATAAAGTCCGATAGATCCGTCATTTAAATAACACTTTCTTTCAACGTAAATAATTTGAAAGTTTTGAAACTGATCAATTTTTTTTAAATACAATATCATTATTAAGGGTTCGAAACACTCGTTATCACACAGTTAATTCAGTTTTAGAGTGGTATTCAAAATTTCAAAAGCTTACAACTCTTGAAGCGCTCAACCGATATGCTTAAGACTTATATTTCTTGAATCTGTATGCAAAAATCTTTCGAATGATGTACATATCACCGATATTGGTCGGTGGACCTGTTGGAACAGATGATGATATGCACATCATTTGAAAGGTTTTTGCATACAGATTCAAGAAATATAAGTCTTAAGCATATCGGTTGAGCGCTTCAAGAGTTGTAAGCTTCTGAAATTTTGAATACCACTCTAAAACTGAATTAACTGTGTGATAACGAGTGTTTCGAACCTTTAATAATGATATTGTATGTAAAAAAATGGATTGTGGACTAAGTCACTCACTACATAATGTCAATAGTTTTAGTGAAAATTTTTATAGTGAACTTTATTATAATGGACCTCGCATAGTTATTATATAATTATTAATAATTGATTTTTACAGATTAGTATTCAAAATTTCAAGAGCTCTTAGCTCTTGAAGCGTTCATCTGATACGCTTAAGACTTATATTTCTAGAAACTGTGTGCGAAATTCTTTAATATGATGTGCACATCACAGATGTTCATCGGTGGACCTACTGGAACAGATGATGATATGTGCATCATTTCAAAGGATTTTGCACACACTTTCCATAAATATAAGTCTTAAGCATATCACATGAGCGCTTCAAGAGCTATGAACTCTTGAAATTTTGAACACCACTCTTTAATAATCAACTATCTGTATGATAACTATACGAGACATTGATATTTCTGAAGATTGCTAAGAAGGTTGGGTTAGTTTAGGTTAGGCTCAGGTTACGTTAGTCTCACGCCTCACGTTAGTCTAGTTTATATTAGGTTAGTCAATTTATCTTACAGTCAATTTATCTTGTTAGATTAATTTTTGATTTGGTATTTATACTTTAAGTATAAACTTTAAAAATATATTTTATTCCTATGCATATATTTTCATATGAAGCTTTGTGTCAATCAAGTTTAAATAGATATATTTTTAAACTTAATTAGGTTATTCAGTCTGAGCGTGAACGTTTACAAGAATCTCATATTCCCATTGATATCGGCGTTGCCTTGCCAAGCTTTTCAACTGTATCCTCAACTATGTATAGAATCAAGCATAAGTTCATCCCTTCAGAACCTGATTCCAGACAGAATTTACAACTATCTGAATTCTTAACAACAATTAATAGAGAGAATTTTCTCCTCATTGATGATGGAACTGACGATCGAATTATTATATTTGGAACTAAAGACCTTTTTTCTAAAAATGTGCTCGACTGATGATCTATACTCTGATGGAACTTTTTATTCAGTTCCCAGAATATTCTTGCAGCTTTATACTATACATGGCTTCTACAAAGGCGAAATGATCCCGTTTATTTATACCTTATTACCGAATAAATCCACCGCTACTTATTTAAGATTATTCAGAATTTTGCGGAATAAGGCCGTAGAATTTGGATCTGTGTTTTCACCAAAAATTTTATGATCGATTTTGAAATTGCCGCGAAAACTGCTATTTCTACAGTCTTCCCTCATGCTGTAATTCATGGATGTCTCTTTCATTTTTCCCAAGCGCTTATTCGTAAAATTCAAAATTTAGGACTTTCAGAATCTTACGCGAAAAATCAAGATTTCAAACGACTAGTCAGGCGCATGGCTTCTCTGACTTTTGCCAATCAATGATATAGGTGATGCTTGGCTACAAATAATGGAACATGCACCAACTCTTGAAGAATCTCATCCGATAACAAAATCTGTCGATTACTTTTTGAATACTTGGATAGAAAATCCTGATATTTTTCCACTTTCAATGTGGAATCATTATATGAATTATGGGACTCGAACTTTGAATCACTTAGAAGGATGGCATAACACACTTAGTAGATTGTGTGTTAAGTCTCACAAAAATATTTTCCAGTTCATCAAAATTTTAAAAGGTGAAAACAAGTTTGAGACTAAGGTGAGTATTGTAGATTCTGGTAACCCTTCCAAGAGACCGAATGCTAAATATGCCAGAAATAATGATAAGATTCAATTATTAACACAACTTATAACAATATAACCGGCACAGTATTAGATTTTCTCGATCCAGTATCCTATACTATAATTAATTAGTTGTTTTTAAGCGCATAAATATTTGGTAATACGAAACTTAATCCAAACATTTTTAACTGCCTGTAATTTTAGCCTTATTTTAAGAAGTTTAGAAATTTTACAGACTTACTCTTTTATTAAAACTAACTTTTACAAATAAAATCTGTCCATTATTTCAAACTTGCTAGAAATACGAGCAAGAGCCCGTTCTAAATTATTAGACTAATATTAAACTATATATATATATATATATATATATATATATATATATATATATATATACAGTGGTGTGCAAAAGTAATCTGCGTTCGCTAAAATTCCAGAAAAGTTCAATAAAAGTAAAACTCCTGTTAATAGAAATCATCAAAAATAGTTTTTAAATAGAGAGTTTATTATTGAATATTGACAGTAAAAATGACTTAATTCTATTGTATAGTTTAGGAGTTATTTGAAAAAATGTCTCATAACTGGTGATCAAAAGTAATCGGCGCGATTTGTTTAAAGGCATTATAGGTACAAAATACACTTAGTTTTACTTGTTGTTTTTGTTATGTGTGCGAGTTACTCGCATGTAGTGCAACGCCTTTTCTGCTTCATCGCATTTTTTATTTATATTGTATTGTATTTCAATTAAGTGGCGCATCCTCTAAATAGAAATATAGAATAGTAGCTAATCTTTAGTTTAAAAGCACCTTAATCAACTCTAAGTATCAGATCGAAAACATTAAAATTAGTTTGATTCCTCTGTGATGACTACGAAGAAAGCTTTTGACTGGTCACACAAGAAGAGCATTTAAGTATTTTATTATACAGATGGGATCTTATTGTTTGATTCATTTCAGCGAAATGGAAATTCGGCGATATACAATTCGACGAAATGCAGTTCGGCGAAAAGAAATTCGGCGAAATGGAAATTTACCGTTTGATCAGTATAAGTGTGCTAGTGAACCCGCAAAGAACCGCATATCTATAGGATCTAATACAAGAGTTTAAACAAACAAAAAAATATATCAAAATGTATGATTCATTTAATGAGTCGGTTTCTGTTTATGTTAGCATTATATTACAGAATGCATTACTTTAGGTTCAACTGCTACTTACAATACTTTGTTTTAAATCCTTGTTTAAAAAGTATGAAAAATTCAAAAATAATTGGTAATAAAGTGTAATTAAAATAAATAACTAATTGAAAAGTGTTATTCACCAAAGCTATCAATAATTTCAATGTGAATTAGTGTTTCGTAAGTTTATGCTAAAGTTTCAATATCATATAATTGTAGCGATTCGACCCGCGGGTAACCGCGGTTCGGGTCGGGTCGTATAAACCCTTTACCTGCGCACCTACATGATCAGTAAAATTTGAATATTTTTTACATAGCTCAATAAGTCAATCACAGATCGATTTCGTATTTTCCATTATTATTTTCAAATTAGAATTATTTTAAATTCGGTTTTTTCAAATTTTTAAAAATTGAAAATCGCTTGAATATTGTTAAGATCAGGTCTTAATAACTTCTTAATTTAGTCGATATAATGTAAAAATGAATTTCTAACAGAAACTTTTAAAATGATTAGCTAAAGTCAAAATATAAGTTCTGATTATTCAAGTAGATAGTCACTTTTAATTTGAGATCAAATTGCTTATTATCTTTAAAAATTCAGTCATTTTCACGGTTAAAATCCGTAATTTAACTGGACTTAACTAAATTATATTCAACATGAAATTATTTTGTCGATTACTTCATAAATTTGAAAAAACGGTCTATGACTCCGAAGATAATTGTTAAATTATTATTAATTTAATTATCTATCATTTTGAACAATTTGAAGATATTGTTTGATGCTTCAAATCACTTTCGAAAATTTGATCTTCAAAGTTTTTACTTATTTGACTCTCAGATCAGATAAGGTCATTGTATTTAATTAGAAGTATGAGAAATCATTGTTTCTTATTTGTATCGGTTTTAATATATAGACTTTCAAGTCTAAGGATTCTCAAAAGTTTTTGTCGTTTATGTACTTGTTTTCAACTCAATTTTAAAGTCATAAAATTTGCAGAAAAGTATCAAAAATGTGTTTAGTTGACTTGAGTTGCATTTTATGAGTCACTTTATTCTGTGTAATCATAGCATCCCTTTGTTCATAATGCAATTTCATTGAACTCCTTGTTTAATTAGTTCTAAAGGAGGATGCCCAGTTTCTATGAGGTTCCAGCCTAAGCTGGTTCACAATAAGTCTATATATTTTTGGAAAGGTCTCGACGAGTAGAGGAGTCCTTTCTCAGTGGGCAGGACCTTGGAAAACATTGGGTAATGGAGATAATAGCCAAAAACTTCCTGGCCACCATGGTCGCATTCAGGCTCATACCACAGGGGTCATACCAGCTAATACAAGCCCGGTCTTATTATGCTGAGCATCAAAGACCAGATGGAAGCTACGTGGTTCAGGTATGTAGGCACATCGGACCTCTTTCACATAGCTCCTATGGCCTATCAGCTGGTGACTCTATGTTAATACGTGGTAGGATCAAGTCATAAAGCTAGTAGAAAAAAATATTAAGCGATAAAATGTGCTTTACTTTGTGAACATTTGATTCATAAGAAAATTGAAAAAAATTAAAATTCGAAACCAAAGCTTAAGTATTTGTTTAAACATTAAGACCTCAAACAACAAAAAATCAATTTTTCTAAAAAATACAGTTGATATGAGTCTGCGATAAAAGTTTTTAAGCTATCGAACTACAAATAAATAAATTAAACTTTATTATGTTACAATTACCTTAATTTTTACTTTGCCTTATGACTTATAGTTCCTGATTCAAGCATATTTGAAGAAAACAAGCTCTAAAATGCACGCCTAAAACTTAATAATCTGCGATAGATACAGATAGGATCTGACACAGATCGTCCCTACGCTTTTAAGATATGTTTCCATATAACATTTATTGTTAACTATTAATACATGTACTAATGTATACTGCATTGTATAAAGAATATCAAAATTTAAAGTTCAATAAGATTTTTATTTATGAATAGATTTAAACCAAATTTGATTTGGAAGTATAGAATAGATTCAAATTTAAGTTAAATATAAAATGAACAATTAATCTGTCCGTACTGACGCAGAAATACATGTTCAATGCAGCTTCGTATCAATTTTAAAAACAATGTCAGGATATAGCGGCATAAAAATTAGCATAACTTCAGAATTCTTTGATTTATTGAATAAAATCCTTTTGATATCACTTTAAGTGGTCTCTAAGAATATTTTGAGTGAATATTAGCTAAATTTTATTCAATATTCTTTATCAATAATTATCGTTTTAAGCGAAATTTTATGTAAAGTCAGATTTAAAGCTGAAGTTGAATACATTCTTCTGTTCGAACGAGTTTGTTGATATTTTTATTTCATTCCCAGTTTCATTTTTTTTCATTTTTAATAATTTTGATGTCTGTTATACTACTTTCGGAATGTATTTTTGACTTATGAATCTAAATTAATTTATATACCCTTCGTCTGCAAGTTAAGTGTATCAATATTTTCAAGTATCAAAAATTTTTTTCAGTTTTATTACTGTGGATATATAGAGTATTAAATGGTCTTCAAAGTGGTATGTTATTTATTAGAATCCATAATCAAATGATAGTACAATCTTTAAAGTTCTGCATTCATTTGGACATTTTTAGTGCAATAACGCTTACTTATTCTAATTAGATGTACAGTCGGTCGAAAAAAGTTATGAATAGATCCCAGATTAATCTCTGACGCGTTTGGATAACATAAGAGGGACGAGACAGAAATTGAAACTATAAGTTTATAGCGTCGAATTATAGAATTACTCAGTAATTAAAAGACATAATATGAGTAAGAATCTTATTCGTAGCTGAAGTCAGTTTATTTGATATTCATAAGCTATAGAATGAAAGTCACTGATAAGATACATCAAACTATTTCAATCAAAATAGTTCAACAGCCAACTGTGATTCAATTTAAATAATTTTAATGATGAGTCGGACCGCTCTCTTGAGCTATCACTTTTTGTAGCAGATGTGGCATTGACTCAACTTAATATAAAGATGAGTCAAAGCCTATTTTATCAAAGTTCCAAACCGATTTTTTAAGTATTCATTTATTGATTAATGTCACTAAATGTAATACAGATCTCAATGAGTTGTTGAGCCCTTAGGTTTATCAACTCTTCTGCATCTTTTTAGTGATGACAAATACATAACTTTTATCTGTCGACGGTACAGCTAAAGACTAATTTCCTATAAATTTTGCTCATCTATAGTAAAATATCGCTCTACGGCTGAATAATTTTTAATGAACAATATATATGAAGCTTTGAAGACAAGAGAAATCTCTTCTTTATCTTTGAATATGAAAAGGACTTAAGGTCTAAAACTAAAACCTTGATGTACACTCGGTTCCAATAATATATGTAAGCATCTCATCCCATGATGATGCGTGAGGAGTAACGTTTGTAGGGCTGGATTAGTAATTATTTCTTTTATATGCGGACTAATAGTTTTAATGCACATTTACTAACCAAATAGAGTTGAAAAATATAAACTTTTAAGGTTTGACTAAACTTTGAATTTGACTAAAAGTTTGATTGCTTATAATTAAGTTCATATTTTATTCGAATAAAATGTGAATTTTTTGTATGAGTAAAAACTTTGAAATATATATTTGCAATGACTAATTAATAAAACTCAATGATATTAATATTTCAATATTTTATTATATATGTTACCCTTAGTTTGCTCCCAAAGTTATCACTGATTAATCCGAGATCATCACACATATTATTGGAACCGAGTGTACAATCTTCGCCGATCAGTTTGCATGATGCACCCAAAATGGCACTTTCTTACAAACATTTTTTGCATTACTGATTAGTATTATCAATAGAAATTTGTTTTTATGCATTTATTTTCCATTGAAAAGCAAATCATACAAATATAATAAAAGATTAATTTACACTTTATCTATAAATAACAAATTTAGCAGTTTAATTATTGTCTATTATTTATGCAAAAGTAATTATTTAAGTTTGTATATGTTTTAAGGCAATCAGTGATTTCTATAAAATTGTTTATGCGCTAATTTCCAATATGCATATAAAACATATTTCTGTTAATAATACTAATCAGTAATGCAAAAAATGTTTGTAAGAAAGTATCATGTATTGGTTAGAAAATACTAAAATAAGAATAGCTAGGAAAAAAGTCGAAAATACTTTGAACATTCTAAGTTTACGTATAAATTATAATAAACAATGACTAAGAATATTATAGTACAGAATATCAGCACTCAGTCTAAAGTATTAGTTTACTTGTCAGTATTTTTAATCGAATCAAATTAAATCGGCATCGTTTACAAATAAAAACTTATTTTAAATTAATAGAATGGCTCCACAATTAACTAACAATCAAAAATGAGAAGTTATATAATTTTTTATGGGGAAAAGTTTTTCTTTGAACCCTAAATCGTATCTTTTACTGCTTCTCATTATTTCATTTAATTGTAAAACATTAAGTTTTAGTCATTTGGTCTCATTCGCTAATTCAATATTTGCTTAAATCTGACCATTATGTTCGAGATTAAAACACCGAAAAGTATACATTAAGACATGAGTAAGTTGCGATGGTATAAAAACAAAAATAATATTAGTGATTTACGTGCTACATAAATGATTATTAGTGCGAACCCTTATTCATATCAGACTGTGTTGAAGTCGGGCTAAGAGTTCGATAAACATATGAAAAGTTGGGTTAGTTCAAAACTGTTAATAATATGAATTCAATTTAATAGTAGTGTTCAATAGTTCTTATACTAACAAACTTACAAAGAAAGTTCGAAACCGATTGGTGGAAATACCAGTTATAATCGGTTGAAACTCCTAGATCAATGTATTTTAAATACCAAAATATACAAATTAGCCGCCACTGGGACTATGATCATATTTAAATTAACGATTGATTAAGTTACTTAATTACGAAGCAATGCAAACTTCTTTAAAAGTTTAGAGCAAAGTGATCATGCGCTTATTAAAATAGAGTTCTGTACGGATTCGCAAACTTTTATTACAAAGTTTATGAACTTATTAAGCTTAAATTAGATAAACAAACGAGTTCTTCAGTGTTTTCAATGTTACAACTTTGTAATAAAAGTTTGTGAATCTGAATACAGAATTCTATTTTAATAAAGCGCATGATCGCTTTGCTCTAAACTTTTAAAGAAGTTTGCATTGCTTCGTAATTAATTAATTAATCAATCGTTAATTTAATTATGATTATAGTTCCAGTGGCGGCTAATTTGTCTATTTTGGTGTTTAAAATATAAATACATTGATATTGGAGTTTCAACCGATTTTAACTGGTATTTCCACCAATCGGTTTCAAACCTCCATTGCATGTATTATAACCAGAGAAACCCAAAATAGGTTAAAAATAAGTTAAATAATGAAATCGTGAAACAAACTCTTATAGTAATTGCTGAAGTTTATATCAAAAATAATCAATAAATCATTGCTTTTAATACATATTTTGGTTTATACTTATGTAGTGCTTTGTGCTTTTTATGATTTTTGTGAATCGTTGCTCAAAGTTGAAAAAACTTGAGAAATAACCAAAATTTACTCATTGATTATTTTTTGATAATAACTTAAACAATAGCTATAAGCATTTGTTTCACTATTTCATGATTTAACTTACTTTTAACCTATTTTGAGTTTCTCTGATTGTGACACCAAATCGTTATGAATTGTGGTCAACAAATTTGATGAGAAATTGTTTCTAAGTGAAAAATTACTTATTTCCCATTCATTTGTTCAATAATACTGATTGCTTTATGCAAATACAAACTCTATTTGTTGTACTATTTACTGACTTGTTATATGAGAATGCTTATAAAAAATCACTTCAGTTTGATTGATGAAAATTTCATAAACGGTTAATATGATGACCTTATTCTCAATAGATCAATATTTTGTAATAACTATTGTGAACGTATAAATCAAGTCATTAGAAACTTGTCGAAACTGGATACCATTAGAATTTTAACTAAAAGTTTATAATTTTGAAGATATGAATAGAGTGCTTAGCAATAATTTTGAAAGTTTAGAAAAGCTCGGTAGTCTCAATAGGAAGTATTCAGCAGAAAATACTTATTATGGGTTGAAGTTTTGATTAGATTTCAACAGTGCTTTGGTGTTCAATATAGAGGAGCTATTATTAAACCAACGAATAAATTACAATACTTGAACAAATTCATAATAATTGGATGGAGTTTAATATTATTTTCATATACGTTATATTATATGATTGGCTATTATTTGAGATATACTTATATTACTGAGGACCAAAGCACAAGAAAATCTGTCATTTTCACTATAATCAAAATAATGATATCGACTAGTTACTCAATGCCTTCTTTGGTCATTTATGTAACATTAATATTAAACGGACAAAAATTATTGGAAATCATTCAGAATTTGAATGACAAACTCTATCCTTTCGATTCGAAGCGAGAAAAGAAAATTGGGATAACTTTAAGTGTTATACAGCTTTTTCTCACGTATGTTTGAGTCTTACCTATTCCCTGTTAATCATTCAATATTATGGCTACACTCATTTTTGGGTTCATTTTATCTTTATTTTCATTGAAATGATCCAAACTTCTGTCATTCCTCTGATAGGTTACGAGAGTTTAATTATTTCAGACTATCTCAAAACCATTTTTAAAGATGCTTCTCCTGCTGAACTACCCTTCATTTATCAAAAGCTTTGTCATATCAAACACTACATCCGAATAATTAATCAATTGATTTCTCCTATCATTTTAGTTCTCTGTTTCTGTTCATCTACCTTTATAATGGCATCTATTTGTATGAATATTAATAATTATAGCGATAAAAATTTCCATATACCTTATGTTTTCTTTTATTGCTTTTTAATCTTATCACTGTGTTATGTTTGTGAACTTATTCCACGAAATATTGAAAAGTTTTGTGATTCAATTCAATACACGTTAAGTATTGATCACTCAATGAATGAAACACACATTCAATACATTCAACTATTCAATAGTCTGAAACATGAAATATGTTTCTCACCATTTGGAATGTTTCGAATTGGTTTGAATATACTTTTGACTGTTATCTCTTTAGTGACAACTTACGTAATAATAATTGTTCAAACGAGTATAACATAAACTAAACTATCGGAAAGTTATTTGACTGACACCAGAAAACTTGAAATCTGTCAAAACATTCTATATTTAAAATTGATGTTAGTATTCAATATTGTTTGTGTAAAATTCCTTTTAAATTTTTGCCATTCAATTGTAATTTTTAAAGTCTATATTAAATAAGTTTTAAAGGCTTGAAACACACATTCGATATAATTGTGACATACATGTAATCAATTATTGAATAAATGTTTAATTAGGTATTATCAGCAAATAATAGATTAACGCCTGAGGAATGTCATTTTTTAAGCTTTGAATATATAACGTTGAAATCGTTGTTACAGTTAATCTAAATACAAGTTTGGTATTCGGTGATTTCTGAGAAATGTTAGAAAACTTGATAAGATTTTTATCTGTAAACTTGAATTGACATTTTGTTTTTCAGGCCATTTAGAGAAAAGTAAATTAAAATGATGCATTTCTAGCCATATCAGAGAAATGGGATATGACAATATGTCAACTCAAGGTAATAACATATTACTAATGGACTAAGTTTTCTTCTAAAGCAGTTAAAGTGTTCATAACAAATACGTATAAATTTTTTGTAAGTGAATGGATTGATCAAATATTTTGGTATATTTTAAACTTTACAGTAAATGAGCATATTACAGTTTTTCAAAAGTCATATCGAGATAAGATAAACAGAAAATATTTTTATCATTTAAAATAATTTGCAAAATTGAATTATTTTTTCTTCAAATCAAGTTGTCGAAAATATTGAATATGCACTCCTTCATGGTTTCCACCGATATGCCCTACAAATACTGAGAACTACAAATAACTCAAAATAAAGCCTTCAGATTAATTACAGGTTCTATCTTGGTGTCACCTCACTCACATTTATACCATAAAACAAAAATCTTACCCCTTCCCTCTCATATAAATGTTAGGCATTCAATTTTTACTTGATAATAATCTAAAACTGAGTCTTACAATAAGTTTTAAAATTAATATTATAACTAAACTAACAACAGATCTCATTTTTTTGCACTCGTCACCGAATAAATGAAATAATGAGCGATCGTTTAATGGATCAGTAAATCACCAGTAGTCATGTCATTTCGATTAAAAAATATATGAAAGTGTTTAACATTGATATTGTTGATGAGCTCGGGTTCTGCTATTATAAGGGCTTCCTATAAACATTCTTAGTTTGACAAAGTTATAAATTCATTAATTTATAGCAATCTTCGAGTTATATTGAAATCTGTCATATCACCCATCAATTTTTCCATATTTTTTTCTGTTGTGCTCCAGAAGTTCAGGCATTGGTTTAAAGAATGATTTATATAGTGTTCCGAAAAATACAATCGGTTTCGGACCATCGATTCCATGAGAAGACCAATACTTGAAATTACGAGTTAAATAACTGTTTAGTAGTTATATTTTGTATTATAACTACTTTTCACAAATTGACTATAATTAATATTGAAGTTTATTTTTAAAAACATAAGTATTGGCCTAAAATGATTGAAACGTAAGATTAAGCAATGGTTTTGAACAATTTAAGTCTACTAAACAATTCGGTTATATTAATCAACGCTTTATCAGAGTCTCAAAATATATAATACATTAATTAATGTATTCTAAATAATTGTTAAATTAACGAATCATTTTCTAAATCTATTGAATAAACTAAACAAAATTTGTTAACGAAAATAAATGCACAGTCTTCTCAGAAACTAAAAAGAGTTCATTACAATTAACGATATATTTACTAAACAAATATTTATTCAAATTTAGTCCAATCGACGCCAAATTATTTTTTTCAAATAAGAGATACAAATATTTGAATGAATTCAATTAAAATAATATAAAAAGAAATAATACTCACAAATAAAGTGCGACCAAACTACTTATTAATAAAGTCATAAAAGTCAATCAATTCAATTCAATAAAGAAATACATTTTCGATCTCTTAGTTAACTTGCATTAAAAGCGATGTTTATATCTGTAGACATCTCTTTCTGACAATAGAAATTTGAATTATGCAATAAGAACTAAATCGAAGGTGATTCTAGTTATGCCAGTATTTGTACAACTAATCATTAAATCGCATAGGTCTTCATTGAAGGTTCCTTTTATCAGCAGTAAACAAACGATGATATCATTGAAAACTTCTTATCTATTGTGAAAAACTGCCTAAACATTATAAAGTATTTATTACTTTATAACACAAAGTTTTAAAAAACTTTGTTTTAAGCAAATAAATATAAATTATATTTGTGAAAATCTTAGCTCGAAATGAGATCGAACAGTATTTTTATAATCAAGAAAATGACGTCGTATCCAACTCCTGTATAGCAAATCAAATTTGAGATTATCATGAAGATTACATAAATTTTAGTCAAGATATGATTGTTTGATAATTTATAAGATTTTAATATTAGGTCAAACCATAAGTAATTGCAAACGTTTTCATAGTAAAACATGAAAAAGTTTGCAATTACTTATGGTTTGACCTAATATAAGTTAACTGATCAGACGCCTTATAATTAAAGTTCGAGACTATAATCTATTTTAACAGATAAAGTCATAAATGATTCGAACGTTAATATGAAATAAAAATAAAGAAAATATAATCGTTAAGTAAAAGTTAATAGTTTTGGCATTAAAATCATATTAGACTGCGTTAACTCTACTTAAAAAGGTTTCCAGGTTAACTAGTTTATAATTTAATATTAGGCATTTGACAACTCTATAGAGTTAGCATGCTTCTAATTTTATCTTGGACTAAACTTACAGCATGTACCAAAATGTCACCTAATTAGTCCTAGTCGCATTTATTATAAAATGTATACTTTATTGTAATACAGGATAGATTCACATTGCAATCAAAGATAGAGCTCGTATCTAAAACTCAGTGATAACTTTCACTGTTTCAGGTGCTAACTCTGTTTTGATCACATTGTATAATACTATGGTACAGTTTTGGCCGATCAGTTTGGATAGTGTACCCAAAATGGTACTTTCTTGCAAACATTTTTTGCATTACTAATTAGTATTATTGATAGAAAAGACAATAGCATTTCTATTAATAATACTAATTAGTAATGCAAAAAATGTTTGTAAGAAAGTATCATTTTGGGGGCATCATCCAAACTGATCGGCCACGACTGTACATAGCAGTTAGCTATGTTATAGAGTTACTGTTATACATAGTATATACAAATAAGTATAAAAGTATATAACTGTATCTTATTTTATCAAAAACTGCAGAAAAGTATTTTCCGTCGCAGTGCATCATGTGGATTTTGTATTAGCAAACCCACTACCCCTTCAAGTGTGTTATATCCTTTAACGTCTAAGAGAAAAAACTAAAGCATGTTTCCAACGATTGACTCATTTGCTGACGTAAATGGATATAACACTTACTAAGTGCAAGTGGGTTTGCCAATTCCTAATTCTTATGATGTAACCATAATACACCGAAGTGACTATTTCAGCAGCAAAAGGTAAAAATCTGATTAAGATGTTTTATCAACTTTACAATGAAAATAAATTTGCTAGGTAAAAGTCAAAATCTTATAGATATTTAAAAAATAGTCACAATACTCATAAGAAAATTAGTGAATTATCTTTTAAAGTTTAGAACACCTTATGTGATCGGTATCAGGACACTTGTTCGTCGCCGTTTGTTCGTAAGATATTTGTTCGTCCAATACATTTGTTGTCCATTCAACCATTCGATCTACCGACCATTCGACCTAATAAGATATTTACTCCCAACATTTCTGTAATTTGTTATTCTCCCACTTCACTGCTAAACAACAAAACAGAAGACAACTGAGGACGTCGTCTTTCATCAAGATTGTAAGTATTATATTCATTTCCATCTACTTTTCTCTATTTCTAGATCATCAAGACTTAATCCATCGAGATCTCAAAATGCCACTGGAATTTGTGAAGAGTACCAAAGGTAAGGATCGACTTGTTCACAATGGATACATTTTCAACAAGGATTATACTAAATCAGGTAAGACCTATTGGAAATGTATAAAATATATTGAGAATTGTAAAGGGCGCGCATACGGACGGCGAAAGGGTGATTCATCACTCTGATGATCACAACCATGTCCCACAAGCGGCAAGAATCGATGCAAAGAAAATTTATTTCACTTGTGTTGTATCAAGGATAAATATATTTTCTGATGAACAAGCATCCTGAAAGGTGTCTTAGACAAACAAATGTCTTACGAACAAGTGTCCTGATACCGATGATCCTATCCTTGACATTTTGGCAGCTGTTTGTCAAAAGGAACATCAATTGATATGCATTACATAATAAACTATTGCTTTGTATTGAGATAAATGGTATCTCTTTTTATAACTTTAAGCGAAGGTTTGCAAACAGTCAAATAAAACTAAATATTAAATAGTAAATTTCAATTTAAACAATAATAAAATAGCCCAGTGACAAATCAAGGTTAGACTGAAGTTATGAGAGAGAAAGTGCTTCAAATGTGTTGCAATTAGCGTAACGTTTGTAAAAATAAAATGAAATGCACCTCAATTTGAAGCAAAATTTGGAGCACAATTTGGAGCAAAATTTGGAGCTCAATTTGGAGCAAATAACATTTTTACTAAAATCAAACTTAATTCATTTAAAATTTATTAGAATGCTATTTCGATCGTTTTGATTAAATCTAAGATTAATATAAAATGGATCATAAAATCTTAAAACAATTACAAAACTTCATAAATATTAAAACAAAACTTATTTCAATTGTAAGCTATTGTTCGAATCAATTATTTGAAAAACTAATTAATAGCTAATACTTTTCATGCATTTACGTAATATAAAGCGAGAGATAAAATATGGAAAATAAACAAAACAGAAAACAATATTTGAAACACCACTGAGAAAAAAGGAAAACAATTAGAAAAACAAAAAACTAAAAGTGAATGAATGATGAAAAATAGAGAAATAGGAAATCAATTTGTTTTCCAGAGCGTATTCTTTTCGTAGAATCTGATGAGAAGTTGCGGACACTTTCGGACACTTTTTATGTAACACTTCATTAGGGATGAGATGGGCTTTAGTTAAGTCTTCTCTAAACATAAAGAGAAATAATAACTCATTTTTGTCGCTGAGTTTGGCGCCCAAAATCTTCAGAGAATGATATCCACGATCGAAACCATCGAAGTAGTCCTCACTTTTGTTATAATTACTATTGAAGTCGTCGATCAATTGTTGACATGCATTTAGTTCATGCAATTGTCTCCACTCGTTGTTATCACTATTTTTGCATTTAATCAAATATTGTTCGCCGCCATTAATAATACGTTTGTCTAATATTTTTCGATCTCGTACTCAGTCATAACTTCGTTTGTTTTCAGTAACTAATTAATCATTGAATGAATTATAAAGGCGTCGAAACGCATTATAAGGTTTTGATTAGTCTGTTTTTGAGGAATGCCGCTAAAACTAAAAACTCATTTGAATAAAAGTTTATTATTCATATCTACAATCCAATAGATGACAGCTTTGAGTGCAATTCAAATTCTTGGATCACTTTTAATAAAATGTGTTATTTTGTAAACGCTGTCTAACTTAAAAATACAATTAATTGATTTAGTTTGAGTTGCGATTTCGCTCTAAATAATTCTAACTCAATTCTGTTTATATTGAACGCTTTTGGCTGCACCGAAATTGTAAACGGGTTCGACTGTACTTGTAGAAAACGATTTACCGCTGAAGAAACTTTCTGTATTTGAATGTTACGATTAGTTACAGGACCAGTTTTCGAGAGGCAATGTCGTATTTTTGAGATAATCCTTCAGTCAATGAAAAATAGATCAAACATTTGTTGTTTGAACTAGAGACGTTCAATGGGATTCCGTTGACGGAATATACAGTCCTATCCCGCTCCATCCCACGGGACGGGACGGCGTGGAATTAAAAAATTTAGACACGGGATGGGACGGGATGGCTGATGATTTTCAAAATTCCCGTGGTGATCCCGTACCGTAGAATGGAACAGAATTTTATGCTCCGGTGTCTCAAAAGTACAAATTTTCTAAGAAAATACAAAAACGTAATTTTTTAACATCTTAAATAAGTATAGTTATTTTATAAACACATTGGGCTTTGCCTGCAAAAGGAACCTCTTCTCCATTGAAAAATAACAAAAGGGCTTATTAAACACTAGTATCTATACACTGTATTTAACACTTTAGTCATTCGATATTTCTTTAATCTAAGCCTTACGCTTTAGATTGTCAGTATAAGTGTTAAAAACTACTTTTCAATTGAAAGGGAGTTCAGATTATTAACATTTTAGAACTAATCCAACTTTTCATATCTTTATGAAACTTAGCTTGATTTTGAAGTGACAGTTTGATATGAATGAAATTTTGCACTAGTAATCATTTAAAAAATATGTAAATCACTGATATGTTGTACTATTATTGTTCTTATACTGTTAAGAATTTTCGCGATAAGACTTACCAAAGACTCATCGCTATACTATTCATTAGTTTTCATTGCTTATCATTAGTTAAAAGTTCAAAAATTTACAGAAATCAAAACTTATATGAGAGTGTCTTAGTGTGTAGGTATTGATGTTTTAGTCACAAAAGTAAAGGTTAGTTAAAAAAATATTCGATTAGTAAATGAGGCTAAATAACTAAAACTTAATCGTGAATATTCAATATTTTGAGGTTTATCATTATGAAAGGAAATCATCTTCATATTTGAAAGTAGAGAAGAGGTTCCTCTTGTAGTCAAGGCTTCAAGCATTCATAAAATGTCTGAGTGTGAAATTATAGATGAAAGTGATAAAAATGATAATCAAAATATTAATTCTAATGCATTTAAGAAACTTAAACGGGCTGTGACTGATGAAGTAAGTAATCGCAAAGAAATACAGAAATTAATAAGTGAATTAGTTATAAGACTCATGTCGGTATTAGTAAAGTATGGACTGAATTTTCACGAGTATTTTTGGATAATCATGAGACATTGCTTGTAAAGTGTAATAGATGTGATTTCATCATTAAACATGTTGGTAAAGATGGAACAAGTGGGCTTAAAAGGCATAATTGCAAAGTCAACAGTACCCCACAAATTCATAAATTTCTTCAAAAATTGCCTACAAATAATGAAAAGATGCTAATTGCAGAATCTGCAGCATTGTGCTGTGCCAAAGATTTGAGACCTTTTAATTTTATTGAAGGCCATGGTTTTAAAGAACTATCAAAAGTCTTAATTCAAATTGGGAACAAACTGGGAGGCAATGCTAATGTTGAAGATTTGCTCCCAAGCAGGATAACAGTTTCGCGTCAAATTGATTCAATCTATTTAGACATTAAAGACAATATAATTGCAGAATTCAACGAAATACAAAGTTTTGCTGTCACAGCTGACTGGGTGCACGACGATTTGAAAACAAATTATCTAACAATATCAGTTCAGTATATCAAAGACAATAAGATAGTTGCACGTGTTTTGACTACAAGAGAAGTTTCCAATAAAACTGCAATTACAACAAAAATGAATGTTAAGCAAAGTCTAACTGAATTTAAAATTCAAGACAAAGCAAAGTTTTTCGTGTCTGATAATGCAAATTCAATGTCTGCTGCGATTTCTCAAGATATTTGGATCGGTTGCGCATCTCATAATTTTAATTTAGCTCAAAAACATGCATTTCATTTTGCAGGTGATAGTCAGTTCGACTCAATAATTAAACTCTTAGATAAGAGCAAAGAGATGGTCTCTCACTTTAAAAGATCGGGGTACTTTAGATTTTGTAATTTTTAATTAGGATTCTAATACAATCTCAATCTATTTTCCTCATTAGCTTGCAGCGTAAACTGTTGACTTCATTAAAGCAAACGATAGAAACCAGATGGGATAGCCGATATGGTATGTTGTGCTCAGTTAAGGCTAATATGAGTCAAATCAGAGAAATGGCACTTGAAAATGACCGCATATACGATTACCTAAATTTCATAAAAGATCCATTACTATCAGATTTAATATGTTTATTGAAAGTCCTAAAGAAATCAAGATTGAACATAAACAACGAGTCAAGTCCTACGTTACCACTCGTTTTGTCGACAAAAATGGTGGTTCTCAAACAACTAAACCAAGATCCTAACGATAGTCAACTTATTAATATTTTAAAAGTTAGGCTATCCGAAAATGTTAAAAAGTATATTAAGATAACATATTATCATAAATGCGCAATTTTATTAATTCCTGCAATTCGTAAACTTGAAGATCTAGTCGATTCGAGTGAATATCAACATGTTATTAACTTTTGCGCTCAACTAATAGAAAATTTTTGTGGTATAAATGACGGTCAGGTATCTGAACCACAACAAATAGTAACCTCACTCAATGAGTGTATAGCATTATTTGCATTTCCACAAACGCAAAATTTAACGTATGATTCACCACATTCTGAAGTAATGCGCTACGTAAACAACTCATTTAGTAATTTAGAATTAAATACTGAACCATTAAATTATTGGAGTCAATCTCGAGATAAATTCCCACGTCTTTCTAAATTAGCTCTCATTCTATTTTCAATTCCCGCAATAAGCTTATCAAGTGAACGTAATTTTAATTATGCTGGATTAACACTTACAGATAGAAGATCTAATTTAGATCCTGAAAATATTGATAAAATGCTTTTTATTAGATCTAATTTTGATAAGAATTAAAACATTATTGTTTTGAATGCGTTTGGAATTTTGCATCTATTTCGTTTTATAATAAAAAACCATGCGTGAGTAGTTTCTTCAGAGCAAAGTATAAAATGGACAGAAACAATATCGAGCGATAAAATATGCTTTACTTTGCGAACGACTGATTCGCAAGAAAATTGAAAAATGTTAAATGACTCAAAACCAAAGTTTAAGCATAACATTATGACCTGAAACAACAAATCAATTTTTTTATTAAGGGGTAACCCACTAGCAAGGTGCGTGCAATTCAACCTAATAGCAAAATTGATAAAACATCGTTTTCTTATCTATCAATTTGACTTTTTTCTTCAAAATAGATTGATTAAAAACTAATGTGATATTCAAATTGCACAAATGTAAGGCAGTCATCGTTTTATTTGAAGAAACCATGTTTACAGACACTCAAAGGAAGCACGTTTTAGATTCAAAAAATGTTCAAATGACCAAATAATTTAAGCTTTTAATAACATTTGTTTTAGCTGATCATTAATCTGAGATAAACTCAATATAAATAAATTAGTTATTTGATTGTTTGAACATTTATTTGAACGTAAAAAATATCTTTAAATAAAATAATGACTGCCTTATATTTGTGTGTAATTTGAATATCACATTAGTTTGTAGTCAACCTTCTGAAGATGCAAAAAGTGACACTAGACTATAAGAAAACTGATGTCTCATCAAACATACTGTCAAATTCAATTATACAGACTTTGTTAGTGAGTGTATATGTAATCAAGTATTAAATAAATGAAGGATAAGATCATGAATGTTACGTCTGAAAGTCTGAAAGTTTGATAGTATAGCATCAGATTTAAGCATATTTGAAGGAAGCAGGTTCTAATCTCTACACCATAAAATTGGTTCCACGTCTCTACTTTCAAAACATTATTTGCATCAACTTCACTCCCAAAATCGTCGATAAAACTTTAAAGTAACCTTGAAATCAAAGTATTTTATATTAAAAACTTTTATCGATTCTACAGGATTGCATCGAATCCTTCAGAATTGCGCGCAACTATGTAGCTCCGAGTAAACTTTTTTAATATAGAGTATTTTAATTTTAAGTTTACTTCAAAGTTTTATTGAAGATTTTGAGAATAAAGTTGTTGCAAATAATGTTTTGAAAGCAAATACGTGGAACCAGTTTCACGGTGTACAGGTTATTGTCATGTTGAAATAATATGAATAAGAAATCTGTCCGCTAACCAACTCAATTGATAACGATTTTCATGTAATTTGCAATTAATGTTAATAATTTGTGAGGAGGCATACAGTATTGCATTTTTATAAATATCGAGATTGTATTTGGGGTAAAAGCAGGAGTTTTAAGGAGAAACTCCTTAAATTTTGGGGATATCGATTGCGAAGCTCCTGATGAAACTGAAGTTTATTTGATTTCAAAAAGTAGAAATTTTTGTAACCAGTTGATTGAAAAGAAATCAATGACAATACGAGCAAAAGTGAAATATTAATGAAAATCAGAAACAGTTTTTTGCATTTGAGGTATGAATATAACGATTATCCACTTTGGACTTCATATGTATCAGCCTTGGAGGGCGAAAAGCGCTTCTTTGCTTACTTAAAAATGTAAAAGGTCTCATACAAATTCAAAGATGAAGATTAACCTAAAACCAATACTCAATATTGGATATTAATATTCAGTGAATTTGCCTTCGATGTTAACGAACTTCTATGTAAGTCAAGCGTTGTTTGAAACCGGATGTTTTTAATGTTCTCTACTTTACTACAAAACTATTATTTGTGTTTAAGAAGTGCTTATAAAAACCAATCGCAATCTATACGGACTAACTTTAATCGCAAACAGAGATACAAAAGTATAAATGAATTAAATCAATACTAAAATTTGTTCAGCGTCTTTAGTTCCAAACATTATTTCAGACTCTATTTATTTCAAAATCTGAAATCAAATCTTTGACTTAGAGTTGTATTTAAGCCTTAAAATTAAAATTATTTGTATCCACAAAATTTAATTAATTCTTAAGAATTGTGCGCAGCTCAGAAAAGTTTTTAAGAATTGACTACACCTTTTAGATGTAAGCATTTTTAGTTTGAGATTATTTAAGGTTTTGTTCGCGATTCTGGGAGTAAAGCAGTTCCATATTCTGTGTTCGAAGTAAACACGTCTAAACACTAGTATTAAATAATACTCACAAATAAAGCGCAGTTAAATGAGTTAACAACAATGTCATTAAAGCGTATGAATTGAGTCCAACAAGCAAATATATTTTAAGCAAAGTTTAGCACAAATTTGTTTACTGAAACGAATTCATACGCTTTAATAACATTGTTGTTAACTCGTTTGTACTTTATTTGTGAGTATTCTATAAACAAATATGTAACAAAACTTTTGTTTAAAATGTTTGTTCACTTTATCCTAAGCTTAGGATCCGCCAAATTGTTTTAGTGAAACACTTTTAATCTTAAAATTTTCAATATCCTAAACTTACAAAAAAACCTATAATTCAAATCTTAGGATGAGGGACAATTATAAAACGTAGTACTGGAGTCGAACTGATTTACAGTGCAGACACGTTTCCTTCAAACATAGTCGGAAAAGGCCGCAAATCATACGTCAGTAGATTTTCAGAGCAAAGTATAAAAATGATAGAAACAGTGTTAGACAAAAAAATACGATTTGCTTTGCAAACAATCGATTGATGAGAAAATTGAAAAGCGTCGAAGGGATCAAAACCCAAGTTTAAGCATTTGTAACATTGTTTAAGCATAACATTAAGACCTCAAACAACAACAAATCAAGCTTTTTGTTAAGGGTTTAATTGATAAGCTTTTGTGGTAAAACGTTTTAAGCTAATAAACTGAAAAAATAGATTTTGCCACTTGATTGTTGCCTTAATTTTCATCTCGATGTATGACTTACAGTATTTTTCACTTCAATTTGTATCTATTGCATTGCTATTTGTGTACTTAGTGTAATCCTTATGAAAATCGGTTGCTTATCTCAGAACTATTTGTGTTAATTTCATTGCTATTTGTAATTGAAATAAAGTTTTGAATTACAAATAGCTTTGCGAAAGACACGAATAGCTTTGAGAAGAGCTACCAGTTCGACAGGGTTTGGGTTTACATTACAAATAGCAATGCAATAGATTCAAATTGAACTGAAAAACACTGCATTATCATATATTTAAAGAAACCTTAACGTTAACGCCTTGCGGTCTGCTCATCACAGTACACCTCTGGCAGGACTTGAAGAATTACGCAAAAATCGCCCCCATTAATTCGGAGTTTTGACTGGCTCAATTGTCATTTCATCATTATGACGTCACATTGAGGTTCTTTGCGAAAGAGTCTGACAGTATAGATTCAGATTCAAGCGTATTTGAAGAAAACAAGCCCTAAGCTCTACGCCATAAAACTTAATCTGCGATAGATACAGGTAGCGTCTAAATGACAACTCTTCCCATGCTTTTAAGGCATATTTCCCATAACACGCGCTGTTAGCGGTTCAAAAAAGTGTTGTTCAAGCCGAGTACTTTCGCGCACCAAAAGTTTAAGGGTTACGAACGGCTGTGTCCAAATACTAGGGCACGCTGAAAGTTTTTGTAATAGGCCAACCTGGTGCATGTATATGAAAGTTCTCAAGATCCAAACATTTATTTGCATTTCGTAGGATTAGGCACCAAATTTCATTTGATTATCTCTAGCCGTTTAGATTCTGTGATAATTTAAAGATATCCAGTCATCAAATGTTTCAGATTCAAATCCATTATAATATCTGAAAAAGTTTGATGACTAGATATCTTTAAATTATCACAGAATCTAAACGGCTAGAGATAATCAAATGAAATTTGGTGCCTAATCCTACGAAATGCAAATAAATGTTTGGATCTTGAGAACTTTCATATACATGCACCAGGTTGGCCTATTACAAAAACTTTCAGCGTGCCCTAGTAATTTTACTTTAATTAATCACAAACTGGTGCTTTCTGAGCAAATTTTAGGGTTTGCTCACTCGTTGAGTTACTATTAAACTTAAAATATGAATCACTTGGCTTTAATGTAGTGAACGACCCAATAATCACTGATAATCAAATGATTTGATGCACTTTTAAGTCAGACAAAGTTCAAGAACATGTTTGAGTGCAACGTAAAATCCTTATCCACGCGCTTATAGTCAATCAAGGAATCCAATAAAATTATGTCAATCACTCCTGAAGCCGACAGAACGTTGATTGCTATTTTGTCTCCCGACTCGATTCTAATGTTTCATTATTTTACATTTAGCCCTGATTTCAGAAGAACAGCCTTAGATCTTTACTTAATGTTAGAAACAAGTTATCTTTCGTACAAATAGTTTTTAAGTTTGAGCTCTAAAGTTTTCTGCTTATCAAAAGTTTAATCTACTCGTCAAAGTAAAATAAGTTCACTTCTAGTCATAACTGTCAATCAGTCAAAAACCGTTATCGGACAGTTCGTCCAAAGACAGTTCGTCCAATGGACAATTCGTCCAATGACAATTAGTCTAAAGACAATTCGTCTAATATAGCAATTTGTCCAACAGGCATTTCGTCCAATAAATAATTCGCCTAATAGACAATAAGTCCAACGGAAAAAGTGTCCAATAAGTTATTTTGACTGAAAACTTGTCTGCGCAGGTGGATACCCAGGCCTATAGTAATTAATACCTGAAAGCAATCTGAAAATATCTACACTGCTGTTATTGATCTTCTACGTGCTCATAACGTTCAATTGTAATCTAGTATTTTATATTATCAAAAATTAATACATTGACTTATGATTCTTTTTATTCAGTAAAATTTTATTACTTATTTTTAATTATTCAGTGATGTTTTAATTTTCTAAAAAAATTGACTTTAAAAGTTTTTTCTTTTATGTCTAAAAAAATATTTAATTCTTAAATAATCATTTTATATAGAGCCCAATGGACCAATTGGTCTTTGGACGTATCGTCCTATTAGACGAATCGTCCTTCGGACAAATCATCCTTTGGACGAATTGTCCATTGGTCGAATTGCCATTAGACGAACTGTCCATTGGTCGAATTGCCATTAGACGAACTGTCCATTGGTCGAATTGCCATTAGACGAATTGTCATTGGACGAATTGTCTTAGATCCGTCAAAAGCAACTTTAATCGTGAAGAATTAGGTTTTAAAGATATTTCTCAAGCATATGATAATTATTTGCCTGTTTCTAGAGATCATTTTATTAGTATGCAAAAATTCTGAAATATATTTCGAGTAAACTGCAAAATAAGTTGAATTTTTATGATTTTCCGTATTAAATAGATTCTGTTTCTATTCCTGAAACTCAAGTTTTGTTACATCAATCGTTTGATCAAAGAAATAAAACCATAAGCTAGTAAAAATTAAAACTATGTAAAAAGTCTGTTCATTAAAGCTATGTTTCAGTTTTGCTTTCCATTAATCTCATGATAAAAACTCTGACACTTAGATGATAGACGCATGATTTTTTGAGGGTTGCTATACATCCGGATTAATGTGAGAAAAGTTTTTACTTATTAAAAGATTTATGACTAATGTTAAATACTTGTTAACTTGTAATTCATCTCTATTTGATTTCCATGCATTTTCGCTAAGGCCCTTCTGAAATTGATTAAATAATTTGAATCCACATATTCTTGAGGAGCATAATGAAGAAAAGGCACTAGACGCTATTATAATCATAAAACTGGTAGTCAAAGATCATCAGCATATTTGTATTATCAACACTTATGTCGACATGCAGTCATGGAAAAATCTAAAGTATCAACTAAATTTGATCTAGTTCCTTATATTTTAGTTATTAAAGCTTGAAAAATGAGTCGATACGTGTTTAAAGAAATTTTTGAAAAATTACTCATCATGGTATGTCATGGTAGTTTGTTAAACATTAATGTAATCAATACAGTAGAGTTAAAGTTTGGGAAACTTATAAGTTTAGAGATTATGGCAAGAGTAACGTGGAACAAACGGCAATTAAGTAGGAATCGTATCGATTGCGTTAGTGTTTAACAAACTACCATGCCAAATGGGGTAATTTTTCAAAATTTCCTAAAACACGTACTATCAGTCAAAAAAGTATATGTCAGAATGTGCGCTTAAAAGACAATAAAAGCCAATGAGAATTGAACCAAATAAGGGAAAGATTGAACAAATAATTTTCTCGCGTTTTGATAAGTATTATTCCTAGTAATGAGTGATAAAATACGAGACTTATCTTTAAATCTCTATAAGTGTTATATTTGCATCGAACTTTAACATAAGTAACTTAAATTTAAGAAATAATTGAGAAAAGTTGAATGCAAAGTAAATACTTTATGAACTCTTTATCAGCAAACGATTGATGCAAGAGTTCCCTATTTTGTTTTGCCATAAGTTAGACCTAAAGTTTATAAAAGTTTTCAAAATGCTGATACGTAAATATTAAAGTGATCCCTAAGTATGTAAGGCGCGAAAAAGCTTTATTTAACATGTAATTTTTTGACTGATAGTACCGAATCATTTTCAGGCTTTACAAAATAGAACTGATAATCTGAAATATACTTTGTAGCTCTCAAGTTATAAAATATGTGTTATAAAAACTTTACCAGGATGAATTTTGAAAAATTTTCTTAAAATTATTCCTTCCATGATTACTCACAAACCATGTTTCTGAAGTCAAAATCGAACTAAAATATAAGCAACTAGATCAAATTTAGTTGATAATTTAGATTTTTCCGTGACTGTATGTTACAAGACGATTCAAATGAGAATGCGATTTAATGCGATAAGTCATTCATGTGATTACTCAATGCAATATGACATCCCATAAGACATCCCTCTTTCACGTCAAATTTCAAATAACTAATGATTTAAATCAAAGTCTTTTCTAAATGAACACGTATATAGTCGCAATAAAAAAGCCACTGAAATGTGACAAACTTTTGTAGAAACAATACTTATATAACATCGGATGAAACAAACAATGAATAAACGGCACCTAACCAACAAGTAATTGCTTTTTGTTAAATATAAACTAACGATCAAATTAAAAGAGTCAGTTTATTAGCTCTGGATTTAAACACATTCAAAGCAAATAAGCTCTAAGCTGTATATACCATAAAACTTGATACTCTGCGATGGATACAGATAGGGTCTGACGAACAGCTCTCGTTCTTATGTCTTTAGGGCATGTTTCCTATGCTACGTGCTGTAAGCTATTAACACACGTACGTAATGTGTTTTTCCTTATTAGATCTACAGATAAGGACTTAAATCCTTGCATTTTAACTTCAATAAAAGATAGAAGTTATGGTTTCGTTTGCACTTAAATAAAATTTGATATATTTTGAAACTATGCATATTTTAGAACATCAAGAGATGCATAAACATCAAAATCCACATTAAAACACACTAAACAAGACAAAAATAGGTGCATTCCTGTAACAAGATTATATTTTTTTTATAAAGAAATTAAGAAATTAGCGGGAAATGTAGGAAAAGGACAGTCTATTGATGAAGTAGAACATAATTTGATATTACTATATGATGGACAAAACTGCATAAATTTAGCAAATTCATTGTGATAATTGTAGTTATTATTTGAATTTTGCATATGTTCTTGTGTGTACCAGACTACTTTTGCAAAGTCGATCTGCTGTCCCTCAAAAATATCATTGCATTATGTAATTTCAAATATTGGTTAAAGTTTTCAGATGAAAATTTGATCAGACATTCCTCACTTTTCTCAGTAATCATATATGAATAGCCCATTGGATATACTTCACGCATCACTTTACTATTTTGCCATCGATGATTAACAAGTTTTTAAGTGTACTCTATGAACGGAACACAATACCACTATTTTGGGATACTTAAGCTTTTGGACAATTATTGAGCCATATTCTGAATTCTGTGTTAAGCTCGATCTCGACCCAAGTTAGACTTGGTGCCATCAAGATTTGTATTTCAAGTCTAACTTGAGTCGAGATCGAACTTTGAATAGAACTCAGAGTATGGCTCATTGTTCTTCTTGCGAAAAACTTTATGTGCGATTATTGCAATTTCTAACTTTTATATTTGATTAAACAAATTTCTATAATTATTTTTATGCTATCTCTCAGTTTTGTTCTTCATATATTTCTGTTGACAATCAATTCAATCGGTAGTAATATTCGTGCAACTTGTGGTAAACTAATTTCCAGTATTAATGAAAAAAATCAAAAGATCGCTCGTTTTAATAAGTAATCAAACTTAAACTTTAGGTAAAAACGGAGATTTCAAAAAGAAGTTTCTTAATTATTTTGAGAACATTGATTGCAAAATTTCTGATGAAACTGAAGTTGGATTGATTTCAAAAAACAAGATCTTTAAGTCATCGATTGATTGCAAACTAATTAATATTCAAAACGGTAAAAATGAGATAAAAGAAAAACATAGAAAATAATTATTCGTCTGACCTGATGCACAAATGTAATGACTATCTATTTCATACTTGATATATAATTAATGTGATTCCACATGTTTTCGAAGAGCATAATGAGGAAAAAACATTAAACGCTACTATGATCGTAATATAACTGGTAGTCAAAAACTAACGGCATGTCTATATGATAAACACTGATTTTCAACTTTATGTTGCGAAACGACTCAGAAATATTTTGAATGCGATAAATCATTCATTTGATTACGCAATGCGAACGGCTTCGCATAAGACATTCCACTTCATGTGAAGTTTGAAGTAACTAAGGTTTCGAATCAACTTTTTATTCTAAATGAACAGATATACAGTCGTAATGAAAAACTACTGATATGTGAAAAATGTTCATAGAAAACAGAGCAAAAATCATATCTGATTAGACACAGTCAACAAATGTTTAAACAGCAAGTGATTGTTTTTTGTTTTAAATATAAATCGAGATCAAATTTAAAGAAATTAACTTATTTCACTTCGATCTAAAGCTGAGAAAATTGTCAAAAAGCTGACCCGTAGTCTTATTTACTTTATTAATGAGTAGCTCTTCTAAAAGCTACTCTACTTACGAAATATTCAAACGAAGTTTTTGTTATAACGTGTTATGACATCAAATTAATATGAATTGTAGTAAAAAATTGAAAACTCGTTTATTTTCTTTTCACTAATTCAATGAGATTTCAACCGAAGGCATTTGAAAGGGATTCGAGAAGTTGCAAACTATTTCTGAATTCGAGTCAATTTAAATATGAAATGGAATATGTTGAGTTGAATCACACCTTCACCAACTTCTCGATCCTCAAATGTATTGTACAGATTCTGTTAAGTTTGGGAGAGAGTCACTCCTTATTAGACCTAAAGATTATCTCATTTGTGACAAGGTCAAAAGCACGTTATTAATCGTGACTACGGCTTCAATAAGATATTAATCTGAATGTTATGTTCATAATGCCGTGGTTTAGTCGCAATCTCAAAGATAGTTAATTATTAAATTTGCATTTTATTTCAAATCATATCTGTAAAATGTGATATTGTTATTCTCGGTGGAGATCATAACACGCCTACGTCTGATAAGAATCAATTATCAGATGTATGAATAATTATTTTTAAATGAATTGAATTGTTGAATAGTTCAAAATTCAATTACAATAACGATTCTCTTCTAATGATAAAGAATTACTCTTTATTTATCTGATTTGAATACAAGAATTAATTCGAGATAAATAAACTGGAAATTACATTTATTCAGTTATAGTAAACAATTATATCATTTCTAGTGAAATGATTAAAAGCTTGATTAGAATTACAAATGCTTATCTGTTTAATCGTTGTATCTTCTGTTTAATGGGATCGCCCCCACTCTTCACAGAATAGTCACTCTTCCTTAAATCAAAATCTAGAAATATACCTTTAAATGAGACTCTCTTTCAAGTTAACAATTTTTGGAGAAGAGTGCAAAAGTATTGTAACTTTCATATAATTTCAGCCCTTCGGTCTAATCAATGAAAGACTTTACAAAGTTATTGCTTCTTCCTAAAATTAACTATGGATCTAATAAGGCGTTAACATATGGGTATTTCTATGTGATTCAAGCCCTTTTGTCAGAATTAGTCAGATGACTTTTTATTAAATTCATATCTGAGTACACCAGCCATCATCTGCTAAGAAAGTGGTGACCAGCATTGTATACGATTGATTAGTATTTGTTCAAAGACCACATTTAGGGATTTGAAACGCTTGCTGATGATGGTCCTTCTCTCTTATTCTCAGACAGTACAATTAGCGTCAAAAGAGTTTTGGCAACATATATTTTGAAGCCTCTTTTTGCATTTGTCATAAAAAATTTCAAAAGTTCCGACTTAATGAGGAGACCTTGATTTTGATCGAGAAGAGTCCAATCATATTTGATTTATGTTGTGACCGCGCTGGACGCACACTTTTGCACGTATACTAATGTTAAGCAGACTCTTCATACTTTAAATGTAATTTTGATGAATTCATTAATGATTAAAAAGATAAAAATTGTCAGTTTTTAATTCTATGTATTACTGCGTATTATTTAGTTAGTTCGCTCAATAATTAGTGGAATAGCACTCTAGGTATGAAACATTCATTTTGTTGATTCAATTCTAAAGTATTTGAAACTTTAATTATTATAAATAATGATTATTTAAATAAAAATTATTGTTGAATTTTTCAATTAGGCTTTCGTTTATGCTTCTCATCAAATTTGATACAAATGGATGAGTATTCCTTTACGGATAGTTTCGATCGCTTCGATCAAACTTCACTCAACGTCTTCGACTTATTTGGACAACTTGATAGCAATCACGATTTTAGCAGACGAACTACTGTTTACCCTGATTATAATAATAACAACGATGAGTACTGTCAGCGAATTATTAGCACTCAGGCTGATAGTGTATTACAGGACACGAACCAAACCAACTTTTATTTTAATAATAACTCAACTTTAAATATGGATCAGCTATTCTGTCAGCCGATATCAAGTGCATTAAAGGAAACGTCAGAAACTCATGAAGAAAGGGGTTATGCAAGGAACGAACCATTTTCAGTAAGTACTAAATTTTCTGGTCGTTTCATAAATAAGATGTCAGAACTAAAGTCAAACTTTAGTAAAAAGAAACTCAAGAGAGTGCAGAGAACTGGAACGAAATTGAACTTGGCTCAAAATAAAAATTCTGGTATATGTTTAAGAAAGTTAGCACACACCGCTGCTGAAAGCAAGTACAGGTCATCAATTAATGAACAATTTAAAAAACTGAAGATATTAGTGGCCGGACCTAATGTTAACTGGAAAAAGGCGACTATTTTAGAAGCAGTGGCTCAATACATAGAACGACTAAAGAGAGTTAATTTTAATTTGGTTGAACAAAATTCACAATTGAAACTCAAACTGAGTCAGTTCTCATCAATCACCCAATCGCCTATCACTACTGCATACACAGTAACTCCATCGGTCACTCCTTAAGCTAATAATGGCATTCAATTACAAAATTCAACGATTATGTATTTATGTGTTTGAGAATATTTTCTTTTCAGACTTGAGGCAAAGTACTATGTTTTACTTATAAAACAACAAACTGTTTTGTTATTTTAAAATATTAAATAAAAATCTTTGATTTTAAACCTGATTAAGTTATTGATAAACTTAATCGACTTAATACGTGTGATTTGAAAAGTTTTCTCGATACGCAAGCAACAGAACTATAAATAATCACCCAACATTTAAATCATAAGTTACATAAGTTTATAAGCTAAAGTTCAGATCAATTGCAGCATTCAAACAGACTTTTATAGTTTAACCACAACTATAGATAGAAATCTACAGCTTTGATGAATATGATAGTGATTTTAATTGTTTTAAATAATATAAAGCATAAGTGATCTTAACTCTGATCAGGTATTCATCATATGATATTGACCTTGTGGTTCAATTTATGTGCTTGTTTTAACCTTCTCAATTATTTGTTAGAATTATTTAATTTTAATTTTTTGTTAATACAAAGATTTATTACGGTGGCAGCAATTAACATAAAGATACACAGAAATAACTCCTTAAAATTTTTAATCATCAGATTAGTCTTTGAGTTATCATGAAATAAAATGACAGACGTCACTGTTTTAAAATTAGCATTAAAAACCTATTAAGAATTTATTTTAATATTGATATGTTATTGAAAGCAATTTAACTATTAATCTCATAGATATTAGTCTAAATGGGGAAATACTTTATTCAAATTAAATTTTATTATTTTTGGTTCATTAAAAGAAATAATCAGGCGTTCTATTCTCGTTAATTGGTCAACGTTTTTCGCACCTTCTGATAGTTTTGATGCTTGAGCTGTGGAAATTGGCATATTTTAAATTCAATTTTACTAGGTTTTGAAAAATATTTCTCTTTAGCTTATGTGACACCCATTCTGATTCGTTATGATCTGATATCATGTTTTCTGTTGACGTGGCATTGAAAAATAAAGGCTCATATAGTTTTTATGATATTGAAAGCAATAAATTGAATGTAAAGCTTTAAATCGAAATCACTTGCAAGTCATATGCATAAAAGTTTTCGATTTCATGAAGCTTTTCAGAAGTATAAATATTTTTGAAAGTTTTGAACATTACATCGATAGTTTTTAGAAATCACAAGAATATTGGGTAAGTGTGAAAATCTATACATTTTAGTTTTAAGTATCTTAAGTTTTAGTTCCAATATTTAAAAGATCACTTTTATGAGAAAATAAGTCAATTGCATAAAGATCGTAGACATTAATCTCGATAAGCTATATAAGAAATGATGGTAAACGCTCGAGCGGAAGGCGCTCAGTGATGAATGCGAGTGCTGAGTATGAGCACGATCGCGTGCGTTAAGCTATTGAGCGTGAGAGCTGAGCGTCAAACCATTTAATAACAAATTAAGCTTAATATTTTGTTAACAATACACTTAACATATGCACGACGCATGAAGTTGTTCCGTCTCACGTTAATTATTCTGAATCAAAGAGCTTACTAGGAAGAGTGAGAAACTGCAGAAGTCCCGATTTTAATGAGATTGGTTTTACAAAATAAGTATTGTATGCTTAAAACTTACATGCTATTCATATCTGCTTAAAAAGTTTTATAACGATGGATATCTGAAAAGCGTTAGAAGTGATACATAAACATCTTCCATCGCTATAATTGAATTACAAATTGAGCGCACTGTGGAAAAAATTATTAGAAAAGTTTGTGGAAGATCAGCTTCTACACACCTTTTAGACCGTATAGTATTGATGCGCTACTTGCAAAATAATATATTACAGTGTCCATCATCTAAGGATAGCACGACTCTCAGTTTTTCCCATAAAGAGGTACAGAGACTGCAATAGCTATTAATCATGCAGCCAAAATGATATTTTCCTGTAATACATGCACACTCGCTTTTTAGGCCAATACAAAAAATACAGTAAATCCAATTTACGATTTGACCTAATAGTTAGGAAAGTTGTTAATATTCAAATAGTTTGATTTAATATTTGATGATATAGCAAATTAATTTAATGGACATAATTAAATTCTAATGATTTACCAGTAATGAGGCGGAGCCGTTGCTTTCGATAACTTCTCGGTAGTGGTCGGCATTGAATCAGCTAATGATTGAATTGCAGGGATTTCAAATCCTAATTGTCGCCACTGATATTGAATCTCTTGCTAAAAAAGATCTTGTGTCACAAATATTCGTAGATTTTTCTTAAACTTTTTTGCTGAGAACTCCAAATAATTTCTTAATATGATTGCAGTCCGGACTGTACGGAGTATGACTGACAATACGATCCGTCCCAAATCGGAGAGTCAAATAAGTAAGAGCTTGATAACTCGTGTGAACTCGATTGTTACCATGGAGTGTGTAAGAGTCCCAATTAGGAAAGACTCTTTGGCGTATGAAATCGCGTAATTCTCAAGAAAATCGGCATACTGATCGAGATGTTTTAATGAATTTCAAGTTATCTTGTATTTCACCGACTTTAAGTTCATTCTTGAGAATGAGATATGAAACACTTCGACAGTTCGTGTTAAAATTTTTTGTCTCTCATTCAAATCGATTCACCTTAAACACTCGGCTACTTTAACACCAAAAAACTTCTACTCAGCTCTATTTTAATATTGAACGCATTTCAATAATTATTTCGTATAAATGAGTTGCATTGATTAACTTGTCTTGTAATCTGAAAAGATACTCATTGAAAAATTTCGTAAAGTGATGACAAAAATACAGAAAAAATTCAACAAAAGTTATAATATTTGATTTGAATTCATTTTTACCTTAAAGTCAGCCAAGACTTTATGACATTCATTGCTATCAACACCAGTAAAGTAGATTTTTTGTGGCTTCAAAGTTTCACAGCATTCAATCAATAGCTGTATATAATGTAAGCAAACGAGTGGACCCATGTTTTAAAATCTTTGAATATTCAATATCACAAAAATCATAGAATAATTTTAATTGTTCATCACGCTTGGCAGATGTTGCAGAGTGATTAAACAGTTTGTAAATCAAGTTTTCGATACTCAAAGTATTTGCATTAAACCATATTTAGCGTGATTGCTGAATACATGACAATTGCAGTTGCCTTTAATTGCATTCTGATAGTGGTTTTTAAGATTCATGAAAACTGATTGATTTTTTGCCGTAATTAAGAGCCGCATTATCTGTACCATAAGCCACTAAATTTTCGAATTGTAAATTATAATTTTCAAATACGCTCTTCAAACTTTCAAAGATTGATTGAGAGCTTTCACTCTTGAGTTCATAAAATTCAAAACATTAACAATGCCTTCAACTTTACTGAAATATTGAATATAAATTGGAAATAATTTGACATTATTTTTATTCGACGCATCGGTTGAGACAGAAAGTCGCCTACCATTAGAACAAATGAATTTCAAATTTCGAAGAAGGACACAAAACATTTAAAGCGATGGTCTCAGTCTTAGTTCGGCCGCATTTCATATTCTTACAGATGTTTGAATCAGAGAAGAACTTTTAATTTAATCTCATACTACAACCAAGTGACCTATAGCTTTGATACACTCTGAGTCATTAAAATCCGCATTTTGAAAATTAACTTTTCGGTTTCTTCAAAATATTTCGAAAATAATCAAGTATAGACAAAAACCTTATACGAATCAATTGTACCCTTTAACATGACCTATCTAATGACTACTCATATATTGCTATGTACAGTACCGTTTTAACCCCAGTAGGCCAAAAAGAAATAATGAGACTAATTTTCGAAACTAAATATCTTGAAAACCACATGTCAAATTTGAATGAAATTTCTAAATTTTTAAACAAATATAGTCTACTTTCAAAACCACATTTAATTATTTTTATGAATTGCTGAATAAAAAAATTGTCGTAAACGAAGTATAAACTATGATTCGGTAAAGCCTTTCGGCGAAAATTTCCTATGGAAGAGTAAGTAGTAACTGCAAATTTTTATTCATATCTAAAAGGAATTTGTATTATAGTTTATAAAAATAACAAAAATTTCTTTCTTGAACCCTAGTCCTCCATAGGAAATTTTTGCCGAAAGGCTTTACCGAATCATAGTTTTTACTTCTTTTGCAACAATTTTTTTATTCGGCAATTCATAAAAATAATTAAATGTGGTTTTGAAAGTAGATTATATTTGTTTAAAAAGTTAGAAATTTCATTCAAATTTGATATGTGGTTTTCAAGATATTTAGTTTCGAAAATTAGTCTCATTATTTCTTTCTGGCCTACTGGGGTCAAAATGGTACTGTACATAGCAATATATGAGTAGTCATTAGATAGGTCATGTTAAAGGGTACAATTGATTCGTATAAGGTTTTTGTCTATACTTGATTATTTTCGAAATATTTTGAAGAAACTGAAAAGTTAATTTTCAAAATGCGGATTTTAATGGCTCAGACTGTAATGTGCTACAGAGAGATAAACAGATGAAACCCCTGCAGCGATTATTCGTTTCTCTTTTGGTGTGCCTACTGGGGTTGCGAATGATTTCATTGACTCACTTGTTCTGACGTCTTGACTCGCTTTTTATGGTTTGTTCATTCGTGTGACGATTGATTAAATAAATTCCATCTGATTTTATACTAAAACTTGATTTACAATAAACACAACTGGCATTGAACTCATTCGCTTTTCTGAGAAATTGCTTAAATTCTTTTTCAAGCTATTCTGGATTAAAACTACATAAATCTTTTTTATTTCTTTCTAGAGATTCACTTGATATTTTTAAAGATATTTTACCCTTTTTAAAATTAAATGAAACCTTTATTAATATCAAGAGCAAACATTTTCTATCAAGTGTAAGGAAAACATGTGAAGCTTTATTTCAAAAATGCACGGTAAAGAAAATAAAACGTAATATCGGGTGGTGCAAAAGTTTTTGCTTTGGTAAGAAAATGAATTGCAATGTCTATGATTCCTTGCAAACCAGTAGTATAGAGCGAGTTATATCTAAACATCAAAGTGTGTAAAGTGTGCTTGTATTTTAAGTAGTAAAACATTGTCAATGACAACAGTCGAAGTCTTAAGTTTCGTACAGCAGTCCGGTTCTTAAGCAGCAAACTTTAGTTCTACAAATAAAGCATTTATGTCTTCTGTACAGAGGACAGTAAATGCTTCATTTGCAGAATTAAGAACTGGATTGCTGCTCAAAACTTAAGACTTTTCGGAAATTTAGATAACGAAAGGCCCCATTAAAACCTATTCATTTTATTGAAACATTAAGTAATTGATGCCAGTCGTAGGTCGACTTACCACAAAAACTTTTTTCAAAACTTTTATCTTCAAATATATTAGAGACAACAAATAATAAGAACTGATTTCCATTTCAAAACTTATTTTGTTTTGTATTCTTTTTTGCTCAGATAGAGAATGACTTTAAAAGAATAATATTTTGAATGTTTTTTAGAGTAAGTTTATCATCACATAAGAGTCTTTAATCTGACAAAGATAATGAGTAATGAATCTTCTCTTTGAGATATTCAATAAGACTTATGCTCTTCCAATATCTGAATTTTTAAAAAGCGTGAAGAAGATAGTAAATGCTTGAAATGTTGAAAAAATTGTCCTTAATATTAAAATTTCATTCGGAAAATGTGTTGTTATTTTGTTTTATTGATGTAGCTCTGCTCTGGAGCATTACTCGCCGTGCACCACTTGTTTGCAAAGTATCACAATTATTGCAGTTTATCTTCATATCAAAGCAAAAACTTTTGCACCACTCGATATATATAAAATAAAAACTGAAAAACGGTGTAACTGTACGCATAATCAGATATTATTAAGTTATAGATCTTATCAAAACTTAGCCACTCATAAGAAAACAATTTTTTTATCGACTGTAATTTATGCGGAGCTGAGATAAGGCATTTTAAACTCTTTTTGGTTTGACTTATGATTATTTTTGTTTGAATTTGTCTTTTCCTTATTTGAGATATTATGCTTGCAATTACAACTTATATCTATTAAACTTTTACGTATACATTTCTGAAGTAAAGCTTGATATTCACTAACTTTTGACAGCCTTAAAAATAACATAAAAGTACTTTGTTTTACAGTTTACTGCTCAGTATTTTAAAGGTTTTCATGCCGTTCTATGACATAAATCGAAGTTATTTGTTTTGAAATTGGTTTCTAACACTTTAAAATTTTAATGTATTTCCTAAATGCGTGAGACTTTCGCCTCATGCATGTAACCGATGCGAGAGACTTGAGTCAGATCCCTCGATGCGTGAGAATCACGCGAGTTGTGTGAGAGGTAGTCAGTCTGGTTTGTCCCGAACGCCTACTATGAGACGACGCTATCTTATACCAAGTCACAGCATTTTTTTATTGATCTTATTGATATCTACTGAAATAATATACTGATATAAACCGTAAAAAAATACTTCCTTTATTTATTTTGCTGTCAAATAGGTTTACTGTATTTAGTGTATTAGTCTAAAAAGCAAACGTTCATGTATTGCAAGAAATTGCTGCATAATTAAAGGCAATTACTGTCCTCTATAGTGTTTATTAACATACAGAGCCAGTCATTGAAGCTGAATTTCATCATTTTCACTGTTTGGCTCCTTAATGGGAAAAATCGATCTCTTATATTTCCTATAGTTCATAATTTATTATATTAGTATTTATATAGGTGTTTAGATAGCTTCAGTTCAGCCTCTTATCAGTTGGTTTTAAGACGATTTCAATTAAGTCAGTTAGCACATTCTTTGAAAGCTTTCAAATTAATGTTTGAAATCAACAAATTGATAAAACTTACAGACATAGAGGATGCGCACACAATTATATCACTAACTAGATGAAAATCTAAATCTTCACTTCCCTCATATGTTGCACTTATGATTAAATACTAATAAAATTAAAATTTCAATTTTAATCAGTTATTGTTTTTGAATCACATCAGTTTAAACCATTGATAGAACCAGTATTTACGCGGATTGATGCCAAATATAATAGAAGTTCATCAAGAAGTTAAAGCTGACCAAAACATTAGTATTGCACCGTCGGTTCAAAAAGTATTGTTCAATTTGAGCGCTTGAGAATGAGGTTAAGCCATTAAATGAACGGATGCATAAGTGATAGGTTTCATAAACTTTTAAAGTATGAAAAACTTAGTTAGTGACTACTTGTTGTTAGCCATTGAATAAACAAAAAAAATCTAAAGAGCATTACATAAAAGTTCAATTTTATTAAGTTTTTAAGTTAAGATATTGAACAAACACATGAAATTTGTTATGTAACCGAATCATTGGTATTATTAAAGTTCCGTAATTAAACTTAAATTTGAATGAATATAAGGTGTGAGTAAATGTAAGCTAAGTTTAATATGAGAGAGAAGCTTAAACCTGTTTTTGAGCTGGAACATGTTTTTAGTACGTAGTGGCCACTATAGTATACACTCATCAAAATATATGACTTTTGATTAAGACTTTGATTATGTCAGAATAACTTCATAAAGATTGCATTGCCATCTTATGGCCAACATATTAAGCTTGTATAAAAAATCGCCTAAGAGTCAATTATTTATGAATTTCAATAGCTAATGAAAGCAAAAATATTTTACACAGGACTAAGTTCATAATAAATAACTTGAGTTTAGTTCACTGCTTAGTTTGAGTTAGTGGCTGTTGTCCATAGCTATTCGTATTGGAGTTCGAGTACATCACAGGCTTTGGAAATGGCCATCTGGAAATTTCTTCATTTCTCTATTAACTATTCGACCGATTGTTCAACAAATCCGGTTTAAGAGATGGATGTGCAAAATATGAATCGCTACTTTAAACATTTGAACCATCTACTGTGAATAATTTTCGTTGTCTTCAGTAACGTGTTGTTAGTGCGTTTAGATCAAAAGACCGATACAATCAAAAATATTATCTGTTTGAGTAAATATTCAATATTGCGTATGACTGTAGTAATAACTCTTAGACTAAAATAACTAACAATCTTTATTAATATCAACATTTAATATAATACGCATAATTTAACTGTTGACCTAAACCCGTTGTTAGTAATGGCTTAAGTGAACTTATTCTCTACTTACTTAAACACTTTGTTTACTTTAAATTTTGGGTCGATTCCTAGCATTCCGGAATGAGGGTGTTCCAATGGTTTCACCCCCATGTATAGTATATCGTTGGATTCAACTCAATGAGCTAAGTTCATCGATACCATACTTGACCCAATCACGTGACCCCCTTGACCTTCAACCCCCCATACCCGCCTCCGTCCGCCCCACCCCCACATGTGGTATATCATTTGAAAGGTCTTGAGCACTAGATCAAATTTGTCTTTGGACAATACTTTTCATAAGAGTGTGAGTTTGCACTGAATAGTCAGTTTTGATAAGACTCTAATCTTTCCTTAATCTTTTAATATCATGTTTTGAGTCTTCAAACAACTAATTAGTAATCTGAACAACTTAGAAGTCATACTCAAAATCACTAAACACAAAGTCAATCATTTTCTGTTCAATTGAAAACATGTATTTGTATTTAATAATGTTTTGAATCAAATGTTTTAATAAATTATTTTAAGTGTTTTATATCGACAGTTTTTGTCCAAAAATTCACAGAACTTTTGATAAACTGATCAAATTATTTGAAATATTTCATTTCAATACAAATACATGTTTTCAATTGAACAGAAAATGATTGACTTTGTGTTTAGTGATTTTGAGTATGACTTCTAAGTTGTTCAGATTACTAATTAGTTGTTTGAAGACTCAAAACATGATATTAAAAGATTAAGGAAAGATTAGAGTCTTATCAGAGCTGACTATTCAGTGCAAACTCACACTCTTATGAAAAGTATTGGACATAACTCGCTATCTCATGCAGGAAAGTCGCTATAGGGCAAAAACTGTATCCCTACCCCATTAATAGATAATAGTGCTCCGCAAGAGTCGAGTCGATTTGAGCGATTTGTCAAATCGACTCAAAATTTCGAGTTTAAATCTCTAGAAGTTTTGACTCGAACGCAGTCTAGTCGAGTCCAAGTCGAGTCCGAGTATGACTCAAATAGATTTGAGGGATTTCAATTTATTTAGAGCTGTAAAAATGTTCTATGATTTCAACATTCTGGAACTTTCTAGAGCATTCTAGAAACTTGTAGAGTATTACTATTCCAACTTAAGGACGGAAAAAATAGAGCGATATCTGACTCTTAAAGCATGAAATACAACTAGAGTTTTAGCGAAATAAAATACAGTGAAACATATTTATGATAAACGATTTAAGATATAGTGCGTTATATATCGCTCTATTTTTCCGTTCTTAAGTTGGAATAGTAATATTCTATAAAGCTATGGAATATTCTAGAGATTTGAACTTGAGATTTTGAGTCGATTTGACAAATCGCACAAATTGACTCTGCTCTTGCGGAGCACCATTATCTATTAACTAGCTATAAAGCCCGTTCAGAAGAACGGGAAACATCTAGTTCGGGCCTGGCCCTGTTTACCGACAGCCAGTTCACCGATAGTCTTGAAAAATTTCTTTCCAAAAATTTTCACTAATTTTCTCAGTTTTCAATATTATTTCACTTAAGAATTTCTATAGCTTTTCTCATATTTCAACAATATCTTACAAAATTTTAAAAATCTGCAGTGAATACAAACTTAAAAATTAAGAACACTATAAATATTTATTTAAACCTGTATATAATCCAATCCAACCTAACTTAATCTAATTTAACCTAACCCAAACGAAAAAAATTTGGCCCAACATAACCTAATCCTATCTAAAAAGCTATTGAAACCTTTAAGGAATTCTTGAGAAAAAGATAAAACTGAATTTTATGAAAATAATTCTTGTCAGTAAACAGAATGTGACCCATCTATTCCATGTCTTTACTTCCGACGTCTTTACTTCAAACGACTTCAAACTTTATATTAAAAGATTATAGTGTAAACTGTTAAGTAATCTCAGACTGAATGGAATAGAATCAAAACAAAAGTAATAGAAATGAACTGAATTTCACTCGATTAAAGCTAATTCAAAATTAATTGTGAGCATTGTTCTGAATTAAATGATGTCTAGCTTTATTCTGCCGGATCGAACCGAATTAGCTTGAATTATAAAGAGTTTAGTTCAATTTTATACTGTTCGCATTAATACGGTATAATTCTACAGAATTCAGCTAGAAATAATTTAATTCAGAACAACTCTGCATAACTTATTAATATTAGTTTTTATTGTATGATATTCAGCTGAATACTGTACATCTCTGAAATTCACTTAAATTGAGTTCACTTATACTACTTTCGTTTCTATCTTATTTAATTCGGCTTTTTAAGATTGTTTCAAAGTTTGTATTAAAATATTGGAAGTAAACACGTTGGAAGTACGGGGTATTTGACAAATAACTAAAGGATATCACTTGATTATTTTGATTATAACTTTTTTATTTGAGGCAAAATTTTGAAACTTAACGCCTTTTAACTTCATTAATAATGAGAATCTTTCCTATTGCTTCAATTTTTATTGACTTTTTGCGTTCGATCATGACTTTCAACGCTGAAAAGGAAATTTTTATTCTGAATAAACAGTATATTATATACAGTTATACAGTTTATTTAAATAAAAAAGTTCAATAACAGTTCAGAGAAAGAGCCGCCAACTAACCACATAATTTAAACACATTGTATCACAAATTCTTATTTTTCACATATTGTAAATACTATATTGGAAAATCTGAATAAATTTGAAAATATTAAAGTTTGAAATCATGTAGTTATTTGTCAAACACCCCCTAAATGTATTGAATTTAAAGAAGTGCTACTCAAATATCTATATGACTATGGTTTCGATTCCTGGCATATATAGTTATTTTTTCTTAAAGTAAAAAATTTCTTTATTTGCTTTTTTGAAAAGCAGATAGCCAGTGCTGTATCTCCTAGTCATACTGGTCACAAATATGTAATTGATTAGGGTCTAAAGTGCCCACCGTTCGAATGCATAGAAGGACAGGCATGCATGTCTGCACCTTATATTAGAGATCTCATAAAGTTGGTTTAATTTTTTTTCTAAAAATAATATGTTTAATTGATATAGAAAAAACTTCTGAAAAACTGGTTTAATTTGGTTTTATGATTAAAAGCTAGTTCATTGAAAAATTATAATACGCGCTTAAGCTTAAACCATGATGTAACTTAACCCAATCCTCAACAGATAATTTCTTATTTCTTATGAATGTTGCAAATAGATCTTTATAAAATTAATATTTAGTAGATATTTATTATAATTTACATTAGAAAGTCCCACTAAACAATTTAAAATAGACAAAACAAAGGACATCAAAAGCTCAGAACATAAACATCTAACTTATGTTCAAAAACCTTCTCCGCAACTCTCAAAAAATTGAAATGATTTTTAGCTAAATTTGCCACTTAGAAAAATTGGTGTGCATAATTAGTCGGAAAGAGTTAAACCAATTAATTGGGTTCTCTATTATATAGATAGTCCCAGGTTCGATTCCAGCCTGCGCATAGTTATTTTTTTCTAAAATTAAAAATTTTTCTTTTTTACTCTTTTGAAAAGTAAATAGCCAATGCTGTACCTCCTGATTATACTGATAACAAATATGTAATTAGTTCAGGTCTAAAGTGCCTGCAGTTCGAATGCATAAAAGGACAGACAGACATCGTTTGCTCCTTATTATATAGATGGGGTAGGGATACAGCTTTTGACCTATAGCGACTTTCCTGCATGAGACAGCGAGTTATGTCCAAAGACAAATTTGATCTAGTGCTCAAGACCTTTCAAACAACATACTACATGTGGGGGTGGGGCGGACAGAGGCGGGTATAGGGGGTTGAAGGTCAAGGGGGTCATGTGATTGGGTCAAGTATAGTATCGATGAACTTAGTTCATTGAGCTGAATCCAACGATATACTATACACGGGGGTGGAACCATTGGAACACCCTCATTCCGGAATGCTAGGAATCGACCAAATTCTGACTCATTACTTCTTAGATAAGTTTTCTCTTAAGCCTTTTTATTCAACATTCAACTAAATAATTAGCAGTTTTGTTGCAATCATTTATTTCTTTTCCCAATTTTACATAACTTACAAGTCATGTTTACATTTTACTCAACTTATTGTTCCACTTCTCTTTATGATTGGTTAGGTTTTCGGCCACCGCCAAACTTTTGAGTTTGTTAATCTCTAATCGAGTGTGAAAGACAGTTCATGTATCCACTTCACATCTTTCGAATATTGACAGTATATAGTTTTTCTATATCTATATTTTGTTTATAGAAATTTGTAATCAATATTCTATAGTAGCTTTAATTTAACGTCTGTATATTTACTAAATATATTAATTTGTGCAAACAATATTCAACTCAGAAAACTACAATAACTGTGCAATTTTTTATACTCTATTAAGAAAAATAGTTAGAAAATGGACACATTCTTATCAACAATAAAGGAAGTCTAGACTTTTTAAGGGCACACTTTTTTGGTCTTCCAAATTTTTCTCTATTGTTGATAAGAATGAGTCCATTTTCCGATTGTTTCTTAATAGTATATATACTCTTAAGTATATAAACTAATTACGTAGTTGTTGTAGTTTTCAAAATTGAATATCGTTTGAATAGGTTGATATATTTAGTAAATATGCGAACGTTGAACTAAAACCACTATAGAATGTTGATTATAAACTTATAAAAGCAAAATATAGATATAGGAAAACTAAGTACTGTTATTTTTTTAAAGACATGAAGTGAATACAAGAACTATGTGTCACACAATAACTCGAGTAGAAGATAACAAATTTGAAAGAAAATTTGGTGGTGGCCGTAAACCTAACAAATCATAAAGAGAAATGGAAAAATAAGTTGAGTAAAATGTAAACATGACTTGTAAGTTATGTAAAATTGAGAAAATAAATAAATGATTGCAACTAAACTTCTAATAGTTATTTAGTTAAATATGGAATAAGAAGGTTTAAGAAAAAACTGCTCAAAGTAATGAAAACCAGAACCTAAGGCAAACAAAGTGCTTAAACAAATAATGATTTGTCTTGATTCATCATCAACAATACATTTTTGAAGACGACGAAAGTTATTCACAGTTGATGGTTCAAATAGAGAAGGTAGTGATTCATATTTTTCACACTCATTCCTTAAGCCAGATTTGTTGAACAACTGATTGAAAATTTAATATACATGTAGAAATGAAGAAACTACCAGAAGGCTATTTCCAAAGCCTAACTCGAATTGAATACGATTAGCTATGGACAACGGCCACTATTAGTGATTAACTAGACTTAGATTATTTATTTATTATGAACTTAATTCAGTGTAAAATATTTTTGTTTTAAATAACTTGAAAAAGTTAAAAACATTTGAGTTCTATACGAGTTTTTATCCAATCTCAACATGTTGTCAAGAAGATGGCAAAACAGTTTATACAATTACAAAATTTTCTGTATTAGTTTTAAGACGATTTTTTTAAATTGAAACGTTTTTAAATTGAATCTATATTAAATAGTTCCTTTTGATTCAAGTTGTTTTCAAAAATTACTAAGTTTATTGGGTCAATCGGGGCTAATGGGTCTAAGGGGGTTGCTAACCCCTACCCCTAAGTGTAATGGTCATTGGATTCGGTTCGTTAACCTAAACGTCTTGATAGCACACTTGACCACTTCCGACCCAAACCTGACCACCTCTGGCTTGTCCCATGGCGGAACAAAAATATCAAAGAGAGACCCTTACATTTTTTGAAGAAATATATCGTTTTTATTAGTCATCAAAAATATTTAGGCGTCAAACAATGCATTCTAATTAAAACATTAAAAATATTAATCATGTTTGGTTTCAAATGTATATTTTTTGTTAGAAGTAGCATCTTTCACAAGTCACTCGAAAGTAAGAAATACTAGTTTATATCTGATATAAGTCAAGTCAGAAAAGTTTAATCTGAAAACTTTAGGTGTTCAAAACATTAAACTGGTTTTCTTAATCTCTTATCATTTGTAAAATAAATTCAATATTTGAATTTCTAAGAAATATTTTTCTAAACGCATTTCCCAAAATGAAAGTTGAGGAACGGAACAACTAATTGTCCGATCGAGAGTTTTCGATCTGACGGGATTTCTGTCTCTTATCTTTAAAAAGACGGGACTTTCCCGTCAAAAACGGGACGGGTGGTCACCCTAGCTCGGATTCACCCAGTTCTTTTTACTAAAAATATTTTCTCATGCCCACTTTACTAGAATTCAGCTGTTCTTCAAGCCTTATTCATATCTATTTTTGAGCTTCTACATTATATTTTAAATTTTAATTTTCTAAAGTTTCGACGTTAAGTTTGTAGTAATCAAATCTTACATAATTAATTATAGAGACAATATAAAATATGTCTTCATGCGAGGTCGAAAAAAGATATTCAGATGAAGGAATTACTAAGGACGAGATAAAAAGACTAATACTCCATGAAAAAATGCCAATTTGGCCGATGAACGAAGAAATCGTTATATCGGGTATATCGGGTAGATATCCAGGTATTGACGATAAATGTTTAAACATCTTATTTTCATAAATATTAATGGATTTTTTAAATTTTAGAATCCGATAGTGTGGAGGAGTTTGAACACAATTTATACAAAAATATAGATATGGTCACGGAGGCTGAAACACGTTGGCCTAAAGGTATTAGTTGCTTCAAATTTCTCAAACTTTAATAATATCTATTTTAAGTTCATTTATTTGATTGTGAATTTCATCTTAAAACCTTGTTCAGGTTATATGGGCATGCCTTCAGGCAGGGGACATCTCAAATGTGTCGATAAATTTGATGCTGGGTTTTTTGGATTCAGTGAATCGGACGCTGATCATTTGGACTCAAAATTGAGAATTATGTTAGAACTAACTTATGAAGCCATTTGTGACTCAGGTATTAACAAAATATGATTAGCTTTATTTCACAAAAAAATTCTCTCAGCATTATTCTGAGTGTGAATCATAAATGAGGCACGAAAAGTTATAATTATGTATGGATTTGGTCGACATAACATGTCTAACACTAGCCAATTGATTGTTCTGTTTGACTAAGTTTTAAATAAAAGCCATCTTTTAGTTTTACTTAAACTTAGTGAAATGCATCCAAATCATTGACAATTACTCTATTTATTGAAGTCTCTATTTTTTAAGTAAACACGATTTGTAGTGAATTTAGCTCATTGTAGAACTAATTCTTAAAACCTATCTAAAATTGTGTCCTCAGTGTGAAAGATTTATTGTGTATTAACAATGAGCGATTACATCTAAATTTTACTGTTTAATGTAATTCCAATTAAATCTTAAAGAAATATTGACATACTATAATTAGAAAATTTAAAATATCAATTATTTAATATATTAAGATATTCTTTTGAACTCACACTCAATTTGTTTCTTAATATTTTTGATAATTGATTCAGGCACTGATCCAAATTCGTTAAGCGGTTCAAACACTGGAGTATTTATTGGCTGTTGTTTCGACGACTACCAAAGTGCATACTCCGATCCTATAAAAGTGGTTGGCTACAAGCAATTCTTTACTCAAACCATATCAAACAAATTCAACCTAAAAGGGCCGTCGATGTCATTTGAAGGCGCGTGTGCTTCAAGTTTTGTTGCATTGCATGAGGCCATTATTTCTCTCAGAACCAATCGATGCGATAATGCTATCGTAATCGGAAATAATATATATTACAGCCCTTTGATTCAGTACCAGTTCTTCAAGTTGTCTATGATATCACCCGATGGTCGCTGTAAGTGTTTGGATGAGTCTGCAAGTGGATATGCGAAGGGAGAAGCATGTGTAGTGACTTTTCTTCAAAGAAAGTCAAGTGCCAAACGCATTTATGTGACTGTTATTCACACGAAGACTAATAATGATGGATATAAAGAGGAAGGAATCACTTTTCCAAGTTGGAAGCTGCAGAGAAATGCTATGAGAGAAATTTATTCTGAGGCCGGAATAGACCCACTCGAAGTCGAATATATTGAGGCTCACTGTACTGGGACACAAGCAGGAGATCCTGAAGAAATGCGTGCGATTTGTGCAGTAATGTGTGCAGGTTTGCAACCGTTTTCTTGATTTTAATAGTTTTTTTTGCAAATAAACAAGAGAAACTTATTGTATATTAATTTAGACCATATCTAAAATATTAATAATATGTTTAAAAACATAGAATTATTATGAAGCATGAAATATCAATTGAGATCATTTTTTAAAACTCATACACAAGCATTTGTCTTATTAGTTTGTTAGGCTCTGAATAAGCTTTGTTTCACAACTTGCTTATGATTTGATTAGTCGTGAACTTTCACACAATTTTAAACAGTCTCATTGCTCGTTTAAAAATCTTCATCGAGATTTCCTATTTATTGCATTTAATTTATTCTATAGGAAGAAAAGGTCCACTTTTAATCGGAGCTCTCAAGTCGAATATCGGTCACACAGAAGGGGCTTCAGGATTATGTTCATTAACTAAAGTTATCCTTTCATTTGAGAATAAATGTATACCTGCAAACTTGCACTTTAAAAACCCAAATCCTGCTATCGAAGGCTTAATGAATGGAACTCTCAAACCCATCAATGAAAATACGCCATTCACTGGAGATTTAGTTGGTTTGAATAATTTTGGTTTTGGTGGTTCTAATGTTCACGTAATCGTTAGATCACCAAAAAAAAGACCAATGAATGGTAATCAGAAAATTATTGAAAAGATCCCTCGATTGGTTCAAATGTGTGGCAGAAATAAAGAAACACTCAACTATTTCTTTAAATCGTTAGTGGAAACCCCCTCGAAACTGACTCAAGATTTACTATCGCTTATTAATGATATCTCGAAGACTTCTCCGTTTCAACTAAATACTGGTTTTGAAGGAATGCGGTTTCGCGGATTTTTCATAATCGAGAATTCAGATGAAAAGTCGTTGATCACTACAACTATTGAGACAAAAAAAGTTTCTGATAATAAGAAACAGATTTTGTTTATGTTCTTAGGAATCGGCACTCAATGGTCAGCAGTAACTGAATCACTTATGAACATCGATATCTTTGCGAAGTCAATCGAAAATTCAGCTAAAGTTCTGAGTGAATATGGAATCGATCTATTGAGTCTTCTTATGGAAAATGATCACAAAGCAATGGAAAATCCCCTTTATTCATTAATAACAACAACTGCAATACAAATCGCTTTCGTCGACTTACTCCATGAACTCGATATAAGGCCTGATGGAATAATTGGTCATTCAATCGGAGAATGGATTTGTGCTTATGCAGACGACTGTATTACTGCTAAAGAAACCATTCTTTTAGCGTACTATACGGCAACATGTATTCAACAACACAATAAGACAGGAGGAATGATGGCCGAAATTGACATGAGTTGGGATCAGGTAACAGAAAGATATCCTGAGAATGTGTATCTCGCCTGTCTTAACTCGGAAAATTGTGTAACTATTTGTGGAGAACAAAAGATAATCGACTCAATCATTGATCAACTGAGTGTTGAAAATATAACAACTCGTAAAGTCAACAGTTATGGCATTGCTTTTCACTCTCCTATCATTGGTTCAATCGCTGAAGAACTAACTAATAAATTTAAGAAAGTAATTGCAACAAATAGAGTTGGATCTTCGAAATGGATTAGTGCTTGTCATGATAATAGGGAACCCAAATATGTTTCACCTGAATATTTTGTCAATAATCTGATATTTCCGGTACAGTTAGATGACGGTATAAAACAGATACCTAAAAATTCTATAATTATTGAGATATTCAGAAATGACGTTCTTCATTCTGTTGCGAAAAAAATTTCGGACATCGATTTGATTACTCTTATGGAGGAAAATGGTGATAACTTGAAAACATTGCTTACAAATATTGGAAATTTATACACAATTGGGTTGAATCCATCGATTGAAAAACTGTACCCACAAGTTGAATATCCAGTCTCTACTGGAACTCGTTCGATATCGTCTCTTATTAAATGGGATCACACGAAATCTTATACGGTTACACAATATCCAGATTTTTTCAATATATCGAATTTTGATAAAATAACGACTGGAGTTGATTTAAGGGTAAATTTGAAATATGTTACAATTATAAATAGCCTTTTTGGAGCTATGCGTTAAAAATCTAGTCAAATCTATAATAGATTAGTATTCATTCGATTTTAGTGTTGGATAGTATATCCATTTTTCTAATATAAGGATCTGAATAATAAATGACTATCGATTAATTCCTAAAAATACTAAGGAAAAATCGATTAATGATTCATTCTTTTATTCAGTTAGATTGTTTGATTTATTTAGTATGATTATTTTCATCATCATGATTATTATCATCAGTATTCTTATTTTCGTAGGACAAAAAAGATTCGTATCTATCCGAACATCGCATTGATGGACGAATTTTATTTCCAGCCACTGGTTATCTCTTACTTGCTTGGAAACTATTAGCTCAAAGAAACTGCCTTTCTTATAAAGAATTTCCAGTAGAGTTCAGGGATGTTTCCATAAATCGCGCCACAATTTTATCAAACACTGGATCAAAGAGATTAACGACAACACTCAATGAAACGAACGGAGATTTTGTTATTTATGAGAGTGGAACAAATGTTTGCAATGGGAAGATTTTTGCCTTAAAAGACGAGCCACTGCTGAAATATAAGTACGTTTTAGATGAAAATCAGTCTTTTGATGCGTTGAAGTCACAAAACATTGTTTTGGAAACAAAAGACATTTATAAGGAACTTAGGCTTAGAGGCTATGATTATGGACAGAGTTTTCAATGCATAACAAATGCATTTCGAGACAATAGAAAAATAACCGCTCGAGTTAAATGGACTGATAATTGGATCACTTTTGCTGACTGTATGATACAAATGTATGTTTCCAGCATAACTTCAAGAGCTCTTCGACTACCAGTTCGTATAGACTCTTTGAGATGTGATCCAAGAATACTAGTAGAGGAAGCGAAAAAATCAGGAGAGAATCCAGAATTTGAATGCATTTATGACCGTGACTTAAATATCTGTGTATCTAAAGGAGTAGAATATCGTGGAGTTAAACTAAGTCTTGCCCAAAGAAACTTTGGTTCTCAAAAACCTACTGTCGGAAACTACCGGTTTGTAGCATATAATGAAGTCGTTGCTTATAACAATGAGAATGATTTATTGGATTATGTGAGAACTTGCAATAGACTTGCTTTAGAAGTGGCTGAAAAGTATAAGATTTCAACTGATTTGAAGAAAACAAATGATAGAAGAATTGAAATCACGAAGAGATGCAACGAAATCGGCATTTTTGATGATATTGAAAATAACTATTTGCATCAATTTCTCAAAGATTTGATACAATTTAATGGAGAGAATAGCCTGGAAAATATCACGTCGATATTCAGCACAAAGTTGCCGACAATCGATAAGGATTTTCTTATTGAATCCTTTAATAACGAGCTATTACTCAAATTACAGTTACTGACAGTTGTTGAAAACAATCACAAAAATCACATTAACTTTCTCGAGGTTAATCAGAGCTCATCAATCATGTACTCAAATATCATAAACCTAATCGAGGCTGGCTTAGTTGATGAAGAAATCAACTATTCTTTGTTACACCCAAGACCTGATGAAGTATCGGCAGAACTGAAACATAATTTACAGATAAAAGAATGGATTACTGAGAGGTCAAGACTTTACCCAGATATGAATGACATTGATTTCATTATATATAAAGATACGAGTGTTTGTCAGCTATCTTCAAATCGTTATGTTGATCTGAAGCTATTGTTTGAATCACTTTGGAGAACATTAAGACCAATGGGTTTTCTGCTTATTGTTTGTAGAGATAGTCTCACTTTTGCTGAACAAGTCATTTGTAAAGTTTTAGACTTGACTTATTACGAATCAAGAAGAAATCAAATCATACTAGAGGCCGAAAAAACTGGTTTCTATTTGATATCGACTAAAACTGACTCATTCCATGCAAGCACACTATTTTTCCGCAAATTATCATATGATATACAAATCGATAAACAAGTATTTTTTCATACATCAAATGATTATGAATCATGGATTGAAAAATTAAAAACAGAACTTAAATCAATGGAAACAAAGCCTGAAGGAGAAAATCTTTGGCTTATTGCAAATGACGAACCTATAAATGGTATCCTCGGTTTTTTCAAGTGTCTGTCTAAAGAACCGTGCGGCAATAAAATTCGGTGCATTTTCAACTTTGATCGAAATATTAATGACAAGTTATTGGATTTTACGAATAATAATAAATTTTTGGAGACAATTATAAAGCAAGATTTGAAGATAAATGTTTTGCATGATAACAAGCTTGGTAGTTTTAAGCTATATTCTATAGACTCGTATCCACAAAAGGTTTTGACAGAGAATTGCATTTTAAATGCGAGCACAAGAGGAGATTTGTCGAGTTTAAAGTGGTTTGAATCTGAGCATAAGTATTGGCCAATCGGAAGAAACCAGGAAGAGACAATTTTTCATGTCACGTATGCAGCGCTTAATCTTCGAGATGTTATGTTAGCAACTGGTGAGTGATGTTTTTATCATAAAATTTTTACATTTAGATTGAAATTTATTAATAAGGATCTTCATGTCAGATGACATTGAGTATGATCAGAATCTAGGGCAAAATTTTATGAATGCTATCGTTTGAATATAGGTTCAACCTAATCATGTTCAAATTTTCTAATAGGCAGCAAATTTTCAATTAAAAACCAGAGTGTGTGATATATGAAACTTCAAACCTAACTTGATTTGAAGAATTGAAAAATTCAGTATTTCGAAATAAAAGGAAGTGTTTTGAACTCAAATTTCGAAACTCGATTGTTTTTCGCAATAGAAAACTCAAAATTCTCATTTAAGATTTCGACAGATTCATAATTCTGTATTTGAATTGAAATTACAGGTGAACTACCAGCCGATGCATTACCTGGTGATATGGGATCTCAAGACTGCATACTCGGGCAAGAATTCTCTGGTTTTGATGAAAATGGCAATAGAGTTATGGGAATGTGTCCATCTAAATGTTTGGCCACAACTATTGTTATCAAAGATCCACAATTTATCTTCTCCATTCCCAAAAATTGGTCACTCGAAGATGCAGCCACAGTACCAGTGGTTTATGCAACTGCTTATTATGCGCTCATCATTAGAGGAAATCTTAAACCCAGAGAAAAAGTTTTAGTTCATTCAGGAAGTGGTGGTGTCGGACAGGCAGCCATTTCTATTTGTCTTAGTCTCGATTGTCATTTATTCATAACAGTTGGATCTGATGAGAAAAGATATTTTCTTAAGAAGTTATTCCAGAGACTTTCAGATCGAAATTTTTGTTCTTCTCGCGATTTAAGCTTCAAGAAACATATAATGTCAGAAACTAATGGATTAGGAGTTGACGTTGTACTCAATTCATTGTCTGAAGAGAAACTTCAGGCAAGTCTTGAGTGTCTGGAAAATAATGGACGCTTTCTTGAGATCGGGAAATATGATTTAGCAAAAGACAGTACTCTAAGTAAGTTTTCTTAGAAATGATTAAGGTTTGAAGATTTTACTGAAATAAAGATAAATAGAATGCAATATGAGCTGTCCCTCGTTTTTATTTTAAACGATTGAATTAACATTTAACAACAGTTAAATTATAAATGTATGAAAATTGAGCAAAAAGTCTTATCTCAATAATGTTTATACGAATATATATTAAGAATTAGTTAAACTTATCTAAAAGCATTTGTTTGTAAATTTGCCACAGACGCTTCGCATCTACTCAGAAATAAGACGTTTCATGGAATAATTTTGGATTCTTTGTTAACAAGTACAGACAATAGTCCACCACTTTTTATAAAACAGAGAAGAATGGTTAGGGAACTGATTGAAGAGGGCATCAAAAACGGAGTCGTTCAACCACTGAATCGAACGGTTTTCAACGTAGATCAATGCGAAAAAGCATTTCGTTTTATGTCCAGCGGTAAACATATCGGAAAAGTTTTGATTAAAATCAGAGATCAACAAAATGATGACTCATTGGCAAAACCATTTAAAATGTTAGCCATTCCCAGAACTGCCTTTTATCCAAATAAGTCTTATATAATAACAGGTGGTTTGGGGGGAATGGGTTTAGAATTAGCGCATTGGATGATAGAGAGAGGTGCGAAAATATTGATTCTGACCTCAAGAAGTGGTCCTAAAGAGCCTTATCATCATCTAAGACTCAATTATTTCAAAGAACTTGGAGCAAATATTAAGATTTCAACTGAAGATTTATCTACTTTGAAAGGTGCGAAAAGTTTGTTGGAAGAAGCTTCAAGTCTTGGACCTATTGGTGGTATATTTCACTTATCACTTGTATTAAGTGACGCTCTTTTCGAGAATCAAACTTCAGAATCATTTAAAAAAGTTTTCGATCCGAAATCTAATGCTTTGATTAACTTGGATTCACTTACACGTAAAATGTGTCCTAAAATCGATTATTTCGTCGCATTTTCTACTAATATTTCAGCTCATGGAAATGCAGGTCAAACTAATTATGGATTTACTAATTCAGTGATGGAAAGAATATGTGACTTAAGACGTATGGATGGTTTGCATGGTTTAGCGATTCAGTGGGGAGTTGTTGGAGACGTCGGCTATGTCGTCAATAATATTTCTGAAAATGAGATCTGTATTATTGGGTCTGATACTCAACGAATGTATTCCTGCTTAACAGTTTTGGATCGTTTTCTACAATCAGAATACTCTGTCTGTTCAAGTTTTATAAAATCTGAGTCTAAACGAAGATCAATTGGTGATAAACAAGATCTTATGATGTCAGTGGCAAATATCTTGGGTATTGAGGACTACAAGAATTTGGATTTAAACAAAAAATTAGTTGATTTAGGAATGGACTCTCTAATGGCAGTAGAAATAAAACAAACAATTGAGAGAGATTTCGATTTAATTCTAAACACTGAAGAAATCCGTAACCTCACGATTAACAATATAAAAGAGATAAGTTCTGGAAAATTCAGTTCTCCAGGAAACGTTTCAGTTTCTAGATTTGATCCTATATTTCAAATACCGACAGAAAGCATAACATATTTGAACTCTATATCAAGAGGAGAACCAATATTTTATTTACCACCAGTTAATGGAACTTATGATTTATTCAAACCGATTGCTGAAAGTTTAAATAGACCTGTGGTTGGTCTTAATTGGACACAAGAATGCAATATATTGGAGACAGTCGAAGCAATGGCAGAGTATTATTTGGATTTGATAAAAGAAAAATTTCCCAATATTAATTCTAATTACAAATTGATCGGTTATTCAGCTGGAGGTGTAATTGCTTATGAAATGGGGATACAATTGAAAAATAAATCAGGATTTGACCCCAAAATCATTGTTTTGGATTCATCTCCAGTTCAGTTCAAATTGAGTCAGATGGAGTTCGTTAAGTTTTATCAATTAGATGATGACGATGATTTTTACACTGCATCATTAGTTATTTTCCTTCTGGATAAGGTTGGTATCTATCTAGAAAAAGTTTACGATGCATTGAAAAGTACCCCTAGAGATGGAAGAGTTGGGAAAGTTTCACAAATGTTCCTGGATTTGAGTCGACTTAAATATGATCTGAAATGTGTTGAGTTCGCGGTTGAATCGCACGCTCACAAATTTCTCAGTCTTTTTAAGTATCCAACAGATTCTGCTAAGTTTAGTGGAAATTTATTGCTTATTAGATCTAAAGATTTTATACTCAGTGACAAGAATCAAAAGCATGCTATCAAACATGACTATGGCTTCAACGAGGTATTAATTGATTGTTATATTCTTTTAGAAAATGAATTATGTCATTTTCTATTTGTTTTAGATCGTGTCTGAAAAATGTGATGTTGTTGTTCTTGATGGAGATCATCAAACTTTTATGTCCAACAACAAGAACCAAATTATCAAATCGATAAATGATTACTTGGAAATGAACTGAGTTTGTGGATGGGTTCTTAATATAAATTCCTTTACTTACTTTACTTTACTTATGGCATTACTAACTTCTAAATTGTTTTCGGAAAAGATTTTACTGCGGAACGTTGTATACCATTGTTGCGAATTATGTTCTGTTATAACACTATAAAGTTAAGTTGAGGTCAGGTTTGTCACATTTAGTATAGCTAACTACAATTTTACTTATTGTTCAAATTTGTGACAATAATGTGCGAAATCCCGCAAAGGAGTGAAAAATTAATCTACAAATCAAATATCCGCTTACTATTAAACTTACTAACCACAATTAAATTGCTTAGTACCTTATCTTTAATTTTACTTTTATTTTTACACTTATTATCTTCAAGTTTATTAGTGAATGCAAATTTCGAGTTTCGATCTAAAGTTTTGATCGAGTTCCGAGTTTTTCTAGTTGAAAAAAGTAACACAAAAATTTCAAATATAACTTTTATTAAAGCCATTTATAATGACAATCCTTTATTAAATATTATCATTTAAAATAAGACATGCTTTTATCACGAAAGAGCGCTTCATTAATACATTTTTATTTTAATAACAAATGTCTTTTACTAATAAAAGATCAACTTTGAGAACATTGTTGCAGAAGTAACAGAAATCAAAATTATAAAAGCGTGTTATAAAATGGTTTAATGTACTGCTTTTGGCAAAAGAGGCGTGTTTTAATGCTTCAATTTTAGATTATATTTTTTAAAATGAAATATCTTATGATAAAAACACAACTAATTAATAAAACTCGAAAGCCCGAAATTTAAACTCGCAACTCAATGCATCGGTCGAGTTTCGAGTTTGTCCATACACTAAAGTTTATTATCTTTATTTTTACTCTTAATATCTTTAAGTTTATGAAAATCTCAGTTTTATAAAGATTGGATTTGAATTACATGATTTTTTTATTATTTTCATATATTATTTTGTTATGTGAGTACAGTTTTGTCAAACTTTACAGTGAAAAAACGTTAACTTTTAGGCATTAAATCTGAACTTAAAACTATGAATTAACTCGAGTTAATTAAGCTAAATAAAACTCGTCCCATTTCAATAATTAACTTCTATTTTATTGCAAAGAAATTTCTTAAAAACTTTTATTTCTCTGATATTATATACTCAGTATCTTTTAATGTAAAAACGATTTTTAATATCCTATCGGTAATTGACTCGTGCAATTTATTCTGACATAACTGTACTCTCAGAATGGGTTAATGGAATTTGTTTTAAAGTTAAAATTATCTAATACTACTTTTACATCACTTAATTTTACTTTTACTTCAATTATTAAATATGTATCACAAATACAATAATAAACAATAAACTGATAAAATCAAATATTTCAACTTATTAAAAAACTTCTCGAACTTAATAACAATTATGAAGTTGAAAATGAAATGAAAACATCACATTGAAAGCAAATTATGAATAATCGTGTCGACACGTGAGTATAGCGCGTTCAACAACAAGTCAAAGGTAACGCTTTTGTTAAGTGAAAATTTCACTATAAAAGTGTTTTAATCACAAATTATGATTTCATTCCTATTTTCACAACGAATGGTTTGATTTGAATTTCAAATTTGAATTTATGTCTAT